>OY726525.1:14715966-15915966 GCA_963383655.1 Bathymodiolus septemdierum
TATGTTCGACTTAGAATCAGGGTATTGTGTCCAAGGGGAGTTATATGTTGACTTAGAATCAGGGTATTGTGTCCAAGGGGAGTTATATGTTGACTTAGAATCAGGGTATTGTGTCCAAGGGGAGTTATATGTTGACTTAGAATCAGGGTATTGTGTCCAAGGGGAGTTATATGTTGACTTAGAATCAGGGTATTGTGTCCAAGGGGAGTTATATGTTGACTTAGAATCAGGGTATTGTGTCCAAGGGGAGTTATATGTTGACTTAGAATCAGGGTATTGTGTCCAAGGGGAGTTATATGTTGACTTAGAATCAGGGTATTGTGTCCAAGGGGAGTTATATGTTGACTTAGAATCAGGGTATTGTGTCCAAGGGGAGTTATATGTTGACTTAGAATCAGGGTATTGTGTCCAAGGGGAGTTATATGTTGACTTAGAATCAGGGTATTGTGTCCAAGGGGAGTTATATGTTGACTTAGAATCAGGGTATTGTGTCCAAGGGGAGTTATATGTTGACTTAGAATCAGGGTATTGTGTCCAAGGGGAGTTATATGTTGACTTAGAATCAGGGTATTGTGTCCAAGGGGAGTTATATGTTGACTTAGAATCAGGGTATTGTGTCCAAGGGGAGTTATATGTTGACTTAGAATCAGGGTATTGTGTCCAAGGGGAGTTATATGTTGACTTAGAATCAGGGTATTGTGTCCAAGGGGAGTTATATGTTGACTTAGAATCAGGGTATTGTGTCCAAGGGGAGTTATATGTTGACTTAGAATCAGGGTATTGTGTCCAAGGGGAGTTATATGTTGACTTAGAATCAGGGTATTGTGTCCAAGGGGAGTTATATGTTGACTTAGAATCAGGGTATTGTGTCCAAGGGGAGTTATATGTTGACTTAGAATCAGGGTATTGTGTCCAAGGGGAGTTATATGTTGACTTAGAATCAGGGTATTGTGTCCAAGGGGAGTTATATGTTGACTTAGAATCAGGGTATTGTGTCCAAGGGGAGTTATATGTTGACTTAGAATCAGGGTATTGTGTCCAAGGGGAGTTATATGTTGACTTAGAATCAGGGTATTGTGTCCAAGGGGAGTTATATGTTGACTTAGAATCAGGGTATTGTGTCCAAGGGGAGTTATATGTTGACTTAGAATCAGGGTATTGTGTCCAAGGGGAGTTATATGTTGACTTAGAATCAGGGTATTGTGTCCAAGGGGAGTTATATGTTGACTTAGAATCAGGGTATTGTGTCCAAGGGGAGTTATATGTTGACTTAGAATCAGGGTATTGTGTCCAAGGGGAGTTATATGTTGACTTAGAATCAGGGTATTGTGTCCAAGGGGAGTTATATGTTGACTTAGAATCAGGGTATTGTGTCCAAGGGGAGTTATATGTTGACTTAGAATCAGGGTATTGTGTCCAAGGGGAGTTATATGTTGACTTAGAATCAGGGTATTGTGTCCAAGGGGAGTTATATGTTGACTTAGAATCAGGGTATTGTGTCCAAGGGGAGTTATATGTTGACTTAGAATCAGGGTATTGTGTCCAAGGGGAGTTATATGTTGACTTAGAATCAGGGTATTGTGTCCAAGGGGAGTTATATGTTGACTTAGAATCAGGGTATTGTGTCCAAGGGGAGTTATATGTTGACTTAGAATCAGGGTATTGTGTCCAAGGGGAGTTATATGTTGACTTAGAATCAGGGTATTGTGTCCAAGGGGAGTTATATGTTGACTTAGAATCAGGGTATTGTGTCCAAGGGGAGTTATATGTTGACTTAGAATCAGGGTATTGTGTCCAAGGGGAGTTATATGTTGACTTAGAATCAGGGTATTGTGTCCAAGGGGAGTTATATGTTGACTTAGAATCAGGGTATTGTGTCCAAGGGGAGTTATATGTTGACTTAGAATCAGGGTATTGTGTCCAAGGGGAGTTATATGTTGACTTAGAATCAGGGTATTGTGTCCAAGGGGAGTTATATGTTGACTTAGAATCAGGGTATTGTGTCCAAGGGGAGTTATATGTTGACTTAGAATCAGGGTATTGTGTCCAAGGGGAGTTATATGTTGACTTAGAATCAGGGTATTGTGTCCAAGGGGAGTTATATGTTGACTTAGAATCAGGGTATTGTGTCCAAGGGGAGTTATATGTTGACTTAGAATCAGGGTATTGTGTCCAAGGGGAGTTATATGTTGACTTAGAATCAGGGTATTGTGTCCAAGGGGAGTTATATGTTGACTTAGAATCAGGGTATTGTGTCCAAGGGGAGTTATATGTTGACTTAGAATCAGGGTATTGTGTCCAAGGGGAGTTATATGTTGACTTAGAATCAGGGTATTGTGTCCAAGGGGAGTTATATGTTGACTTAGAATCAGGGTATTGTGTCCAAGGGGAGTTATATGTTGACTTAGAATCAGGGTATTGTGTCCAAGGGGAGTTATATGTTGACTTAGAATCAGGGTATTGTGTCCAAGGGGAGTTATATGTTGACTTAGAATCAGGGTATTGTGTCCAAGGGGAGTTATATGTTGACTTAGAATCAGGGTATTGTGTCCAAGGGGAGTTATATGTTGACTTAGAATCAGGGTATTGTGTCCAAGGGGAGTTATATGTTGACTTAGAATCAGGGTATTGTGTCCAAGGGGAGTTATATGTTGACTTAGAATCAGGGTATTGTGTCCAAGGGGAGTTATATGTTGACTTAGAATCAGGGTATTGTGTCCAAGGGGAGTTATATGTTGACTTAGAATCAGGGTATTGTGTCCAAGGGGAGTTATATGTTGACTTAGAATCAGGGTATTGTGTCCAAGGGGAGTTATATGTTGACTTAGAATCAGGGTATTGTGTCCAAGGGGAGTTATATGTTGACTTAGAATCAGGGTATTGTGTCCAAGGGGAGTTATATGTTGACTTAGAATCAGGGTATTGTGTCCAAGGGGAGTTATATGTTGACTTAGAATCAGGGTATTGTGTCCAAGGGGAGTTATATGTTGACTTAGAATCAGGGTATTGTGTCCAAGGGGAGTTATATGTTGACTTAGAATCAGGGTATTGTGTCCAAGGGGAGTTATATGTTGACTTAGAATCAGGGTATTGTGTCCAAGGGGAGTTATATGTTGACTTAGAATCAGGGTATTGTGTCCAAGGGGAGTTATATGTTGACTTAGAATCAGGGTATTGTGTCCAAGGGGAGTTATATGTTGACTTAGAATCAGGGTATTGTGTCCAAGGGGAGTTATATGTTGACTTAGAATCAGGGTATTGTGTCCAAGGGGAGTTATATGTTGACTTAGAATCAGGGTATTGTGTCCAAGGGGAGTTATATGTTGACTTAGAATCAGGGTATTGTGTCCAAGGGGAGTTATATGTTGACTTAGAATCAGGGTATTGTGTCCAAGGGGAGTTATATGTTGACTTAGAATCAGGGTATTGTGTCCAAGGGGAGTTATATGTTGACTTAGAATCAGGGTATTGTGTCCAAGGGGAGTTATATGTTGACTTAGAATCAGGGTATTGTGTCCAAGGGGAGTTATATGTTGACTTAGAATCAGGGTATTGTGTCCAAGGGGAGTTATATGTTGACTTAGAATCAGGGTATTGTGTCCAAGGGGAGTTATATGTTGACTTAGAATCAGGGTATTGTGTCCAAGGGGAGTTATATGTTGACTTAGAATCAGGGTATTGTGTCCAAGGGGAGTTATATGTTGACTTAGAATCAGGGTATTGTGTCCAAGGGGAGTTATATATGTTGACTTAGAATCAGGGTATTGTGTCCAAGGGGAGTTATATGTTGACTTAGAATCAGGGTATTGTGTCCAAGGGGAGTTATATGTTGACTTAGAATCAGGGTATTGTGTCCAAGGGGAGTTATATGTTGACTTAGAATCAGGGTATTGTGTCCAAGGGGAGTTATATGTTGACTTAGAATCAGGGTATTGTGTCCAAGGGGAGTTATATGTTGACTTAGAATCAGGGTATTGTGTCCAAGGGGAGTTATATGTTGACTTAGAATCAGGGTATTGTGTCCAAGGGGAGTTATATGTTGACTTAGAATCAGGGTATTGTGTCCAAGGGGAGTTATATGTTGACTTAGAATCAGGGTATTGTGTCCAAGGGGAGTTATATGTTGACTTAGAATCAGGGTATTGTGTCCAAGGGGAGTTATATGTTGACTTAGAATCAGGGTATTGTGTCCAAGGGGAGTTATATGTTGACTTAGAATCAGGGTATTGTGTCCAAGGGGAGTTATATGTTGACTTAGAATCAGGGTATTGTGTCCAAGGGGAGTTATATGTTGACTTAGAATCAGGGTATTGTGTCCAAGGGGAGTTATATGTTGACTTAGAATCAGGGTATTGTGTCCAAGGGGAGTTATATGTTGACTTAGAATCAGGGTATTGTGTCCAAGGGGAGTTATATGTTGACTTAGAATCAGGGTATTGTGTCCAAGGGGAGTTATATGTTGACTTAGAATCAGGGTATTGTGTCCAAGGGGAGTTATATGTTGACTTAGAATCAGGGTATTGTGTCCAAGGGGAGTTATATGTTGACTTAGAATCAGGGTATTGTGTCCAAGGGGAGTTATATGTTGACTTAGAATCAGGGTATTGTGTCCAAGGGGAGTTATATGTTGACTTAGAATCAGGGTATTGTGTCCAAGGGGAGTTATATGTTGACTTAGAATCAGGGTATTGTGTCCAAGGGGAGTTATATGTTGACTTAGAATCAGGGTATTGTGTCCAAGGGGAGTTATATGTTGACTTAGAATCAGGGTATTGTGTCCAAGGGGAGTTATATGTTGACTTAGAATCAGGGTATTGTGTCCAAGGGGAGTTATATGTTGACTTAGAATCAGGGTATTGTGTCCAAGGGGAGTTATATGTTGACTTAGAATCAGGGTATTGTGTCCAAGGGGAGTTATATGTTGACTTAGAATCAGGGTATTGTGTCCAAGGGGAGTTATATGTTGACTTAGAATCAGGGTATTGTGTCCAAGGGGAGTTATATGTTGACTTAGAATCAGGGTATTGTGTCCAAGGGGAGTTATATGTTGACTTAGAATCAGGGTATTGTGTCCAAGGGGAGTTATATGTTGACTTAGAATCAGGGTATTGTGTCCAAGGGGAGTTATATGTTGACTTAGAATCAGGGTATTGTGTCCAAGGGGAGTTATATGTTGACTTAGAATCAGGGTATTGTGTCCAAGGGGAGTTATATGTTGACTTAGAATCAGGGTATTGTGTCCAAGGGGAGTTATATGTTGACTTAGAATCAGGGTATTGTGTCCAAGGGGAGTTATATGTTGACTTAGAATCAGGGTATTGTGTCCAAGGGGAGTTATATGTTGACTTAGAATCAGGGTATTGTGTCCAAGGGGAGTTATATGTTGACTTAGAATCAGGGTATTGTGTCCAAGGGGAGTTATATGTTGACTTAGAATCAGGGTATTGTGTCCAAGGGGAGTTATATGTTGACTTAGAATCAGGGTATTGTGTCCAAGGGGAGTTATATGTTGACTTAGAATCAGGGTATTGTGTCCAAGGGGAGTTATATGTTGACTTAGAATCAGGGTATTGTGTCCAAGGGGAGTTATATGTTGACTTAGAATCAGGGTATTGTGTCCAAGGGGAGTTATATGTTGACTTAGAATCAGGGTATTGTGTCCAAGGGGAGTTATATGTTGACTTAGAATCAGGGTATTGTGTCCAAGGGGAGTTATATGTTGACTTAGAATCAGGGTATTGTGTCCAAGGGGAGTTATATGTTGACTTAGAATCAGGGTATTGTGTCCAAGGGGAGTTATATGTTGACTTAGAATCAGGGTATTGTGTCCAAGGGGAGTTATATGTTGACTTAGAATCAGGGTATTGTGTCCAAGGGGAGTTATATGTTGACTTAGAATCAGGGTATTGTGTCCAAGGGGAGTTATATGTTGACTTAGAATCAGGGTATTGTGTCCAAGGGGAGTTATATGTTGACTTAGAATCAGGGTATTGTGTCCAAGGGGAGTTATATGTTGACTTAGAATCAGGGTATTGTGTCCAAGGGGAGTTATATGTTGACTTAGAATCAGGGTATTGTGTCCAAGGGGAGTTATATGTTGACTTAGAATCAGGGTATTGTGTCCAAGGGGAGTTATATGTTGACTTAGAATCAGGGTATTGTGTCCAAGGGGAGTTATATGTTGACTTAGAATCAGGGTATTGTGTCCAAGGGGAGTTATATGTTGACTTAGAATCAGGGTATTGTGTCCAAGGGGAGTTATATGTTGACTTAGAATCAGGGTATTGTGTCCAAGGGGAGTTATATGTTGACTTAGAATCAGGGTATTGTGTCCAAGGGGAGTTATATGTTGACTTAGAATCAGGGTATTGTGTCCAAGGGGAGTTATATGTTGACTTAGAATCAGGGTATTGTGTCCAAGGGGAGTTTATATGTTGACTTAGAATCAGGGTATTGTGTCCAAGGGGAGTTATATGTTGACTTAGAATCAGGGTATTGTGTCCAAGGGGAGTTATATGTTGACTTAGAATCAGGGTATTGTGTCCAAGGGGAGTTATATATGTTGACTTAGAATCAGGGTATTGTGTCCAAGGGGAGTTATATGTTGACTTAGAATCAGGGTATTGTGTCCAAGGGGAGTTATATGTTGACTTAGAATCAGGGTATTGTGTCCAAGGGGAGTTATATGTTGACTTAGAATCAGGGTATTGTGTCCAAGGGGAGTTATATGTTGACTTAGAATCAGGGTATTGTGTCCAAGGGGAGTTATATGTTGACTTAGAATCAGGGTATTGTGTCCAAGGGGAGTTATATGTTGACTTAGAATCAGGGTATTGTGTCCAAGGGGAGTTATATGTTGACTTAGAATCAGGGTATTGTGTCCAAGGGGAGTTATATGTTGACTTAGAATCAGGGTATTGTGTCCAAGGGGAGTTATATGTTGACTTAGAATCAGGGTATTGTGTCCAAGGGGAGTTATATATGTTGGCTTAGAATCAGGGTATTGTGTCCAAGGGGAGTTATATGTTGACTTAGAATCAGGGTATTGTGTCCAAGGGGAGTTATATGTTGACTTAGAATCAGGGTATTGTGTCTAAGGGGAGTTATATGTTGACTTAGAATCAGGGTATTGTGTCCAAGGGGAGTTATATATGTTGACTTAGAATCAGGGTATTGCAAGGGGAGTTATATGTTGACTTAGAATCAGGGTATTGTGTCCAAGGGGAGTTATATGTTGACTTAGAATCAGGGTATTGTGTCCAAGGGGAGTTATATGTTGACTTAGAATCAGGGTATTGTGTCCAAGGGGAGTTATATGTTGACTTAGAATCAGGGTATTGTGTCCAAGGGGAGTTATATGTTGACTTAGAATCAGGGTATTGTGTCCAAGGGGAGTTATATGTTGACTTAGAATCAGGGTATTGTGTCCAAGGGGAGTTATATGTTGACTTAGAATCAGGGTATTGTGTCCAAGGGGAGTTATATGTTGACTTAGAATCAGGGTATTGTGTCCAAGGGGAGTTATATGTTGACTTAGAATCAGGGTATTGTGTCCAAGGGGAGTTATATGTTGACTTAGAATCAGGGTATTGTGTCCAAGGGGAGTTATATGTTGACTTAGAATCAGGGTATTGTGTCCAAGGGGAGTTATATGTTGACTTAGAATCAGGGTATTGTGTCCAAGGGGAGTTATATGTTGACTTAGAATCAGGGTATTGTGTCCAAGGGGAGTTATATGTTGACTTAGAATCAGGGTATTGTGTCCAAGGGGAGTTATATGTTGACTTAGAATCAGGGTATTGTGTCCAAGGGGAGTTATATGTTGACTTAGAATCAGGGTATTGTGTCCAAGGGGAGTTATATGTTGACTTAGAATCAGGGTATTGTGTCCAAGGGGAGTTATATGTTGACTTAGAATCAGGGTATTGTGTCCAAGGGGAGTTATATGTTGACTTAGAATCAGGGTATTGTGTCCAAGGGGAGTTATATGTTGACTTAGAATCAGGGTATTGTGTCCAAGGGGAGTTATATGTTGACTTAGAATCAGGGTATTGTGTCCAAGGGGAGTTATATGTTGACTTAGAATCAGGGTATTGTGTCCAAGGGGAGTTATATGTTGACTTAGAATCAGGGTATTGTGTCCAAGGGGAGTTATATGTTGACTTAGAATCAGGGTATTGTGTCCAAGGGGAGTTATATGTTGACTTAGAATCAGGGTATTGTGTCCAAGGGGAGTTATATGTTGACTTAGAATCAGGGTATTGTGTCCAAGGGGAGTTATATGTTGACTTAGAATCAGGGTATTGTGTCCAAGGGGAGTTATATGTTGACTTAGAATCAGGGTATTGTGTCCAAGGGGAGTTATATGTTGACTTAGAATCAGGGTATTGTGTCCAAGGGGAGTTATATGTTGACTTAGAATCAGGGTATTGTGTCCAAGGGGAGTTATATGTTGACTTAGAATCAGGGTATTGTGTCCAAGGGGAGTTATATGTTGACTTAGAATCAGGGTATTGTGTCCAAGGGGAGTTATATGTTGACTTAGAATCAGGGTATTGTGTCCAAGGGGAGTTATATGTTGACTTAGAATCAGGGTATTGTGTCCAAGGGGAGTTATATGTTGACTTAGAATCAGGGTATTGTGTCCAAGGGGAGTTATATGTTGACTTAGAATCAGGGTATTGTGTCCAAGGGGAGTTATATGTTGACTTAGAATCAGGGTATTGTGTCCAAGGGGAGTTATATGTTGACTTAGAATCAGGGTATTGTGTCCAAGGGGAGTTATATGTTGACTTAGAATCAGGGTATTGTGTCCAAGGGGAGTTATATGTTGACTTAGAATCAGGGTATTGTGTCCAAGGGGAGTTATATGTTGACTTAGAATCAGGGTATTGTGTCCAAGGGGAGTTATATGTTGACTTAGAATCAGGGTATTGTGTCCAAGGGGAGTTATATGTTGACTTAGAATCAGGGTATTGTGTCCAAGGGGAGTTATATGTTGACTTAGAATCAGGGTATTGTGTCCAAGGGGAGTTATATGTTGACTTAGAATCAGGGTATTGTGTCCAAGGGGAGTTATATGTTGACTTAGAATCAGGGTATTGTGTCCAAGGGGAGTTATATGTTGACTTAGAATCAGGGTATTGTGTCCAAGGGGAGTTATATGTTGACTTAGAATCAGGGTATTGTGTCCAAGGGGAGTTATATGTTGACTTAGAATCAGGGTATTGTGTCCAAGGGGAGTTATATGTTGACTTAGAATCAGGGTATTGTGTCCAAGGGGAGTTATATATGTTGACTTAGAATCAGGGTATTGTGTCCAAGGGGAGTTATATGTTGACTTAGAATCAGGGTATTGTGTCCAAGGGGAGTTATATGTTGACTTAGAATCAGGGTATTGTGTCCAAGGGGAGTTATATGTTGACTTAGAATCAGGGTATTGTGTCCAAGGGGAGTTATATGTTGACTTAGAATCAGGGTATTGTGTCCAAGGGGAGTTATATGTTGACTTAGAATCAGGGTATTGTGTCCAAGGGGAGTTATATGTTGACTTAGAATCAGGGTATTGTGTCCAAGGGGAGTTATATGTTGACTTAGAATCAGGGTATTGTGTCCAAGGGGAGTTATATGTTGACTTAGAATCAGGGTATTGTGTCCAAGGGGAGTTATATGTTGACTTAGAATCAGGGTATTGTGTCCAAGGGGAGTTATATGTTGACTTAGAATCAGGGTATTGTGTCCAAGGGGAGTTATATGTTGACTTAGAATCAGGGTATTGTGTCCAAGGGGAGTTATATGTTGACTTAGAATCAGGGTATTGTGTCCAAGGGGAGTTATATGTTGACTTAGAATCAGGGTATTGTGTCCAAGGGGAGTTATATGTTGACTTAGAATCAGGGTATTGTGTCCAAGGGGAGTTATATGTTGACTTAGAATCAGGGTATTGTGTCCAAGGGGAGTTATATGTTGACTTAGAATCAGGGTATTGTGTCCAAGGGGAGTTATATGTTGACTTAGAATCAGGGTATTGTGTCCAAGGGGAGTTATATGTTGACTTAGAATCAGGGTATTGTGTCCAAGGGGAGTTATATGTTGACTTAGAATCAGGGTATTGTGTCCAAGGGGAGTTATATGTTGACTTAGAATCAGGGTATTGTGTCCAAGGGGAGTTATATGTTGACTTAGAATCAGGGTATTGTGTCCAAGGGGAGTTATATGTTGACTTAGAATCAGGGTATTGTGTCCAAGGGGAGTTATATGTTGACTTAGAATCAGGGTATTGTGTCCAAGGGGAGTTATATGTTGACTTAGAATCAGGGTATTGTGTCCAAGGGGAGTTATATGTTGACTTAGAATCAGGGTATTGTGTCCAAGGGGAGTTATATGTTGACTTAGAATCAGGGTATTGTGTCCAAGGGGAGTTATATGTTGACTTAGAATCAGGGTATTGTGTCCAAGGGGAGTTATATGTTGACTTAGAATCAGGGTATTGTGTCCAAGGGGAGTTATATGTTGACTTAGAATCAGGGTATTGTGTCCAAGGGGAGTTATATGTTGACTTAGAATCAGGGTATTGTGTCCAAGGGGAGTTATATGTTGACTTAGAATCAGGGTATTGTGTCCAAGGGGAGTTATATGTTGACTTAGAATCAGGGTATTGTGTCCAAGGGGAGTTATATGTTGACTTAGAATCAGGGTATTGTGTCCAAGGGGAGTTATATGTTGACTTAGAATCAGGGTATTGTGTCCAAGGGGAGTTATATGTTGACTTAGAATCAGGGTATTGTGTCCAAGGGGAGTTATATGTTGACTTAGAATCAGGGTATTGTGTCCAAGGGGAGTTATATGTTGACTTAGAATCAGGGTATTGTGTCCAAGGGGAGTTATATGTTGACTTAGAATCAGGGTATTGTGTCCAAGGGGAGTTATATGTTGACTTAGAATCAGGGTATTGTGTCCAAGGGGAGTTATATGTTGACTTAGAATCAGGGTATTGTGTCCAAGGGGAGTTATATGTTGACTTAGAATCAGGGTATTGTGTCCAAGGGGAGTTATATGTTGACTTAGAATCAGGGTATTGTGTCCAAGGGGAGTTATATGTTGACTTAGAATCAGGGTATTGTGTCCAAGGGGAGTTATATGTTGACTTAGAATCAGGGTATTGTGTCCAAGGGGAGTTATATGTTGACTTAGAATCAGGGTATTGTGTCCAAGGGGAGTTATATGTTGACTTAGAATCAGGGTATTGTGTCCAAGGGGAGTTATATGTTGACTTAGAATCAGGGTATTGTGTCCAAGGGGAGTTATATGTTGACTTAGAATCAGGGTATTGTGTCCAAGGGGAGTTATATGTTGACTTAGAATCAGGGTATTGTGTCCAAGGGGAGTTATATGTTGACTTAGAATCAGGGTATTGTGTCCAAGGGGAGTTATATGTTGACTTAGAATCAGGGTATTGTGTCCAAGGGGAGTTATATGTTGACTTAGAATCAGGGTATTGTGTCCAAGGGGAGTTATATGTTGACTTAGAATCAGGGTATTGTGTCCAAGGGGAGTTATATGTTGACTTAGAATCAGGGTATTGTGTCCAAGGGGAGTTATATGTTGACTTAGAATCAGGGTATTGTGTCCAAGGGGAGTTATATGTTGACTTAGAATCAGGGTATTGTGTCCAAGGGGAGTTATATGTTGACTTAGAATCAGGGTATTGTGTCCAAGGGGAGTTATATGTTGACTTAGAATCAGGGTATTGTGTCCAAGGGGAGTTATATGTTGACTTAGAATCAGGGTATTGTGTCCAAGGGGAGTTATATGTTGACTTAGAATCAGGGTATTGTGTCCAAGGGGAGTTATATGTTGACTTAGAATCAGGGTATTGTGTCCAAGGGGAGTTATATGTTGACTTAGAATCAGGGTATTGTGTCCAAGGGGAGTTATATGTTGACTTAGAATCAGGGTATTGTGTCCAAGGGGAGTTATATGTTGACTTAGAATCAGGGTATTGTGTCCAAGGGGAGTTATATGTTGACTTAGAATCAGGGTATTGTGTCCAAGGGGAGTTATATGTTGACTTAGAATCAGGGTATTGTGTCCAAGGGGAGTTATATGTTGACTTAGAATCAGGGTATTGTGTCCAAGGGGAGTTATATGTTGACTTAGAATCAGGGTATTGTGTCCAAGGGGAGTTATATGTTGACTTAGAATCAGGGTATTGTGTCCAAGGGGAGTTATATGTTGACTTAGAATCAGGGTATTGTGTCCAAGGGGAGTTATATGTTGACTTAGAATCAGGGTATTGTGTCCAAGGGGAGTTATATGTTGACTTAGAATCAGGGTATTGTGTCCAAGGGGAGTTATATGTTGACTTAGAATCAGGGTATTGTGTCCAAGGGGAGTTATATGTTGACTTAGAATCAGGGTATTGTGTCCAAGGGGGAGTTATATGTTGACTTAGAATCAGGGTATTGTGTCCAAGGGGAGTTATATGTTGACTTAGAATCAGGGTATTGTGTCCAAGGGGAGTTATATGTTGACTTAGAATCAGGGTATTGTGTCCAAGGGGAGTTATATGTTGACTTAGAATCAGGGTATTGTGTCCAAGGGGAGTTATATGTTGACTTAGAATCAGGGTATTGTGTCCAAGGGGAGTTATATGTTGACTTAGAATCAGGGTATTGTGTCCAAGGGGAGTTATATGTTGACTTAGAATCAGGGTATTGTGTCCAAGGGGAGTTATATGTTGACTTAGAATCAGGGTATTGTGTCCAAGGGGAGTTATATGTTGACTTAGAATCAGGGTATTGTGTCCAAGGGGAGTTATATGTTGACTTAGAATCAGGGTATTGTGTCCAAGGGGAGTTATATGTTGACTTAGAATCAGGGTATTGTGTCCAAGGGGAGTTATATGTTGACTTAGAATCAGGGTATTGTGTCCAAGGGGAGTTATATGTTGACTTAGAATCAGGGTATTGTGTCCAAGGGGAGTTATATGTTGACTTAGAATCAGGGTATTGTGTCCAAGGGGAGTTATATGTTGACTTAGAATCAGGGTATTGTGTCCAAGGGGAGTTATATGTTGACTTAGAATCAGGGTATTGTGTCCAAGGGGAGTTATATGTTGACTTAGAATCAGGGTATTGTGTCCAAGGGGAGTTATATGTTGACTTAGAATCAGGGTATTGTGTCCAAGGGGAGTTATATGTTGACTTAGAATCAGGGTATTGTGTCCAAGGGGAGTTATATGTTGACTTAGAATCAGGGTATTGTGTCCAAGGGGAGTTATATGTTGACTTAGAATCAGGGTATTGTGTCCAAGGGGAGTTATATGTTGACTTAGAATCAGGGTATTGTGTCCAAGGGGAGTTATATGTTGACTTAGAATCAGGGTATTGTGTCCAAGGGGAGTTATATGTTGACTTAGAATCAGGGTATTGTGTCCAAGGGGAGTTATATGTTGACTTAGAATCAGGGTATTGTGTCCAAGGGGAGTTATATGTTGACTTAGAATCAGGGTATTGTGTCCAAGGGGAGTTATATGTTGACTTAGAATCAGGGTATTGTGTCCAAGGGGAGTTATATGTTGACTTAGAATCAGGGTATTGTGTCCAAGGGGAGTTATATGTTGACTTAGAATCAGGGTATTGTGTCCAAGGGGAGTTATATGTTGACTTAGAATCAGGGTATTGTGTCCAAGGGGAGTTATATGTTGACTTAGAATCAGGGTATTGTGTCCAAGGGGAGTTATATATGTTGACTTAGAATCAGGGTATTGTGTCCAAGGGGAGTTATATGTTGACTTAGAATCAGGGTATTGTGTCCAAGGGGAGTTATATGTTGACTTAGAATCAGGGTATTGTGTCCAAGGGGAGTTATATGTTGACTTAGAATCAGGGTATTGTGTCCAAGGGGAGTTATATGTTGACTTAGAATCAGGGTATTGTGTCCAAGGGGAGTTATATGTTGACTTAGAATCAGGGTATTGTGTCCAAGGGGAGTTATATGTTGACTTAGAATCAGGGTATTGTGTCCAAGGGGAGTTATATGTTGACTTAGAATCAGGGTATTGTGTCCAAGGGGAGTTATATGTTGACTTAGAATCAGGGTATTGTGTCCAAGGGGAGTTATATGTTGACTTAGAATCAGGGTATTGTGTCCAAGGGGAGTTATATGTTGACTTAGAATCAGGGTATTGTGTCCAAGGGGAGTTATATGTTGACTTAGAATCAGGGTATTGTGTCCAAGGGGAGTTATATGTTGACTTAGAATCAGGGTATTGTGTCCAAGGGGAGTTATATGTTGACTTAGAATCAGGGTATTGTGTCCAAGGGGAGTTATATGTTGACTTAGAATCAGGGTATTGTGTCCAAGGGGAGTTATATGTTGACTTAGAATCAGGGTATTGTGTCCAAGGGGAGTTATATGTTGACTTAGAATCAGGGTATTGTGTCCAAGGGGAGTTATATGTTGACTTAGAATCAGGGTATTGTGTCCAAGGGGAGTTATATGTTGACTTAGAATCAGGGTATTGTGTCCAAGGGGAGTTATATGTTGACTTAGAATCAGGGTATTGTGTCCAAGGGGAGTTATATGTTGACTTAGAATCAGGGTATTGTGTCCAAGGGGAGTTATATGTTGACTTAGAATCAGGGTATTGTGTCCAAGGGGAGTTATATGTTGACTTAGAATCAGGGTATTGTGTCCAAGGGGAGTTATATGTTGACTTAGAATCAGGGTATTGTGTCCAAGGGGAGTTATATGTTGACTTAGAATCAGGGTATTGTGTCCAAGGGGAGTTATATGTTGACTTAGAATCAGGGTATTGTGTCCAAGGGGAGTTATATGTTGACTTAGAATCAGGGTATTGTGTCCAAGGGGAGTTATATGTTGACTTAGAATCAGGGTATTGTGTCCAAGGGGAGTTATATGTTGACTTAGAATCAGGGTATTGTGTCCAAGGGGAGTTATATGTTGACTTAGAATCAGGGTATTGTGTCCAAGGGGAGTTATATGTTGACTTAGAATCAGGGTATTGTGTCCAAGGGGAGTTATATGTTGACTTAGAATCAGGGTATTGTGTCCAAGGGGAGTTATATGTTGACTTAGAATCAGGGTATTGTGTCCAAGGGGAGTTATATGTTGACTTAGAATCAGGGTATTGTGTCCAAGGGGAGTTATATGTTGACTTAGAATCAGGGTATTGTGTCCAAGGGGAGTTATATGTTGACTTAGAATCAGGGTATTGTGTCCAAGGGGAGTTATATGTTGACTTAGAATCAGGGTATTGTGTCCAAGGGGAGTTATATGTTGACTTAGAATCAGGGTATTGTGTCCAAGGGGAGTTATATGTTGACTTAGAATCAGGGTATTGTGTCCAAGGGGAGTTATATGTTGACTTAGAATCAGGGTATTGTGTCCAAGGGGAGTTATATGTTGACTTAGAATCAGGGTATTGTGTCCAAGGGGAGTTATATGTTGACTTAGAATCAGGGTATTGTGTCCAAGGGGAGTTATATGTTGACTTAGAATCAGGGTATTGTGTCCAAGGGGAGTTATATGTTGACTTAGAATCAGGGTATTGTGTCCAAGGGGAGTTATATGTTGACTTAGAATCAGGGTATTGTGTCCAAGGGGAGTTATATGTTGACTTAGAATCAGGGTATTGTGTCCAAGGGGAGTTATATGTTGACTTAGAATCAGGGTATTGTGTCCAAGGGGAGTTATATGTTGACTTAGAATCAGGGTATTGTGTCCAAGGGGAGTTATATGTTGACTTAGAATCAGGGTATTGTGTCCAAGGGGAGTTATATGTTGACTTAGAATCAGGGTATTGTGTCCAAGGGGAGTTATATGTTGACTTAGAATCAGGGTATTGTGTCCAAGGGGAGTTATATGTTGACTTAGAATCAGGGTATTGTGTCCAAGGGGAGTTATATATGTTGACTTAGAATCAGGGTATTGTGTCCAAGGGGAGTTATATGTTGACTTAGAATCAGGGTATTGTGTCCAAGGGGAGTTATATGTTGACTTAGAATCAGGGTATTGTGTCCAAGGGGAGTTATATGTTGACTTAGAATCAGGGTATTGTGTCCAAGGGGAGTTATATGTTGACTTAGAATCAGGGTATTGTGTCCAAGGGGAGTTATATGTTGACTTAGAATCAGGGTATTGTGTCCAAGGGGAGTTATATGTTGACTTAGAATCAGGGTATTGTGTCCAAGGGGAGTTATATGTTGACTTAGAATCAGGGTATTGTGTCCAAGGGGAGTTATATGTTGACTTAGAATCAGGGTATTGTGTCCAAGGGGAGTTATATGTTGACTTAGAATCAGGGTATTGTGTCCAAGGGGAGTTATATGTTGACTTAGAATCAGGGTATTGTGTCCAAGGGGAGTTATATGTTGACTTAGAATCAGGGTATTGTGTCCAAGGGGAGTTATATGTTGACTTAGAATCAGGGTATTGTGTCCAAGGGGAGTTATATGTTGACTTAGAATCAGGGTATTGTGTCCAAGGGGAGTTATATGTTGACTTAGAATCAGGGTATTGTGTCCAAGGGGAGTTATATGTTGACTTAGAATCAGGGTATTGTGTCCAAGGGGAGTTATATGTTGACTTAGAATCAGGGTATTGTGTCCAAGGGGAGTTATATGTTGACTTAGAATCAGGGTATTGTGTCCAAGGGGAGTTATATGTTGACTTAGAATCAGGGTATTGTGTCCAAGGGGAAGGGGAGTTATATGTTGACTTAGAATCAGGGTATTGTGTCCAAGGGGAGTTATATGTTGACTTAGAATCAGGGTATTGTGTCCAAGGGGAGTTATATATGTTGACTTAGAATCAGGGTATTGTGTCCAAGGGGAGTTATATGTTGACTTAGAATCAGGGTATTGTGTCCAAGGGGAGTTATATATGTCTACTCGTGGACTATTGTTTCAGTGAGCTAGAACAAAAAAAATTCAACTCGGCGTGTTGGTCAAAGCAGACGACCATCATTTCATCAAAATGCGACTTGTTCTCGCCATGATATATCTAAGTAATTGTTCACTTGGTGTTAAACAACAATCAATCATTTTGTTTTCAATAGGAGAATAATGGATTGTAAGGAGTGAGTGAGTGATTGTTGTTTAACGCCAACTCACCAATTTCTCAGCTATATCATGGCGAGAACAAGTTAATTTTCAATAAATGATGATGAGGTCCACTTTGTACTGGACCAACACTCTTTTTTTATAGTGCTAGCTCACTGAAACAACAGTCTGCGGATAGACATGTTGCTCCACTCAGACACATTAGCCTGATTCGGAGCCAACCCATCTTTACTCTTACCTCTTAATGCTGCTTAGCGGAGAAGCAACAAATAGAAATTTTATAGTCTTTAGATCATACATGTATATTAACTCTTAGTGCATTTTATTTTCATTTTTCAGCTTTCTAACATACAGACGTGGTTCCCAGATTATTTGTGGCAGATAGTGGCATGCCCTAGATGTGGTGTTCACCTTGGATGGTAATGTTATTCTTAGTCAACTTTTTATGCATTTTTCTGAAATTTGTTCTATTTTACATAAAACCAATAAAAGTTTGTGTGCTATTAACCATCCAGACAGGTACAAAAATGTGACTATTTTGTCTGAAATAAAAAAAAACATATTAAATAAAAAAAAAGTTTAAATAGTGATGCTCATCAACTCTACCAATATCAACAAAACAAATAACCTTCCTCTCACCTCAAACCATTAAATACAAAACAGATATTGACACCTGCTCTCCTAATTTTGACAAATCGCACTTAAATCATTTGTTAATACCTGATAGTCTTCTATTAGTTGCACGTCCATCTATCCAAGATGGCCACTATCGTTTAAATTGAAAGTCTGCAAATTGCTAAAACTGCTGCAATTACAGTTGAGATTCTCAGTGGTTGTTTTTTACAGTTTGGTTTATGGTGTATAACGCCACTTTCAACAATATTTCAGTTATATCGTGGCAGTCAGTTTTATTGGTGGAGGAAACCGGAGTACCCTGACCTGTCCCAAGTCACTATCAAATTTTATCACATAATGTTGTATCGAGTACACCTCGCCATGAATGGGGTTCAAACTCACAACCGTTACTGTATACTTGAATAAGTTTTGTAAAAAAAAATTTCAAGGAAATTTGTTAAGCGATTTTGTATGAAGCTCATTAATTTTTCAAATCTATTTTGTATCTTGTAGATTGTATTAGAATAGAAAAAAATTGTATAAGATAGTCTTTTAGAAAACTTGTGTTTTTTCTTTCGTTTCAATCATAAAAGCTAGTTAGCTTCCACCATGTTTAGTGAGTGAGTGTGTAATGCCAACTCAGCAATTTTTCAGCTATATAATGGCTAGAACAAGTTAATTATCCCCTCGCCAACGAAGTTGCGAAGGGATATTGTAACGCTACCGTCCGTCCTTCCGTAACATCCTTGTGAACACTCTAGGATCAACATCCTTCAATGGATTTTGACCAAACTTGGTACATATTTAGTTCTTAAGAGAATCTGGAACCCGATTGATTTTCAAGGTCATAGGTCAAAGGTCAAGGTCACCGGGTCAAATTTTTACTGCATAACATCCTTGTGAACATTCTAGAATCAACATCCTTCAATGGATTTTGACTAAACTTGGTACATACTTAGTCCTTAGGGGAGTCTGAAACGCTATTGATTTTCAAGGTCAACGGTCAAGGTCACTGGGTAAATTTTTTACCGTGTAACATCCTTGTGAACACTCTAGAATCAACATCCTTCAATGGATTTTGACCAAACTTGGTACATACATAGTCCTTAGGAGAGTCTGGAACCCTATTGATTTTCAAGGTCAAAGATCAAGGGGTCAAATTTTTACCGCATGACATCCTTGTGAACACTCTAGAATCAATCAACATCCTTCAATGGATTTTGACCAAGCTTGGTACATACTTAGTCCTTAGGAGAGTCTGGAACCCTATTGATTTTCAAGGTCAAAGGTCAATATCACCAGGTCAAAATTTTACTGCATAACATCCTTGTGAACACTCTAGAATCAACATCCTTCAATGGATTTTGACCAAACTTGGTACATACTTAGACCTTAAGAGAATCTGGAACCCTATTGATTTTCAAGGTCAAAGGTCCAGGTCACAGGGTCTAATTTTTAGGCGAGGGGATACGCCACGCTTTGCGTTGCCCTTGTTTTCAGTGAGATGATGATGATGTCCACTTTGTACTAGACCAACACGCTTAGTTGGATTTTTTTAGTGCTAGCTCACCGAGACAACAGATCGCAGATAGACGATGTCAACCCACTTGGACACATTACCCTGATTCTAGGACTCTATGGTCTAATGATATTTACAAGCCTTTGTAAAAAGTTAAAAAGAAAGAATTGTTCATATTTCTCTGGATAGGGTTGCACTAACGTCAATTAAATTTAAGTCTCAATTAAGCTTTAATTGTAAATTAATTTCATGTACATGTACATTTCAAGTAAATTTAAGAGTCATTACGTAGTTTAATCAAGGTCTGTCCAAGGTCACCAGTATTTGTGTTGTATGATTATTAAAGTATATCTGTTGTAATGTTTAATATATTGTTATTGTTAATGGTTCGAGACCAAAGACTATAAAATTGGTATTTGTTGCTTCTCCGCTAAGCACACAGCATTAAGGAGAAAGAGCAAAGACTGGATGGCTCGGAATCAGGATGATGTGTCCTAGTGAGGGGACATGTTTATCTATGGACTGTTGTTTCAGTGAGCTGTACACTATAAAAATCCTACTAAGCGTGTTGGTCTAGTACAAAGCGGATCTCATCATCATCTCATTGAAAATTAACTTGTTCTCGTCATGAAATAGCTGATCGGTGTTAAACAACAATCACTCACTCCTGTTATTTTCAATCTGTTATAATGTTAATATGTTCTACAGGATTTATACATATAGAGGAGAAGAATCTCAGAAGAGACCAAAATCTTTTGTAGGATTGATATTACAGAATTTATTAGAGGACATTGGTATGTGTATGGCTAAATATAGTGTATTCTAATGCAATTATAATGTAATGCGTATTTTCATTGGCTATCGAGAGTCGTCAAATCTGCAGTTGACAGGCCTGAAGGAATGCTATATTCCTATGCCGAATGCACTTGTTTGTAAACAATATGGCTGACCCAGATATTTCCGACTGAATTTGACGCTGACGACCTATTTAGGAGATAAATGTATTGTATTTGAAAATTTCACGTCATCAATTGGAGATTTGATGGTCGCAAATTGAGTTTACTGTCCATTCTAATGCAATACTGAGCATAAAAATGTATTCTTGCATATCCCTGGGTCTAAAAAAGCACAAATATTAAAATTCCGGGAAATATTGTTAAACGACTTTTAAAACATAAACAACGTGACGTCATATGAAGACTTCCAGTTTAAAATGTAAAGATCAGACGTTATTTGGCTTCGTGTACGCTTCAATTTAGATAGAATTTAACTAAAATAAGTTTTCAAGGTAGGCATTTTAATTATTTTTGTGTATTGTTGTACATATGACATGTAGGATTTCACGTTTTCAAGATGGCGGATGCTTAAACAACTACATTACTATTTTTTAGCGGAAGGAATTTGAAAAGTGCATATATTTCATCATTTATTTGTATGTTTTCAAACTAGTGTGTACACGTTGGGAAAATTTCATAAGAATAGGAAAAACAATACTGTATTTGAAGAGTTGGAGGTGTCAATTGTGGATTTGATGGTCGCAAATGCAGTTTTACTGGCGACGCGAAGCAGAGCCAGTAAAATTGCATTTGCGACCGTCAAATCCACAATTGACACCTCCAACTCTTCAAATACAGTACTGTTATTCCTTAATTATATTCTCCCTACATTCATCTGAATATAAAGCAATTATATTCTAAGGCAGTGTTTCAGATAGACTTTGAAATCTTCAGGACAATTGCCAGTTTTATCAAAAAATTTTCAGGACATTTTTTAACAATTAAACTAATTTTATAAAGTTCTTCAGGACATTTTGAGAAATAGGTGGACAAATGTCCTCAAAATGGTACCTAACTGAATCACTGTTTAGGGCATACATAAAACATAGTCAGGCCTTTCAATAAGGGGGCGGTACCATGTACTTTTATCTGCCTAAAATGATCTTTAAAAGAGTGTTGTATAAGGTACTCATGAAATTTTTCAAATTTTAACAAATATACCGCCTGTTAATAGTGAAGTATGGTACAATATATTGAAAGTCTTGCGTGATGTGGGTGTGCTACTTGTGATAATTAAACTGTAGATATCTGAGTTAGTGCATGCAACAAGTTTCTGGTATTATAACCTTCATCGGGTAAACTAAAAGTAAAAAACTTGGAAAGCTAAATAATATAAAATTCTTTTGAAGCAAGAAAAGCAAATAGTTTAAAAATCAGCTAAAGTCACCGATAATAAAAATCAGCTAAAGTCACCGATAATAAAAATCAGCTAAAGTCACCGATAATAAAAATCAGCTAAAGTCACCGATAATAAAAATCAGCTAAAGTCACCGATAATAAAAATCAGCTAAAGTCACCGATAGTAAAAATCAGCTAAAGTCACCGATAATAAAAATCAGCTAAAGTCACCGATAATAAAAATCAGCTAAAGTCACCGATAATAAAAATCAGCTAAAGTCACCGATAATAAAAATCAGCTAAAGTCACCGATAATAAAAATCAGCTAAAGTCACCGATAATAAAAATCAGCTAAAGTCACCGATAATAAAAATCAGCTAAAGTCACCGATAATAAAAATCAGCTAAAGTCACCGATAATAAAAATCAGCTAAAGTCACCGATAGTAAAAATCAGCTAAAGTCACCGATAATAAAAATCAGCTAAAGTCACCGATAATAAAAATCAGCTAGTCACCGATAATAAAAATCAGCTAAAGTCACCGATAATAAAAATCAGCTAGTCACCGATAATAAAAATCAGCTAAAGTCACAGATAATAAAAATCAGCTAAAGTCACCGATAATAAAAATCAGCTAGTCACCGATAATAAAAATCAGCTAAAGTCACCGATAATAAAAATCAGCTAGTCACCGATAATAAAAATCAGCTAAAGTCACCGATAATAAAAATCAGCTAGTCACCGATAATAAAAATCAGCTAAAGTCACCGATAATAAAAATCGGCTAAAATCACCGATAATTAAAATCAGCTAAAGTCACCGATAATAAAAATCAGCTAAAGTCACCGATAATAAAAATCAGCTAAAGTCACCGATAATAAAAATCAGCTAAAGTCACCGATAATAAAAATCAGCTAAAGTCACCGATAATAAAAATCAGCTAAAGTCACCGATAATAAAAATCAGCTAAAGTCACCGATAATAAAAATCAGCTAAAGTCACCGATAATAAAAATCAGCTAGTCACCGATAATAAAAATCAGCTAAAGTCACCGATAATAAAAATCAGCTAAAGTCACCGATAATAAAAATCAGCTAAAGTCACCGATAATAAAAATCAGCTAAAGTCACCGATAATAAAAATCAGCTAAAGTCACCGATAATAAAAATCAGCTAAATTCACCGATAATAAAAATCAGCTAAAGTCACCGATAATAAAAGTCAGCTAAAGTCACCGATAATAAAAATCAGCTAAAGTCACCGATAATAAAAATCAGCTAAAGTCACCGATAATAAAAATCAGCTAAAGTCACCGTTAATAAAAATCAGCTAAAGTCACCGATAATAAAAATCAGCTAAAGTCACCGATAGTAAAAATCAGCTAAAGTCACCGATAATAAAAATCAGCTAAAGTCACCGATAATAAAAATCAGCTGAAGTCACCGATAATAAAAATCAGCTGAAGTCACCGATAATAAAAATCAGCTGAAGTCACCGATAATAAAAATCAGCTAAAGTCACCGATAATAAAAATCAGCTAAAGTCACCGATAATAAAAATCAGCTGAAGTCACCGATAATAAAAATCAGCTGAAGTCACCGATAATAAAAATCAGCTAAAGTCACCGATAATAAAAATCAGCTAAAGTCACCGATAATAAAAATCAGCTAAAGTCACCGATAATAAAAATCAGCTAAAGTCACCGATAATAAAAATCAGCTAAAGTCACCGATAATAAAAATCAGCTAAAGTCACCGATAATAAAAATCAGCTAAAGTCACCGATAATAAAAATCAGCTAAAGTCACCGATAATAAAAATCAGCTGAAGTCACCGATAATAAAAATCAGCTAAAGTCACCGATAATAAAAATCAGCTGAAGTCACCGATAATAAAAATCAGCTAAAGTCACCGATAATAAAAATCAGCTGAAGTCACCGATAATAAAAATCAGCTAAAGTCACCGATAATAAAAATCAGCTAAAGTCACCGATAATAAAAATCAGCTAAAGTCACCGATAATAAAAATCAGCTAAAGTCACCGATAATAAAAATCAGCTAAAGTCACCGATGTCTGAGGGAGGAAAATCTTAGCTTTAGTAATTATTACATTGTTTAGGAATTGTAAATTTCAATAACAAATATATCTAATAAACCATGTCAGTGCTAAAACACTGACTACTGGGCGGGTGATACCCTCGACTAAAACACTGACTACTGGGCGGGTGATACCCTCGACTAAAACACTGACTACTGGGAGGATGATACCCTCGACTAAAACACTGACTACTGGGCGGGTGATACCCTCTGGGAAACACTGACTACTGGGCGGGTGATACCCTCGGGGAAACACTGACTACTGGGCGGGTGATACCCTCGGGGAAACACTGACTACTGGGCGGAGGATACCCTCGGGGAAACACTGACTACTGGGCGGGTGATACCCTCGACTAAAACACTGACTACTGGGAGGATGATACCCTCGACTAAAACACTGACTACTGGGCGGGTGATACCCTCGGGGAAACACTGACTACTGGGCGGGTGATACCTTCGACTAAAACACTGACTACTGGGCGGGTGATACCCTCGACTAAAACACTGACTACTGGGCGGGTGATACCCTCGACTAAAACACTGACTACTGGGCGGGTGATACCCTCGACTAAAACACTGACTACTGGGCGGGTGATACCCTCGACTAAAACACTGACTACTGGGCGGATGATACCCTCGACTAAAACACTGACTACTGGGCGGGTGATACCCTCGACTAAAACACTGACTACTGGGCGGGTGATACCCTCGACTAAAACACTGACTACTGGGCGGGTGATACCCTCGACTAAAACACTGACTACTGGGCGGGTGATACCCTCGGGGAAACACTGACTACTGGGCTTATTTAACCACTACAAGTGACTGTCAAAATGAATAATTGAGAAAGCAGAGAACTATTCTGCATCACACGATTAAAAAAAATCGTGAATAAATATGTATTATCGTGAAGTTATGGTGAGCGTCAATAATTTGAAATTTAGTTGCACAAACATTATATGTGAAAAGTAATCACATGACAAAACTTGTGACTATTTATGAAGTGACCACAATGAAATTAATTTTATCTAGGAATATTCTATCTATGAACATGTTTCAATCTCACAAATTTTGTTACCAAGACTAAACGTGTAAATAATTACTGTACTACAGGGTTTAAAATTAGTGGTCGCCCACTCACCATTGGCGAGTGGTTTTCTGTGTGGGTCCCTCAATTTTCAAATCTGTTTGCCCACGTGGTGAATATATCCTAGAAATTGAAAGTACAATTTTTAATAAAATCTCGATATTTCTTTAGCTTGGGATCCTGGCTGAATCAGTACTTGGGCTCTACGTATTTCTTCGGACATTTTGCATGTGATTGCCACAAAAATTCAAAGAGTTATGATTGTTTTGTATCCTAAAAACAGCTGTTCAATTTAACCTTTGTGTGCAACATTTGGATATTCCTTCTAACTGTTAATACTACCGGTAAATACAATTTCTTAGAGAATGACTCGTTCATAATTTTATTTTAAACTTATGTGAATTAAATGTCTTTAATAACATTTAACTACATCAGTTATTTTCTCATCCATTCTAAATTTTTCTTCAAGATTGGTTTAAATCTAAAAATATCAATTATGGCAATCAACCATATTTTTCCCGATCGGAATTCAATTTATATTCATTTGTTGATTTCCGTTAATCAGAATATGATTTTACTGATCTTTCTGACTAGCATACTATGTCACGACAAATTAGTCTGGACAAATTCTTTCCTAATCGTAATGGGAACTCTCACTCTGTGAAACGGAAGGTCGAAGATAGAAATGATTATTACAAAGACAATGACAATGTAAAAAGGTCTTCTGTTGTCATAGTTGAAACTGAAAATGAACCTTTGTTAGTTTGTATGAAAGTGATGAATCTGATTGGGGAAATGTCTTTGATGAACTTATTGAAATTGAATTTTAACAATCCTAGACAATGCATTACCAGTATCAATGTGTATTGATTAAATAAATTCAACAAATGTAAATTGATTTTATTTCAATAAATTTCAGTGAATCGTTCACAAGGCAAATTCCTACAAACAATGTCCTGACAACACACACTACAAACAATGCCCTGTCAACACACTACAAACAATGCCCTGTCAACACACTACAAACAATGTCCTGTCAACACACTACAAACAATGTCCTGTCAACACACTACAAACAATGTCCTGTCAACACACACTACAAACAATGCCCTGTCAACACACTACAAACAATGCCCTGTCAACACACTACAAACAATGTCCTGTCAACACACACTACAAACAATGTCCTGTCAACACACTACAAACAATGTCCTGTCAACACACACTACAAACAATGTCCTGTCAACACACACTACAAACAATGTCCTGTCAACACACTACAAACAATGTCCTGACAACACACACTACAAACAATGTCCTGTCAACACACTACAAACAATGCCCTGACAACACACACTACAAACAATGCCCTGACAACACACACTACAAACAATGTCCTGTCAACACACTACAAACAATGTCCTGTCAACACACACTACAAACAATGCCCTGTCAACACACTACAAACAATGTCCTGACAACACACACTACAAACAATGTCCTGTCAACACACTACAAACAATGCCCTGACAACACACACTACAAACAATGCCGTCAACACACACTACAAACAATGTCCTGACAACACACTACAAACAATTTCCTGTCAACACACACTACAAACAATGCCCTGACAACACACTACAAACAATGCCCTGACAACACACTACAAACAATGCCCTGACAACACACACTACAAACAATGCCCTGTCAACACACACTACAAACAATGTCCTGTCAACACACACTACAAACAATGTCCTGTCAACACACACTACAAACAATGTCCTGTCAACACACTACAAACAATGTCCTGTCAACACACTACAAACAATGCCCTGTCAACACACACTACAAACAATGTCCTGTCAACACACTACAAACAATGTCCTGTCAACACACACTACAAACAATGTCCTGTCAACACACACTACAAACAATGCCCTGTCAACACACTACAAACAATGTCCTGTCAACACACACTACAAACAATGTCCTGTCAACACACTACAAACAATGCCCTGTCAACAAACTACAAACAATGCCCTGTCAGCACACACTACAAACAATGTCCTGTCAACACTCACTACAAACAATGTCCTGTCAACACACACTACAAACAATGCCCTGTCAACACACACTACAAACAATGTCCTGTCAACACACACTACAAACAATGCCCTGTCAACACACACTACAAACAATGTCCTGTCAACACACACTACAAACAATGTCCTGTCAACACACACTACAAACAATGTCCTGTCAACACACTACAAACAATGCCCTGTCAACAAACTACAAACAATGCCCTGTCAACACACACTACAAACAATGTCCTGTCAACACTCACTACAAACAATGTCCTGTCAACACACACTACAAACAATGTCCTGTCAACACTCACTACAAACAATGTCCTGTCAACACACACTACAAACAATGTCCTGTCAACACTCACTACAAACAATGTCCTGTCAACACTCACTACAAACAATGTCCTGTCAACACACACTACAAACAATGTCCTGTCAACACACACTACAAACAATGCCCTGTCAACACACACTACAAACAATGTCCTGTCAACACACACTACAAACAATGTCCTGTCAACACACACTACAAACAATGTCCTGTCAACACACTACAAACAATGCCCTGTCAACAAACTACAAACAATGCCCTGTCAACACACACTACAAACAATGTCCTGTCAACACACTACAAACAATGTCCTGTCAACACACACTACAAACAATGTCCTGTCAACACACACTACAAACAATGCCCTGTCAACACACACTACAAACAATGCCCTGTCAACACACACTACAAACAATGCCCTGTCAACACACACTACAAACAATGCCCTGTCAACACACACTACAAACAATGCCCTGTCAACACACACTACAAACAATGTCCTGTCAACACACACTACAAACAATGTCCTGTCAACACACTACAAACAATGCCCTGTCAACACACACTACAAACAATGTCCTGTCAACACACACTACAAACAATGCCCTGTCAACACACTACAAACAATGCCCTGTCAACACACACTACAAACAATGTCCTGTCAACGCACACTACAAACAATGTCCTGTCAACACACACTACAAACAATGCCCTGTCAACACACACTACAAACAATGCCCTGTCAACACACACTACAAACAATGTCCTGTCAACACACACTACAAACAATGTCCTGTCAACACACTACAAACAATGCCCTGTCAACACACACTACAAACAATGTCCTGTCAACACACACTACAAACAATGCCCTGTCAACCCACTACAAACAATGCCCTGTCAACACACACTACAAACAATGTCCTGTCAACACACACTACAAACAATGCCCTGTCAACACACTACAAACAATGTCCTGTCAAGACACACTACAAACAATGTCCTGTCAACACACACTACAAACAATGTCCTGTCAACACACTACAAACAATGCCCTGTCAACACACACTACAAACAATGCCCTGTCAACACACTACAAACAATGCCCTGTCAACACACTACAAACAATGCCCTGTCAGCACACACTACAAACAATGTCCTGTCAACACACTACAAACAATGTCCTGTCAACACACTACAAGCAATGCCCTGTCAACACACACTACAAACAATGTCCTGTCAACACACTACAAACAATGCCCTGTCAACACACTACAAACAATGCCGTCAACACACACTACAAACAATGCCCTGTGAACACACTACAAACAATGCCATCAACACACTACAAGCAATGCCCTGACAACACACTACAAACAATGCCCTGACAACACACTACAAACAATGCCCTGTCAACACACACTACAAACAATGCCCTGTCAACACACACTACAAACAATGCCCTGTCAACACACACTACAAACAATGTCCTGTCAACACACACTACAAACAATGTCCTGTCAACACACTACAAACAATGCCCTGTCAACACACACTACAAACAATGCCCTGTCAACACACACTACAAACAATGTCCTGTCAACACACACTACAAACAATGTCCTGTCAACACACTACAAACAATGCCCTGTCAACACACACTACAAACAATGTCCTGTCAACACACACTACAAACAATGCCCTGTCAACACACTACAAACAATGCCCTGTCAACACACACTACAAACAATGTCCTGTCAACACACACTACAAACAATGCCCTGTCAACACACACTACAAACAATGTCCTGTCAACACACACTACAAACAATGTCCTGTCAACACACACTACAAACAATGTCCTGTCAACACACTACAAACAATGCCCTGTCAACACACACTACAAACAATGCCCTGTCAACACACTACAAACAATGCCCTGTCAACACACTACAAACAATGTCCTGTCAACACACACTACAAACAATGTCCTGTCAACACACACTACAAACAATGCCCTGTCAACACACTACAAACAATGCCCTGTCAACACACACTACAAACAATGTCCGGTCAACACACTACAAACAATGCCCTGTCAACAAACTACAAACAATGCCCTGTCAACACACACTACAAACAATGTCCTGTCAACACACACTACAAACAATGCCCTGTCAACACACTACAAACAATGTCCTGTCAACACACACTACAAACAATGTCCTGTCAACACACACTACAAACAATGTCCTGTCAACACACTACAAACAATGCCCTGTCAACACACACTACAAACAATGCCCTGTCAACACACTACAAACAATGCCCTGTCAACACACTACAAACAATGTCCTGTCAACACACACTACAAACAATGTCCTGTCAACACACACTACAAACAATGCCCTGTCAACACACTACAAACAATGCCCTGTCAACACACACTACAAACAATGTCCTGTCAACACACTACAAACAATGCCCTGTCAACAAACTACAAACAATGCCCTGTCAGCACACACTACAAACAATGTCCTGTCAACACACTACAAACAATGTCCTGTCAACACACTACAAACAATGCCCTGTCAACACACACTACAAACAATGTCCTGTCAACACACTACAAACAATGCCCTGTCAACACACTACAAACAATGCCGTCAACACACACTACAAACAATGCCCTGTGAACACACTACAAACAATGCCATCAACACACTACAAGCAATGCCCTGACAACACACTACAAACAATGCCCTGACAACACACTACAAACAATGCCCTGTCAACACACACTACAAACAATGCCCTGTCAACACACACTACAAACAATGCCCTGTCAACACACACTACAAACAATGTCCTGTCAACACACTACAAACAATGCCCTGTCAACACACACTACAAACAATGCCCTGTCAACACACACTACAAACAATGTCCTGTCAACACACACTACAAACAATGTCCTGTCAACACACTACAAACAATGCCCTGTCAACACACACTACAAACAATGTCCTGTCAACACACACTACAAACAATGCCCTGTCAACACACTACAAACAATGCCCTGTCAACACACACTACAAACAATGTCCTGTCAACACACACTACAAACAATGCCCTGTCAACACACACTACAAACAATGTCCTGTCAACACACACTACAAACAATGTCCTGTCAACACACACTACAAACAATGTCCTGTCAACACACTACAAACAATGCCCTGTCAACACACACTACAAACAATGCCCTGTCAACACACTACAAACAATGCCCTGTCAACACACTACAAACAATGTCCTGTCAACACACACTACAAACAATGTCCTGTCAACACACACTACAAACAATGCCCTGTCAACACACTACAAACAATGCCCTGTCAACACACACTACAAACAATGTCCGGTCAACACACTACAAACAATGCCCTGTCAACAAACTACAAACAATGCCCTGTCAGCACACACTACAAACAATGTCCTGTCAACACACTACAAACAATGTCCTGTCAACACACTACAAACAATGCCCTGTCAACACACACTACAAACAATGTCCTGTCAACACACTACAAACAATGCCCTGTCAACACACTACAAACAATGCCGTCAACACACACTACAAACAATGCCCTGTGAACACACTACAAACAATGCCATCAACACACTACAAGCAATGCCCTGACAACACACTACAAACAATGCCCTGACAACACACTACAAACAATGCCCTGTCAACACACTACAAACAATGCCGTCAACACACACTACAAACAATGCCCTGTGAACACACTACAAACAATGCCATCAACACACTACAAGCAATGCCCTGACAACACACTACAAACAATGCCCTGACAACACACTACAAACAATGCCCTGACAACACACACTACAAACAATGCCCTGTCAACACACTACAAACAATGCCCTGACAACACACTACAAACAATGTCCTGTCAACACACTACAAACAATGCCCTGTCAACACACTACAAACAATGTCCTGTCAACACACACTACAAACAATGTCCTGTCAACACACACTACAAACAATGCCCTGTCAACACACTACAAACAATGTCCTGTCAACACACACTACAAACAATGTCCTGTCAACACACTACAAACAATGCCCTGTCAACAAACTACAAACAATGTCCTGTCAACACACACTACAAACAATGCCGTGTCAACACACTACAAACAATGTCCTGTCAACACACACTACAAACAATGCCCTGTCAACACACTACAAACAATGCCTTGTCAACACACTACAAACAATGCCCTGTCAGCACACACTACAAACAATGTCCTGTCAACACACTACAAACAATGTCCTGTCAACACACTGCAAACAATGTCCTGTCAACAAACACTACAAACAATGTCCTGTCAACACACTACAAACAATGCCCTGTCAACACACTACAAACAATGCCGTCAACACACACTACAAACAATGCCCTGTCAACACACTACAAACAATGCCGTCAACACTACAAACAATGCCCTGACAACACACTACAAACCATGCCCTGACAACACACTACAAACAATGCCCTGACAACACACTACAAACAATGCCCTGACAACACACACTACAAACAATGCCCTGTCAACACACTACAAACAATGCCCTGACAACACACTACAAACAATGCCCTGTCAACACACTACAAACAATGCCCTGTCAACACACTACAAACAATGCCGTGTCAACACACTACAAACAATGCTGTGTCAACACACTACAAACAATGCCCTGTCAACACACTACAAACAATGCCCTGACAACACACTACAAACAATGCCCTGTCAACACACTACAAACAATGCCCTGTCAACACACTACAAACAATGCCCTGTCAACACACTACAAACAATGCCGTGTCAACACACTACAAACAATGCCCTGTCAACACACTACAAACAATGCCCTGACAACACACTACAAACAATGCCCTGACAACACACTACAAACAATGCCCTGAAAACACACTACAAACAATGCCCTGTCAACACACTACAAACAATGCTGTGTCAACACACTACAAACAATGCCCTGACAACACACTACAAACAATGCCCTGACAACACACTACAAACAATGCCCTGACAACACACACTACAAACAATGCCCTGACAACACACTACAAACAGTGCCCTGTCAACACACTACAAACAGTGCCCTGTCAACACACTACAAACAATGCCCTGACAACACACTACAAACAATGCCCTGACAACACACTACAAACAATGCCCTGACAACACACTACAAACAATGCCCTGTCAACACACTTTAAACAATGCCCTGTCAACACACTACAAACAATGCCCTGACAACACACTACAAACAATGCCCTGACAACACACTACAAACAATGCCCTGACAACACACTACAAACAATGCCCTGACAACACACTACAAACAATGCCCTGACAACACACACTACAAACAATGCCCTGTCAACACACTACAAACAATGCCCTGACAACACACTACAAACAATGCCCTGTCAACACACTACAAACAATGCCCTGAAAACACACTACAAACAATGCCCTGTCAACACACTACAAACAATGCCCTGTCAACACACTACAAACAATGCCGTGTCAACACACTACAAACAATGCCGTCAACACACTACAAACAATGTCCTGACAACACACACTACAAACAATGTCCTGTCAACACACTACAAACAATGCCCTGACAACACACACTACAAACAATGCCCTGACAACACACACTACAAACAATGTCCTGTCAACACACTACAAACAATGCCCTGACAACACACACTACAAACAATGTCCTGTCAACACACTACAAACAATGTCCTGACAACACACACTACAAACAATGTCCTGTCAACACACTACAAACAATGCCCTGACAACACACACTACAAACAATGCCCTGACAACACACACTACAAACAATGTCCTGTCAACACACTACAAACAATGTCCTGTCAACACACACTACAAACAATGCCCTGTCAACACACTACAAACAATGTCCTGACAACACACACTACAAACAATGTCCTGTCAACACACTACAAACAATGCCCTGACAACACACACTACAAACAATGCCGTCAACACACACTACAAACAATGTCCTGACAACACACTACAAACAATGTCCTGTCAACACACACTACAAACAATGCCCTGACAACACACTACAAACAATGCCCTGACAACACACTACAAACAATGCCCTGACAACACACACTACAAACAATGCCCTGTCAACACACACTACAAACAATGTCCTGTCAACACACACTACAAACAATGTCCTGTCAACACACACTACAAACAATGTCCTGTCAACACACTACAAACAATGTCCTGTCAACACACTACAAACAATGCCCTGTCAACACACACTACAAACAATGTCCTGTCAACACACTACAAACAATGTCCTGTCAACACACACTACAAACAATGTCCTGTCAACACACACTACAAACAATGCCCTGTCAACACACTACAAACAATGTCCTGTCAACACACACTACAAACAATGTCCTGTCAACACACTACAAACAATGCCCTGTCAACAAACTACAAACAATGCCCTGTCAGCACACACTACAAACAATGTCCTGTCAACACTCACTACAAACAATGTCCTGTCAACACACACTACAAACAATGCCCTGTCAACACACACTACAAACAATGTCCTGTCAACACACACTACAAACAATGCCCTGTCAACACACACTACAAACAATGTCCTGTCAACACACACTACAAACAATGTCCTGTCAACACACACTACAAACACTGTCCTGTCAACACACTACAAACAATGCCCTGTCAACAAACTACAAACAATGCCCTGTCAACACACACTACAAACAATGTCCTGTCAACACTCACTACAAACAATGTCCTGTCAACACACACTACAAACAATGTCCTGTCAACACTCACTACAAACAATGTCCTGTCAACACACACTACAAACAATGTCCTGTCAACACTCACTACAAACAATGTCCTGTCAACACTCACTACAAACAATGTCCTGTCAACACACACTACAAACAATGTCCTGTCAACACACACTACAAACAATGCCCTGTCAACACACACTACAAACAATGTCCTGTCAACACACACTACAAACAATGTCCTGTCAACACACACTACAAACAATGTCCTGTCAACACACTACAAACAATGCCCTGTCAACAAACTACAAACAATGCCCTGTCAACACACACTACAAACAATGTCCTGTCAACACACTACAAACAATGTCCTGTCAACACACACTACAAACAATGTCCTGTCAACACACACTACAAACAATGCCCTGTCAACACACACTACAAACAATGCCCTGTCAACACACACTACAAACAATGCCCTGTCAACACACACTACAAACAATGCCCTGTCAACACACACTACAAACAATGCCCTGTCAACACACACTACAAACAATGTCCTGTCAACACACACTACAAACAATGTCCTGTCAACACACTACAAACAATGCCCTGTCAACACACACTACAAACAATGTCCTGTCAACACACACTACAAACAATGCCCTGTCAACACACTACAAACAATGCCCTGTCAACACACACTACAAACAATGTCCTGTCAACGCACACTACAAACAATGTCCTGTCAACACACACTACAAACAATGCCCTGTCAACACACACTACAAACAATGCCCTGTCAACACACACTACAAACAATGTCCTGTCAACACACACTACAAACAATGTCCTGTCAACACACTACAAACAATGCCCTGTCAACACACACTACAAACAATGTCCTGTCAACACACACTACAAACAATGCCCTGTCAACCCACTACAAACAATGCCCTGTCAACACACACTACAAACAATGTCCTGTCAACACACACTACAAACAATGCCCTGTCAACACACTACAAACAATGTCCTGTCAACACACACTACAAACAATGTCCTGTCAACACACACTACAAACAATGTCCTGTCAACACACTACAAACAATGCCCTGTCAACACACACTACAAACAATGCCCTGTCAACACACTACAAACAATGCCCTGTCAACACACTACAAACAATGTCCTGTCAACACACACTACAAACAATGTCCTGTCAACACACACTACAAACAATGCCCTGTCAACACACTACAAACAATGCCCTGTCAACACACACTACAAACAATGTCCTGTCAACACACTACAAACAATGCCCTGTCAACAAACTACAAACAATGCCCTGTCAGCACACACTACAAACAATGTCCTGTCAACACACTACAAACAATGTCCTGTCAACACACTACAAACAATGCCCTGTCAACACACACTACAAACAATGTCCTGTCAACACACTACAAACAATGCCCTGTCAACACACTACAAACAATGCCGTCAACACACACTACAAACAATGCCCTGTGAACACACTACAAACAATGCCATCAACACACTACAAGCAATGCCCTGACAACACACTACAAACAATGCCCTGACAACACACTACAAACAATGCCCTGTCAACACACACTACAAACAATGCCCTGTCAACACACACTACAAACAATGCCCTGTCAACACACACTACAAACAATGTCCTGTCAAAACACACTACAAACAATGTCCTGTCAACACACTACAAACAATGCCCTGTCAACACACACTACAAACAATGCCCTGTCAACACACACTACAAACAATGTCCTGTCAACACACACTACAAACAATGTCCTGTCAACACACTACAAACAATGCCCTGTCAACACACACTACAAACAATGTCCTGTCAACACACACTACAAACAATGCCCTGTCAACACACTACAAACAATGCCCTGTCAACACACACTACAAACAATGTCCTGTCAACACACACTACAAACAATGCCCTGTCAACACACACTACAAACAATGTCCTGTCAACACACACTACAAACAATGTCCTGTCAACACACACTACAAACAATGTCCTGTCAACACACTACAAACAATGCCCTGTCAACACACACTACAAACAATGCCCTGTCAACACACTACAAACAATGCCCTGTCAACACACTACAAACAATGTCCTGTCAACACACACTACAAACAATGTCCTGTCAACACACACTACAAACAATGCCCTGTCAACACACTACAAACAATGCCCTGTCAACACACACTACAAACAATGTCCGGTCAACACACTACAAACAATGCCCTGTCAACAAACTACAAACAATGCCCTGTCAACACACACTACAAACAATGTCCTGTCAACACACACTACAAACAATGCCCTGTCAACACACTACAAACAATGTCCTGTCAACACACACTACAAACAATGTCCTGTCAACACACACTACAAACAATGTCCTGTCAACACACTACAAACAATGCCCTGTCAACACACACTACAAACAATGCCCTGTCAACACACTACAAACAATGCCCTGTCAACACACTACAAACAATGTCCTGTCAACACACACTACAAACAATGTCCTGTCAACACACACTACAAACAATGCCCTGTCAACACACTACAAACAATGCCCTGTCAACACACACTACAAACAATGTCCTGTCAACACACTACAAACAATGCCCTGTCAACAAACTACAAACAATGCCCTGTCAGCACACACTACAAACAATGTCCTGTCAACACACTACAAACAATGTCCTGTCAACACACTACAAACAATGCCCTGTCAACACACACTACAAACAATGTCCTGTCAACACACTACAAACAATGCCCTGTCAACACACTACAAACAATGCCGTCAACACACACTACAAACAATGCCCTGTGAACACACTACAAACAATGCCATCAACACACTACAAGCAATGCCCTGACAACACACTACAAACAATGCCCTGACAACACACTACAAACAATGCCCTGTCAACACACACTACAAACAATGCCCTGTCAACACACACTACAAACAATGCCCTGTCAACACACACTACAAACAATGTCCTGTCAACACACTACAAACAATGCCCTGTCAACACACACTACAAACAATGCCCTGTCAACACACACTACAAACAATGTCCTGTCAACACACACTACAAACAATGTCCTGTCAACACACTACAAACAATGCCCTGTCAACACACACTACAAACAATGTCCTGTCAACACACACTACAAACAATGCCCTGTCAACACACTACAAACAATGCCCTGTCAACACACACTACAAACAATGTCCTGTCAACACACACTACAAACAATGCCCTGTCAACACACACTACAAACAATGTCCTGTCAACACACACTACAAACAATGTCCTGTCAACACACACTACAAACAATGTCCTGTCAACACACTACAAACAATGCCCTGTCAACACACACTACAAACAATGCCCTGTCAACACACTACAAACAATGCCCTGTCAACACACTACAAACAATGTCCTGTCAACACACACTACAAACAATGTCCTGTCAACACACACTACAAACAATGCCCTGTCAACACACTACAAACAATGCCCTGTCAACACACACTACAAACAATGTCCGGTCAACACACTACAAACAATGCCCTGTCAACAAACTACAAACAATGCCCTGTCAGCACACACTACAAACAATGTCCTGTCAACACACTACAAACAATGTCCTGTCAACACACTACAAACAATGCCCTGTCAACACACACTACAAACAATGTCCTGTCAACACACTACAAACAATGCCCTGTCAACACACTACAAACAATGCCGTCAACACACACTACAAACAATGCCCTGTGAACACACTACAAACAATGCCATCAACACACTACAAGCAATGCCCTGACAACACACTACAAACAATGCCCTGACAACACACTACAAACAATGCCCTGTCAACACACTACAAACAATGCCGTCAACACACACTACAAACAATGCCCTGTGAACACACTACAAACAATGCCATCAACACACTACAAGCAATGCCCTGACAACACACTACAAACAATGCCCTGACAACACACTACAAACAATGCCCTGACAACACACACTACAAACAATGCCCTGTCAACACACTACAAACAATGCCCTGACAACACACTACAAACAATGTCCTGTCAACACACTACAAACAATGCCCTGTCAACACACTACAAACAATGCTGTGTCAACACACTACAAACAATGCCGTGTCAACACACTACAAACAATGCCCTGTCAACACACTACAAACAATGCCCTGACAACACACTACAAACAATGCCCTGTCAACACACTACAAACTGCCCTGTCAACACACTACAAACAATGCCCTGTCAACACACTACAAACAATGCCGTGTCAACACACTACAAACAATGTCCTGTCAACACACACTACAAACAATGCCCTGTCAACACACTACAAACAATGCCTTGTCAACACACTACAAACAATGCCCTGTCAGCACACACTACAAACAATGTCCTGTCAACACACTACAAACAATGTCCTGTCAACACACTACAATCAATGTCCTGTCAACACACACTACAAACAATGTCCTGTCAACACACTACAAACAATGCCCTGTCAACACACTACAAACAATGCCGTCAACACACACTACAAACAATGCCCTGTCAACACACTACAAACAATGCCGTCAACACTACAAACAATGCCCTGACAACACACTACAAACCATGCCCTGACAACACACTACAAACAATGCCCTGACAACACACTACAAACAATGCCCTGACAACACACACTACAAACAATGCCCTGTCAACACACTACAAACAATGCCCTGACAACACACTACAAACAATGCCCTGTCAACACACTACAAACAATGCCCTGTCAACACACTACAAACAATGCCGTGTCAACACACTACAAACAATGCTGTGTCAACACACTACAAACAATGCCCTGTCAACACACTACAAACAATGCCCTGACAACACACTACAAACAATGCCCTGTCAACACACTACAAACAATGCCCTGTCAACACACTACAAACAATGCCCTGTCAACACACTACAAACAATGCCGTGTCAACACACTACAAACAATGCCCTGTCAACACACTACAAACAATGCCCTGACAACACACTACAAACAATGCCCTGACAACACACTACAAACAATGCCCTGACAACACACTACAAACAATGCCCTGTCAACACACTACAAACAATGCTGTGTCAACACACTACAAACAATGCCCTGACAACACACTACAAACAATGCCCTGACAACACACTACAAACAATGCCCTGACAACACACACTACAAACAATGCCCTGACAACACACTACAAACAGTGCCCTGTCAACACACTACAAACAGTGCCCTGTCAACACACTACAAACAATGCCCTGACAACACACTACAAACAATGCCCTGACAACACACTACAAACAATGCCCTGACAACACACTACAAACAATGCCGTGTCAACACACTTTAAACAATGCCCTGTCAACACACTACAAACAATGCCCTGACAACACACTACAAACAATGCCCTGACAACACACTACAAACAATGCCCTGACAACACACTACAAACAATGCCCTGACAACACACTACAAACAATGCCCTGACAACACACACTACAAACAATGCCCTGTCAACACACTACAAACAATGCCCTGACAACACACTACAAACAATGCCCTGTCAACACACTACAAACAATGCCCTGAAAACACACTACAAACAATGCCCTGTCAACACACTACAAACAATGCCCTGTCAACACACTACAAACAATGCCGTGTCAACACACTACAAACAATGCCGTCAACACACTACAAACAATGCCCTGACAACACACTACAAACAATGCCGTCAACACACTACAAACAATGCCCTGTCAACACACTACAAACAATGCCCTGTCAACACACTACAAACAATGCCCTGACAACACACTACAAACAATGCCCTGAAAACACACTACAAACAATGCCCTGACAACACACTACAAACAATGCCCTGACAACACACTACAAACAATGCCCTGACAACACACACTACAAACAATGCCCTGACAACACACTACAAACAATGCCCTGTCAACACACTACAAACAATGCCCTGTCAACACACTACAAACAATGCCCTGTCAACACACTACAAACAATGCCCTGTCAACACACTACAAACAATGCCCTGACAACACACTACAAACAATGCCCTGACAACACACTACAAACAATGCCCTGACAACACACTACAAACAATGCCCTGACAACACACTACAAACAATGCCCTGACAACACACACTACAAACAATGCCCTGACAACACACTACAAACAATGCCCTGACAACACACTACAAACAATGCCCTGTCAACACACTACAAACACTGCCCTGTCAACACACTACAAACAATGCCCTGTCAACACACTACAAACAATGCCCTGTCAACACACTACAAACAATGCCCTGACAACACACTACAAACAATGCCCTGACAACACACTACAAACAATGCCCTGTCAACACACTACAAACAATGCCCTGACAACACACTACAAACAATGCCCTGACAACACACTACAAACAATGCCCTGACAACACACTACAAACAATGCCCTGACAACACACTACAAACAATGCCCTGACAACACACTACAAACAATGCCCTGTCAACACACTACAAACAATGCCCTGACAACACACACAACAGTTCATAAAATACAGTAAAAAACACTCAAATCAAACACAACAAAAAAAACACCTAAAATATGATATATATGTAATACATTACAAAAATATGGGCTCCTAAATTTTGTTTTGGGCCCCAATTTTATTATTTTAGGGCCCACATGGCTACTTGAAAAAAAGTTAAGTTCAATCCCTGGTACTATAGAGCAGGTCGAAAAAACATTTATTGCAGTCAATTCCACTTCCGTGAAAACGAATCATGTCTTCAGAAACCTCTCCATTGAGAATCCCCCCCTTTTTTGGGAGACCACATCAAAATGTCACAACTCTTCATTAAACATGTAGAATTAACCTCCTTTAATAATGATAGACCACCTAAGGCTTTTTGTCACTGGAACTATATTTAAGATTCTTCTTACAAAGGAATCCAGTTTTTCCAGGGTTCTGTCAATTCTAGTTAAAATTATATTTTTTTTACACTAACATTTAATTCATGTCAGGAATCATATTTTCATCTGTCACTGACCTATCAGCAACAAGCCTTCAAAATCTTGAAATATTAAAACCAACCACAGGATGAGAGCTGTTGTCCGATTGGTCAATATATTTTGTTATCATTCTTTGATTGGACGGTCAAAGATTAATGAAAGGTTCTCTGATATGACCTCTTATGGAATGTATTTAGCTTTTAGTTTTCATATAAAAATAAACAGATCCCAAAAAATCTAATTACAGTCAAACCTGCCCATGAGGTCACCTCTACTAAATAGTCACCTGTAATAAAAGGCCACCTCTATTAAGTAGTCACCTGTAATAAAAGGTCACCTCTATTAAGTAGTCACCTGTAATAAAAGGTCACCTCTATTAAGTAGTCACCTGTAATAAAAGGTCACCTCTATTAAGTAGTCACCTGTAATAAAAGGTCACCTCTATTAAGTAGTCACCTGTAATAAAAGGTCACCTCTATTAAGTAGTCACCTGTAATAAAAGGTCACCTCTATTAAGTAGTCACCTGTAATAAAAGGTCACCTCTATTAAGTAGTCACCTGTAATAAAAGGTCACCTCTATTAAGTAGTCACCTGTAATAAAAGGTCACCTCTATTAAGTAGTCACCTGTAATAAAAGGTCACCTCTATTAAGTAGTCACCTGTAATAAAAGGTCACCTCTATTAAGTAGTCACCTGTAATAAAAGGTCACCTCTATTAAGTAGTCACCTGTAATAAAAGGCCACCTCTATTAAGTAGTCACCTGTAATAAAAGGTCACCTCTATTAAGTTGTCACCTGTAATAAAAGGTCACCTCTATTAGTGTTAAGTAGTCACCTGTAATAAAAGGTCACCTCTATTAAGTAGTCACCTGTAATAAAAGGTCACCTCTATTAGTATTAAGTAGTCACCTGTAATAAAAGGTCACATTTTTCTTGTCCTGTCATAGAAAATTTCATATGAATTGAACCTCTTTTAAGAGGTCACCTGTCTTATAAGGCCACTTTTTCTGTGTGCCAAAGGTCATGACCTCTGAATACAGGTTTGACTGTATTAATAGATTAGGGTTTATTCATGTTTCACTACATTTAGTCTGCAAAATATGTCCAGTATTATGAATGCAGATGTGTCAGTTTTCAAAATTTACATTGAGAGGGGGGTGGGGGTTATATGGTATTTAATGCCATTTACAACAATATTTCAGCTATATCATGGCAGTCAGTTTTATTGGAGGAGGAAACCATCAACCTGCCACTAGTCACTGACAAACCAGAGATAGGTTTTAGGAAGTTCTGCTGTAGTTGATAAAATTATGTTTATTTTTTTCTCTTTTCAGAATCACAAACCATTATACACATTCCAAAAGCTTATGGAAGTTGAAAGAATTTGTGTCTTAATTTTTTTTTAAACTTTGTGATGCCATGGTGGAAAGTACATGTGTAACATGTCTTAAAGTTATAGGATATATTGCAACAATATACTTGTAACTTTCTCAAAAGAAGAAGTAAAATATATAAGCAATACCAAGAAGATGTATACATATCTGTAGGATAGATTTATGTAACAGTCCATCAGTTGTAACTATTAGCAACCAGAGGTCATTGTAACTATTAACAACTAGGGGTCATTGTGATTTCGATTGTTTGGTAGTTGGATTTCCATCTTCGTACCTACGTAGCGGTATGTTATCAGTGCCTTTCACTACTAAAGTTACAAGACAGAGTGTATAACTCGATACTCAACTTATGTGGTCAAGTTTGGCAGTGAACTGCAGAAGGGCAGTGGTTTTATTCTTGTACACTGGTTTCCTAAATCAAATAAAACTGACCGCCAGGATAAATTTTGTTGTTGAAAAGTGATATAATCTTCAACTTGTTGATGGTGGTCTGAAGGAGATCCAATGACCAAGACGTCAAAAACATGTGTTAAAGTTGTTAATTCGCGTCGTTAATGACTTTTAAAAGGAAATTGGCGTGAATTTTCAAGCAGAAATTTAACCATGTTATGATTAAAAATATGACATTAAGCATGCCAAGGATATGACAAGCATTTAATCTACATCTTGAGTTGTTTTTTTTTAAATAATTTGCTATATATCTATAAGATAATAAGTTTAGATATTACATTCTTATATTGTTATTCCTTTACCATTGTTATATATAGCTTTAATATTTGATTAGTAATGTCTCTGAAAGTTGTTGAATGTTATCAGAAAATGTATAAAATTAGCATAGAACTGCTAAAAATTTGTAGCAATAATAATCTAAACAGTTTTGGTTGTTTATAGTCTTAAGAAACCATGGTATTCCAGAGCTGTTTACCTTTGTAGCTCACCTTGCCAAAGCGAGCTTTTGCCATCACTTGCCATCTGTCGTCAGCTAAATTTTCACATTTTAATCTTCTCCTCTGAAACCCTTTAGCCAAATGAACCGAAACTTTGTAAGAAACATCTATAGAAGGTCCATTATAAAGATTGCTAATTTTGTCCCGATCCGTTAATAAACATGACTGTCATAGGTAATTCTTGTTTTGGTTTGTCAATTTCTTAAAATCTTGTCCTCTGAAATCTCTTGGTCAAATGAACTGAAACTTGGTAGGAAGCATCTCTTGAAGGTCCTCTCTTAAGATTGCTTATTTCGTTTCGATCCATTCACAAACATGGCCACCATAGGCAATTCTTGTTTCTGGTCGGTCAATTTCTGAAAAATCTTCTCAGAAACCGCTTAACCTGTACAAAATTCCCATAGCCGCTATAGGCAGTGATTGGCCAATTAAAAAAAATCTTTTCTAGAATCATTTGAAATTTAGAAGCACCTATGGAAGGTTCTGTATAAAGTTTCCTCAAAACAGAATGCCAGGTGAGCGACACAGGCTAGGCCACTGAGCGTCTAGTTGTATTTTGTAGATTTCATAGAAAACTTTTTATTATAGTTGTACAGTATATATATTTTATGACACAAATTTGAGAAAGATAAATCAATCGTTTTTTGCTAGAATCAAATTAGTTTAGTTTTAATTTTAAGGTTGGGGTTATGGTGTTTAATGCCACTTTCAACAATATTTCATTTAGTTTTAATTTTATGACAGAACAGTACAAAATAAAAGCATCAGAATGGCAAAATTTGTTAAATATTTGGTTAATTCAACAGCACTTTGTTGATTTGCACGAAGGTATGGTACATGCACTTTGTTGATTTGTACGAGGGTATGGTACATGCACTTTGTTGATTTGCACGAAGGTATGGTACATGCACTTTGTTGATTTGCTCAAAGGTGTGGTACGATGCAATTTTTATTGGTGTATCATTTTGTTAATTCCATAGAACATTTATGATTAGCACAAAGGCAAAGTATGGTGCAAATGGTGAAGTATTGTTACGACAGATTTATATACATATACAAGTACATCACAGATGTATACTGTAAATAGCTACTCATTGTTAATTCAATAGCATTTTGTTGATTTGCACAAAGCCAAGGTATGGTGCAATTGGCGACATATTGTTATGGTAGATTTATATACGCATACCAGCACATCACAGACGTATACTGTTATTGGCAGTGTATTTACTCATCGTTAATTCAACAACACATTGTTGATTTGCACAAAGATGAGGTATGATGTAATTGGTGAAATATTGTTACGGCAGAATTATATATATAACAGTACATCACAGATGTACACTATAATCAAATTTATCTTTATTTTTTATACAATTGTTCAGTCTAGGTCAAATCAATATAGATTTTTCTTCTACTACCAGTGGATTATGATATTTCACCACCCAAAAGTTTAAAAATTAAAACTATTGCGAGTGAAGAAATATCCTTAATTAATCCACTGGTAGCAGGAGAATCTGTTTCTCCTATGAGCAAAACATCAAATTTATTTTTAAATTGTTAATTTCCACCATTGAAAGGAAATTGGTGGGAAATCTCAGGCAGAAATTTAACTCCTGTTGCGATTGAAAATATTATGTAACTTTAATCAACTGAATAGGAGAAATAAAATTATCTTTTATTACAATTTGTTATTGATAGGACTATTTAAGGGGTACATACATACACACCAATTATTACTGTATGTATGTATGTTTTTGTTTTTATACTTACTGATGTAAATGAAATCCATTAAAGCATTTAAGTAATTTATTTGTTGTTCATTATGTTCCAAGTTTTTAACTCACCAGCACCAAAGGACCATATATGAGTTATTGTCATCACTTTGTATTGTCACTCGTCGTCCACCGTACATTTCCAGTACTTCTTCACAATTTCCATCTTTTTCTCCGCTACCTCTTACCAAGAAATGCTACTTTGATGGTCTTTGACAATGTATCCAATTTTCATTTCATTCAGAAATTCAACATGGCTACTGGAGTACAATATGCTTTCTGATTGGCTTATGTTTCATATCTCTTCTAATAAACCATGTCTGAATGAAATTATTACTAGAGAATGTTCTTGATTAAAAATTCAAGATGGCCACCACTACACAGTCCTTTTGGGAAATAGAATAAACTACAAACTAATGTACGTAAATCATCAATTAGTGGTCTCTTACATAATTTACTTTTTTTAAGTCCACAGGATATTCATGATGGCTGCCACCGTTTATTCATATTCGGTGATAAAGTTTGTCAGTGACTTGCGACAGGTCGGTGGTTTTCTATGTGTTTTCCGGTTTCTTCCACCAATAAAACGGACCACTACAATATAACTGAAATATTGTTGAAAGTGGCATTAAACACGAAACCAAACCAACCATCATAGTATTAGCTAATTTTTTCTGTGTTGATCATCTTTTTAGTTTACTGTGTGGTGATATTGGTTCTCGGTTTCTTTTTCCTAAATGTTGCCTGCTTCTCTGATTTGTCTAAATCTTGATGGCCCTTTCTAATTTTTCTAATGCTTACTTTCCTTGATAACTACCTTCAACCTCAACACCACAATCTACTGTACAGTCCAATCTTGTTATGGTCACAATTGACGGTACCTACTATATTTATTCAAATTGGCCAAGGTTTGGTTTTATGGTGTTTAATGCCACTTTCATCAACAATATGTCAGTTATATTGTGGCAGTATCTGAGTTAACTGGTGAAATTTGGCAATCAACTTACTACGTTTACTACGTATGAACAGCACATTTTAACTATATTTAAATCTTATGGAGTGATACAGCTATGATGTAGTATTCATCAGTTGGTAGTTAAAAGTACCAGTTACTATGCATCCTATGATCTCTCACGCTCGACCTCAAGTACATCTAGTGCTTGTTGATTGATTGATTGATACAATGATGGTGGACAGATTTATAGCTATGATGTAATCAGTGCCCATCACCACTAAAGTTTGATTTCCACACATAAGGTGAAGTGTACAGGGGCTTGGGGTGTTTAACGCCACTTTCAACAATATTTCAATTAAATCGTGGCGATCAGTTTTATTGGTGGAGGAAATCTTAGTACCCGGAGAAAACCACAGTCCTGCCGCAAGTCACTGACAAGCTTCATCACATAATGTTGTATTGAGTATACCTCGCCTGAGCGGGATTCAAACTCACAATGATTGCATATGTAGTTGTTAATCCAGCTACCATACGATCACGACCATGATGGTCCAGTGAGGTGAACAAGATATATAAATAAGTGCTAATCTTTGTCAGTGACTGTAAGTAGGTTGGTGGTTTTTCTCCAGCTTCCTCCATCAATAAAACTAATCGCTACTATATAATTCATAAGATATAACTGAAAAATTGTCAACAGTGGTGTTCAATATAAATATTCCATACCAAAGTTTCTGGAATTTTCATAAAATCCATTTTCTAAATAAAAAATATACTCAAAAGATAGTAGTTTTTATTGAACAGTTTTACCCCCAAACATTTTGACTTTTTACTTTATAAGAAAAAATAACAATAAATTAATAGACATTTTGACAAAAACAATACTGACAAACTCTGTTACAATAAGATCCAGTTAAAGGGTCACGACCTTGTTAAAATAAGATGACCCAGCTGAAGGGTCATGACCTTGTTACAAGATCCAGTTGAAGGGTCATGACCTTGTTACAATAAGATCCAGCTGAAGGGTCATGAACTTGTTACAATAAGACCCAGCTATAGGGTCATGAACTTGTTACAATAAGACCCAGCTATAGGGTCACGAACTTGATGCAATAAGATCCAGCTGAAGGGTCATGAACTTGATGCAATAAGATCCAGCTATAGGGTCATGAACTTGTTACAATAAGACCCAGCTATAGGGTCATGAACTTGTTACAATAAGACCCAGCTATAGGGTCATGAACTTGCTACAATAAGACCCAGCTATAGGGTCATGAACTTGATGCAAAAAGTTTCAGAAAAGGGTCATAATCTCTTTACATTAAGGTCTAGCTGTAGGGTCATGATCTTGTAACAACAAAGTCCAGCTGTAGGGTCATGACCGGTCGTTTATTTTGATTTAACATTAAGTAAAGATGAGTGTGTCTCTGTAATAATCATTGTGTGTCTATTTTCCATGTGTCACTGAAATTAATAAATGTTTACATGGTTCTGAGCTTAAATATATACCTAACAGTTACACCTGACCAATATCAATAGTATACATTTGTTTTACAAAAACAAAACAAGGTATTTAGAGTTTTATAACTTAAAATAAATCTCAAGTTTGTGATGTGTTAAAAAAGTTTAACATAAGATGTGGTTATAACAAGGTATCACTACTTGTACAACAAGATAACTGAACAACATTTATATGACATATAACAGTCCAATTAATTTATAGGTGTGTTTACATGGTCCAATTTTCACCTCAAATTCACATCAAACTTTGATAGTCTTAACATCTATTTAACTCCTTTCCAATATTTGATCATCAAACAAACTAATTTGTGTTTGTAATAGCTGCACCAGTAAAAGTTTGAAGCAAACTTGAAAGAAAACTTTGAATGTGTAACCGAATGCACCTTATCTCCCATACAAAAATATAACCGATAGAAATAAATAATATTTCAGTATTTTCAGACTGTGTGGTTACATGTACATAATATGTGTCTTTCTATAATAACGTTTGTTTTTGTCAAACCTAATTAATACATCAGTAAATAATCATAATAAAAATCCTTTACATTTATTTTTATACCTTTTTATTTTTCTTTAATCTTTCAATAAAAATAATCGTCCAAAAAAAAACCCAAAACAGATACATTTTTTAAGTAGTAGATGGTCTATTTAGATTCAAATTCAATAAAAAAAAAAAAGCTTGCCAGGAATTGTTGGTCATTAATACAGGTAAGACTTTAACATGTGCTGAATCAAAATGACAAGGTTTACATATTTTGTTAAAAGAAGAGAAATTATTGTTCATATAACAAGACATAATAATATCAAATTATAATAGTAAGTACAGGTGGTGTTCCTTTTGATAATAAAAATATATACAACACATTCCATAGAAATTCACATCAAGTTCTTGTCTCATTTCTATTTATATCTCCATAAATTTCCAACTTTCAGTTTCTATATTTAGCTGAATTCTCTGTTTCTAAGAACAAGTGGAGCAATCAACGTCCAGACATAGATACCTATGCAGACCCAGGATGATGATATCTTTACCCAGACAGATGGCATGTTGGCATTCAATGTCTTGAAGTTTGAGCTTGGGCTGGAAAAAAAATATCACAAGATATTGAACAACGTTACACAGAGATCAACAGTGGTAGTGTAGGTTATTAGTTTGGCTTATTTATTTAAACATTGTTTACAAACAGGAAGTGCTTAACCTTTGCGAGCACTTGGGTTCAACCCTAGGTTTTTTGGTGGAGTCTGTGTTGGTCTTTTTAGTATTCTGTGTAGTGCTTTTTGTTTTTGTGTCCTCGTTTCGTGTCTTGAGCCTAATGTTGCCAGTATCTCTGCCCACAGAGAAGTGCTGCACTCTATACATATCTCTACCAATTGGTCAAGGTCATCATGATATAGAAAGTTCAGATAGAAGTGCTTCCCTCTATACACACCTGAACCAGTTAGTCGAGGTTATCATGACCTATACAGTGCTGGACACAGCCGGTCGCCTGGTCGCCAACGGCAACCAAAACCACATATGCCTGGGCGACTAGATATTGTCAAAAGACAGGTAGTAACTGGCCCAAATTTAAATATATGGGCGAGTACAAATATTATTATATATACATCTTATTTTCCGGGTACTCGATAAAGTAAATACGATTCTACTTGATGATGTTCAAGGACATTGACAAAATTAAAGTCGCAATCTCAGAAACGCTTTAATGAATGAAAATATCCAATCGTAACTACTCTGCCATTCTCGCTACCGTACAAATAACCTTGTACGTAGATAGTAGAAATTCTTCTTAAATTGTTTGCCAGAAGTTAAGTTAAGCCACACAAAAATATAGTTCACGAAAATCCAATATGGAAGACATACTAAGTAAAATCTAATCATGCAAAACTAATTAAAACTTTTATCCATGAAAATAATTGAAATATAGAAAATTGTTTAAAATACAACTTCATTAAACTTTCATTTAACTGACATGTGAAAAGTAGTGCGATTTATACGCCTAATGCATACGAGGTTATTTGTAGGGTAGCGAGAATGGCCGAGTAGTTACGATTGCAAAAATATCAATATTTGAAATATAAGAACAAGAATCGCACCAGACCGGACACGTAAAAATTATCGGATATCAATTTGGCACCAAATTTAAACTTGTCTTTTGTGTAAAATACGATAGAGGACTTGATTTAGGTTTTTGGGAAATATTGAAACCTTTGAAATGGACAAATATTACAAGCTTTTTCCTGATTAAGACAAATGGTTGAAAAGATCCACTAAAATTTTTATTTCTCTGTGAATTTAGATAAAATACTTTGCTTTATTTATAAAAAAAAAATAAAAATTCTACAAAATGTTTACTACAAAGCAGACTTTTTTGGTGACCTATTTAGGGTAGTTTTCTCTTAAGTCTTTGACTCATTCCTCATTCGGGAATTTGATTTTAATTTCTATTTATTTTCACTTAAGTTTAACTTTTTTTTGGAAAGAGGATGGTGACCTCTGAAAACCTGTCTGGCTGTCAATTCCAAATATCATAATAAGTATGCATTAAATGACCTATAAGTTTTAGGTAAATTAGGACACAATTGACCTATTGAATAAGTGCCTTTCAGGACAAAAGGACTGAGGAATTTATATGAGTTAGGTCATTTGACCTTAGTATAATAAAATCCAACTGAAACCCTTAATAGCATCCGAGCAAGTGGAGGACCAAGTCAAGGAAATGAATGAGAACAATTTAGCTATGGAGGAAGTGCCTAGTAGTGAAAACAAACCGTCACCGAGTCAACCAATGGATGGGGCAGATTATGATACTGATAGTGATGACTATAGTGACAATGATGAAGATTATGGGGATGAGGGAAGGGTTTATAGGGTTATGTGTAGGGAGGGAATAATTGAAGAATAAAACATAACAAACTGCTTTATTTGAATGCTTTATTAGTCGACAACACAAACAAATGTTATTGAAAAATTTGGGCTACCAGTTTTCAATTTGGAACAGTGATAGAAAATGCTTACTGGCCCTATAGGGAACCTGGAAACAAGTGCTGCCCTCTATATATACCTGTACCAACTGACCTATAGGGAACCTGTAGACAAGTGCTGCCCTCTATACATACCTGTATCAGTTAGTCAAGGTCATCATGACATTGTAATTCCAGACAGAAGTGCTGCCCTCTATATATACCTGTAACAACTGATCTATAGGGAACCCGGAGACAAGTGCTGCCCTCTATACATACCTGTACCAGTTGGTCAAGGTCATCATGACATATAGTGATGCCAAACAGAGCATGAAATGGAAGAAGCTGTAACTGTAGGCGACTTCCTCCTCCTCGTTGTCAAAGACATGTTGTCCTCCTTTCTCTTCATCTCTATTACTGTCATCACTTCCTGTAATTAAATTTTGTTTGAATTCTACTGGTTATCAAAAGTGTTCTGAATAAATGTTAGAGAATACCAAAGGGGCAGTCAAAAATGGACAATCCAGAGAAACTGGCAACATAGAAATAGAAGAAGAAGAAGAAAAAGAAAAAGAAGAAAAAGAAGAAGAAGAAGGAGGGAAAAAAAAACGTTATTCTCTTAGCATTTTTAACTTGAAATATTTGCAAGGGGAGATAAGTTATATGAAGGGTTAGAGTTATAGTGTTTAATGCCACTTTCAACACAATATTTCAGCTATATTGTGATGATCAGGTTTATCGATAGAGGAAACCGGCGTACCCAGAGAAAACCACAGACCTGTCGCATTTCACTGACAAACTTTAATACATAATGTTGTATCGAGTACATCTCACCATTAGCAGGATTTGAAGTCACAAAGTTGGTGGTGATAGGCACTGATTGTACAAGTAGTTGTAAATACTCTTACAAAACGATCACGATAACCCCAGTACTTCTATAATGAAAATGGCCTATGTGGTAATCAAGCTTGTAATAGAGGTAGTTTTTCGTTCCACTATGAATCAGTGTATCTCACTAATAAGATTTGTCAGTTGGAATACATTACATGGCAAGGTGAAATGTATCTGCTACATAGGACAAATATGGTAATCACAATTCCTTAGCACTCCTTAAAATGGGCTAAAGTTGTCTGAACTTAAGCATGCACAGTAAAAAAAAATATTTCTTTTTACATAAGGTAAGATCTACTTATTCTCCATACTACATATGTAGTTTGTACTTATTTCATATTATTAATGCTCTTTAAATACTGTGAAATCGTTATTAATCGTTGGGTTCTAATTTTTGTGGTTCACGTAAATCACGAAAATAAAAATCCAACGAAATACAATTTTATCATAGACTGTTGCCTGTAGTGTTTGAAACCACGAATTCAAGATCCCATGGATCAATGTATTTTGTTGAAACCACGAAAATTGTGGCCAACAAATAAAAATACTTTCACAGTACATGGATTGATAAACATCTATTTTATATTGAGTTTATAGTGCACTTTCTATATACGTGAGTAACAATATAAAAAGATAAGCAAAAATAATATGACTGCAAAATTTTTGCGGTTGTATAATAAAGATGGTACAGCCAAATCTCGTTATATCAAACTTAGCTAAGTCGTTTCCATGGATACAGTTTTTGCCTTAATTTTTTTTCACTTACTTGCCGGAAAGCCAAATTTAGAAAAAATTTCTATCTATTCAAACAAATGTTTTCATAATTTTCACTTGTCCGAATCCAGTTTTACTTGTCCCAGGCTTTAGGCAAGTGGGTTAGCACGAATACTGTGGATATTTCAAAGTAAAAAAAAAGGTTGTCCATTTCATAGTTGCTGTCAGCTTAATTTTATTCCAGATTAATTGTTTACTGATCTTTCATGGTAAATTTTCAGTCTTAGACATCGATACAGGTTAAACTGTATAAATATTAAGATTTAATATTATACGATTTGGTTACAAATCTAAATAGTTACAATAAAAGAAAATTTATTCTAGTGCTTAATTTCCTGAACGAGTGAATGAAATTCATATATTTTTATCTATATAATTTTGGATTAAGACAAATTACATGATACACCTATCATAGGGGACCAACATATATCATATGAGAGTCTAGTAGACCAACACCTTTAATTAATAACTAGAGTCTAGTAGACCAACACCTTTAATTAATAACTAGAGTCTAGTAGACCAACACCTTTAATTAATAACTAGAGTCTAGTAGACCAACACCTTTAATTAATAACTAGAGTCTAGTAGACCAACACCCTTAGTTAGATCTTTATAGTGCTGGCTCACTGAAACAACAGTCTGCAGGTTGACATGTGGCTTATTAGACACATTATCATGATTCTGAGCCAACTAGTCTTTGCTCTTTCTCCTTAATGCTGAGTGCTTAGCGGAGAAGCAACAAATACCAAGTTAATTGTCTTTGGGTTGATCTGACCGGGACTCGAACCCACGATCTACCACAACTCAAGTTCAACACGCTAACCATTACACCACCGAAGTGGTTAAAATATATTTATATTATTAGCTTCATGTCCATGCTTGATTAAATCTTAAAATCAATTTTAAGATGCATATTAACAACATCTTCAATCTGAAAAACAAAATTCAGTATAACAGTACATTGTCTAAATACATAAATATGGCAAAATCCTGAATATTGAAAAAAAAAACAAATCCTGAAAAAAAAATATATTGCTAGCATGTGCAATCCCCGTACCCACCAGGACTAGTGATGAAAAGTGAAGGTCACCTCAAACTACATGTACATAGTGCTGAATAAAGACATAATTAGCAGAAACTAAATAACATGTAGTGGTTTATGGTTCTGTATATAACAATTGTTAGTAAAACTAAGTTAGTTAGAAAGTAAACAGAAATATCATTAAATTCTCCAGATGAAGACAATTTCTATTTTAAGAACAAACAACATTTGGTAGACTAAAAGACCAAATACAGTAGTCTCCCCTTATATGGGATCACCCCCTTCTACATTGAATAGTATTTTACTATCTTAAAACATCTGAAATCTGGCCTTATGATAGCGATGGCCTTTGGTGCAGAGTTCGCGAAATGTGTCAGTCCTGTCAGACATGACCAACAAAATTTGGGCAGATTTTGCTAAGGACTGACACTAGATTGGTATTTTGCAATAGAAAATTGACGAGGACCAACATTTTTTTTCACTAGGACCACCAAACCCATATGCAATTTCGTGAACCCCGTTGGTGGGAATATCTTAATAAGATGAAGACAACTGTATACATATCTACTTTGTATAATTAATTAAAGAAAAGAAAAGCACACAAATAAAGTTTATTTGCAGATTACTTACTCCTGTAATCATCTGAAAACAGGACATGATAAAAACATGGAATATTATATCAGCATGCTAGCATTCAATATATCTAATGCCTAGATGTAAGTAAAACACAAAATTGTAAAAATATACTCTAAAAGATCGGCCTAACTACTGGTATGTATCAATTCAATATCCCATTAAGCAGATTATATGACAAAATGGTAAAGAAATTCCAAATTGATTTTTTAAATATATATACATATATATATATATGATAGACTCAGATCAGCTTACATCGGCATCCACTGATGTCATTATCTCAAATCACGGTCCGATTTAAGGGTATTCTGAGATCGGCGTCCTTTCCTAATTCTTATATCTATGGCCGATTTGTTGGTTACGGTTATAATAGGGTATACGTCAGCGACGTCATTGAACGTCGATTTGAGAAAGTGAGAAACCGCCATAGATTTGAGAATTTGAAAATAGGACATAGATCTGAGGTACAGATGTCTGTGATGTAGAAATCAGACATGGATTTGAGGATTGGACGTCAATTAGAGGCTGGACGTTGACCTGAGTCTTACATATATATATATCATGTGTGGTTATAAACAAAAACTACCTGTGTTTGATGTAGTACCTGAATTAAAAAAGGTTCCTTAAATTTACTTATATTTACTTATATTTACTTAAATACTATAAAAGTGTTAAAAATCACGTCAAATTTACTGAAGAAAAAAAATACTTTTTTACCCTAAAAAACAGGGTTGAAGTATGAATGAAAACCATTTAACAGAATCTTTCCATAAAAGTAACAAACATTATTTTTTGAAGTACAGTCAAACCTGTATTAAGAGGTCATGACCTTTGGGACAAAGAAAAAGTGGCCTTATAAGACAGATGACCTCTTAAAAGAGGTTCAATTCATATGAAATTTTCTACGACATGACAAGAAAAAGGTGACCTGTTAATACAGGTGACCACATGGGCAGGTTTGATTGTAGTTGATTTATTTTGCTCTGGTATGAAAAATATTGTTTTAAAACTCCACAAAAATCATTAAAACCACAGAAGGATTTCTTTTTTCAAATTGTGTATGATTAAATTATTTGGAAATTTCAAGCAAGTTAAAATTATGCATGCCATTCAAGAAATTAAATAAGGACACTAAATACATATCAGTTTTATTGTTTACAAACAAATAATATCATCATGGCTTAAAGAAATTTATTGATAATTTAATCTTAACAAAGATTTGATTGATTGATTGATTGGTGTTTAATGCCAACTTTAGCAGTATATCAGTTATATCGTGGTGTGAACAAATTTTATGTTAACTTAAGACACATACAAGACCCTTAGGATTAAAACATACCTGTCTATAAAACAACCTGGTTATATGTACAAATAAAAGAAACATTAAAAGGATAAAACTATATTTAGAATGTAGGTTATCTACCTATATTTTTGCACATAAATTAATTTCTTTTAACAAAGATTTGAGAGGGATAAAAAGAGTGTAATGTCGAATCTGTATATCACTAACATTGTATTAAATAGAGTGTAATGTAGAATCTGTATATCACTAACATTGTATTAAATAGAGGTTTAGGTTTATGGTGTTTTAGCAGTATTTCAGTTATATCGTGACGGTCAGTTTTATTGGTGGAGGAAACCGGAGTACCCGGAGAAAACCACAGACCTGTCGCAAGTCACTGACAAACTTTATCACATAATGTTGTATCGCCTGAGTGGGATTCAAACTCACAACTTTAGTGGTGATCGGTACTGATTGCATAAGTGGTTCTAAATCCAACTACCATAAGATCACGACCACGACGGTAAATAGAAGCCTATGTATAAAACAAAACATTAAATCTCCGATATCTGATATTTATAATCTCCATGGTTACAAGGGTGCTTAGTATAGACAGGTGATAATTGTATTCTATTTCATGGACCCCACCATGGGAGGGAGTGAACTTACATGTACCGGTAGGTGCTCATGAAGGTTAAGTAGTCCCCGTTTTGTTATTTCAGACAGCCATGTTGACTCAATACCTATTGTTACTGTCAGAGAAATAGATCAAATCCTTAAAAAAATTCTCCATTTTAAAATTTAGATCAAATGGGGAGGTTCAAGGTCATCATGATAACATGAGTACTTAAGGTTGAAAGTATGAAACAAATCTTAGTCAGGATGTGTAGTTACCAGTAACTGGGTTTCAGCTTTAAACATTAATATAACACTAAATGTCAATGCACAAATGTATGTGAAAGGGAAAGTAATTGGGTCTTAGTTTGAAAGCAAAAAAATTTGTTATTTGCTGGCAACTATAGAAAAAAATGCCAAATTTTGTCCCAGTAATGGAAGGTCTAATTATACTGCAAATTAGATCAGGCCATGATGGATATATATTTGTAAGCAGCAAACTGATATTTAAACAACAATATTTTCATACCATTTAAAAGTTCTTCTCTACCTATTGTACGAAAATAATTGAAAAAAATAAATTTTTTTTAAATTAAAACTTTAAATTTTAATATACAAAATGTATAGGATAATTACAAATTTTACGCACATAACTATAATTCCAAAGTTCATAATGCTGTACAAGATTCTCATATATGACATGCAATGTGGGATGATAAGATAAATTCACAATGATCACATGTATCATAAAAAGATGAAAAAATCCAATTCCACAAAAATTGTAAGATAAATTGCTAAATTTGTACAACTCATGGAGTAAGAGAGTAAGTGTTGCTTAACGACAAAGCAGCAATTTTTCAGCTATATTGTGGCGAGAGCAAGTTAATTTTCAATAAGATGATGATGAGGTCCGCTTTGTGCTAGACCAACAAGCTGAGTTGGATTTTTATAGTGCTAGCTCACTGAAACAACAGTCTGCAGGTAGACATGTCGCTCCACTCAGACACATTATCCTGATTCCGAGCCAACCAGTCTTTACTCTTTCTCCTTAATGCTGCATGCTTTGCTGAGAAGCAGCGAATACCAATTTTAATCATGTCACGTGATCTTTAGGTAAAACTTTCAGCGTCTGATCGCCTATTTAAAAATAATACAGTACTGGTATATAGTTTTTAAATTCTCTTGATGATAAATCCCGGCATTTCATTTTACCTCCCCATTTCTTGTTTTATTGATAGTAAGCGAGAGCTATTCCAGAAATAATTGTACAGGTCTCAGAGGGCTATCATTACTGGGAATACATGTATACAATATATGTATACATTGTCGAAAAATATGAAATTTATTTAAACAAGTTTTAGAAACAGGTAGAAATGCCAGCTTTTGTCGAGCTTTTCTGGCCTGTTTCGCAGAAAGTGGAAATAAATTCTATATTTACTGATAATATACATGTATATATTGTGTTTATCCTGTAATGTTAAAAAGTCCAAAACTACTGCAAATTTCATTTAAAAGAGCAGGATCATTGTAATTATTTTCAAGGGTGTCCTCTGTCACGTCGGCACTTAACATTGTTACCTTTTCTTACCGTTGATCTACATGAATCAGGTATCAGAAAAGTTTTAGTAGGTTCATGACTAAATAACACTGCAGTTTATTTGATTCATTTATAAGTACTCAAAATCACACGATTGCAGGATAAACATTCTTAACCCACATTACCTATTGTAACGGCATAGTAACGGCATAGTAACACAGTCTGTGCCAAAAACATTTTGACAAACTAACCCGAACAGCATTTTAGAAGAATTTTTTTTCTATTGATTAAGCAAATGTTATGCAATTTTTATTAGCCTGAACCAATTTGTATTAGCCTGAACCAATTTTTATTAGCATGAACCAATTTTTACTAGACTGGGGCTTAGGGCTAGTGGTTTTTAGAGCAGACTAGTAAATAATGATTGTTGCTGCCACCAGTTGTACTTTATACTAAAGGCCATGTAAATTATTGCCCCCCCCCCCCCTCTCCCCATACAATTATTTATGGAAATAAGCTACAATAGCATATAATTATTTTGTCCACAATATATATCTATAACCATGCAATATAACAATACATATGTAACAATATCAAAACAAATATTAAAATCTGAAATAAATTGTTTTTATGCATCAGAAAAGTGCATTGTGTAAAATCTAATGTGATAATTTAGTTCTGTGAAAAATGTTCAGGGCTCCACTGGGGGGCAGTCTTTGCCTTAATGTTTTTCACCTACTTGCCCGAAAGCCAAATTTAGAAAACATTTCTATTTATTCAAACAAATTCTTTCATAATTTTCACTTGTCCGAATCCAGTTTTACTTGTTCCAGGCTTCGGCAAATGGGTTAGCACGAAGACTGTTGGGGTTATCCCGTTTATGTCTGGTATGTAGGTAGTGAAATATAACGTGGTCTACAACCAACATTCTTTACTGGTTTTTGAATTTTTTTTAATAGATACAAAACTCATGATTGACCACATCCCATGAAAAAAAAAATCTCTTGGGCAGTCTGTACCAAAAACATTTTGACAAACTAGCCTGAACAGCATTTAAGAAGATTTTTTTCTATTTGATGAAACAAATTTTATGCAATTTTTACTAGACTGGGTATTAGTGCTAGTGTTTTTTGGCACAGAGGTATCAATTTTGTCTCTGCTTCTACGATTTCTCAATTACATCTTGAACTGTTCTGACTGCAGTATTTTTTGTTTCTCATTTTGAATTGTTCTGACTGCAGTATTTTTTGTTTCTCATTTTGAACTGTTCTGACTGCAGTATTTTTTGTTTCTCATTTTGAACTGTTCTGACTGCAGTATTTTTTGTTTCTCATTTTGAACTGTTCTGACTGCAGTATTTTTTGTTTCTCATTTTGAACTGTTCTGACTGCAGTATTTTTTGTTTCTCATTTTGAACTGTTCTGACTGCAGTATTTTTTGTTTCTCATTTTGAACTGTTCTGACTGCAGTATTTTTTGTTTCTCATTTTGAACTGTTCTGACTGCAGTATTTTTTGTTTCTCATTTTGAATTGTTCTGACTGCAGTATTTTTTGTTTCTCATTTTGAACTGTTCTGACTGCAGTATTTTTTGTTTCTCATTTTGAACTGTTCTGACTGCAGTATTTTTTGTTTCTCATTTTATTTCTACCCTCACCATTAAACATTTTATGAAATACCTCCCAGGGCTCCTCCTGCATCTTCAAAAATCAATTCACATAATTACCCAATTTGAGTTCAATATTCAAGATATTTGTAATATTTGATATATACTTCCTATATCTTTATTAGTCAACTTTAAGTCCATTTTGGCTATTCTGTTTTTCTGCTCCCAAAGACTTTAAATTATTAGGTTTTCCAATCTTTTGTCTTTGAGCGTACCTGATAAAGGTTATTACTATCTTTTGTCTTTGTACCTGATGAAAGTTACTCCAGAAATTATACATCAACATTTGTTTATCTTAACAAACAAAAGCAAAGCAATTATCTTGACTATAGATTTAACAAACACCTTCCAGAGATACTAGTTACTCGTCCAGGTGAGTCCTGGATACATTACCTGAGATTGGGATTCACCATTTTCACAAAGCATTCTCCGAAATACTAGCAATTCGTCTAGGCAAGTCCTGGACTCATTACCTGTGTTTTTTATTCACAATTTTTACAAAAAAATGCACTAGTGCGAATTTTGGTTGGGACGCATCAAAATTTAATCCTACAAGGATCTTTGACCTTACTATACCTATATATAAGACAAACATAGGGAATGCTTCAACCTTCTATATCATAGGTAAACATTACATGCTGACATTATCATTACCTGAATCTGACTGTAGGATAGTCTTCTCAGACATGGTCAGTTTACCAACTTGACTGCTACTAGAAGTACGAATGCTACAAACAGAAAAAACCATCTTATACAGTGAAACCTGTCTAAACCAAACCCTGAGCAAATCAAAAACCTGTCTACACCAAACCCTGAGTAAATCAAAAACCTGTCTAAACCAAACCCTGAGTAAATCAAAAACCTGTCTAAACCAAACCCTGAGTAAATCAAAAACCTGCCTAAACCAAACCCTGAGTAAATCAAAAACCTGTCTACACCAAACCCTGAGTAAATCAAAAACCTGTCTACACCAAACCCTGAGTAAATCAAAAACCTGTCTACACCAAACCCTGAGTAAATCAAAAACCTGTCTACACCAAACCCTGAGTAAATCAAAAACCTGTCTACATCAAACCCTGAGTAAATCAAAAACCTGTCTAAACCAAACCCTGAGTAAATCAAAAACCTGTCTAAACCAAACCCTGAGTAAATCAAAAACCTGTCTAAACCAAACCCTGAGTAAATCAAAAACCTGTCTACACCAAACCCTGAGTAAATCAAAAACCTGTCTACACCAAACCCTGAGTAAATCAATACCTGTCTAAACCAAACCCTGAGTAAATCAAAAACCTGTCTAAACCAAACCCTGAGTAAATCAAAAAGCTGTCTAAACCAAACCCTGAGTAAATCAAAAACCTGTCTAAACCAAACCCTGAGTAAATCAAAAACCTGTCTACACCAAACCCTGAGTAAATCAAAAACCTGTCTAAACCAAACCCTGGGTAAATTGAAAACCTGTCTAAACCAAACTTTGAGTAAATCGAAAACCTGTCTAAACCAAACCCTGAGTAAATTGAAAACCTGTCTAAACCAAACCCTGAGTAAATTGAAAACCTGTCTAAACCAAACCCTGAGTAAATCGAAAACCTGTCTAAACCAAACCCTGAGTAAATCGAAAACCTGTCTAAATCGAACCCCGAGTAAATTGAAAACCTTTCTAAACCAAACTCTGAATAAATACAAAACCTGTCCAAACCAAACCCAGAGTAAATCCAAAACCTTTCTAAATCAAACCCTGAGTAAATCGAAAACCTGTCTAAACCAAACCCTGAGTAAATCGAAAACCTGTCTAAACCAAACCCTGAGTAAATCAAAAATCTGTCTAAACCAAACCCTGAGTAAATCAAAAACCTGTCTAAGCCGAACCCTGAGTATATCGAAAACCTTTCTAAACCAAACCCTGAGTAATTCAAAATCCTGTCTAAACCGAACCCTGAGTAAATCAAAAACCTGTCTACACCAAACCCTGAGTAAATCAAAAACCTGTCTACACCAAACCCTGAGTAAATCAAAAACCTGTCTACACCAAACCCTGAGTAAATCAAAAACCTGTCTAAACCAAACCCTGAGTAAATCAAAACCTGTCTAAACCAAACCCTGAGTAAATCAAAAACCTGTCTACACCAAACCCTGAGTAAATCAAAAACCTGTCTAAACCAAACCCTGAGTAAATCAAAAACCTGTCTAAACCAAACCCTGAGTAAATCAAAAACCTGTCTAAACCAAACCCTGAGTAAATCAAAAACATGTCTACACCAAACCCTGAGTAAATCAAAAACCTGTCTACACCAAACCCTGAGTAAATCAAAAACCTGTCTAAACCAAACCTTGAGTAAATTGAAAACCTGTCGAAACCAAACCCTGAGTAAATTGAAAACCTGTCTAAACCGAACCCTGAGTAAATCAAAAACCTGTCTAAACCAAACCCTGAGTAAATCAAAAACCTGTCTAAACCAAACCCCGAGTAAATCGAAAACCTGTCTACACCAAACCCTGAGTAAATCAAAAACCTGTCTAAACCAAACCGAGTAATTCAAAATCCTGTCTAAACCGAACCCTGAGTAAATCGAAAACCTGTCTAAACCGAACCCTGAGTAAATCAAAAACCTTTCTAAACCAAACCCTGAGTAAATCAAAAACCTGTCTACACCAAACCCTGAGTAAATTGAAAACCTGTCTAAACCAAACCCTGAGTAATTCAAAATCCTGTCTAAACCAAACCCTGAGTAAATCGAAAAACTGTCTAAACCAAACCCTGAGTAAATCGATGGATAATGGTAAGGAAGAAACAATCAGCTCATAGATAAGTTGAGACCATATAACATACACTATGCTCCCTTAGCATCTGAGACGACCAGATGAACTCTAGATTAACCAATAAAAACACTAAAATCTTGCCAACAGGTTTGGACATGACAATAAAGAAATAATCAAATAGAAAATATGAAAGTTCATGATAAATAATACATAAAATAAATAGCCATTCTGAGTAGAAATTTAAATGGCATTAGTCCCAAGTAAAAATACAGCATTTTAATTTCATTTAATTAAATTAAATTATAAGTACATACATGTATAGGCAACTCACCTCATGCTTATGAATTAGAAGGGCTTGACATACCTATAACATACATGACCAATGGCGGACATGTTTCTTGCTGGATAAAGACTAAATGAGGAATTTGTATAGAGGACCTCACATACAATATTTGTGCCAACTTACAAATCATTTAATTTTTAGTTTTAGAGAGAGGACATTGAAAATTAGTTTTATCTATCAAGAAACAAGAATTTTCCATGGCAGCCATTATTTTTGTTGGATCAAAATGTGATCAAAGAGGAATCGTTCTAGAGGATCTCAAAAACAACATCATTCCTGCAAAGTTTGGTTGCAAATGACCTGTAGTTGTCGAAGAGATGATCAAAATGTGAAAAGTTAAGACAGACGATGGATGTCAACTGATGGTAAAACCTCACATGACCATTTTGGGTCAGGCAATCATGATTTCAAAACATGGTCGTGATCGTATGGTGGCTGGGTTTTCAACTATCTATGCAATCAATGCCTATCACCACTAAAGTTGTGAGTTCGAACACCACACAGGTAAGGTGTACTCGATACAACATTATGTGATAAAGTTTGTCAGTGACTTGCGGCAGGTCGGTGGATTTCTCCAGGTACTCCGGTTTCCTCCACCAATAAAACTGACCACCACGATATAACTTAAATATTATTGAAAGTGATGTTAAACACCATAACCCTAACCAAAACATGTAGACTGTACCTGGAGTAGAGCACAGCAAAAAGCCAGACGAAGAGTCCAATGATACTTTGCCAATCAAACGTGTCTCCATTCCATGGTTGAGCCCCATCTCCACTGTTACCTATGGCCGTCAGACTTGGGTTACACTGTTTATCTGCAAAAGTCACATTTACATATCAGATAATACAAAGCAAAAACAAATAAAGAAAGACAATTCAAAACAATACATTTATCAAAATCCTGATTTTTCAGATGAAAAAACACCTTTTCCCCAAAAAATATTTTTTGAAAATGGCTGTTTTTGCAAACTTGACCTCAGTATTGTAATAGAAAGCTTCCATCAAAATTTACGAAAATCAAATAAGAAATGAATGCTATAATACCTGGGTTATTTGTCATAGCAGACCAGGTCAGATACTGTACATAGATGGAGATGATAGCAGCCTGTAGGAGTCCAGATCTGGGGTTCACTGAAATACAACAAAAAACACTGGTACAGAAAAACATGTAAACCAAACACTAATATTGTCTTATAAAGGTAAGTATATTCATGAGTATTAAATCATGTCAGGTAATAGTATTTCCCTTCACAGTGCATTTCATATCAATTAAACCTGTATTAAGCGACCACCTGTCTTATGTGACCATATTTCGATATGATAAACAACAACACTCACTCAGTCTCTCATCAAGGAATATTTGAAATTTTTGAACAGTACAATATAACCTGGTTTGGGAAAGTTTACACTTAATAAACCACGAATTTAATTTAATTTAATTTTTACAACAAAATTTAATTATTCCTCCATTTTAATTACGATTATTTCATGTGACTATTTGAATTTGTCGTTGCCGAATGAATATGTTGGCGAAGTCATAATACCAACCCAGGTTATCAAGTATAACCAAAATTTTCTCCAGGCCAATCAGATTGCAGTATTCAAATCAAATTAAATTATTATAAAATAATAATAAAAACGGAGCATAAACATAAGTCTCCAAACTTTGTTTAGGGGACTTAATTACTTTGTAACACAAATACCACAACATTACTGATATTCCACTCCATAAGTGGACAAGCTGACGTAGAAAATTAATTACAACATAATCTATTTATAGTTACCAACCTTCTTGAATCTTTGGTAGAATTGCCAAAATAGACACACCAACACACAGGATCAGGTTGAAGCTGACGAAAAACTTGTGTAAGCTACAGTCACCCTGTAAAATATCAAATAAATAGTATTTTAAGGGTTACGGCTATGGTGTTTAATGCCACTTTCAACAATATTTCAATTGTATACAGGCAATCAGTATTATTGGTGGAGGAACCCGGAGTACCCGGAGAAAACCACCGACCTGCACTCAGACTTCCCGAAAACCGTCGGTCCTGACCGACAGAAATGCAGTAGGACCGACGATTTCAAAATATATATCGGACCAAATGTTCGGTAAAACATAGATATTTGAAAGGACCGGCGATTGAAATTCATTCCCTCCCAGTTTCCACTTCCAATGGCATTAAATTCCGTTTTCAGTTTTATTAAAATGTCAGACAGAGACTTGAAATTTGCTTATTTATTCTGTCAGACCGACACGTTCCTCTTTGTAATAGAAACTCCTATACAAATGTACGTAAATGTAAACATCCTTTTAGTAGGAACCAGCACCTGCAAAACGTGGAACATTAAAACTGAAATATATTACTGAGCACAGAAATAAGTTGACTTCCACACTCCCCAAGTATCAAAGATTGTTTGTGTTTAATTAAATATGTTTTGAGATGCTTATATATTGAAGATGACAACAGATTCATATTCTTAATTGAAATTAAAAATGTAGGTAAACCAGAAACTGACATTGATGTATAATATTCGGAACGTGATCGGACCATTAGATACGGATTGTTTGCTATATCTGCCTTATCTTTTTAGATAAAAATATGTATACAGAAAAATATTTAATTGAGTTGTTTAATGATCATGACTATAGGTAATCTTGCATTCAGTTCTGTATAAAAAAAACAAAATTTGACAGGTTATATACAATATTACAAAAAAATGGTGGGACAGAACCCCAGTTCCTGTCTGACCCAATGTCAGACAGAAAAAAAGAAGTTTTTGCCAACTCTGTAATACCAAATGTTTGGTATAATAGTTACCTCAGATTTTGTCCGAAAGGCATTGATCAGTGTTTAATTTTATTTTTAAATTACACAATTTTCTTTGTTTTCACCCCTTTTATACTTTTCCGGTTTCAACCAAACCCATTTGTGAAGATGATCACGACACGATTGGTTATTTGTATATATATTAGCCAATGACATGACGTCTTTCATACAACCATTGACCTATAGTACAAGGTCATCAAAACAACAAAACTTGAGACACACACTATAAAAGACATAACATATGGGTGATTTTCAAAAAAATGAAGACTTTTCATTTTCAGAGAATAATTTGAATATTAAATGATATGAAAGAAAGGTAAATATCTTAAAACAAGCACAATGGTAACAGTTATCTTCATGAAAAGTGTCATGGAGATTGCTCTTCCGGTTAAAAAGTTATCCTCTAAAAACTGGTCAAATTTGTCAGGAGTGTGACGTTTTAGCATGACAAACTTTAAATTGCCTTAACTTACCTCGATGATAGAAAAAATAAAATAAAAAATATATTAAAGAAAGATGGTATTCTATAATTTCGTACCATTTTACTTCAAATATCTAGATGCTTTGTGACCCTATGATTTTGCGACAAAAAATTATTCTATTTTTTAAATTAGTGCACGTGAATAAATTTAACTTGGAAAATTGTACAAATGTCAAATTAAACCTTAATAGTTTTTCATTGTTGAGACTAATTAGTTCAGAAAAGTCAAAATATGTTGTAAAAAAACATTATTTATAATAATTTAGTAGTATTAGACTGGATGAATATGATAGCTGTAAAATTGGGCTTGCATAAGGAGAGACACAAAAAATGTCAGGAGTGTGACAATTGATCTTAGTTGTATAGTACTATGTTGTATGCTTTAATAGTTTACAATTTTCTTTATTTTCCAAAAGCTCCAGACCCAAACAAAGAAAAAAGTTGGAAATAGCTCTGATATATGACATAGCATAGCTAGGAAATCAAAATAACTAATGTCAGGAGTGTGACACTTTTAATAGGCATATCTTTTAAATAAAAAAAATAATAAACCATGCTTCTACAAACTTCCACAATGTTTTCAATTTAATTACATATAAACAATAAGTAATAATTATAGTATTTTTGTATATTGCATGACACCTTTCTCATAATAAGTGATGATAAAGGGTTATATTTTCTTAAAACATGTCAAAATATGGATTTTTTTCTAAATGAAAAATTGATATATGTTGCTTTAGATAAACAGAATACTTACTTTAATATATCTTGCCTTTCATAAAACATTTTCATTCTTTTGATATAGCATTTTTGAAAATTTATAAATAATTTTTCATTCAACAGTAATACGTCACACTCCTGACATAAAAACATTAACTGTCGATTGCAATTGCAGTAAGGAGTTTTTTTGCAGAGTAAATTATTGAGAAACATGGGGAAACTAATTTGAAAACCACTAAAAAGTAATTTTATACTAAGAAAAGATGATCTATTACTAGTTTTAATAAATTTCAAATCCATTTTAACCATTTTTGATAAGATAAATTCCTAAAGGGCAAATAATTAGCACACTCATCATTAGAAAAAGCAAAAACATACTTTTGAATCTTCTTTTAATATTTACTGTTAACTGTAAGAAATATAAGCTTTTGAAGAAATAAAACTTTTAGTTTGGAAAGAATAAGTTGGTTATATCATTTTCGAGAGGAAGTCAGGAGTGTGACAATTTTATTTAAGAAATAGATTATTTTGTAAGCATATAGCCTCCATAAAACTGCTTGTAATTGTCTCGGGGAATTATTTAATTCTCAACAAGCACTATATTCTTGAAAAGATGTATAAATGGTTGAAAATTGAGTTGTCATTTTTTATAATTATGATAATATTACTTAGAATATGATAAAATATGATTGAAATAACATCATAACAATGCAAAAATGAAATATATTCAAGGGAAACCCTTTTTCAGTCAAAATAGATTATGTTCTACTACATAAAAAAGTTATTGTGACCAACAATGATTGCATTTAGCTTAATATTAGGTGTATTTATCTTTTAGAAAAATGTGTCAGGAGTGTGACAAAACACCAAAAAATGGTCAGTATTTTCATTTGGTTACCTCTAGTTTATACCACCAATGATCAACTTAACTTAACTTTTGTTATATTTATTAGGCATATATAAATAATTGATTTTCAACTATTAAGCCTCATTAGATCATATTTTTTATGCTTGTATGAAAACTTTAATTACCAGATTTTTTAAAATATATAGTACAAATAGTGTTTCTTTGATATACTGAAACTGTTTTCTCATGAAATATACAAAGTTTGGTACCAAAATGTGCCTATTTCATATCATTATCAAATGGAAATACATTTAGGTCTCTTACCATACCCAAAAGAAAATGATACCTCTGAGGAAGTAAGTCTGTATTTGTTATCATTTTAACACTTTGTTGCTAATAAAAGTTGAAATTAAATTTTTTTGTCTTCATATATTGCACTGAACAACTGAATCTGAAAAATATATCATATTGACATTATTTTACGACCAAATTATGTCAATTTGTCCAATTTGAAATTTCACCCTCTATGTCACACAAAGTCTTAATTTTTTTGAAAATCACCCATATACAATTTTGAACACTGAAAACTAAAAATTGAATTACTTTAACCTCTATAAAAACCAGAGGTGAAATCAGGTGACCAATTACTAATACTAGGGTAAATCACTCTTAAAAAGGCCAAACTAAACATTATGCATGTGACAGTGAATTTTTTTTCGGACCGGCAAAATATTTTTCGGTCTGACAAGATTTTCATGATGTCAGTCCGAATGACTGACAACTTCTTAGCAAGTTTTGGGAAGTCTGGCACTGTCGAACTTTATTTCATAATGTTGGATCGAGTACATCTCGCCATGAAATCACAACTTAAGTGATGATAAGCACTGAATGCACAGGTAGTTGTATATCCAACTACCATATGATCACGACCACAACGACCCCTAATATTTATTTTAACGATTATTTCAAAATCTTTTTTTTCTCACTTGTAATTCTTACAAAAAAATATCAACGAAAAAAAGATATGGAAGAATGAGTTCATGAGACATGGATGACCCCACTCCAACCTAAAGTAAACAAGGGTATAAATTCAAAATGTGCTAGGGCTATGGTGTTTAACATCACTTTCAGAAATATTTCACATATATTGTGATGTCACAAAATGTGCTAGGGCTATGGTGTTTAACATCACTTTCAGAAATATTTCACATATATTGTGATGTCACAAAATGTGCTAGGGCTATGGTGTTTAACATCACTTTCACAAATATTTCATATATATTGTGATGTCACATTTATTGCTGGAGGAAACTTGGAGTACCCGGAGAAAACCACCAACCTGTCACAAGTCACTGCAAAACATTCCAGAATGGAAAATATTGCAAAGTTTGAAATTGAACTTGACCTTCCTTAAATGGTCCCTGACCTTGTGTATAAATTTTAAATGATTTGCTTTAGGGTAAATTAATTTATTGAACAGAAACGAAACGTGGGAAATACAAATATGGGCATAACATATGATCGATTTGATTTGATTTTTGGTGTTTAACGCCACTTTCAGCAATATTTCAGCTATATCATGGCGACCAGTTTTAGTGGTGGAAGAAGCCGGAGAGAACCAGCGACCATGGGCAAGCAACTGGTAAACTTTATCACTTGCGGCTGCGAGTCGAGTGTACTCTTTATTGTAATTTACAAAACCGGGCACGAACCCACGCCGTATTGGTGATAAGCTTGTATGAGTTGCTAGGTAATCCAAGTATAACATATGACATGTATCTCAAATCAAATATGCCTGTCACACATGTACAATCATGTGAGAAAGTAAAATACAGTTGATTCTCATTATGTCAAACTCGCCAAGTTGAAATTTGTCTGAAGTCCTGTTTTAAACTTAGTGTTTTTCAACTTAATTTACTCCTCTTATCTCAAATTTAGATGTGTCGAAATTTCGGGTATCTCGAAGTAGCTTTTCAGTCCCAAATATTCAAATCCATTCAAATTATGTTCGCTATGTCAAAATAATAAATCAAATCAATTAACAAACCTGTCCAGGTGTCAACAGTATCGCCTCCGGTGTTTACCGCGCCAGGTGCTATTTATTTTGATAACTGTTAATTATCACTTGTAAAGAAAACAATGGGATTTCTTCATTGAGGCCTTGAATTCATAATCATGAATGAAATATCATTTAATGATAAATTTGAGAGTGTTTGATGTCGTGACAGCAGTGTAGAGAAAACACTGAAGCCATTAAACAGCCCGTTGTGTACATCGATATCACTAAAAAAATTATGAAACAATATTCATTTAAAATCACTGAAACCTCTGTTAATAACATTTCAACATTTTGTCAAGTTGCCATTTAGCTTTTACAACAGAATATTGAAAGATAGTTTTTATTGACAGTTTCGTAATTTTTAAATAAACGATTGTGTATTGCCGTATTATGTGTACATGTACATGATGTAATCAAATGCATGTTTCTTTTTCTCTCGAAGTTTCCTGACAATCATTGAATCTATAATTGGTAAAATTCAGATAATAACACCTCATCAGAGAATGTTTTTTTATTTATTCAAAAAAAAATAAAACTTAGGCACGTGTTAAAAATACGTACACAATATGTACAATTGATGATCAAAATAATGTACTTCCCTTAAGTCGAATTTCGGATAACTTGAAATTTTGCAATGGTTCCGTGAACTTTGAGATAACGTGATTCATCTGTACTACTTTATTGTACCCATCAGTTGAGGACACCTCTCTTGTATGGCAACTTTATTTCTTCACCTGTACTACTTAATTATACCCGTCAGCTGAGGACACCTCTCTTGTACCCATCAGCTGAGGACACCTCTCTTGTACCCGTCAGCTGAGGACACCTCTCTTGTACCCTTCAGCTGAGGACACCTCTCTTGTACCCATCAGCTGAGGACACCTCTCTTGTATGGCAACTTTATTTCTTCACCTGTACTACTTAATTGTACCCATCAGCTGAGGACACCTCTCTTGTATGGCAACTTTATTTCTTCACCTGTACTACTTAATTGTACCCATCAGCTGAGGACACCTCTCTTGTACCCATCAGCTGAGGACACCTCTCTTGTATGGCAACTTTATTTCCATGTAAGAGGGAGAGTATAAAGTCAATTTATTGTGATGATTTTGTCAACAAAACAAATGATAATATTGTGCTGCTAATAAGAGGCTCCCTCTCTTGTAAGCAGAGTTGGATTATGATCTTTCAGCCCCCCCTCCCCTCTAACTCACTCGCTCACACTAGTCTTGAATACTTTTTACTCTTGATATATTTTGATCACATTTACATAGCTTAAAAATTTATATTTGAAATTTTTTTTAGCACGGCCCCTCATGTTTGGGGGCACTGCTAAAAGGAGCCCTAGCTTAAAGCCTATACTATCCTAGAGGATAACCCGGCCCTGCTTATTAGGTAAGCTTTTTCTTTTATTGTAGAAGGGGTAACCTTTTAAGAAGGGAGGGGGCTACCATGTCAATTTATCGTGCTGGTTTTGTCAACAAAAACACCTAAGGTAATACACATCACTTACCTTTGCATAAAATACATAGAAGAGAATGACAGCTGCCAGAGCCAATATGTAAAAGACAAAAGTGAAAAACAAAAGTCCTGAAAAATACAATGATGTTATTAAATATTATAAATACATGTTTACTAATCATCATATATGTACAGCTTGGGTTTGTATTTTCTAAGAATAATTTTATTTTCTTCATTTTCAAATCAGGTCTTATATTAAGTTATGTTTTGTAATAGTGGACCACCTTTGATTCTCGATTGACACAAAAAAAAACATTAATTTTCTAGAGGACCATACCAAAAAAATGGTGAAGTGGTTTCAGAGATTGTTCACGTTGTGTTAAACTTTGTCCTGTGTCGGTGTCAGGGATCATCTAATGGTCATTGATGTACAGTTTGAGCTCGAACAAGATAAGACCAAGGAAAAATGAATGAGTTTAACCCTGCCACATTGTTGTGCCTGTTCCATGTCAGGACTTGATTTTCCATCGTAAAATGTCATGGTGTTTTCTGTGTTAAATGATTAGAGGTGAGAGGTGATTGTTTGTATTGTTGATATTAGTGACATTGTGGACTGATGAGAAATACATAGTATATATATATATTTTTTCTTTATCTTTGTACAAAATAAATTATTATCCTTCAACAATGTAGGGGGGTAAGGTTATGGTGTCTAACGCCACTTTAAACAATATTTCAGTCATATCGGTGCAGTCAGTTTTATTGGTGGAGTACCCGGAGAAAACCACAGACCTGCTGCAAGTCACTGACAAACTTTATCACATAATGTTGTATCAAGTACATCTTGCAATGAACAGGATTCAAATTCACAATGTTAGTGGTGATAGGTACTGATTGCACAGGTAGTTGTAAATCCAACTACCATATGAAACGACCACGACAGCCCCCTTCAACAATGTATGCATAGCATCTGTCAATTTTAATGATAAAAACCTACCAAAGTAATAACATTTTGATTCTGTATCTTCATATTTCTCTACCCAGCTTTCAGCCCAACCATGTGCAAAGTCAATAATTAAGACAAGCTGAATCAGGACAAACAAGAATGCACCAATCAGACCAACAATCATCCAGGCTGAAATAAAACCGTCAGTAAGGTCAATAATCAGGACAAACAAGAATTATTATTATTATCATTATTATACAATACTTATATAGCGCATTATATAACAATTACTCTAAGCGCTTCACATTATAAAACCATAAAAATTATACAAGACACCAATTGATATGAAGTAAAAGTAAAAAAAAAAAAAATATATATACGTCTGAAAATTAAACCAAACAGTGTTAGAATTAGATTTTAGAGCTGTCAAATTTTTGTTCTTCCCTCGACGGGATTTGAACTCACACCATTGATACACAGCAGCACCATTCGCTTTGCCTTACGTCCAGCGCCCTAGACCACTCGACCACATCCACTCCACATATAAGCAGGCACAGATATACAAGACAGTATAAAAAAATCATAAAATCAAAAGCTTTAGAAAAGAGAACTATCGGTTAAAAATATTAAATACTTTTGAAAACTACTAAAAGAAACTAAAACAGAATTTCAAAATCATATGCTTTAGAAACGAGCACTGTCAGTTAAAAAATCAAATATTCTGAAGACTTAAAAATCTACAAGAAATTCTTAAAAGCAATTCTAAAAAAGTGAGTCTTAAGTTCTCTTTTAAAGACGTCCAAAGAATGCATTAATTAGACCGAAATACTTCCAGGACAAATATAAAATTTACATATGTGTTTAACATGTAATGAATTGAATGTTACAGATGAGGAAATATGGTACTGGCAATTAGAATATGGTTCACAGTTGACTCTTGTTTCACTAGTATAATGTTCTTGTGTACTATCTAATATTTAAATGATGGTTAAGGTCATCTGCTCTTTTTAATATAACGAATATTATACATATAATAACTTCTGTGTCACAAAGATTAAATATATTATGTAAAATGTTCAAGATTATAGCATTCTTTGTAACAACACTGTTCACCCACAAATTTTTTATTGGCGTTTTGGACAGTGTAGTATATTTAGTTTTTCATTTTATTTTTGTAAAGTTTCTTTCCATCTAACCTGGTAGTTGAAAAGAAAAAGATATAAAAGTAAGATAACGATGCTGACAACAAAGCAGGACGATGACGGACTGCAAGTGATAACAATAACTATCATGTGGACCAAGTAAGCTAAATAATATCAAGATACCTTTCCCAAATTCTCCTCTTGGAATAAAGAATGCTCCTACACAGATCGCTATCATAATAATAATCTTGAAGGCCCAAAACCTGTAAAAATAAAGTACATTAAGTATTACTTATCTTCAAGCTAGTCAAGTCGTCAAGTGTAAATTTTATCTTACTAGTCAAGTCGTCAAGTGTAAATTTTATCTTACTAGTCAAGTCGCCAAGTGTAAATTTTATCTTACTAGTCAAGTCGCCAAGTGTAAATTTTATCTTACTAGTCAAGTCGTCAAGTGTAAATTTTATCTTACTAGTCAAGTCGCCAAGTGTAAATTTTATCTTACTAGTCAAGTCGCCAAGTGTAAATTTTATCTTACTAGTCAAGTCGCCAAGTGTAAATTTTATCTTACTAGTCAAGTCACCAAGTGTAAATTTTATCTTACTAGTCAAGTCGCCAAGTGTAAATTTTATCTTACTAGTCAAGTCGTCAAGTCGTCAAGTGTAAATTTTATCTTACTAGTCAAGTCGCCAAGTGTAAATTGTATCTTACTAGTCAAGTCGCCAAGTGTAAATTTTTTCTTACTAGTCAAGTCGCCAAGTGTAAATTTTATCTTACTAGTCAAGTCGTCAAGTGTAAATTTTATCTTACAAATTCAATAAAACATTTACAACAATAAATCTACATGTAATTTAAAAGCAGAGGAAATGGATTAACACGCCAACGGCTTAATGTCAGTGACTTGCGGCAGGTCGGTGGTATTCTCCTGGTACTCCGGTTTCCTCCACCGATAAAACTGACCACCATGATATAACTGAAATATTGCTGAAAGTGGTGCTAAGCACCATACACCGAGTGAACCCTTACAGGTAGAGGAAACTTTGAGCACCTAGAGAATACCATTGACCTTTACCACATAAATTGCATCAATTACATCTTGCCATGAGCTCTCTAGAAGTGAGGTAGTAAAAGTATATTTTCTCTAGAAGTGAGCTGGTAAAAGTACAATGAACAAACTATGCACATACAAATTTCCTGTGACGAAATACTTTGGTTTTCAATCAACGGAATCTGACAATGTGGAGATAGGCACTGATGGCGTAGGTAGATATAAATACAGCTACCATATTATCTCGGTTATGGCATCCTCCTTTATGTCATGACAGGGATAACTGCAGCAAAATAATTTGATGAGTCCTGAGAAGACGTTTCTGAAAATTTAGGCGAGTCCCACCAATATAAGAATCTAAAATTTGAAAACATGAGGGGGGTAGTCCAAATTCAAAATGGCAAGTTCAGGACTCCCCTAGGCGAGTTGCAAGGATCTCCGTCATGAAAACTTTTTACTCTTGTATCTGATTTAAAATAACTACTATGAAGGATAGCATATATAGATACAGTTGTGAATATGTTTATATTGCATAAATATCCTTTTATTTGCATTTTTTTTTTACATTGTTCGGATAGATAATTACGCAACAGTTAACTTCATAACTTGTCGACATTGGTTATCTTGCTCAGTCAAAAAAAAAGATTTCGTTATTTAAAGACGTTTCTAAATTTTTTCCATTATATACAAACCCATTCTGTATTCCAGCACGCGGATCTTTAGACGACTTGACAGCTATCATAATAAGTGACATAAGGAAGAAGAAAGCGGTCATGGCGAAGCATATTCTGTATACAGACAGATATCCCACCATATCATCACATAGTATCTTCTTCGCGGTAGCATTGCCTTGGAACTGGTCCCATGTTGTACCAGGAATATTTATTTCAACAAAGTTCTTACAAAGTCCTGGTATCTGAAACATATATGGACAAATATGCAAATAGAATTATAGAATCAGTCACCGAAATGAAAATTTGAATTTACTGGGACGAATCAAATTCTTGAATTTATTTTTTATATACAGTGGAACCTGTCTAATCCAACACACCAAGGGGCCAGGGAAATGTGTCGGATTGTACAGGATGTCGGAATACTCAGGTTTTATTTTAGTTAAAATTAATACTTTGGGACCATAAATTTTTGTCGGATGTCAGAAAACTCGGGTGTCGGATTGCACAAGTTCCACTGTAGTACTAAATAAAAACTGAAAAAATGTTCTGGTCCGAACAAAGTTTTACTGGTCTTGGCCCAGTGGACTGGCACTCATCATGAGGACTGTAGATTATCTAATTTAGTGTGCACAACATGGAATAAATAATCTACATTAGGTACGCTCAAAGTTAAAAGATAGGAAAGCCAAATAGCATAAGTCTTTGGGAGCAAGAAAACCAAGTCCAATGGCCTAAACATGATAGCCAAAGTCAGCTAAGGTTACCTATGTCTTAATTTCATTATTAATTACATTAATTGTTGTTTAAACACAAGAGAGCAATTTTTCATGTTGAAATATACAGGGGCGGATCCAGGATTTCAAGTTAGGGGGGGTGTACTTAAAAAAATTACGCCGAGCGGAGGGAGGTGCGAAAAATGTTGGGGTATTTCGTGTGAAAAATCACGATTTTGCGCCAAAAAATCATATTTTTTCCAATTTTAGGGGGGCGCGCGCCGGGTGCACCCCCCCCCCCCTGGATCCACCCCTGATATATACCTATGATGATACCTGCTTTATATATACAATGTACATGTATATGTACAATACAATACAATACAAATATTTTTATTTCCAATTAAGGAGCCCTTTAAGGCAGAACAATTAACAAAGAATTGAATAAAATGTACAAGAACAAATAACTGAGCTTTTTAATAGTAAAAGTGTACTAAAACACCAGACTGCACTTAGCCATGTTTCTCCAACTAGGGTTAGTGTTATGGGAAACAAGACAGTTCGGCACCAAGACATTTCGATACCGTTGAAAAAAAGTGTCAAATCGGCACCGCATTTTCTTTCAAACAAACGTGATTACCTTTTTTAAAATAAAATCAACGAAAATTTAAAAAAAACATCAATGATCGTTTAAATGCAATCAAAACATAATTTATTTAAATATTCTTTAAAAGAAGCCATTATTAACTTACAATGTAATTAAGATCAAAAGCAGTGATCAAATGTTTACAGCTTGTGTTTGCATTGGTGATTGTATGCTTTCGAGATGATCCGGTCTTAAAACAATCCGGCCTTAAACAAATGCGGCCTTAGTTGATACGGCCTTGGTTAATGCGGCCTCAGTTAAGAATGATGTGAATCTATGGATATATACGATACATACGATAAGACGACACATTGTGATGATTTGAGTAAATAATTAATTAATTAATTTGTTTATCAGGTATCATATAGCATGTGTTTTTTTTGCTTACACCATGACAGAAAAATATTAGAAAATTAACGTATGTAGGCGTAATTTTAATAAATAGATTAATAAAAATATAATAAAACAAAAACAAAATATTCGAACAAAAACGAATCGCGAGAAGACATTAAACATTTGAACAAGTATTTGAATCACAAATTTTTTTTTTTTATAATGATTTATTTTGGAAAAAAGTGGGGGCATTTTGGTAAAAAGTAATTATTTTAGCAATTTTTTAATTAGTAATTTTTGGTAACAATGACGGAAATCATTTCGATTTCCGTCATTGTTACCAAAAATTACTAATTAAAAAATTGCTAAAATAATTACGTTTTATTATGGGTTTTCATATTCAGTTACGAGTAAATCTTGTGAAATCTAGAAAACAGATATCAAAACATCAGAATCAAGGCTATTGGAAGTTTTGTAGGTAAAATCAAAGAAAAAAACACAAGTGCCGAATTGTCCGGGTGCCGAACTGTTTTGGTGCTGAAATGTCTCACACAGGTGTCGAATTGTCCGGGTGCCGAACTGTCTTGGTGCCAAAATGTCTCACACAGGTGCCGAATTGCCCCGGTGCCGAAGTGTCTAGCATTCAGTGTTATGTTCACTTTCAACAGAACATGTATTTCAGTTATATCACGACGGAAAGTTTTATTGGTGTAGGAAACTGAAGTTCCTGTAGAAAACCACCAACCTGCCATACTCACTGACAAACCTTATGTGATAAAGTTGGTCAGTGACTTGTGACAGATTAGTGGCCTTCTCCAGTTTTCTTCACCAAAAAAATTGACCGCCATAATTTAACTGATATATTGTTGAAACTCAAAGTGGTGTTAAACACCACGACTCCCCATGTACTTACATCATCCAGTGTACTCCGCAATCCTGGTGCTAGGAATATGCAGGCTACAATAGCCCCCACAATTAACATCAGGGAGTACCCAATCCTACTGGCCGTCGAGTTCTTACATGATGGACATGCTGCACAACATAAACTGCAGGCGGCACTGCCACAACAACAGGCAAGCTGAAATATATCATATTATATTTATACAACATAAACTACAGGTGGCACTGCCACAACAGGCAAGCTGAAATATATCATATTATATTATATACAACATAAACTGCAGGCGGCACTGCCACAACAACAGGCAAGCTGAAATATATCATATTATATTTATACAACATAAACTGCAGGTGGCACTGCCACAACAGGCAAGCTGAAATATATCATATTATATTATATACAACATAAACTGCAGGTGGCACTGCCACAACAGGCAAGCTGAAATATATCATATTATATTTATACAACATAAACTACAGGTGGCACTGCCACAACAGGCAAGCTGAAATATATCATATTATATTATATACAACATAAACTGCAGGCGGCATTGCCACAACAACAGGCAAGCTGAAATATAACTGAAAATATTGTTGAAAGTGGTGTTAAACACCATAAACCAACCAAAGGTCTGATATAATATCCAAATATTCGACTATCGACCCATTGGAGATATTTTAAGGGTGGTCTTATTGGAATCATCTCTACAACTACAAGCAATAAGCATACGGCACGAAATTTAAGACAAATAAAAATTACACGAGTTGATGCGAGGAGGAGTTAGGAATGACACTCCTGCTTTGTGATTTGTTCAATGATAGTAGACAAATTTAGTATTAAAATAGTAGTGGTTGGAAGCAGGTCTTTGTTGGAATTATTTAGAAACGAAAATAGGGATGAGGAAGTTCTCAAAACACATTCTACATTTCTATCATATTTTGTGAATACTGTAGCACCTTAAAATTATAAAATTCATTTTCATGGACAATGGATTAATTTATAGACAGTGCTATTTTTTTTATTTATTTTTTTTTGTTGACTTCCGAAATGATGTCATAGATTTTGATAAATACAAATATCAGACCATCCGACAGATGATCGTATGACAAAAATATTAAACCCGTAAACAATGACTTACTGAGCCTATAATGCATCCCATTGTGTAAAATTAACGAAACTCTTAATAAATCTTCTAGTATATACAAAAAGTTGTTTAGAAATATGTGACTTTGAGTCACTAATTAGTTTTGTTTATAAATATTACTGCGCAAGAAAATTACAAAATGTCTTCTACTGAAACTAATATTCAAAACAATTTCCGGAAACACACACGCTACTCCGGATACATATTTTGTACTATCTAACTATCTGTAGGTTCTCTCCTCTCTCTAGGAGCACTCCACAAAGTGGATTATTTATTATTTAAATGTTAAAATTTCATAAAAATATGGTATATTATTGTATCATATTTAAAATTTGGGGTTTATATAAAAGGGAGAGAAAATAAATCCGAAATTAAAATTGATGATTATTAATATAATTTAATAGTTTTAGTACACTATATGTATCTGGTTCATTATTTTAATATATTCTGAAATAAACTAATAAGCTAAGTATGTGGATGAATATTAAAATCTAAAATCTAAATGTAACGGCGTTGATTTATCTTAAAGTATAAAACTATTTTATTTTAAGGATCATTCACTTTTAAAAGTATAAAATAAATTGAAATATAACATCTATATTATTGTTAAAATCCTAGATAGAGGACGATATTGGATGTGTACATATCAGGGAGACATTATATGTATTGTATCCAGGATTTCTGTACGATAGGTATAGCGCGGAACACCCACACTGACCCGGTGTCCTGATACAATACTTGGGTCATTCGATTTCTCTGACAACTTTTCAAAATACCGAGTTGTGTCTATATGAAATGAAAATTTGTCACAAACGTTTCATTTGCTACAGTTCGTTTAATTAATCATTCTTGAGACAGAATTAAGTGTTTGGCAAGCTGATTTATCAAAAATATATTTTTTTCTACATCTTTTATTCCCTTAAACGCAAATTTTCTTACTTTTTCTTCAACATAAACCATAAAACCGATATGAATATAAACGAATAAATTGTTCTGTTGATATATGTAGAATTATTTATATATTTTTTCTTATATCTACGGAGTATTGAAAAGGTATGTGTGTCATAATTTCAAAGCTGAGATCCGAGATGTATATATTTTTGCTATCAGTGTTTCTTTAACTAGTGCTCAAAGGTCAAATATAACTGAAGTGGGTAATAGATGTGCTACTACAGTGTCATTTAAGGTTACATTTGTTGTATATATACATGCATTCTATTCAACGGACCCTTAAGCAGTATAAATTCTATTTCATTATCATATTGAATAGTATACGAGCCACACTGATATTGTCTATATCACTGTAAAGGAATCCATATTTTGGTTGATATCCATCTATCTATCCATAGATGTTGATGTAATCATGTGTACTACAATACAGAGACGTGCAAAAAGTATTCGTCACAGTATTTTCTTTCTGTATACTTCATTGAAAGTCACATTTTCTTACAAAGGCAGAATTAAATGTAGTTTCAATCTATCGTGAATTTCAGAATGTTTTACATACAATTTTTAAAGACTTCACCATTTGAACGTCCACAAAGCTGCTCAGTGGTCCAGATGAGATTCCAACAAGACTTCTCAAAGAGCTAGCACCATACCTGGCTGAAGCCTTCCCAGCATTCTTCCAAGCATCGATCAATCAAGGCACGATACCACCGGATTGGAAAGAAGCCTTTGCTGTACCAATCTTCAAGAAAGGAGATAAATCCCATGCCTCCAACTACCACCCAGTTTCATTGACTCTCGTCAAATGCAAGATATTAGAACATATAATTTGCAGTAGTGTTGCCAAACACCTTGAAACCCACGGCATCCTACACCACGCTCAATCTGGATTTAGAAAGAACCGTTCTTGCGAGTCCCAACTGATCCTCAAATTTCAGGACTTGGTAAATGGTATTGATCTTGATGAACAAATTGACATTATCTTGTTTGACTTTTCGAAAGCATTTGATTAAAGATCCCACGCGAGACACTACTCTACAAAGCTCAGTACTATGGCATCAGCGGACCGACTCTTCAGTGGCCGATGATGATTAGGGAAGTTCTAAGCTCCGGAAACCAGCGAGTAATCGTGGACGGGAAATCATCACACACTGCACCTGTCCGGTCAGGAGTTCCTCAGGGCAGTGTACATGGGCCACTCGTGTTCCTCCTCTATATAAACAACCTCCCGGAATACGTACAGTCATCCACAGTTCGTCTATTTGCAGATGACTGTATATTATCTTATGAGTTTTGACTTTCCCTTTGCAAGATTGTTCGGAGTTCGGTAATTTTGTTATTACCCTTATTTATACAGAAAGCTCCAAAATGAAGCTGACTCAAAGCTACTTCAGGAAGACATGAACAACTTACTTAGATGGGAATCTGACTGCATGGGAAATAGAGTTTCATCCCAGTAAATGCCAGCTTCTACGTGTCCCCAACAAACGTAAGCCATATCCCACAAATTATGATATACACGGATATAAATTGGAAATATAGTAGACTCGGCTAAATACATAGGAGTAACCATCCACAAACCCATCAACTGGAACACACACATTGAAAACATTAGCAAAAAGGCAAACTCGACCAGGACCTTTATTCAAAGAAACCTGCAACACTGCCCACAAAGTACAAAGGCTATATATGCTACACTACGCTAGTAAGACAATTGCTTGAGTACGCATGTACAGTTTGGGACCCATTTACCAACGTCAACATCCAGAAAGTAGAAAGTGTACAAAGACGATCATCCCGGTTTGTAATGAATGACTAGCGACAAACCAGTTGCGTAACAACTATGCTAAATACACTCCAATGGCAACCAGTAGACGAGAGAAGGACAAGATGTAAAGCTGGTATGATGTACTGTGTACAGAATAGTAAATGGCCTCGTAGCAATACCACCGTGTGAGCTGCATACTACATCATCCGTAGCTAGAGGTCACATAGCACGATTCATTGTCCCATATGCCAGAACTTCAACCTATAGGCATTCCTTCTTCCCAGACAGTATAAGGATATGGGACAGACTTTCACAACCATTGGTGGATAGTACCTCCCTAGATGCTTTCAAGCAAAGGGTACTGAGCTGCAGCATCCCATAATCGCACAATCAGACTGTTTTTAACTTGCACCTGTAAATATTTTTTGCACCTTTGTTGTCACACCCAGCATGGGCAATAGTGCGATAATACTCAACTAGAGGACTGTACTTTTTTAGAAGAAGAAGAAGAAGAAGTACAATATAGAATTTCAGAACTTTGACAGAACAATTTTTAAGTTTGTGTTTAAATCGTGAATATTAGATAGCCATTCTTCAAAACAATATTTTAAAATGATTACAAAAATAATACATTCAATTTCTTTTGATACGTCGGTATACATTTAATCAAACGCAGACAAAAATTAACATCAGAACATTTTTTTTTCTCTCAAAATTGTTATTTTAAATCATGACTGCATGTCTGAGTCACAGGCGCTCGTGACACGGAATTACCATCCCCTTTTTTGCTTAGCATCCTGTTTACATATTTATTTTCAGTAAAATTTCTTTATACATCGCATTGTTATCTCCCTTTACCTTATTTATCGTCTACATGTACATACATCCTAACAAATCTTATGGTAACAACAACTTGGATATGTCGGCTCTATACTCTTCATTATCCACAAGACCGGCATATATGCTGTTGCCATACGATTGTATGTATATATGGACACGAACACGATAAATAGAGGAAACAGAGATGAAATTATAAAGACTTTTAAAAAAAAAAATGTAAACAGAAAGCAAAAAAACGGGATGGTAATTCCGTGCCACGAGCGCCTGTGGCCTCGTCGCTTATTAATGTTGAGTAGATTGTTGGTTGTTGATTTCGTTAAATTTTGTTTACATCAAGTGAATAGGTTTGTAGTGTTTAACGCCACTTTCAACAATATTTCAGTTATATTGCGGCGGTCTGTTTTATTGATGGGGAAATCTGAGTACCCGGAGAAAAACATCCGGACCTGTCACAAGTCAATGACAAACTTTATCACATAATGTTGTGTCGAGTATACATTTCCATGAGCAAGATTCGAACTCAACAACTTTAGTAGTGATAGCTTAGGCACTGATTGTATGGGTAGTTGTAAATCCAACTACCAAAACATCACGATTACGACGGCCCCACCAAATAAAAGAATCAAAAGGATGCATGATAAAGTAATATCTAAAATACATTATGAATCTGTACATTGTTAGATAAAACATAAACCCTATTAGATACTGCACAATACTGAATGTCAGAAGTCATAAAGTCGGTCCAAATTGTACTTTGACATATATATAGGCAAATGCTGCACTCAGACTTTAGTACATGTTAGAAGGTATAAGAAGAGGGTGAACTCAGGTGCTCCGGATGGGTAAGCAGTTTCTGTTCCACTAGTGGCACCCGTCGTGTTAATCTAGTTACAAACCCGGTAATAAGTCGTGAATGAGGAAAGGACCGGGAAGTGTTTATGACAAGTGGAACATATCCGTGTTCATTTGTGACACAGATATTCCATAACGGTCAAACAAGTCATGGTGGCAACCGCAAAATTTTCGAAGTGATGACTTCAACTTTACCAAAAGGAAACCTTGGTTCAGTAGCGTCCTTGTTAGCAGCAACCCTCTATCAAGGAAATCCTGATAGGAACCACAAGCTCTGGAATATCGTATAATCGGAGAGATATATACTCCATATGCAGGTGCTGCTGGAATGTTGCTACATATAAATGGAAAGTTCACAATGGGAAAATTGAAATCATCTCTTTTGTCTTAAAGTTTCGTTCTTAACCAACTCTCACTGTCGATTTCGAGGTGTAGGTCAAAGTATGAAGCAGACCTATCTGATTAACAACATATTTGCTTTAATAGATAAATGTTTATTTACCAATCATGTTTAGTGCCCAGTAAGGATGGAACTGGGAGTAATATTACTCATAGGGACGGAATATTCAATTACAATCATTAAACACTATGTAAGAAGCATATATTTGAGAGGGTGAGGGAGTATATTGTAATCCCGAAAAATAATTGGGAGTGGTTTTCTTTTTTGGAACCAGAACTTTTGTTTACAAATTAAAGAAAAAGGAAAGGTTAACTGTTGTTTAATATATAACAGAAAATGACAGCACCGTTTGTTATTTCAACAAACTGGTGAGATACTTGTTTGGAATGAATAACCAACTGACGTTACCCCGAACTGAGAGGTTATTTTACTTTAAAATCACTTCTTCATAGTGGATTGAAACAAGTGATGTCACTCTGGGGAGTGCAAGAGCGGTCCTTGTAGTGGCATTAGTCTACTCTTTTCCGGATGTCTTTAATGTGATCATGGCATTGATCTCCCCTTACACAAACCAGCCTTCTATTGTCCCCATCCGATGGACTAGCATCGTTTCTTAAGACCATCCTAGCCAATGGCATCAAGGTTGTCAAAAAGGTTATAACAAGTAAATTCAGGTTTCATTAGATAGCAATATATGGATTGGGGTGTCTTGGCATTTCAGCTGCACACATGTCGTTGCTCATGTTGACCCATCCCAGAGTCCCCTCTTTCTGATTTTTTGCTTACAAACTTTTCTCATCCTGAATATGACTGAAATATTGTTTGCTGGACCTTAAGCAATCAATCAATCAATCAATCAATCAATCAATCAATTCGCACACTTTATTGTATCCAGCTCTATTGATGTGTCGACATTGCTTTTTAACATAAATATTCCATGATAAAGGGGGACACTGGTACGCTCTTCTTTTTGTCTTTTCCTTTTTTATTTTGCATTTCTTATTTTTTTGTATTAATTTATTTCATCTTTCTTTTCAATAGTGACTTTTCTTGGCTGGACTCGGCTACACGCTACTTGAATAAAGCCTGAAGTAGTCGCTACTAAAAAAATATACGGGATACTTACACTACCGGTTCATCACGACTGGATCCAGGTTTTTATGGAGTCCGTGTTGTTCATATAAGTGTTTTTTGAGTTCTTGTGTGGCCCTGCCAATTGTTTGTCCGTCTATAATATCGTGTTTCCGATGTTCTGGACCTTTCTTTGGTGAGTAAACGGTTCGGTTTCTGGCCCCATATTACACATGTTATAGTGTTAACTTTCAAAGAAATAAAGCATTTATCGGACTATCGGACTGTCGGATTATAGGTCGGACCCCATTGATATCTGATGTCTTTTTTTCCAAAAAAAAATGTCACAAAATGATTGGGCCACCATTATACCATCATGCCATTTGGACCAGTGACTCTAATTTTTTACTGCCCCAAAAAAAAAATTTCGGGCCAGCCAAAGGCTAGCCCTCATTTCAGGCACTGTTGTATGGATTAATTAAAAAAATTGTTCATTGGAATTATAACATTTTATTATTATGGCTTTTTCAAGTTCTATAAGAAAGGCACAAAGCGAAAAACTTTGTGAACTTTGCGAAACGGAATCAAACTTAAAATGGAGGTGCATTCAATGTGATAAAATTTTGTGTGAGAAATGTGAAAAAATCCATAATAAAGTACAGACCAACACACAACATCAGATAGTGAATTTAAAAATACCATTTCAAGATGTAGAACAGAAAGTGATTCTAGACAACATTAGATGTACATAACATCAGATAAAGATGACATGTCTGTTCAGTAGAACCTGTGATCATCTTGTGTGTCTAGATTGTATTTCATCTAAACACAACAAACACAACTTTGAACCCGTAGAAAAATTCTCTCGGAAAAATTGGATGAACTTAAAGGAGCGGAGGCAAGATATTGTAAAGATTTAACTCTCTGTCGGGCAAAAGTTAAAAAATTCCAAATCAGTGAATATAAATATGAGTCTTTGTTTGATGAAACAATTACAAAAATAAAAGAAAGAGAGCAAACAATGATAGGTTCTGTCAGGAAATATTCCATAGAATTACAAAAACAAATTGAATTGGACCGAAAATCTGAGAAAAAAAAGTTTTTGAACATAAAAAGGCAGACCGACCAAACTGAAAAGACAATTATACTCCACCAAGATGAAATCATGGCAGCTTTGAAATCTATCCAAGGAAGTACAATATTTGCAACAGCTACAAAATTTAAGAAAATGATGTCAGACTTTAATTTTAATCAAATTCCTTCTGAAATTAAATATTTCATTCCTGGGAAAGAAACGGTCAATGATATATCAAACTTATTTGGATCACTTTTGAAAATGAAAATACCACAAGTTACACTCGTAGGGTGTTTAGTCACGTGACGTTACAGTTGGGAAAACCCCGGTTGACCGGCAATTTTTTTATCGAGTGCATGATTATCTCTGATTTCACGTTTGTTAATAAATGTTTATATATGTATTATATATCAATAAATTTGCCTTTAAATAAGCTTTTAAATGATATATAAATTGTTTCTGTCGGCCAAGTAGTTTTGGAGAATTTCAATCGAAAATTCAGGTCGGTGTTTGCATTGCACTGCATGATCGATTGCAGTTGATTGGCACGTATTTTTATAGTATTTGGCGCGTCATAGCCTATTTTCAAAGGGAAATCCGCTGGATGCTATCTCTCATTGGTTAATTGAAAATAGATATTTTAAAAATAGAAATCCCAAGCTACAAATATATAGGGATTTGTTTTACATGTTGCAATACTTTTGGCCACATGGGTGTATATGTATATGTATGGGGCCTATATTGCCATCCTTTATAGCACATTCGTGTGTTGTGTATTGTTCCAATGTGGGAAAATGGATTTCACATTGAGTTGATTGACCACACTGCAATCCGTCGAATTTAATATTTTCATTCTCATCTAATGCCAGGTCTAATGCGTTCCCTTCGCCATCTTGTCTGGAAAACAAACCGCTAAAACTGCAACACGAGACAGTTTGGTCAGTTTCGGAAACCAGTTTCAGTTTGTTGAAAACAAATGAAAAAACCGGTTATGGTTTCGAACCGGTTTTATGCAACAAATGGATAGTTTGACAAACTGTTTCGAAACTGAAACCGGTTTGAATGCACCAAATTCGCCCTAAGATTAAAAAGAGTTTCACAAAAATACTTACGATAATCTTAAGTGTAAAATAGTCCAAACTTTACGTGTAAAACTACCCTGTCCTAAGTGTAAAATTTTGATCGTAAGAGAAATGTTGGTCTTATCTTTTATCGTAAGGGAACGACCATTTAACTTGAAAGGGGGGGGGGGGGGTGTATGGTTCTTTGTTTCGTTCAGAATACTTTTTTTTTCGGACGACACAAGAGTTAGAATATTTTTTTTTTGTACATTGTTAATTTTCAAATGACAGGGGTGTGATGTGCATTTGTGATTTCAAAAGACAAAAACTGCCCCTGAATCTATGAGGGGGAGGACAGGGGGTAGTCTTCTCCCACTTCTCTTCTCCTTTCCCTCTTCCTCGACTCCTTTCTCCCTTCTCCCCCTTTTTTTCTTTATCTCCTGTCTCCCTCATTTTTTCCCCACCTTTCTCCCACCCTCTTTCTCATTTCTCTCACCTCTCTCCATTCTTCCACCCCTTTCCTTTCTCCCACCCCCTGTCTGCCTTCACCCTGTCCCCTCATCTATGTGGTCATGATTGTTGTGAATACCATACACACATTTGTGTTGTTCAGGGATGGAAATTTAATATGTTGGTGGCCCAGTGTTTTACATGTATGATCAAGCAAGAATGTTGAAAAAATAGTAACCTCGTTTAAGTTTTAGCGGTTACTGACTGGGCCCCTGTGAATTTCCATCCCTGAATAGCACAAGCACTTGTTTCAATATCAAACATTTTAAGGATACTTAATAGTGAGTACTCGCTATTAAGTCTCCTTTAAATTTTTGATATTGAAACAAGTGCCTAAGCTGAATAGTGTAAAATTATTCTAAGTCTGTGGGGATAAATGTCATTATTTAAATGGATCATCTCACAACATGCAGTTTTATATACCTGCACTGTTAAAATAAGCCATCAAAATATATGCTCTTGTCTCTGTGAAAAAACAATACCTCTATGAATAACATATTGTATCATGTTAAAGGTAAAGGGGTATATTTTTCACAAAGACAAGTGCCTGTGGCTCAAACTACTGAGAAATGAACCCATAAATTCAAATCTTTATTAATCAAACCTATAATCATAAGAACCCAAAGAGGGTATATAAATCATGGTACATTATATTATGCAAATCTCACACACACACACACATACATACATACATTCATTGATTCATTCATTCATTCATTCATTCATTCATTCATTCATTCATTCATTCATTCATTCATCCATCCATCCATCCATCCATCCATACATTGATTATTTTGATTGGATACAGCACAATGAAAGCATATAATTGTAACATGATGCTTCTAATGTATCAGTGGAGAGTCAGATGACACTGTCTAAGGAGAGATAACTCTAACACATCCTAGCTTTGACAAATATGAAAAAGTAAATATCAACCTATGGCAGTTTTTCTTAATAAAAATAATGAGTCCAGGTGCTCACACATATTAATAATAAATTAGACATCTTCATTTCACATAAGAACAAGTATTATAGAAAATGTTTTTCATCTTCAACCAAGCCTGATGAACATAGAAACACACAACCTTGGACATGCTGTATACCATTAAATAGGAACCTGTTTTATTGAATTTATGTGAACTAAAATGCATGAATTGATTGAACAACTTATATAATTAGTTGCAAAATATTTTTTGTTTATACATGTATATATATATTTTTTTTAATTTTTAGGTCTACTCATTGAACCTGTTCTTAACAGGCTCTTGTCTGTATTCAAGGATAGATGATCACAGCTATTTTTCTTTTTCAGTAAGTGTATTGCAATAGTATTACAAAACAACCAAACAGAACAGGAAATATATGTTATATTTGGCATTATATTGTACAAATACAATAATATTATTGATAAATATCTTCTGGGAAAAAGTGCCTGAAAAGTGGATGACCAAAGATTAATGTTTGTTTTGAAAATTTGAGAGTACAAACATGATCTAAATAAATACCTTAGTTGTGATGAAAATAATATAATTAGTTTGATTACTTTACAATGGATTATTTTTTCTGGCACAAAACTTTTGGGACCAATTTTTTCTTGAGTATTCAACAGTGCAGTCAAAATAACATCAAAACATCAAAATTAAGACATGGGGGAAAATAGAATTTTATTTTCGGCCTGAAATAATGGTTATTAAAATTTCAAGGGCATTCACTGATAAAGTATAGATCATCATTTATTTACATGCCTAAAGTATAGTATTCTATTAGGATATACGCCCTATGGAAATTGGCCAGCCTATAGCCCATTTGGTTGATGAATCCCAACCTACTCCTAACAACATGACCAATGAATTGATGAAAGACACACAACAGTTACCTGTACAGGTACCTTAAAAAAAGCTTGAATTTACACATTTTATAACAATATGCCCTCAATACAAAAAACGTAAGAGGGATCATATTAATGTGAAAGGATCGTCTGTTAATGCAGTGTGAAAATCCGAAAATTACATTCTCAATTTAAAGACTTTGGGTCTATGAAAATTTTGTTGAGTGAAAACTTAAGTAAAAGGCAGTCGGGGGCATTAAGTTTTACCAATGTCCGTCTGTACATCCATCCGTCCGTCCAAAAAATTTTCATCAAAGATTGCACAGCTTCTACTGGGCAGAATGATTTGATATTTGGCATAGAGCTTCAGCATCATGAGTTGTACCGTGTAAGTGCTTTTCAGATCTGTCAGCCATCTACTTCCTGTTTGCCGATAAGTGAGAGCGGGGGCATCCATGTCCCATGGACACATTTTGTCTTTATTTTACATAGACAATCGGTCTTCATCAATTGATTTCTGCATAGAATGATGTGATTTTAATAAAACTCTGTCCATTGGTTTACTGTTTATTTTTGTCACTTTGCATGCATGCAGCGACTTTAGATGTGAAAAAACCCGGATATTTTCCACATATTCTTTATAGGGAGGGCATTGAATCAGTCTAATTAAAGTTATATATTTTTCTTTGGATTGTTCTTTATATGAACCCATTGATTTTTAAGATCAAATATCAAGGTCACAGGGTTATTGTAGTTGCAACAGGAAGCTGCTTTGCAATACACATTGTGACATTTTTACCAATAACATGCACCCATCACATTGTAACTCTTGCAGAAAATTGTATGTTTGAATCTTTCCTAGGAGTCTCCCATTTTTACAGATTTACCTCCCATATCAGCGGGGATCTTACATTGGCTACAATAGGGCAATTTTGATTTTTTTTTGCAATTAAATTTGTCTTTGTGAAAATATTCCATGTATTCTCTAGCAAAAATTTCAAATGGTGTATATGGTAAAAATACACATTTCTGCATTTGTTCAAATAGTTAAATGTCCTTCCTTTTTCTTTAGAAAAAATAAAAGTTAAGTTTTTGCCCTATCTCTTCAATACAAAGTACCTGCTAACAAGAAAGACTACTCTTGTCAAAAAGGAGATAACTCTGTAATTTGAAACGAGGGAATAACACACTAAAAAGACAATCAGTCTGTTGTGTTCAGAAATGCCCAAGTAATTTTGCAGTTCAATGGTGTTGTTAGTGAGTTTATCATTGAAAATTTATATGACTTGACCACAATTTGTAAAACTATTGAAAATTAAACGAAAAGGAAAAAAACATACACTTGCTCGCTAAGTAAATTTCTGAAAAATAACTCATCATGATCTATAGTACCAGTACTTAATAAATATAATTTTATTTTCAGCTTGCAAATGTTGTTTTGGAGGAGGCTGTATTGGATGTCAAAGAAGTAAGACTGTTGGATCATCAAATAATTTTATCTTGCAATCACACCTTTTTGCAACCTCATAAAGGAGGTAGAATAATATTGAGACATATAAAGTCATTGAATTAATAAATTGCGTTTAAACATTGCTTGTTCCTTATACCTTCCACGGCAGATTGACGAAAATGGCGTCAAAATCGGGAAAAAATCATTAACTGACGATATGAACAGCACAAGAAAAAAATACTCTAAAGCACCATCAATTCAATGACTGTTAAAATAACAGTTATTAACAATAAAAATCAATATCTGAAACATAAAGACAACAACTTACAAATACCAATAGCACTTCTGAATCTGATTCTGAGAATGAAAATCGAATAAGAGATGATGAAAAGTGCTGTGTATGCAAATTATTCACCCCAAAAGAAATCAGAGAGAGCCCATGTTTAATATTCACGAAATGGCTACAATGTGACCAATACAAACACTGGGTTCATTTGGTCTACTCAACTGAAAAACGTGTGATCAGGAACAGAGATGTATTTTAATGCCCCTATTGCAAGAGTGATTAGTATTGAAATCATGCTATCAATATTAATATTTAATAACTTGATTAACTTCCAGTTTGTTTAAAAAAAAACAATTTAAAAACAAGGACAAAATTAAAACACAAACATAGCAAAGATTAAAAACAAAGAAATGGTGCCATCACAAGATTATGTTTTACAAGATAACAAGAGGTGCTACGACAAAATTTTGAGTGACTGGAATTTCAGACCCCGTTCAAATGTATTCTGGTAGGCTTGATGAACATGATTGATGGCTGAAATGTTCCTAACAAATTCATGACAAAATGTTGTAGTTACTATGGCGTCAATGAATCAGTGCATTTCAATAATGTTTGAGAGATGTCAGTTCAAATCTCTCTGGAAGCTAATGATCGGAGTACATATTAGGTTTGTCAACTACTAACAATTACAATACATATAGCTTCTATAGTACAAGGTAGTACATTTCAATAATGTTGAAAAGATGTCAGTTCAAATCTGACTGGAAGCTAATCTATGGGTTTATTTTAATATATGCTTGATCATGTTGACTGCATTAACTAACTTGGACACAAGTCCCTAGCTTAATGAAAGTTTTGAAGAACTACTCCTGTTTCAGTGTGATTTTTACACAACCGCAAACATGTTGTGTAATGGTTAGAGCATGATCACCTTGAATGTGGTAGATCCATGGGCTCTAGCCCCTGTCTAGTCAAACCAAAGATTATAAAATTGGTATGAATGCAGCATTAAGGAGTAAGAACAAAGAATGGTTGGGTCAGAATCAGAATAATGTTTCAGAGTGGAACAACATATATACCCACAGACTGTTGTTTCAATGAACTAGGACTCTTCAAAACCAACTAAGGGTGTTGGTCTTTTCATTTTTTGTATCTAAATGTGTTTCCCGTTGCTCATGCTTAAATAGTTTACACATGTTATAGTTTATATTTCTTGTTGTTTATTGTTTAACAATTCTATGAATAGAATGTTTTTATCCCCCATATGAGTGTTGTTTTTCATATAAAATTATTGAATATTTTGGGCTTTGTTCATTTAACTGAAAAGTAATAGACAAATATTTTGAAATTAAAGGAGTTTTGAACCTTATTACATGTAGTATGTCTTGGGGGGAGGGTGGAACTTGTATCAGATTTTTAACTTCTCAATTCAATAACTAAAGGATAGAGAAAATTGTATAGTGTCCCCCAATATTAACTTGTTGATGTTAAAAGTAATATAATTTTCATTGAATCATTAACTTAAGACTTCACTAGGACGATGGGAATGTGTTTTATTACCCATTCTTCAATGTTCCAGTTCATAGTTTTGTTATTTTACAACATTGTTATTATACATGTAGCTGACCTTTTAATAATGTTTTTTGTTTTTGCAATAAATATTTCTTGTTAATGAGTATTTCTTTAATTTTTGTGCTCTTTGATTTACAAAAGTTATCCAGTTGAATCATTTACAAAGTACATGTGCATGTACATATTTTGTCCAACCGAGATTGACTTGTTCCTGAATTTAGCACTTTTTCCATACTAATCCTTATATGTTATTATTGGTCTCCTGACATTGGCATAAACAAGAAAAGATGGTGTGCCTCATGAACAGAAACCACACCATAATAATGTACTTGACATACATGTAAGAATGGAACATGACTGTTAATGTATAGCCCTGTATCAGGGCATACTATTTAACCCCTGTCTGTCCCTCCCTATAGTTTTGAGCTAGAGTTTTTGTAATATTTTGTAGTGTGTTTAATGTACAAATACTAAAGGTGTGCATTCCTACAGGATTTTGACTTCTAAAAAAATCACAAAATGATATATAGTTAAACTAAGTCATTTTTAAGTTAGTACATCAAAAGTGTCTTACACACACAGACTTTATACATTCTCTAAAAAAAGGGGCATACCAGTTTTAAGTTGGGCCTTTTAAAAAGTTTTATTTGATGCTCTATAATATGATAATTTACAAATTGCATGTTTAATGTGATATAAATATGATAAACTATAAAACCATGCAGAAGTCTAACATAATGCCAACTTTAAAGCATTAACATTACAAAGCTGGTTTTTGTACGAATACCTGTCAGTCGCTTAGGGGGAAAAGACTTATTTTGATTTCCCTTTCTTATAAGTACCCCCCCTTTTTTTTTAGGATTGTTAGACAACAACATATACGAGATTTAGATTCATTTTCTTCAAGTTAATCGATAACTACCCGCTAGGATGATATATTTTATTTATTCTTGCAGGTCTAGGATGTTTTGTAAACAGTACTATTTGCGAGTTAGTCCGAGATTCCTCTGCCGTCTGACGGCTTTTATGGACTTGCTGTAGCACGAACTATTTGCGAGGTTGTGTCACAATATCCTTGGAAGTTGGAACTACTATAGATGAATATTCACACGATCTCTTATTATTTTCAAGATCTACGGGATACATGTAGTCATAAATTATTTTCCTAACCAGCAAATTCATGAAAACTTCCTTACGACCGTGACGATATGTACATAACTGCCACGATGAATAAACTGCGTCACCGTGTTTACAAATGCAATGACGTCTTGTTTACGTTTTTTTTTTAACTCCGATTGATTTATTTAGAGTACTTTTAATTTCGTGTATGTGCTGGTAAGCTGATCGAGGGCGTGCCCGAGATCAGTTTATCTGTGCATACAAGAAATTAAAAGTATTCTAAATGTTTTGTATCATATCCAATCAAATGGAAGCAAATATGTGATTGACGTCTGTCGCACTTGTGAAGACTGATCTTGGTCACGTAAGCCAGCAGTCAGTGACGTGGTAAAAAGTTTTTAATAGAACACGTGGTTAACGTCAAAACGTTAAATGGCAGCGAACATGACGGACGATCTTTTAAACGATGATATGCTTTCACAGGTGGCAGAGAATATTTCATTTTTTATTTTTATTGTAATTGAAAATTTTAGAGGCGAAGGTAAAAGTTTGATGCGGCAAACACATGACACAAAATTTTCTGAAAAAAATTATTGATTTTAACAAAATTTTAGAAGAGAGCGAACAGTTTTTCATTTTATTTTTTAAAGAAAATGGAAAATTTGAGGCGGTTTTTCAGCATTTTTGAAGTGTGAGCCGGCAATTTTTTTTTGAACGTGGTGTGACTCAAATATGATCACTTTTTTTTATTGCAAAGCTGATAATTTGTCTTGTTTGAATAAAAAAAATTGCTTAGTTAATAGTAAAGCTAAAGAATGTTTCATGTGTTTTTATGTCATCTGCATGAACAAACACGTGGGGATCACTTTGTCAGTCTTTTTGCTTGTTTTATACACAGGCGCTCGTGGCACGGACCACCCCCCTTTTTCTAACTTTCTGTTTACAAACTTATTTTCAAAAAAAATTCTTTATTTCTTTATTATTTCATCTCTTTTTCCTTATTTTAACTTGTTCGTTTCAATATTCTTACAATCTTATGCTAACATCAAATTGCATGTGTCGACCCTATAATAGTCATAGATACTAATAGGGTCGACACATGCAATTTGATGTTAACATAAGATTGTATGAATATTGACACGAACAAGTTAAAATAAGGAAAAAGAGATGAAATAATAAAGAAATTTTATTGAAAATAAATTTGTAAACAGAAAGTTAGAAAAAAAAAGGGAGGGGGTCCGTGCCACGAGCGCCTCTGCCTTTATAGTGTTTTCCAGTGTCAGATTTAAGAAAGCTTGCACTTAGGTACCACTTGGTCAAAAAATTACAATGTGTACCAATTCAAGGCAATTGTCAAAAAAAAAGTTACAATGTGTTTATTTCTGTGTTCTATCAAAATTAGGTCACAGTTAAAGCACACTAAATAGAACATGCTTTGCCCAAATATAGCTATCTTGACTCCACCTCCTGTATGGTTATCTTCATTTAGAAAATACTAAAGATCAAAGGAAAACACACTGGGTTGTGATACAAAATATTGTTTGATCATAAATTTTGTCAATTTAATCCAACTAAATTTTACAAATATAAACAATTTAACCTCCTGGAAATTCCCCCTTTAAGAGCTTTGGGACCGCACCTGGCGACCGTTTCACTAAAGTGATCGTAAATCGTAAGTCTAAGATCACTTTTAAGATTTCCTTACGTGCACGTATATGTGCGTTTCACTAAACTAGTCCTAAGCTTAAGAGTTACAAACCTACGACTTGCGACAAGTAACATCTCCTATAATGGAGGTAAAAAGATATTGTAGTGTATCATATATTTTATATATAATAAACCCAACAGCTCAAAAGCTGATTAGGGGCCCGGGTGGCTCAATGAGTTAGGTCGTTGGATCTAGCAACTCATACAAGCCTATCCCCCAATACGGAGTGGGTTCGCGCCCGGCTTTGTAAATTACAAAAAGGGCGCACTCGACTCGCAGCTGAAATACTGCTGAAAGTGGGGTTAAAACACCAAAAATTTCAAATCAAAAGCTGATTACATTAATAATCACATTTTAAATGTGTTTAAATACATTTTTAATATTCAACTAATTATAAAACTCCAAAGTGATTTTTAAATGAATAAACCAAAGCTATCAGGAAAAACATGTTAAGTGTAAATATTTACCGAAATTGGAGAAGAAATGTTTGTTATGGAATATATTTTAACAAATTTCATGCTATATGTAAGAGGAAATTTCAAAAATGTGACCATATATATTTGGCAATACATTCACATTCTGCACTGATATTCCGTTTGCGGTGCATTTCAATTGCGCGGAAAAATATCCTACATTTACGTGAAGAACTTCAACACATGACGATTGTGCGGATTTTTTTTTACCTTTCTTTAAAGTACAATTCGTATTTTCATAATATTTTATGGTTTTCATAAACACTAATGCAGGAACTTCTTTTTTAACTCATTATTGACTTTTTTCGCCAGCCAGAAATTACTTAATCTGTAATGCCTGCCCACCACATGTAGTATTGTACTGTTGATTTATATTCATGAGTGTTTAACGCTTTATATAATCAATAAAAACTACCAATGAATTTTAACATTTGGACTGCTCAAATATCTGTTGCCTTCAAAAAATTTAGTTTATACATGTTTGTTCCACTATTTTTTCAAAAATTTATATTTCATATAATTATAGATGTTATTCTTATATTTTTTGTTTTCATTTTAAAGGCTGACCAAAGAGGCGAATAATCCATATTGCATCGTCAGTCGTGCTGCAAAATGCAGAAAATGTTATGAGTAAATCAAATATATTCTAAATAACAGGTAATCCCGCACAAATGTAAAAAAAAAGTCTCAGGTATATTTTACGGGCAATTGTAATGCTCTTTTTTCGTGCACTAAAAGTGATACCTGTTAATCCTCAAATCCACGGAAATGTAATATGCCCTCTGTTTGTGCTTAACTTTATTTTTGAACCATTGTTTGTACATGCACCCAATATATTTGTTTTCTTGAAATTTCATCTAGGTACATACACTCGTTAATAAAATATGTTGATATTGTAAATGCAGAACTGATAGAAAGCACACTGAAACAAACAATAATGTGTAGCAGTATTAATGATTTTGTATGGCACTCGAAATATAAAAAATATTGCATGCATCTAATATTTATTGATTGCTTCATTTGATTAATGTTCATATTAAAAAAAATAGATAGCAATTCTTCTCTTCAAAAATAGGTTTACAATTTAAGACTTACGTGTACCTTCCACCACTCTTAACTTTGCGATCACTTTTTATCGCAAGTCGTAAATCCTAACTATTAGTGAAACGGTCGTAACTCTTAAGAGTACACTTACGTCTACGTTTACGACTTGCGACCTTTAGTGAAACGGTCGCCTGCATTTTATTTTATAAAACATGCACATCATCATTCATAGCGGAAGCCGGGAAAATCCGGAATAAATATAGACCCGTGACGGTTTTGGGTGTTAAAATGTTGGCGCATGCCCAACGAATTGTGAGAATTACAGTCATTTCGTACCATAACCATTTCGTATATGCCATTTCGTACCATAATGAAAATCATTTTCGTACCATAACCATTTCGTACCATTGTCATTTCGTACCATAACCATTTCGTACCATTGCCACCATTTCGTACCATTGCCATTTCGTACCATATGCAGATCGATACATTATTACCATTTCGTACCATATGCAGATCGACACATTATGACCATTTCGTACCATATGCAGATCGATACATTATATGACCATATCGTACCATATGCAGTTTGATACAATAGATGACCATTTCGTACCATATGCAGAATCTTATGAAGATAGTACATTTATCCTTATTTTACATCATATTCAAATAAATGTTATACCCAAGTACATGCTGCATGTTGGTACCGTAAAAAAGTATGTATTTAAGACGGGGAAAAAAACGAGCAAAAAAAAATATACATGTATATTATGTTATTGTGTATTATCATATATTGTGAGCCTTAACCATTTATTGTTGATGAGTTTGCGCTAATAATGTATTTGTATTTGTATTTGTATATACATATTATTAATTTTATTAAATGTTCAGTGATTTCAACATTATTTATCATTTTATTTAATAAAGATAATTATTTCGTTACAACTTGTGGAACCTTTGAAGTAATAAAGCGTTGTCTGCATTTAATTTATTATTTGCTTAACAGTTAATCAAAGATGGTAATTAAAAAATAAAAGAACCAATCATTGTCCATTTGCTTATATTGCTATTAGATCAAAAGGTAGTGTTTAGGAAATGAAATGAAAGGAAGTCCAAGCTCATATCGTTTGAAGAGAAATTCAAACAAAAGTTACCCAAGCTCTAATTTTCTAAAGAGAAAGCCATGCACTTTATTTGTTTTTACAAATATTTCCTGCTAGTTTATCCAATCAAATTACTTGAATTTTTTTTATTAACATGAAAAATCTTAAAAGCGATTTTCTTATGATTATAATTCATATGCAAAAATGACGGGTAACGAGTGTCTACGCTGCAATTCCACCGTTAGACCAAGACAAGAAGCCATGCAGTGTGATAACTGTCAACGATGGCAGCATCGTGTATGTGGTACTGGTAAGTGTTAATGTCTCTTTTCCGTACAGCGGATTGCAAGTGACTATGATCTCTATTAATTGATAAAGTACATGAAAACTTGTAAATTACCAGTAACAGATATCTTAAGAAATATTATTGGCAAATGCCGTCATGTTTTGAATTAATACAATTACTGTCTACGCAATATTAAAGAACTTAAAGGGTCATTATCTGCCAAATCGTAAATTTTTGTTACCCGTAACAAATATCAGATATGATTGATGCCTTAATAAAACGTGTTTCTGTAACTAATAAATGTTATGAAATGTAGGAGTTTGTCGAATCGTCATTAAATCAGTACAACAATGCACTTATTTCTTATTTTCTGTGTTAATTACGGACAAAGAACCATGCAAGTTTGCATTTAATAAGCAACAAAATACAAATTATTCGTTTTTACCTGTCACTAGTAAGGTCAGTTGCATATGGAAAAAGCGAGGTCAAATTATTTGCTTGCAAGGAAATAACTAATCGATGGTAATTTTCGTTCTCAAAAGGCGAAAAGTGGTTCGATAAGCTGTTTAATGTGAAATATTTACCTTTAACAATCTTGGCAAATATTTGTTACTAGCTGAAAAAATTCGCAACACTTAGTTTCATTTCATTTCGTATTATTGTATTGTATTGCATATATATTATCATGCTCCGTTGTTATTATCATAATTGTATACAATGTGTATTTTTACTCATGCATTGAATAATTGTATATTGCATATTTATTTCTATAAGAAGTACTGCTTTTGAATAAAGAATTTGAATAATTTATTTATTTGATGTGTTTCAATGCAAAATTCCACAAAAAAGCATGTAGAAACTGAAAAGTGAAAAACTTAAGAAACTACAGCGTAGACATGTCAGAACAACACAACGACTTCTGTTTAACCAGTGGGAGCAGTACGTAGAGGGTAGTATTTCCGTCGGCCGTCTCCTACGTCTATGTGGCCGATTAGTGTAGTATACCAGATCAGTAAACTGTTTCCAAGATGTTGCTCCTATAATAGTAGCTGAATTGTTGCATTGTATTGTATTTGTATTTGTTGATCTTCTTGTTGTTAAATGTAAAATGTACCCATAAGGGACCGACCATTTAACTTGAAGGGGGGTTTATGGTTTTTTTGTTTCGTTCAGAAATTTTTTTCTGGACAACAAGAGAGTTAGAATATTTTTTTTTTGTCGCGCAAAGCGCGAATTTTTTTTCCAGAATTCAACAGTAGGTTTTATGGCAAAAACTCTGAATCAGATTATTTTTTTTCCCTCCACCAAAATCAGAATATTTTTTTCAGCAACATTGGGAACCAGAATATTTTTTTAGAAAAAAACCATAACCCATCCCCCACCCCCCTCCAAGTTAAATGGTCGTTCCCTAATTACATGTAATAAAATGTATTTGTTTAACAATTATAGAGTGTTGTTTTCTTATTCAACTAGATGGAAATATTTATTTAATGGATGACTCAGTGAAACACCAATTACATTGAAAAACATAATTGCAACAAATCATAGCAAAGAGTTAAATTCAATTCATACATTTCAAAACATCCAAGTATTTACAACTGGGGAGACAAACTTAACCATAATAAATATATGCACGAATTGGTCATAGTGGTATTCTATTTCTATATGGTACGAATTGGTCATAGTGTATCTACTTCCATATCACATATGGTACGAAATGGTCATAGTGTAATTCTATTTCCAAATTGGCTACTGAGCAATATTACATATGGTACGAAATGGTTATGGTGCAAAATACATATGGTACGAAATGGTTTCTGGTTATGGTACGAAATTGCAATTTTGTGGTACGAAATGGTTATGGTGCAAAATACATATGGAACGAAATTGCAATTTTGTGGTACGAAATGGTAAATTATGGTACGAAATGGTTATAGTGCAAAATTCATATGGTACGAAATGGTTTCTGGCTATGGTACGAAATTGCAATTTTGTGGTACGAAATGTTAAATTATGGTACGAAATGGCAATGGTACGAAATGGCAATGGTACGAAATGGTTATGGTACGAAATGACTTGCTTCGTGTGAGAATTAAATTGCAATTTTGTGGTACGAAATGGTAAATTATGGTACGAAATGGTTATGGTGCAAAATTCATATGGTACGAAATGGTTTCTGGCTATGGTACGAAATGGTAAATTATGGTACGAAATGACTTGCTTCGATGCCCAACGCCCCTGACTGTTGACACTCCCTTTAACCCGAATAATCCAGTCGTCATATTACGCTCCCGCTGGTCGCTACATCCAGCGATAGTGCCGATAGAGGGCGCAGTATTATTCAAGTTACACTCCCTTAAGACAGATTCCTATAATACCTTGGCAACGCTACTTTCACTTCTGAAAATCATGCGCAATGGATACTTTCGATGTAAATAAAAACATCGTCTGCTAGAAAACTAGAAAACATGGTTTTTTGTTTCGTTCAGAACACGAGAGTTTGTTTTCCTCCACCAAAATCAGAATATTTTTTTCAGCAACATTGGGAATCAATATTTTTTTAGAAAGAAACAATAACCCTGCCAGCAACCTTTTTTGTTTGACAAGATGTCTTCAGCAGCAAAGACACCAGCTGCCAAGAAATCCGCTTCAAAGAAGGCTGTAAAATCACAAATAAAAACATTAATAGGCAGCACCAAAGTAAAGTAAAGATATCTAGCTTCATTTATCAAAAAACAGCCCTTTTAAGGGCTACCAAATTTTCTCAAAAAGAATCTTAAAATGTTGTGCATCAGTTTAAAGAAAAGTGTAATCCACCCAAACTCTGTAAAGTTTCTTTCCGTTATCTTCTGATTCATATTATTTCAGTTCTTAAAATATTTCCGTTTTGATCAATATGAACATGAGACTTCTAAACTGACAAACTTTATAGGTACATTTTACATGTACAACTTTATATAGATAAATAATATGATGGGATACATGAACATGAGACATTGATATCAGGAAGACTGCAACAAAAATATGAAATTTATGAACATGAGACACCAAAATCTGAAAATCATTAAAAAAAACATACATGCCAAAATGTCGCGAAAAAACACAATCATTAAAATGTCGTCACACATAAAATCCCTTGGATTTTCAAAAGTTGGCAGATATGACAACCACAAGAAGCAGTACAATTCATTATAGATAATGAATTAACAAGAAAAACAAGTGATGTGATTGGTTGATTACATTTATTGGAATATTAAATAAATTATATATTAAATTATAATCATGATAATACACACAATTAATAATAAACAATACATGTATGCATTAACCACAGTGACCTAATGGGCCAATTGGCCTAAGTCACTATTAATGAAATGCAATTTCAGAGTCTGTACTATAAATGAAAAAAAAAAATAGTTAAATACATACATTCTTGTCACAGGAGACTTTCCAACATGTCCAACTTTAATATCAAATAATTTAAATTCCTTGTCTTAAAATTTTGGTTTATTTCAAATGAAAAAACTTTTTTCTGCTATTTGACTATTTCTTAATTTTTCATATATCTTAAAGTGTAAATGCAGTTAGTACGTCTTGTATAGCCAGAACTGTGGCGGAATGCAAAAAGATATGGCAAGACGTGCAGGGGACGACAAAGAAAAAGGAAGCAGCTAGGAGGGCAAATGCCTGTGCCACTGGCGGAGGTCCACCTCCTGTTTGTAATCTAAGGACTTGGGAGTCGGCAGTAAGTATACAACGTTAATTATTTCAAATGTTTGACAAACAGATATGGTTTTAAAAAAAACTTAACAAATTGTCTACTTATAATTAGAAAATATATACATACAGTGTCGGCAAATATCAGGTTTATTTCTACAATGTTTAGAAACTGGTAGAATTGCAAGTTTCATCGAGCATTATTTTGTGGTTGCAGTATAAATATAGAGAACAAAACTCTGGTCAAAAGAGTTACAATAGGCCTAACTGAAAGTGAATTGTATTTCTTCACAAAACTTAACATGATACAAAACATTAACTAAAATAACAGAGAACACACAATGAAAATATGACAACACTTGGCTTTCATCTTAATCATTTAATGAAAACAGTAATGAAAAAAACCTGATATAGGGTAAAAATTGAAAAGACCACAAACAATTTATATCTATCAGAGGCGAATCCAGGATATGAAGTTAGGGGGGGAGGCATGTGACACTTTTGGGCATCAAAAAAGGACTATTAGGGGGCGCACGCCCGCCACGCCTCCGCTTGAATCCGCCTCTGTCGATAGCCAGATACTGATGAGACATATATATAAAATTTGGGTCGAGAATTAAAAAAAAAATTAAAATAAGTAATATAGTGTTGTTTAATTTTAGAGCCCCCTGGCATGGTTTATTACTATATTAGGCCATATTGACATTTTCCAAAAGTTAAATAGATGGTCATTTTGTATATATATAGAACATTTGTGGAAAATGTTAATATGGCCTAAGATAGTAATAAAACATGCCAGGGGGTTCTAAAATTAAACATATACTCTAGATAACTTATTTTAATAAAAAAAAATCCTGGACCCAGGTGCCTGTGAGAAAACCGAAGTGCAAATCAAGAATGGACCACAGACACTTGAAGTTTCAAAAATTAGGGGAAAAAATAAGAAAAACTTCGAAAAATGTTGGTCATCTATAGAAATAGTAATAAGTTTATTAACCAAATCAGGGCCCCTGGAGGGCATATACAAATAACAATTATGATTGATACACAACAACAATACAAATAACTATTATGATTGATACACAACAATACATCAAAATAAATATTCGCGGTGAAATATCAATAATTGTAGTGCATACACTTACTCACATATATATGAGGGGGGAGGGGGGATGAGAGAGAACATATACATATATTAGGTGATTCATCACCAATCTGCAAGTCACACCTTGATTCTATAATAAATTATTGTTTTTCCTAATAGGCTAGTTGAAACTTCTGGTGACTGAATGGACTGACAGCATTGAGTACACAAGACACAGGATGAAGACAAACAATACAGACACATAAAACATACACACACACACTATCCGACCCACGGCCCACTCCCACATGTTGTCCCCAATTTTCCGCCCCACTCTCAAAGCCCCCCCCCCCCCCCCCCCCCCCGTTTCCGATATCCTGACCACGGGCTGCATCTCCGTTCATGCCCGCTCCCTCTATTTTGTATGTTGCTACATATATAAGTTTAATATTGGCACGACTGATATTTTAGCATCTTTAAATATATTGATAGAGATATTGATAATGTTTATGCAATATTTTTTTTTTCATTTTCGATAAAACAATCATCCGGCTAAGGGAATTTCCCGTATAGACCCTAACCCGAATAATCCAGTCGTTATATTACGCTTTGCTATCATCCAGCGATAGTGCCGATAGAGGGCGCAGTATAATTCGAGTTATATAGACCCAGGAAGTTTTAGCTTGGATTAGTCTATTTAAAACCGGGTCAACAAAATTAATACAAATCAGAAGAAAACATCACAATATAAAAAATATAAATTATTTTTAAAATATTTCACCACTTTACGCAAGATGTACCCCCCATTCTAAGTCAGAGATTGTAACATTATTAGGTCAGAATTTACAATTAATATCAAGTTTCCAAAAACTACCACCCGTGAAAGTAAATAAACTCTTCCATTGTATAAAATGTTGTTGCCGACACGATATGAGGACTTTAGTAAACACAATTTAACTGTGAATTATTATGGCGTTTTCAAGCTCAATTAAAAGAGCACAAAATCCAAAACTTTGTGAATTCTGTAAAACTGATATAAAAATTAAGTGGACATGCGTTGAGTGCAATAAGTTCATATGCGACAGATGTAAGAAAATTCATCTGAATGTACAAACGAACATTCAGCACCAGATTATTGATATTAAATCGCTATTTCAAGATGTGCAACCGAAAATAATAACGGACAATATCCCGTGTACAGAACATGCGACAAAAATGACCTGTCTGTTCTGTAGAACCTGTGATCGTCTTGTGTGTGCAGATTGTATTTTATCTAAACACAAAAAACACAACTTTGAACCCGTAGAAAAAATTCTCTCGGAAAAATTGAATGATCTTAAAGGAGCGGAGGCGAGATATTGTAAAGATTTAACTCTCTGTCGGGCAAAGGTTGAAGAATTACAAATCAGTGAAGCTAAATATGAGTTTTTGTGTGATGAAACAATTACAACAATTAAAAAAAGAGAAAAACAATTAATAGATGGAATCACTAAGCATTCTGAAAAACTACAAAATGAAATAGAATTGGAAAGAAAAACTGTTAAAAAGACATTCTGTGACTTGAATAGACAGGCCGACCAAGCCGAAAAAACAATTATACTCCACCAAGATGAAATCATGGCAGCTTTGAAATCTATCCAAGGAAGTACAATATTTACAACAGCTACAAAATCTAAGAAAATGATGTCAGACTTAAATTGTAATCAAATTCCTTCTGAAATTAAATATTTTATTCCTGGGAAAGAAACAGTCAATGATATACCAAACTTATTTGGATCACTTCAGAAAATGAAAATACCACAAGTAGAATCAGACATTGATTTTGAGGTTGTTAATTCATACACTACATATTTATCAGGTATCTTCAACATAATTACTGTTGATGACAAATCAACATGGGTTAATGATTGTAAAAAACAAGTCATAAGACAAATAAACATTGACAATGACAACATTACAACCACAAAGCGGATTTCTTGTGATATCTATGACATGACATTGACATCAAACAATGACATACTTCTGTCTGTGTTTAACAGTTCAGTTATAAAACTCTTGACAAAGTCAGGAGAAATAAAACCATTCTTCTCAGTGTCATCACTCTTGTTTACCCGGGGAATCCATGCGACTAGTGACGATTATATTATAGTAGGTGTCAAAGAACCTGGTGATCTCTACACACCTACAGACAAAAGTACAAGGGCACTACTTATCTTTGGTATGGATGGTAAACAACAACATACTTATCAATATGACAGTAACAAACACAGACTGTTTACTAGACCACGACGTATCACAACAAATAATAACAAAGACATAGTTGTTGTTGACAGTACATCAGATGATACTGGGAGGGTGGTGGTTGTAGGGTGGGAGGGGGGTTTAAGGTGGACATATACAGGACATTCTAAGATAAATGTTACTACACGATTTGATCCTAATGATGTAGTAACAACAACAGCAGGACACATTATTGTGTGTGACTTTTGTACACATGCCCTCCATGTTTTATCTGAACAAGGAGATATATTGACATGTAAAGTAATGGAGGACACAGGGATTAAATATCCTATATCACTTGACATTGACATGAGGGGACAATTATGGGTGGGTTGCTATAAACAGTTAAGAGCAACAATACACAAAGTAAAACTTCTTTAATGAATCAAGTTTTATTATTTATATTTGACAGCTGACATTTTCCTTTTTGACATCTGCCATTTTTATTTTTGTAAATTAAATGGAGCTTTATAATAATTTAGAAACTGACATTTTATTTCAATGAAATTGTATGATAATTTGACAGTTGACATTTCTCATTTTAAAATGTGGTTGTATAATAATTTGGACAGCTGACATTTTTATATTTAAAAGAAGTTATATAATAATTTAAACAGATGACAAAATAAGATTGTTTGATATATTTGAAGACCTGACAATTTTATTTTTTAAATAAGTTTGTACATGTATCCTGGTGGTATCATATTTTGTATGTACAGGGGGTACATGTATGGACAAATGACATTTTCAGATAATTGTATGATTTATTTGGAGACCTGACATTTTTATCTTTTTAAATGATGATATATGATAAATCTGGACATTAAAAGTGTATGAATTGATATACCTGCACAAGATGTCTGTTGTCATTAGATATATTATTTATATTTATATTTATTTGTGTTTTATTTTTTATAAGAAAACAAAATTGGTTTGATGTTTTGGATCCCCAAATTCAGAAGTGGGGATATGTGCATTTTTTTACTTCAAAAGATTCCAAAAGTATTGTAAAAAACATCGTAAGAATATAATAAACAGAGATATAACAATTAAATACTATTTATATTTATTATATTTTACACTTGTATCTTTAAGTTTAGATTTTTATTACACATCAATTATGAACAGAAAGTCTAAACCGTGATGATGGGGAAAATCCAGGTCTTGAGATGGGCACAAAACATGTGACAGTGTTAATTTTTATGCCAGTGAATGGGGTGGTTGGATTATGGTGTTTAGTGCCACTTTCAATAATATTTCAGTTATGTCGTGGCGGTCAGTTTTATTGGTGGAGGAAACCGGAGAAAACCACCGGCCTGTCGCAAGTAACTGACAAACTTTATCACATAATGTTGAATCGGGTACTTTTATCCACGAACTGGGTTCGAACTCGCAACTTCAGTGGTGTTGGACACTGATTGCACATGTTGTTGTAAATCCAACTACCATACGATCACGACCATGACACCCCTACCAGTGAATGGGATTCCCCCTTGATAAATGGAAGTTCAATGCGGTGCAGATATAAACAATATTACAATTAAAATGTTATAAGATTGAATAAAAACAAATTAGAGGAACCAGTAAAAAAAATGACACTACATTTTGTGAGTTTGATTCCAGTTAGACAGAAGGTGAACTTGGTAAAACAGTTACTAGTTGTCAGATGTATACTCTACTTTCCTCCACAAATAAAATTGTTAAGACAGAAGGTGAACTTGATAAAACAGTTACTAGTTGTCATATGTATACTCTAGTTTCCTCCACAAATAAAACTGTTAGACAGAAGGTGAACTTGATAAAACAGTTACTAGTTGTCAGATGTATACTCTAGTTTCCTCCACAAATAAAATTGTTAGACGGAAGGTGAACTGGATAAAACAGTTACTAGTTGTCAGATGTATACTCTAGTTTCCTCCACAAATAAAACTGTTAGACAGAAGGTGAAGTTGATAAAACAGTTACTAGTTGTCAGATGTATACTCTAGATTCCTCAACAAATAAAACTGTTAGACAGAAGGTGAAGTTGATAAAACAGTTACTAGTTGTCAGATGTATACTCTAGTTTCCTCCATGGGCACAAACATGTGACAGTGTTTAAGCCAGTGAATGGGTTGGTTGGTAAATGGTGTTTGATGTCACCTTCAACAATATTTCAGTTGTGTCGTTGTGTTCAGTTTTATTGGTGGAAGAAACTGGAGAAAACCACAGACATGTTGCAAGTAACTGTCAAACTTTATCACATATTGTTGTATCAAGTACACCTCGCCTTGAACAGGGTTTGACCTCTCAACTTTATTGATGATAGGCATTGATTGCACTCGTAGTTGTAAATCCAACTACGTTGCGATCACGACCACAACACTCCTACCAGTGAATGGGATTCCCATCCCCCTCTTGATATTAAATGGAAGTTCAATGTGATGTAGATATAAACAATGCAAAAACACAACCTGCACAGATTCACTTCCACCCAGATATCGTTCTTTTGTGTATCATTATTAAGTTCATATTCTTGAAAGAAAGTTACCATATTTATGAAGAAAAATCTGAAATTTATTTGGTGTGACTAAAATGTTGAATAAAAATAAATATAGGGAACAATAAAACAAATCCCACTATATATACATGTAGATTTGTCAGTTTGTCACAATGTTAAAAGTGTCGTTAAAACACCAATAAAACTGAGTGCCATATTATACATCATAGCTGAAATATTGTTGACAGTGGCATTATTACCAATAAAACTGGCCAACATGTCATACATTAGGCCAAACAAAAATGTATGTCTGTTTACGGTTACATCCTCCAAAAAAATAAGGTAGGTAGGTCGGATTTCCATTTTATTTTATTTTTTCATTTTATTTCACATACTTAAATTCCGGATTACGGACCTATCCGTATCCGGAAAAGGTACCGGACATTGGAATATATTTGATTGCTCTCCAGTCTGAAGGTGTTATAATACCTCAACAAAATTATTGCAGTCGTATAATAAAAAAAAATGATGCCTATTATTTTTCAGCATGTAACCGAAAAATTTTTTTTAGGCCAAAGATTTCTGATGTGTCCACTTTCACTTTTGATTTACCAATAAACTGAACAAGGGTCTCCGCTGACAATAGGGTCGGTCGGGTAACGGTAAACAGACATATATTTTTGTTTGCCCTTATACCTGACACATTGTCGAAAGTGTCGTTAAACACCAATAAAACTGGTCACCATGTTATACAAAATGTACGTTATACCTGACACATTTTTGAAAGTGTTGTTAAACACCAATAAAACTGAATCCCATATTATACATCATAGCTGAAATATTGTTGACAGTGGTGTTAATACCAATAAAACTGGCCAACATGTCATACATTATACCTGACACATTGTTGAAAAGTGTCGTTAAACACCAATAAAACTGGTCACCATGTTATACAAAATGTACGTTATACCTAACACATTGTTGAAAGTGTTGTTAAACACCAATAAAACTGGTCACCATGTTATGCGTTTTACATGTACCTGACACATTGTTGAAAGTGTCGTTAAACACCAATAAAAATGGTCGCCATGTTATACGCTATACCTGACGCATTGTTGAAAGTGTCGTTAAACACCAATAAAACTAGTCAACATGTTATACGTTATACCTGACGCATTGTTGAAAGTGTCGTTATACACCAATAAAACTGGTCACCATGTTATACATTATACCTGACACATTGTTGAAAGTGTCGTTAAACACCAATAAAACTGGTAACCGTGTTATACCTGACACATTGTTGAAAGTGTCGTCAAACACCAATAAAACTGGTCACCATGTTATACGTTATACCTGACACATTGTTGAAAGTGTCGTTAAACACCAATAAAACTGGTCACCATGTTTTACGTTATACCTGACACATTGTTGAAAGTGTCATTAAACACCAATAAAACTGGTCACCATGTTGTACGTTATACCTGACACATTGTTGAAAGTGTCGTTAAACACCAATAAAACTGGTCACCATGTTATACGTTATACCTGACACATTGTTGAAAGTGTTGTTAAACACAAAACTGGTCACCATGTTCTACGTTATACCTGACACATTGTTGAAAAGTGTCGCTAAACACCAATAAAACTGGTCACCATGTTATACAAAATGTACGTTATACCTGACACATTGTTGAAAAGTGTTGTTAAACACCAATAAAACTTGTCACCATGTTATACGTTATACCTGACATATTGTTGAAAGTGTCGTTAAACACCAATAAAACTGGTCACCATGTAATACGCTATACCTAACGCATTGTTGAAAGTGTTGTTAAACACCAATAAAACTGGACACCATGGTATACGTTATACCTGACACATTGTTGAAAGTGTCGTTAAACACCAATAAAACTGGTCACCATGTTATACGTTATACCTGACACATTGTTGAAAGTGTCGTTAAGCACCAATAAAACTGGTCACCATGTTATACCTGACACATTGTTGAAAGTGTCGTTAAACACCAATAAAACTGGTCACCATGTTATACGTTATACCTGACACATTGTTGAAAGTGTCGTTAAGCACAAAACTGGTCACCATGTTCTACGTTATACCTGACACATTGTTGAAAAGTGTCGCTAAACACCAATAAAACTAGTCACCATGTTATACAAAATGTACGTTATACCTGACACATTGTTGAAAGTGTCGTTAAACACCAATAAAACTGGTCACCATGTTTTACGTTATACCTGACACATTGTTGAAAGTGTCATTAAACACCAATAAAAGTGGTCACCATGTTGTACGTTATACCTGACACATTGTTGAAAGTGTCTTTAAACACCAATAAAACTGGTCACCATGTTATACATTATACCTGACACATTGTTGAAAGTGTCGTTAAACACAAAACTGGTCACCATGTTCTACGTTATACCTGACACATTGTTGAAAAGTGTCGCTAAACACCAATAAAACTGGTCACCATGTTATACAAAATGTACGTTATACCTGACACATTGTTGAAAAGTGTTGTTAAACACCAATAAAACTTGTCACCATGTTATACGTTATACCTGACATATTGTTGAAAGTGTCGTTAAACACCAATAAAACTGGTCACCATGTAATACGTTATACCTAAGGCATTGTTGAAAGTGTTGTTAAACACCAATAAAACTGGTCACCATGGTATACGTTATACCTGACACATTGTTGAAAGTGTCGTTAAACACCAATAAATCTGGTCACCATGTTATACGTTATACCTGACACATTGTTGAAAGTGTCGTTAAGCACCAATAAAACTGGTCACCATGTTATACCTGACACATTGTTGAAAGTGTCGTTAAACACAAATAAAACTGGTCACCATGTTATACGCTATACCTGACACATTGTTGAAAGTGTCGTTAAGCACAAAACTGGTCACCATGTTCTACGTTATACCTGACACATTGTTGAAAAGTGTCGCTAAACACCAATAAAACTAGTCACCATGTTATACAAAATGTACGTTATACCTGACACATTGTTGAAAAGTGTTGTTAAACACCAATAAAACTTGTCACCATGTTATACGTTATACCTGACACATTGTTGAAAGTGTCGTTAAACACCAATAAAACTGGTCACCATGTAATACGTTATGCCTAACGCATTGTTGAAAGTGTCGTTAAACACCAATAAAACTGGTCACCATGGTATACGTTATACCTGACACATTATTGAAAGTGTTGTTAAACACCAATAAAACTGGTCACTGTATTATACCTGACACATTGTTGAAAGTGTCGCTAAACACCAATAAAACTGGTCACCATGTTATACGCTATATCTGATACATTGTTGAAGGTGTCGTTAAACACCAATAAAACTGGTCACCATGTTATACGCTATACCTGACACATTGTTGAAAGTGTCGTTAAACACCAATTAAACTGGTCACCATGTTATACGTTATACCTGACACATTGTTGAAAGTGTTGTTAAACACCAATAAAACTGGTCACCATGCTATACAAAATGTACGTTATACCTGACACCTTGTTGAAAAGTGTTGTTAAACACCAATAAAACTTGTCACCATGTTATACGTTATACCTGACACATTGTTGAAAGTGTCGTTAAACACCAATAAAACTGGTCACCATGTTATACGCTATACCTGACACATTGTTGTTAGTTTCGTTAAACACCAATAAAACTGGTCACCATGTTATACGTTATACCTGACACATTGTTGAAAGTGTCGTTAAGCACCAATAAAACTGGTCACCATGTTTTAAGTTATACCTGACACATTGTTGAAAGTGTCATTAAACACCAATAAAACTGGTCACCATGTTGTACGTTATACCTGACACATTGTTGAAAGTGTCGTTAAACACCAATAAAACTGGTCACCATGTTATACATTATACCTGACACATTGTTGAAAGTGTCGTTAAACACAAAACTGGTCACCATGTTCTACGTTATACCTGACACATTGTTGAAAAGTGTCGCTAAACACCAATAAAACTGGTCACCATGTTATACAAAATGTACGTTATACCTGACACATTGTTGAAAAGTGTTGTTAAACACCAATAAAACTTGTCACCATGTTATACGTTATACCTGACATATTGTTGAAAGTGTCGTTAAACACCAATAAAACTGGTCACCATGTAATACGCTATACCTAAGGCATTGTTGAAAGTGTTGTTAAACACCAATAAAACTGGTCACCATGGTATACGTTATACCTGACACATTGTTGAAAGTGTCGTTAAACACCAATAAAACTGGTCACCATGTTATACGTTATACCTGACACATTGTTGAAAGTGTCGTTAAGCACCAATAAAACTGGTCACCATGTTATACCTGACACATTGTTGAAAGTGTCGTTAAACACAAATAAAACTGGTCACCATGTTATACGCTATACCTGACACATTGTTGAAAGTGTCGTTAAGCACAAAACTGGTCACCATGTTCTACGTTATACCTGACACATTGTTGAAAAGTGTCGCTAAACACCAATAAAACTAGTCACCATGTTATACAAAATGTACGTTATACCTGACACATTGTTGAAAAGTGTTGTTAAACACCAATAAAACTTGTCACCATGTTATACGTTATACCTGACACATTGTTGAAAGTGTCGTTAAACACCAATAAAACTGGTCACCATGTAATACGTTATGCCTAACGCATTGTTGAAAGTGTCGTTAAACACCAATAAAACTGGTCACCATGGTATACGTTATACCTGACACATTATTGAAAGTGTTGTTAAACACCAATAAAACTGGTCACTGTATTATACCTGACACATTGTTGAAAGTGTCGCTAAACACCAATAAAACTGGTCACCATGTTATACGCTATATCTGATACATTGTTGAAGGTGTCGTTAAACACCAATAAAACTGGTCACCATGTTATACGCTATACCTGACACATTGTTGAAAGTGTCGTTAAACACCAATTAAACTGGTCACCATGTTATACGTTATACCTGACACATTGTTGAAAGTGTTGTTAAACACCAATAAAACTGGTCACCATGCTATACAAAATGTACGTTATACCTGACACCTTGTTGAAAAGTGTTGTTAAACACCAATAAAACTTGTCACCATGTTATACGTTATACCTGACACATTGTTGAAAGTGTCGTTAAACACCAATAAAACTGGTCACCATGTAATACGCTATACCTAACGCATTGTTGAAAGTGTCGTTAAACACCAATAAAACTGGTCACCATGGTATACGCTATACCTGACACATTATTGAAAGTGTCGTTAAACACCAATAAAACTGGTCACTGTATTATACCTGACACATTGTTGAAAGTGTCGTTAAACACCAATAAAACTGGTCACCATGTTATACGCTATACCTGACACATTGTTGAAAGTGTTGTTAAACACCAATAAAACTGGTCACCATGTTATACCTGACACATTGTTGAAAGTGTCGTTAAACACCAATAAAACTGGTCACCATGTTATACGTTATACCTGACACATTGTTGAAAGTGTCGTTAAACACCAATAAAACTGGTCACCATGTTATACGTTATACCTGACACATTGTTGAGAGTGTCGTTAAACACCAATTAAGCTGGTCACCATGCTATATGTTATACCTGACACATTGTTCAAAGTGTCGTTAAACACCAATAAAACTGGTCACCATGTAATACGCTATACCTAGCGCATTGTTGAAAGTGTCGTTAAACACCAATAAAACTGGTCACCATGGTATACGTTATACCTGACACATTATTGAAAGTGTCGTTTTACACCAATAAAACTGGTCACCATGTTATACGTTATACCTGACACATTGTTGAAAGTGTCGTTAAACACCAATAAAACTGGTCACCATGTTATATGTTATACCTGACACATTGTTGAAAGTGTCGTTAAACACCAATAAAACTGGTCACCATGTTATACACTATACGTGATGCATTGTTGAAAGTGTCGTTAAACACCAATAAAACTGGTCACCATGTTCTACGTTATACCTGACACATTGTTGAAAGTGTTGTTAAACACCAATAAAACTGGTCACCATGTTGTACATTATACTTGACACATTGTTGAAAGTGTCGTTAAACACCATTAAAACTGAATGCCATATTATACATCATAGCTGAAATATTGTTGACAGTGGCGTTAATACCAATAAAACTGGCCAACATGTTATACCTGACACATTGTTGAAAGTGTCGTTAAACACCAATAAAACTCAGGTCACCATCTAATACAAAATGTACGTTATACCTGATACATTGTTGAAAGTGTCGTTAAACACCAATAAATCTGGTCACCATGTTATACGTTATACCTGACACATTGTTGAAAGTGTTGTTAAACACCAATAAAACTGGTCACCATGTTTTATGTTATACCCGACACATTGTTGAAAGTGTCGTTAAACACCAATAAAACTGGTCACTATGTTATACGTTATACCTGATACATTGTTGAAAGTGTCGCTAAACACCAATAAAACTGGTCACCATGTTATACGTTATACCTGACACATTGTTGAAAGTGTCGCTAAACACCAATAAAACTGGTCACCATGTTATACGCTATAACTGACATATTGTTGAAAGTGGTATTCAACACCAATAAAACTGGTTACCATGTTATACGCTATACCTGACACATTATTGAAAGTGTAGTTAAACACCAATAAAACTGGTTATCGTGTTATACCTGGCACATTGTTGAAAGTGTTGTTAAACATCAATAAAACTGGTCACCATGTAATACGTTATACCTAAGGCATTGTTGAAAGTGTCGTGAAACACCAATAAAACTGGTCACCATGGTATACGTTATACCTGACACATTATTGAAAGTGTCGTTAAACACCAATAAAACTGGTCACTGTATTATACCTGACACATTGTTGAAAGTGTCGTTAAACACCAATAAAACTGGTCACCATGTTATACGCTATACCTGACACATTGTTGAAAGTGTCGTTAAACACCAATAAAACTGGTCACCATGTTATACGCTATACCTGATACATTGTTGAAAGTCGTTAAACACCAATAAAACTGGTCACCATGTTGTACGTTATACCTGACACATTGTTGAAAGTGTCGTTAAACACGAATAAAACTGGTCACCATGTTCTACGTTATACCTGACAGATTGTTGAAAAGTGTCGTTAAACACCAATAAAACTGGTCACCATGTTATACAAAATGTACGTTATACCTGACACATTGTTGAAAAGTGTTGTTAAACACCAATAAAACTTGTCACCATGTTATACGTTATACCTGACATATTGTTGAAAGTGTCGTTAAACACCAATAAAACTGGTCACCATGTAATACGCTATACCTAACGCATTGTTGAAAGTGTCGTTAAACACCAATAAAACTGGTCACCATGGTATACGCTATACCTGACACATTATTGAAAGTGTCGTTATAAAACTGTTCACTGTATTATACCTGACACATTGTTGAAAGTGTCGTTAAACACCAATAAAACTGGTCACCATGTTATACGTTATACTTGACACATTGTTGAAAGTGTCGTTAAACACCAATAAAACTGGTCACCATGTTATACGCTATACCTGATACATTGTTGAAAGTGTCGTTAAACACCAATAAAACTGGTCACCATGTTTTACGTTATACCTGACACATTGTTGAAAGCATTGTTAAACACCAATAAAACTGGTCACCATGTTGTACATTATACTTGACACATTGTTGAAAGTCGTTAAACACCAATAAAACTGGTCACTGTATTATACCTGACACATTGTTGAAAGTGTCGTTAAACACCAATAAAACTGGTCACCATGTTATACGCTATACCTGACACATTGTTGAAAGTGTTGTTAAACACCAATAAAACTGGTCACCATGTTATACCTGACACATTGTTGAAAGTGTCGTTAAACACCAATAAAACTGGTCACCATGTTATACGTTATACCTGACACATTGTTGAAAGTGTCGTTAAACACCAATAAAACTGGTCACCATGTTATACGTTATACCTGACACATTGTTGAGAGTGTCGTTAAACACCAATTAAGCTGGTCACCATGCTATATGTTATACCTGACACATTGTTCAAAGTGTCGTTAAACACCAATAAAACTGGTCACCATGTAATACGCTATACCTAGCGCATTGTTGAAAGTGTCGTTAAACACCAATAAAACTGGTCACCATGGTATACGTTATACCTGACACATTATTGAAAGTGTCGTTTTACACCAATAAAACTGGTCACCATGTTATACGTTATACCTGACACATTGTTGAAAGTGTCGTTAAACACCAATAAAACTGGTCACCATGTTATATGTTATACCTGACACATTGTTGAAAGTGTCGTTAAACACCAATAAAACTGGTCACCATGTTATACACTATACGTGATGCATTGTTGAAAGTGTCGTTAAACACCAATAAAACTGGTCACCATGTTCTACGTTATACCTGACACATTGTTGAAAGTGTTGTTAAACACCAATAAAACTGGTCACCATGTTGTACATTATACTTGACACATTGTTGAAAGTGTCGTTAAACACCATTAAAACTGAATGCCATATTATACATCATAGCTGAAATATTGTTGACAGTGGCGTTAATACCAATAAAACTGGCCAACATGTTATACCTGACACATTGTTGAAAGTGTCGTTAAACACCAATAAAACTCAGGTCACCATCTAATACAAAATGTACGTTATACCTGATACATTGTTGAAAGTGTCGTTAAACACCAATAAATCTGGTCACCATGTTATACGTTATACCTGACACATTGTTGAAAGTGTTGTTAAACACCAATAAAACTGGTCACCATGTTTTATGTTATACCCGACACATTGTTGAAAGTGTCGTTAAACACCAATAAAACTGGTCACTATGTTATACGTTATACCTGATACATTGTTGAAAGTGTCGCTAAACACCAATAAAACTGGTCACCATGTTATACGTTATACCTGACACATTGTTGAAAGTGTCGCTAAACACCAATAAAACTGGTCACCATGTTATACGCTATAACTGACATATTGTTGAAAGTGGTATTCAACACCAATAAAACTGGTTACCATGTTATACGCTATACCTGACACATTATTGAAAGTGTAGTTAAACACCAATAAAACTGGTTATCGTGTTATACCTGGCACATTGTTGAAAGTGTTGTTAAACATCAATAAAACTGGTCACCATGTAATACGTTATACCTAAGGCATTGTTGAAAGTGTCGTGAAACACCAATAAAACTGGTCACCATGGTATACGTTATACCTGACACATTATTGAAAGTGTCGTTAAACACCAATAAAACTGGTCACTGTATTATACCTGACACATTGTTGAAAGTGTCGTTAAACACCAATAAAACTGGTCACCATGTTATACGCTATACCTGACACATTGTTGAAAGTGTCGTTAAACACCAATAAAACTGGTCACCATGTTATACGCTATACCTGATACATTGTTGAAAGTCGTTAAACACCAATAAAACTGGTCACCATGTTGTACGTTATACCTGACACATTGTTGAAAGTGTCGTTAAACACGAATAAAACTGGTCACCATGTTCTACGTTATACCTGACAGATTGTTGAAAAGTGTCGTTAAACACCAATAAAACTGGTCACCATGTTATACAAAATGTACGTTATACCTGACACATTGTTGAAAAGTGTTGTTAAACACCAATAAAACTTGTCACCATGTTATACGTTATACCTGACATATTGTTGAAAGTGTCGTTAAACACCAATAAAACTGGTCACCATGTAATACGCTATACCTAACGCATTGTTGAAAGTGTCGTTAAACACCAATAAAACTGGTCACCATGGTATACGCTATACCTGACACATTATTGAAAGTGTCGTTATAAAACTGTTCACTGTATTATACCTGACACATTGTTGAAAGTGTCGTTAAACACCAATAAAACTGGTCACCATGTTATACGTTATACTTGACACATTGTTGAAAGTGTCGTTAAACACCAATAAAACTGGTCACCATGTTATACGCTATACCTGATACATTGTTGAAAGTGTCGTTAAACACCAATAAAACTGGTCACCATGTTTTACGTTATACCTGACACATTGTTGAAAGCATTGTTAAACACCAATAAAACTGGTCACCATGTTGTACATTATACTTGACACATTGTTGAAAGTCGTTAAACACCAATAATACTGAATGCCATATTATATATCATAGCTGAAATATTGTTGACAGTGGCGTTAATACCAATAAAACTGGCCAACATGTTATACCTGACACATTGTTGAAAGTGTCGTTAAACACCAATAAAACTCAGATCACCATGTAATACAAAATGTATGTTATACCTGACACATTGTTGAAAGTGTCGTTAAACACCAATAAAACTGGTCACCATGTTATACGCTATACCTGATACATTGTTGAAAGTCGTTAAACACCAATAAAACTGGTCACCATGTTGTACGTTATACCTGACACATTGTTGAAAGTGTCGTTAAACACGAATAAAACTGGTCACCATGTTCTACGTTATACCTGACAGATTGTTGAAAAGTGTCGTTAAACACCAATAAAACTGGTCACCATGTTATACAAAATGTACGTTATACCTGACACATTGTTGAAAAGTGTTGTTAAACACCAATAAAACTTGTCACCATGTTATACGTTATACCTGACATATTGTTGAAAGTGTCGTTAAACACCAATAAAACTGGTCACCATGTAATACGCTATACCTAACGCATTGTTGAAAGTGTCGTTAAACACCAATAAAACTGGTCACCATGGTATACGCTATACCTGACACATTATTGAAAGTGTCGTTATAAAACTGTTCACTGTATTATACCTGACACATTGTTGAAAGTGTCGTTAAACACCAATAAAACTGGTCACCATGTTATACGTTATACTTGACACATTGTTGAAAGTGTCGTTAAACACCAATAAAACTGGTCACCATGTTATACGCTATACCTGATACATTGTTGAAAGTGTCGTTAAACACCAATAAAACTGGTCACCATGTTTTACGTTATACCTGACACATTGTTGAAAGCGTTGTTAAACACCAATAAAACTGTTCACCATGTTGTACATTATACTTGACACATTGTTGAAAGTCGTTAAACACCAATAATACTGAATGCCATATTATATATCATAGCTGAAATATTGTTGACAGTGGCGTTAATACCAATAAAACTGGCCAACATGTTATACCTGACACATTGTTGAAAGTGTCGTTAAGCACCAATAAAACTCAGATCACCATGTAATACAAAATGTATGTTATACCTGACACATTGTTGAAAGTGTCGTTAAACACCAATAAAACTGGTCACCATGTTATACGTTTTACCTGACACATTGTTGAAAGTGTTGATAAACACCAATAAAACTGGTCACCATGTTTTATGCTATACCCGACACATTGTTGAAAGTGTCGTTAAACACCAATAAAACTGGTGACCATGTTATGCGTTATACCTGATACATTGCTGAAAGTGTCGCTAAACACCAATAAAACTGGTCACCATGTTATACGTTATACCTGACACATTGTTGAAAGTGTCGTTAAACACCAATAAAACTGGTCACCATGTTATACGCTATACCTGATACATTGTTGAAAGTCGTTAAACACCAATAAAATTGGTCACCATGTTGTACGTTATACCTGACACATTGTTGAAAGTGTCGTTTAACACGAATAAAACTGGTCACCATGTTCTACGTTATACCTGACAGATTGTTGAAAAGTGTCGTTAAACACCAATAAAACTGGTCACCATGTTATACAAAATGTACGTTATACCTGACACATTGTTGAAAAGTGTTGTTAAACACCAATAAAACTTGTCACCATGTTATACGTTATACCTGACATATTGTTGAAAGTGTCGTTAAATACCAATAAAACTGGTCACCATGTAATACACTATACCTAACGCATTGTTGAAAGTGTCGTTAAACACCAATAAAACTGGTCACCATGGTATACGTTATACCTGACACATTATTGAAAGTGTCGTTAAACACCAATAAAACTGTTCACTGTATTATACCTGACACATTGTTGAAAGTGTCGTTAAACACCAATAAAACTGGTCACCATGTTATACGTTATACTTGACACATTGTTGAAAGTGTCGTTAAACACCAATAAAACTGGTCACCATGTTGTACATTATACTTGACACATTGTTGAAAGTCGTTAAACACCAATAATACTGAATGCCATATTATATATCATAGCTGAAATATTGTTGACAGTGGCGTTAATACCAATAAAACTGGCCAACATGTTATACCTGACACATTGTTGAAAGTGTCGTTAAACACCAATAAAACTCAGATCACCATGTAATACAAAATGTATGTTATACCTGACACATTGTTGAAAGTGTCGTTAAACACCAATAAAACTGGTCACCATGTTATACGTTATACCTGACACATTGTTGAAAGTGTTGTTAAACACCAATAAAACTGGTCACCATGTTTTATGCTATACCCGACACATTGTTGAAAGTGTCGTTAAACACCAATAAAACTGGTGACCATGTTATACGTCATACCTGATACATTGCTGAAAGTGTCGCTAAGCACCAATAAAACTGGTCACCATGTAATACATTATACCTGACACATTGTTGAAAGTGTCGTTAAACACCAATAAAACTGGTTACCGTGTTATACCTGGCACATTTTTGAAAGTGTTGTTAAACACCAATAAAACTGGTCACCATGTTATACGTTATACCTGACACATTGTTGAAAGCGTTGGTAAACACCAATAAAACTGGTCACCATGTTCTATGTTATACCTGACACATTGTTGAAAGTGTCGTTAAACACAAATAAAACTGGTCACCATGTTCTACGTTATACCTGACACATTGTTGAAAAGTGTCGTTAAACACCAATAAAACTGGTCACCATGTTATACAAAATGTACGTTATACCTGACACAATGTTGAAAGTATTGTTAAACACCAATAAAACTTGTCACCATGTTATACGTTATTACCTGACACATTGTTGAAAGTGTCGTTAAACACCAATAAAACTGGTCACCATGTTATACGCTATACCTGATACATTGTTGAAAGTGTCGTTAAACACCAATAAAACTGGTCACCATGTTCTACGTTATACCTGACACATTGTTGAAAGTGTTGTTAAACACCAATAAAACTAGTCACCATGTTGTACATTATACTTGACACATTGTTGAAAGTGTCGTTAAACACCAATAAAACTGAATGCCATATTAAACATCATAGCTGAAATATTGTTGACAGTGGCGTTAATACCAATAAAACTGGCCAACATGTTATACCTGACACATTGTTGAAAGTGTCGTTAAACACCAATAAAACTGGTTACCGTGTTATACCTGGCACATTGTTGAAAGTGTCGTTAAACACCAATAAAACTGGTCACCATGTAATGCGTTATACCTAGGGCATTGTTGAAAGTGTTGTTAAACACCAATAAAACTGCTCACCATGTTATACGCTATACCTGATACATTGTTGAAAGTGTCGTTAAACACCAATAAAACTGGTCACCATGTAATACGTTATACGTTACGCATTGTTGAAAGTGTCGTTAAAGACCAATAAAACTGGTCACCATGTTAGACGCTATACCTGATACATTGTTGAAAGTGTCGTTAAACACCAATAAAACTGGTCACCATGTTCTACGTTATACCTGACACATTGTTGAAAGCGTTGTTAAACACCAATAAAACTGATCACCATGTTGTACATTATACTTGACACATTGTTGAAAGTGTCGTTAAACACCAATAATACTGAATGCCATATTATACATCATAGCTGAAATATTGTTGCCAGTGGCGTTAATACCAATAAAACTGGCCAACATGTTATACCTGACACATTGTTGAAAGTGTCGTTAAACACCAATAAAACTGGTCACTGTATTATACCTGACACATTGTTGAAAGTGTCGTTAAACACCAATAAAACTGGTCACCATGTTATACGCTATACCTGACACATTGTTGAAAGTGTCGTTAAACACCAATAAAACTGGTCACCATGTTATACGCTATACCTGATACATTGTTGAAAGTCGATAAACACCAATAAAACTGGTCACCATGTTGTACGTTATACCTGACACATTGTTGAAAGTGTCGTTAAACACGAATAAAACTGGTCACCATGTTCTACGTTATACCTGACACATTGTTGAAAAGTGTCGTTAAACACAAATAAAACTGATCACCATGTTAAACAAAATGTATGTTATACCTGACACATTGTTGAAAAGTGTTGCTAAACACCAATAAAACTTGTCACCATGTTATACGTTATACCTGACATATTGTTGAAAGTGTCGTTAAACACCAATAAAACTGGTCACCATGTAATACGCTATACCTAACGCATTGTTGAAAGTGTCGTTAAACACCAATAAAACTGGTCACCATGGTATACGTTATACCTGACACATTATTGAAAGTGTCGTTAAACACCAATAAAACTGTTCACTGTATTATACCTGACACATTGTTGAAAGTGTCGTTAAACACCAATAAAACTGGTCACCATGTTATACGTTATACTTGACACATTGTTGAAAGTGTCGTTAAACACCAATAAAACTGGCCACCATGTTATACGCTATACCTGATACATTGTTGAAAGTGTCGTTAAACACCAATAAAACTGGTCACCATGTTTTACGTTATACCTGACACATTGTTGATAGCGTTGTTAAACACCAATAAAACTGGTCACCATGTTGTACATTATACTTGACACATTGTTGAAAGTGTCGTTAAACACCAATAATACTGAATGCCATATTATATATCATAGCTGAAATATTGTTGACAGTGGCGTTAATACCAATAAAACTGGCCAACATGTTATACCTGACACATTGTTGAAAGTGTCGTTAAACACCAATAAAACTCAGATCACCATGTAATACAAAATGTATGTTATACCTGACACATTGTTGAAAGTGTCGTTAAACACCAATAAAACTGGTCACCATGTTATACGTTATACCTGACACATTGTTGAAAGTGTTGTTAAACACCGATAAAACTGGTCACCATGTTTTATGCTATACCCGACACATTGTTGAAAGTGTCGTTAAACACCAATAAAACTGGTGACCATGTTATACGCTATACCTGATACATTGCTGAAAGTGTCGCTAAACACCAATAAAACTGGTCACCATGGTATACGCTATACCTGACACATTATTGAAAGTGTCGTTAAACACCAATAAAACTGGTCACTGTATTATACCTGACACATTGTTGAAAGTGTATTTAAACACCAATAAAACTGGTCACCATGTTATACGTTATACCTTACACATTGTTGAAAGTGTCGTTAAACACCAATAAAATTGGTCACCATGTTATACGCTATACCTGATACATTGTTGAAAGTCGTTAAACACCAATAAAACTTGTCACCATGTTATACGCTATACCTGATACATTGTTGAAAGTGTCGTTAAACACCAATAAAACTGGTCACCATGTTCTACGTTATACCTGACACATTGTTGAAGGTGTTGTTAAACACCAATAAAACTGGTCACCATGTTGTACATTATACTTGACACATTGTTGAAAGTGTCGTTAAATACCAATAAAACTGGTCACCATGTTATACGTTATACCTGACACATTGTTGAAAGTGTCGTTAAACACCAATAAAACTGGTCACCATGTTATACGCTATACCTGATACATTGTTGAAAGTGTCGTTAAACACCAATAAAACTGGTCACCATGTTCTACGTTATACCTGACACATTGTTGAAAGTGTTGTTAATCACCAATAAAACCAGTCTCCATGTTGTACATTATACTTGACACATTGTTGAAACTGTCGTTAAACACCAATAAAACTGAATGCCATATTATACATCATAGCTGAAATATTGTTGACAGTGGCGTTAATACCAATAAAACTGGCCAACATGTTATACCTGACACATTGTTGAAAGTGTCGTTAAACACCAATGAAACTGGTTACCGTGTTATACCTGGCACATTGTTGAAAGTGTCGTTAAACACCAATAAAACTGGTCACCATGTAATACGCTATTACCTAGCGCATTGTTGAAAGTGTTGTTAAACACCAATAAAACTGGTCACCATGTTATACGCTATACCTGATACATTGTTGAAAGTGTCGTTAAACGCCAATAAAACTGGTCACCATGTTATACGTTATACCTGACACATTGTTGAAAGTGTCGTTAAGCACCAATTAAACTGGTCACCATGTTATATGTTATACCTGACACATTGTTGAAAGTGTTGTTAAACACCAATAAAACTTGTCACCATGTTATACGTTATACCTGACACATTGTTGAAAGTGTCGTTAAACACCAATAAAACTGGTCACCATGTAATACGCTATAGCTAAAGCATTGTTGAAAGTGTCATTAAACACCAATAAAACTGGTCACCATGTAATACGCTATAGCTAAAGCATTGTTGAAAGTGTCATTAAACACCAATAAAACTGGTCACCATGTTATACGTTATACCTGACACATTATTGAAAGTGTCGTTAAACACCAATAAAACTGGTCACTGTATTATACCTGACACATTGATGAAAGTGTCGTTAAACACCAATAAAACTGGTCACCATGTTATACGTTATACTTGACACATTGTTGAAAGTGTCGTTAAACACCAATAAAACTGGTCACCATGTTATACGCTATACCTGATACATTGTTGAAAGTGTCGTTAAACACCAATAAAACTGGTCACCATGTTCTACGTTATACCTGACACATTGTTGAAAGTGTCGTTAAATACCAATAAAACCAGTCACCATGTTATACGTTATACCTGACACATTGTTGAAAGCGTTGTTAAACACCAATAAAACTGGTCACCATGTTGTACATTATACTTGACACATTGTTGAAAGTGTCGTTAAACACCAATAAAACTGAATGCCATATTATACATCATAGCTGAAATATTGTTGACAGTGGCGTTTAAATACCAATAAAACTGGCCAACATGTTATACCTGACACATTGTTGAAAGTGTCGTTAAACACCAATAAAACTCAGGTCACCATGTAATACAAAATGTACGTTATACCTGACACATTGTTGAAAGTGTCGTTAAACACCAATAAATCTGGTCACCATGTTATACGCTATACCTGACACATTGTTGAAAGTGTTGTTAAACACCAATAAAACTGGTCATCATGTTTTATGTTATACCCGACACATTGTTGAAAGTGTCGTTAAACACCAATAAAACTGGTGACCATGTTATACGCTATACCTGATACATTGTTGAAAGTGTCGCTAAACACCAATAAAACTGGTCACCATGTAATACATTATACCTGACACATTGTTGAAAGTGTCGTTAAACACCAATAAAACTGGTCACCATGTTATACGCTATAACTGACATATTGTTGAAAGTGGCATTCAACACCAATAAAACTGGTCACCATGTTATACGTTATACCTGACACATTATTGAAAGTGTCGTTAAACACCAATAAAACTGGTTACCGTGTTATACCTGGCACATTTTTGAAAGTGTTGTTAAACACCAATAAAACTGGTCACCATGTTATACGTTATACCTGACACATTGTTGAAAGCGTTGGTAAACACCAATAAAACTGGTCACCATGTTCTACGTTATACCTGACACATTGTTGAAAGTGTCCTTAAACACAAATAAAACTGGTCACCATGTTCTACGTTATACCTGACACATTGTTGAAAAGTGTCGTTAAACACCAATAAAACTGGTCACCATGTTATACAAAATGTACGTTATACCTGACACAATGTTGAAAGTATTGTTAAACACCAATAAAACTTGTCACCATGTTATACGTTATTACCTGACACATTGTTGAAAGTGTCGTTAAACACCAATAAAACTGGTCACCATGTTATACGCTATACCTGATACATTGTTGAAAGTGTCGTTAAACACCAATAAAACTGGTCACCATGTTCTACGTTATACCTGACACATTGTTGAAAGTGTTGTTAAACACCAATAAAACTAGTCACCATGTTGTACATTATACTTGACACATTGTTGAAAGTGTCGTTAAACACCAATAAAACTGAATGCCATATTAAACATCATAGCTGAAATATTGTTGACAGTGGCGTTAATACCAATAAAACTGGCCAACATGTTATACCTGACACATTGTTGAAAGTGTCGTTAAACACCAATAAAACTGGTTACCGTGTTATACCTGGTACATTGTTGAAAGTGTCGTTAAACACCAATAAAACTGGTCACCATGTAATACGTTATGCCTAGGGCATTGTTGAAAGTGTTGTTAAACACCAATAAAACTGCTCACCATGTTATACGCTATACCTGTTACATTGTTGAAAGTGTCGTTAAACACCAATAAAACTGGTCACCATGTAATACGTTACGCATTGTTGAAAGTGTCGTTAAAGACCAATAAAACTGGTCACCATGTTATACGCTATACCTGATACATTGTTGAAAGTGTCGTTAAACACCAATAAAACTGGTCACCATGTTCTACGTTATACCTGACACATTGCTGAAAGCATTGTTAAACACCAATAAAACTGATCACCATGTTGTACATTATACTTGACACATTGTTGAAAGTGTCGTTAAACACCAATAATACTGAATGCCATATTATACATCATAGCTGAAATATTGTTGACAGTGGTGTTAATACCAATAAAACTGGCCAACATGTTATACCTGACACATTGTTGAAAGTGTCGTTAAACACCAATAAAACTGGTCACCATGTTATACAAAATGTACGTTATACCTGACACAATGTTGAAAGTATTGTTAAACACCAATAAAACTTGTCGCCATGTTATACGTTATTACCTGACACGTTGTTGAAAGTGTCGTTAAACACCAATAAAACTGGTCACCATGTTATACGCTATACCTGATACATTGTTGAAAGTGTCGTTAAACACCAATAAAACTGGTCACCATGTTCTACGTTATACCTGACACATTGTTGAAAGTGTTGTTAAACACCAATAAAACTAGTCACCATGTTGTACATTATACTTGACACATTGTTGAAAGTGTCGTTAAACACCAATAAAACTGAATGCCATATTAAACATCATAGCTGAAATATTGTTGACAGTGGCGTTAATACCAATAAAACTGGCCAACATGTTATACCTGACACATTGTTGAAAGTGTCGTTAAACACCAATAAAACTGGTTACCGTGTTATACCTGGCACATTGTTGAAAGTGTCGTTAAACACCAATAAAACTGGTCACCATGTTATACGCTATACCTGACACATTGTTGAAAGTCGTTAAACACCAATAAAACTGGTCACCATGTTGTACGTTATACCTGACACATTGTTGAAAGTGTCGTTAAACACGAATAAAACTGGTCACCATGTTCTACGTTATACCTGACACATTGTTGAAAATTGTCGTTAAACACCAATAAAACTGGTCACCATGTTATACAAAATGTATGTTATACCTGACACATTGTTGAAAAGTGTTGTTAAACACCAATAAAACTGGTGACCATGGTATACGTTATACCTGATACATTGTTGAAAGTGTGCTAAACACCAATAAAACTGGTCACCATGTAATACATTATACCTGACACATTGTTGAAAGTGTCGTTAAACACCAATAAAACTGGTCACCATGTTATACGCTATAACTGACATATTGTTGAAAATGGCATTCAACACCAATAAAACTGGTCACCATGTTATACGTTATACCTGACACATTATTGAAAGTGTCGTTAAACACCAATAAAACTGGTTACCGTGTTATACCTGGCACATTTTTGAAAGTGTTGTTAAACACCAATAAAACTGGTCACCATGTTATACGTTATACCTGACACATTGTTGAAAGCGTTGGTAAACACCAATAAAACTGGTCACCATGTTCTACGTTATACCTGACACATTGTTGAAAGTGTCGTTAAACACAAATAAAACTGGTCACCATGTTCTACGTTATACCTGACACATTGTTGAAAAGTGTCGTTAAACACCAATAAAACTGGTCACCATGTTATACAAAATGTACGTTATACCTGACACAATGTTGAAAGTATTGTTAAACACCAATAAAACTTGTCACCATGTTATACGTTATTACCTGACACATTCTTGAAAGTGTCGTTAAACACCAATAAAACTGGTCACCATGTTATACGCTATACCTGATACATTGTTGAAAGTGTCGTTAAACACCAATAAAACTGGTCACCATGTTCTACGTTATACCTGACACATTGTTGAAAGTGTTGTTAAACACCAATAAAACTAGTCACCATGTTGTACATTATACTTGACACATTGTTGAAAGTGTCGTTAAACACCAATAAAACTGAATGCCATATTAAACATCATAGCTGAAATATTGTTGACAGTGGCGTTAATACCAATAAAACTGGCCAACATGTTATACCTGACACATTGTTGAAAGTGTCGTTAAACACCAATAAAACTGGTTACTGTGTTATACCTGGTACATTGTTGAAAGTGTCGTTAAACACCAATAAAACTGGTCACCATGTAATACGTTATACCTAGGGCATTGTTGAAAGTGTTGTTAAACACCAATAAAACTGGTCACCATGTTATACGCTATACCTGATACATTGTTGAAAGTGTCGTTAAACACCAATAAAACTGGTCACCATGTAATACGTTATACGTTACGCATTGTTGAAAGTGTCGTTAAAGACCAATAAAACTGGTCACCATGTTATACGCTATACCTGATACATTGTTGAAAGTGTCGTTAAACACCAATAAAACTGGTCACCATGTTCTACGTTATACCTGACACATTGTTGAAAGCGTTGTTAAACACCAATAAAACTGATCACCATGTTGTACATTATACTTGACACATTGTTGAAAGTGTCGTTAAACACCAATAATACTGAATGCCATATTATACATCATAGCTGAAATATTGTTGACAGTGGCGTTAATACCAATAAAACTGGCCAACATGTTATACCTGACACATTGTTGAAAGTGTCGTTAAACACCAATAAAACTGGTCACCATGTTATACAAAATGTACGTTATATCTGACACAATGTTGAAAGTATTGTTAAACACCAATAAAACTTGTCGCCATGTTATACGTTATTACCTGACACGTTGTTGAAAGTGTCGCTAAACACCAATAAAACTGGTCACCATGTTATACGCTATACCTGATACATTGTTGAAAGTGTCGTTAAACACCAATAAAACTGGTCACCATGTTCTACGTTATACCTGACACATTGTTGAAAGTGTTGTTAAACACCAATAAAACTAGTCACCATGTTGTACATTATACTTGACACATTGTTGAAAGTGTCGTTAAACACCAATAAAACTGAATGCCATATTAAACATCATAGCTGAAATATTGTTGACAGTGGCGTTAATACCAATAAAACTGGCCAACATGTTATACCTGACACATTGTTGAAAGTGTCGTTAAACACCAATAAAACTGGTTACCGTGTTATACCTGGCACATTGTTGAAAGTGTCGTTAAACACCAATAAAACTGGTCACCATGTTATACGCTATACCTGACACATTGTTGAAAGTCGTTAAACACCAATAAAACTGGTCACCATGTTGTACGTTATACCTGACACATTGTTGAAAGTGTCGTTAAACACGAATAAAACTGGTCACCATGTTCTACGTTATACCTGACACATTGTTGAAAATTGTCGTTAAACACCAATAAAACTGGTCACCATGTTATACAAAATGTATGTTATACCTGACACATTGTTGAAAAGTGTTGTTAAACACCAATAAAACTTGTCACCATGTTATACGTTATACCTGACATATTGTTGAAAGTGTCGTTAAACACCAATAAAACTGGTCACCATGTAATACGCTATACCTAACGCATTGTTGAAAGTGTCGTTAAACACCAATAAAACTGGTCACCATGGTATACGTTATACCTGACACATTATTGAAAGTGTCGTTAAACACCAATAAAACTGTTCACTGTATTATACCTGACACATTGTTGAAAGTGTCGTTAAACACCAATAAAACTGGTGACCATGTTATACGTTATACCTGATACATTGTTGAAAGTGTCGCTAAACACCAATAAAACTGGTCTCCATGTAATACATTATACTTGACACATTGTTGAAAGTGTCGTTAAACACCAATAAAACTGGTCCCCATGTTATACGCAATAACTGACATATTGTTGAAAGTGGCATTCAACACCAATAAAACTGGTCACCATGTTATACGTTATACCTGACACATTATTGAAAGTGTCGTTAAACACCAATAAAACTGGTTAACGTGTTATACCTGGCACATTTTTGAAAGTGTTGTTAAACACCAATAAAACTGGTCACCATGTTATACGTTATACCTGACACATTGTTGAAAGCGTTGGTAAACACCAATAAAACTGGTCACCATGTTCTACGTTATACCTGACACATTGTTGAAAGTGTCGTTAAACACAAATAAAACTGGTCACCATGTTCTACGTTATACCTGACACATTGTTGAAAAGTGTCGTTAAACACCAATAAAACTGGTCACCATGTTATACAAAATGTACGTTATACCTGACACAATGTTGAAAGTATTGTTAAACACCAATAAAACTTGTCACCATGTTATACGTTATACCTGACACATTGTTGAAAAGTGTCGTTAAACACCAATAAAACTGGTCACCATGTTATACAAAATGTATGTTATACCTGACACATTGTTGAAAAGTGTTGTTAAACACCAATAAAACTTGTCACCATGTTATACGTTATACCCGACATATTGTTGAAAGTGTCGTTAAACACCAATAAAACTGGTCACCATGTAATACGCTATACCTAGCGCATTGTTGAAAGTGTCGTTAAACACCAATAAAACTGGTCACCATGGTATACGTTATACCTGGCACATTATTGAAAGTGTCGTTAAACACCAATAAAACTGTTCACTGTATTATACCTGACACATTGTTGAAAGTGTCGTTAAACACCAATAAAACTGGTGACCATGTTATACGTTATACCTGATACATTGTTGAAAGTGTCGCTAAACACCAATAAAACTGGTCACCATGTAATACATTATACCTGACACATTGTTGAAAGTGTCGTTAAACACCAATAAAACTGGTCACCATGTTATACGCTATAACTGACATATTGTTGAAAGTGGCATTCAACACCAATAAAACTGGTCACCATGTTATACGTTATACCTGACACATTATTGAAAGTGTCGTTAAACACCAATAAAACTGGTTACCGTGTTATACCTGGCACATTTTTGAAAGTGTTGTTAAACACCAATAAAACTGGTCACCATGTTATACGTTATACCTGACACATTGTTGAAAGTGTCGTTAAGCACCAATAAAACTGGTCACCATGTTATACCTGACACATTGTTGAAAGTGTCGTTAAACACAAATAAAACTGGTCACCATGTTATACGCTATACCTGACACATTGTTGAAAGTGTCGTTAAGCACAAAACTGGTCACCATGTTCTACGTTATACCTGACACATTGTTGAAAAGTGTCGCTAAACACCAATAAAACTAGTCACCATGTTATACAAAATGTACGTTATACCTGACACATTGTTGAAAAGTGTTGTTAAACACCAATAAAACTTGTCACCATGTTATACGTTATACCTGACACATTGTTGAAAGTGTCGTTAAACACCAATAAAACTGGTCACCATGTAATACGTTATGCCTAACGCATTGTTGAAAGTGTCGTTAAACACCAATAAAACTGGTCACCATGGTATACGTTATACCTGACACATTATTGAAAGTGTTGTTAAACACCAATAAAACTGGTCACTGTATTATACCTGACACATTGTTGAAAGTGTCGCTAAACACCAATAAAACTGGTCACCATGTTATACGCTATATCTGATACATTGTTGAAGGTGTCGTTAAACACCAATAAAACTGGTCACCATGTTATACGCTATACCTGACACATTGTTGAAAGTGTCGTTAAACACCAATTAAACTGGTCACCATGTTATACGTTATACCTGACACATTGTTGAAAGTGTTGTTAAACACCAATAAAACTGGTCACCATGCTATACAAAATGTACGTTATACCTGACACCTTGTTGAAAAGTGTTGTTAAACACCAATAAAACTTGTCACCATGTTATACGTTATACCTGACACATTGTTGAAAGTGTCGTTAAACACCAATAAAACTGGTCACCATGTAATACGCTATACCTAACGCATTGTTGAAAGTGTCGTTAAACACCAATAAAACTGGTCACCATGGTATACGCTATACCTGACACATTATTGAAAGTGTCGTTAAACACCAATAAAACTGGTCACTGTATTATACCTGACACATTGTTGAAAGTGTCGTTAAACACCAATAAAACTGGTCACCATGTTATACGCTATACCTGACACATTGTTGAAAGTGTTGTTAAACACCAATAAAACTGGTCACCATGTTATACCTGACACATTGTTGAAAGTGTCGTTAAACACCAATAAAACTGGTCACCATGTTATACGTTATACCTGACACATTGTTGAAAGTGTCGTTAAACACCAATAAAACTGGTCACCATGTTATACGTTATACCTGACACATTGTTGAGAGTGTCGTTAAACACCAATTAAGCTGGTCACCATGCTATATGTTATACCTGACACATTGTTCAAAGTGTCGTTAAACACCAATAAAACTGGTCACCATGTAATACGCTATACCTAGCGCATTGTTGAAAGTGTCGTTAAACACCAATAAAACTGGTCACCATGGTATACGTTATACCTGACACATTATTGAAAGTGTCGTTTTACACCAATAAAACTGGTCACCATGTTATACGTTATACCTGACACATTGTTGAAAGTGTCGTTAAACACCAATAAAACTGGTCACCATGTTATATGTTATACCTGACACATTGTTGAAAGTGTCGTTAAACACCAATAAAACTGGTCACCATGTTATACACTATACGTGATGCATTGTTGAAAGTGTCGTTAAACACCAATAAAACTGGTCACCATGTTCTACGTTATACCTGACACATTGTTGAAAGTGTTGTTAAACACCAATAAAACTGGTCACCATGTTGTACATTATACTTGACACATTGTTGAAAGTGTCGTTAAACACCATTAAAACTGAATGCCATATTATACATCATAGCTGAAATATTGTTGACAGTGGCGTTAATACCAATAAAACTGGCCAACATGTTATACCTGACACATTGTTGAAAGTGTCGTTAAACACCAATAAAACTCAGGTCACCATCTAATACAAAATGTACGTTATACCTGATACATTGTTGAAAGTGTCGTTAAACACCAATAAATCTGGTCACCATGTTATACGTTATACCTGACACATTGTTGAAAGTGTTGTTAAACACCAATAAAACTGGTCACCATGTTTTATGTTATACCCGACACATTGTTGAAAGTGTCGTTAAACACCAATAAAACTGGTCACTATGTTATACGTTATACCTGATACATTGTTGAAAGTGTCGCTAAACACCAATAAAACTGGTCACCATGTTATACGTTATACCTGACACATTGTTGAAAGTGTCGCTAAACACCAATAAAACTGGTCACCATGTTATACGCTATAACTGACATATTGTTGAAAGTGGTATTCAACACCAATAAAACTGGTTACCATGTTATACGCTATACCTGACACATTATTGAAAGTGTAGTTAAACACCAATAAAACTGGTTATCGTGTTATACCTGGCACATTGTTGAAAGTGTTGTTAAACATCAATAAAACTGGTCACCATGTAATACGTTATACCTAAGGCATTGTTGAAAGTGTCGTGAAACACCAATAAAACTGGTCACCATGGTATACGTTATACCTGACACATTATTGAAAGTGTCGTTAAACACCAATAAAACTGGTCACTGTATTATACCTGACACATTGTTGAAAGTGTCGTTAAACACCAATAAAACTGGTCACCATGTTATACGCTATACCTGACACATTGTTGAAAGTGTCGTTAAACACCAATAAAACTGGTCACCATGTTATACGCTATACCTGATACATTGTTGAAAGTCGTTAAACACCAATAAAACTGGTCACCATGTTGTACGTTATACCTGACACATTGTTGAAAGTGTCGTTAAACACGAATAAAACTGGTCACCATGTTCTACGTTATACCTGACAGATTGTTGAAAAGTGTCGTTAAACACCAATAAAACTGGTCACCATGTTATACAAAATGTACGTTATACCTGACACATTGTTGAAAAGTGTTGTTAAACACCAATAAAACTTGTCACCATGTTATACGTTATACCTGACATATTGTTGAAAGTGTCGTTAAACACCAATAAAACTGGTCACCATGTAATACGCTATACCTAACGCATTGTTGAAAGTGTCGTTAAACACCAATAAAACTGGTCACCATGGTATACGCTATACCTGACACATTATTGAAAGTGTCGTTATAAAACTGTTCACTGTATTATACCTGACACATTGTTGAAAGTGTCGTTAAACACCAATAAAACTGGTCACCATGTTATACGTTATACTTGACACATTGTTGAAAGTGTCGTTAAACACCAATAAAACTGGTCACCATGTTATACGCTATACCTGATACATTGTTGAAAGTGTCGTTAAACACCAATAAAACTGGTCACCATGTTTTACGTTATACCTGACACATTGTTGAAAGCATTGTTAAACACCAATAAAACTGGTCACCATGTTGTACATTATACTTGACACATTGTTGAAAGTCGTTAAACACCAATAATACTGAATGCCATATTATATATCATAGCTGAAATATTGTTGACAGTGGCGTTAATACCAATAAAACTGGCCAACATGTTATACCTGACACATTGTTGAAAGTGTCGTTAAACACCAATAAAACTCAGATCACCATGTAATACAAAATGTATGTTATACCTGACACATTGTTGAAAGTGTCGTTAAACACCAATAAAACTGGTCACCATGTTATACGCTATACCTGATACATTGTTGAAAGTCGTTAAACACCAATAAAACTGGTCACCATGTTGTACGTTATACCTGACACATTGTTGAAAGTGTCGTTAAACACGAATAAAACTGGTCACCATGTTCTACGTTATACCTGACAGATTGTTGAAAAGTGTCGTTAAACACCAATAAAACTGGTCACCATGTTATACAAAATGTACGTTATACCTGACACATTGTTGAAAAGTGTTGTTAAACACCAATAAAACTTGTCACCATGTTATACGTTATACCTGACATATTGTTGAAAGTGTCGTTAAACACCAATAAAACTGGTCACCATGTAATACGCTATACCTAACGCATTGTTGAAAGTGTCGTTAAACACCAATAAAACTGGTCACCATGGTATACGCTATACCTGACACATTATTGAAAGTGTCGTTATAAAACTGTTCACTGTATTATACCTGACACATTGTTGAAAGTGTCGTTAAACACCAATAAAACTGGTCACCATGTTATACGTTATACTTGACACATTGTTGAAAGTGTCGTTAAACACCAATAAAACTGGTCACCATGTTATACGCTATACCTGATACATTGTTGAAAGTGTCGTTAAACACCAATAAAACTGGTCACCATGTTTTACGTTATACCTGACACATTGTTGAAAGCGTTGTTAAACACCAATAAAACTGGTCACCATGTTGTACATTATACTTGACACATTGTTGAAAGTCGTTAAACACCAATAATACTGAATGCCATATTATATATCATAGCTGAAATATTGTTGACAGTGGCGTTAATACCAATAAAACTGGCCAACATGTTATACCTGACACATTGTTGAAAGTGTCGTTAAGCACCAATAAAACTCAGATCACCATGTAATACAAAATGTATGTTATACCTGACACATTGTTGAAAGTGTCGTTAAACACCAATAAAACTGGTCACCATGTTATACGTTTTACCTGACACATTGTTGAAAGTGTTGATAAACACCAATAAAACTGGTCACCATGTTTTATGCTATACCCGACACATTGTTGAAAGTGTCGTTAAACACCAATAAAACTGGTGACCATGTTATACGTTATACCTGATACATTGCTGAAAGTGTCGCTAAACACCAATAAAACTGGTCACCATGTTATACGTTATACCTGACACATTGTTGAAAGTGTCGTTAAACACCAATAAAACTGGTCACCATGTTATACGCTATACCTGATACATTGTTGAAAGTCGTTAAACACCAATAAAATTGGTCACCATGTTGTACGTTATACCTGACACATTGTTGAAAGTGTCGTTTAACACGAATAAAACTGGTCACCATGTTCTACGTTATACCTGACAGATTGTTGAAAAGTGTCGTTAAACACCAATAAAACTGGTCACCATGTTATACAAAATGTACGTTATACCTGACACATTGTTGAAAAGTGTTGTTAAACACCAATAAAACTTGTCACCATGTTATACGTTATACCTGACATATTGTTGAAAGTGTCGTTAAATACCAATAAAACTGGTCACCATGTAATACACTATACCTAACGCATTGTTGAAAGTGTCGTTAAACACCAATAAAACTGGTCACCATGGTATACGTTATACCTGACACATTATTGAAAGTGTCGTTAAACACCAATAAAACTGTTCACTGTATTATACCTGACACATTGTTGAAAGTGTCGTTAAACACCAATAAAACTGGTCACCATGTTATACGTTATACTTGACACATTGTTGAAAGTGTCGTTAAACACCAATAAAACTGGTCACCATGTTGTACATTATACTTGACACATTGTTGAAAGTCGTTAAACACCAATAATACTGAATGCCATATTATATATCATAGCTGAAATATTGTTGACAGTGGCGTTAATACCAATAAAACTGGCCAACATGTTATACCTGACACATTGTTGAAAGTGTCGTTAAACACCAATAAAACTCAGATCACCATGTAATACAAAATGTATGTTATACCTGACACATTGTTGAAAGTGTCGTTAAACACCAATAAAACTGGTCACCATGTTATACGTTATACCTGACACATTGTTGAAAGTGTTGTTAAACACCAATAAAACTGGTCACCATGTTTTATGCTATACCCGACACATTGTTGAAAGTGTCGTTAAACACCAATAAAACTGGTGACCATGTTATACGTCATACCTGATACATTGCTGAAAGTGTCGCTAAGCACCAATAAAACTGGTCACCATGTAATACATTATACCTGACACATTGTTGAAAGTGTCGTTAAACACCAATAAAACTGGTCACCATGTTATACGCTATAACTGACATATTGTTGAAAGTGGCATTCAACACCAATAAAACTGGTCACCATGTTATACGTTATACCTGACACATTATTGAAAGTGTCGTTAAACACCAATAAAACTGGTTACCGTGTTATACCTGGCACATTTTTGAAAGTGTTGTTAAACACCAATAAAACTGGTCACCATGTTATACGTTATACCTGACACATTGTTGAAAGCGTTGGTAAACACCAATAAAACTGGTCACCATGTTCTATGTTATACCTGACACATTGTTGAAAGTGTCGTTAAACACAAATAAAACTGGTCACCATGTTCTACGTTATACCTGACACATTGTTGAAAAGTGTCGTTAAACACCAATAAAACTGGTCACCATGTTATACAAAATGTACGTTATACCTGACACAATGTTGAAAGTATTGTTAAACACCAATAAAACTTGTCACCATGTTATACGTTATTACCTGACACATTGTTGAAAGTGTCGTTAAACACCAATAAAACTGGTCACCATGTTATACGCTATACCTGATACATTGTTGAAAGTGTCGTTAAACACCAATAAAACTGGTCACCATGTTCTACGTTATACCTGACACATTGTTGAAAGTGTTGTTAAACACCAATAAAACTAGTCACCATGTTGTACATTATACTTGACACATTGTTGAAAGTGTCGTTAAACACCAATAAAACTGAATGCCATATTAAACATCATAGCTGAAATATTGTTGACAGTGGCGTTAATACCAATAAAACTGGCCAACATGTTATACCTGACACATTGTTGAAAGTGTCGTTAAACACCAATAAAACTGGTTACCGTGTTATACCTGGCACATTGTTGAAAGTGTCGTTAAACACCAATAAAACTGGTCACCATGTAATGCGTTATACCTAGGGCATTGTTGAAAGTGTTGTTAAACACCAATAAAACTGCTCACCATGTTATACGCTATACCTGATACATTGTTGAAAGTGTCGTTAAACACCAATAAAACTGGTCACCATGTAATACGTTATACGTTACGCATTGTTGAAAGTGTCGTTAAAGACCAATAAAACTGGTCACCATGTTATACGCTATACCTGATACATTGTTGAAAGTGTCGTTAAACACCAATAAAACTGGTCACCATGTTCTACGTTATACCTGACACATTGTTGAAAGCGTTGTTAAACACCAATAAAACTGGTCACCATGTTGTACATTATACTTGACACATTGTTGAAAGTGTCGTTAAACACCAATAATACTGAATGCCATATTATACATCATAGCTGAAATATTGTTGCCAGTGGCGTTAATACCAATAAAACTGGCCAACATGTTATACCTGACACATTGTTGAAAGTGTCGTTAAACACCAATAAAACTGGTCACTGTATTATACCTGACACATTGTTGAAAGTGTCGTTAAACACCAATAAAACTGGTCACCATGTTATACGCTATACCTGACACATTGTTGAAAGTGTCGTTAAACACCAATAAAACTGGTCACCATGTTATACGCTATACCTGATACATTGTTGAAAGTCGATAAACACCAATAAAACTGGTCACCATGTTGTACGTTATACCTGACACATTGTTGAAAGTGTCGTTAAACACGAATAAAACTGGTCACCATGTTCTACGTTATACCTGACACATTGTTGAAAAGTGTCGTTAAACACAAATAAAACTGGTCACCATGTTAAACAAAATGTATGTTATACCTGACACATTGTTGAAAAGTGTTGCTAAACACCAATAAAACTTGTCACCATGTTATACGTTATACCTGACATATTGTTGAAAGTGTCGTTAAACACCAATAAAACTGGTCACCATGTAATACGCTATACCTAACGCATTGTTGAAAGTGTCGTTAAACACCAATAAAACTGGTCACCATGGTATACGTTATACCTGACACATTATTGAAAGTGTCGTTAAACACCAATAAAACTGTTCACTGTATTATACCTGACACATTGTTGAAAGTGTCGTTAAACACCAATAAAACTGGTCACCATGTTATACGTTATACTTGACACATTGTTGAAAGTGTCGTTAAACACCAATAAAACTGGCCACCATGTTATACGCTATACCTGATACATTGTTGAAAGTGTCGTTAAACACCAATAAAACTGGTCACCATGTTTTACGTTATACCTGACACATTGTTGATAGCGTTGTTAAACACCAATAAAACTGGTCACCATGTTGTACATTATACTTGACACATTGTTGAAAGTGTCGTTAAACACCAATAATACTGAATGCCATATTATATATCATAGCTGAAATATTGTTGACAGTGGCGTTAATACCAATAAAACTGGCCAACATGTTATACCTGACACATTGTTGAAAGTGTCGTTAAACACCAATAAAACTCAGATCACCATGTAATACAAAATGTATGTTATACCTGACACATTGTTGAAAGTGTCGTTAAACACCAATAAAACTGGTCACCATGTTATACGTTATACCTGACACATTGTTGAAAGTGTTGTTAAACACCGATAAAACTGGTCACCATGTTTTATGCTATACCCGACACATTGTTGAAAGTGTCGTTAAACACCAATAAAACTGGTGACCATGTTATACGCTATACCTGATACATTGCTGAAAGTGTCGCTAAACACCAATAAAACTGGTCACCATGGTATACGCTATACCTGACACATTATTGAAAGTGTCGTTAAACACCAATAAAACTGGTCACTGTATTATACCTGACACATTGTTGAAAGTGTATTTAAACACCAATAAAACTGGTCACCATGTTATACGTTATACCTTACACATTGTTGAAAGTGTCGTTAAACACCAATAAAATTGGTCACCATGTTATACGCTATACCTGATACATTGTTGAAAGTCGTTAAACACCAATAAAACTTGTCACCATGTTATACGCTATACCTGATACATTGTTGAAAGTGTCGTTAAACACCAATAAAACTGGTCACCATGTTCTACGTTATACCTGACACATTGTTGAAGGTGTTGTTAAACACCAATAAAACTGGTCACCATGTTGTACATTATACTTGACACATTGTTGAAAGTGTCGTTAAATACCAATAAAACTGGTCACCATGTTATACGTTATACCTGACACATTGTTGAAAGTGTCGTTAAACACCAATAAAACTGGTCACCATGTTATACGCTATACCTGATACATTGTTGAAAGTGTCGTTAAACACCAATAAAACTGGTCACCATGTTCTACGTTATACCTGACACATTGTTGAAAGTGTTGTTAATCACCAATAAAACCAGTCTCCATGTTGTACATTATACTTGACACATTGTTGAAACTGTCGTTAAACACCAATAAAACTGAATGCCATATTATACATCATAGCTGAAATATTGTTGACAGTGGCGTTAATACCAATAAAACTGGCCAACATGTTATACCTGACACATTGTTGAAAGTGTCGTTAAACACCAATGAAACTGGTTACCGTGTTATACCTGGCACATTGTTGAAAGTGTCGTTAAACACCAATAAAACTGGTCACCATGTAATACGCTATTACCTAGCGCATTGTTGAAAGTGTTGTTAAACACCAATAAAACTGGTCACCATGTTATACGCTATACCTGATACATTGTTGAAAGTGTCGTTAAACGCCAATAAAACTGGTCACCATGTTATACGTTATACCTGACACATTGTTGAAAGTGTCGTTAAGCACCAATTAAACTGGTCACCATGTTATATGTTATACCTGACACATTGTTGAAAGTGTTGTTAAACACCAATAAAACTTGTCACCATGTTATACGTTATACCTGACACATTGTTGAAAGTGTCGTTAAACACCAATAAAACTGGTCACCATGTAATACGCTATAGCTAAAGCATTGTTGAAAGTGTCATTAAACACCAATAAAACTGGTCACCATGTAATACGCTATAGCTAAAGCATTGTTGAAAGTGTCATTAAACACCAATAAAACTGGTCACCATGTTATACGTTATACCTGACACATTATTGAAAGTGTCGTTAAACACCAATAAAACTGGTCACTGTATTATACCTGACACATTGATGAAAGTGTCGTTAAACACCAATAAAACTGGTCACCATGTTATACGTTATACTTGACACATTGTTGAAAGTGTCGTTAAACACCAATAAAACTGGTCACCATGTTATACGCTATACCTGATACATTGTTGAAAGTGTCGTTAAACACCAATAAAACTGGTCACCATGTTCTACGTTATACCTGACACATTGTTGAAAGTGTCGTTAAATACCAATAAAACCAGTCACCATGTTATACGTTATACCTGACACATTGTTGAAAGCGTTGTTAAACACCAATAAAACTGGTCACCATGTTGTACATTATACTTGACACATTGTTGAAAGTGTCGTTAAACACCAATAAAACTGAATGCCATATTATACATCATAGCTGAAATATTGTTGACAGTGGCGTTTAAATACCAATAAAACTGGCCAACATGTTATACCTGACACATTGTTGAAAGTGTCGTTAAACACCAATAAAACTCAGGTCACCATGTAATACAAAATGTACGTTATACCTGACACATTGTTGAAAGTGTCGTCAAACACCAATAAATCTGGTCACCATGTTATACGCTATACCTGACACATTGTTGAAAGTGTTGTTAAACACCAATAAAACTGGTCATCATGTTTTATGTTATACCCGACACATTGTTGAAAGTGTCGTTAAACACCAATAAAACTGGTGACCATGTTATACGCTATACCTGATACATTGTTGAAAGTGTCGCTAAACACCAATAAAACTGGTCACCATGTAATACATTATACCTGACACATTGTTGAAAGTGTCGTTAAACACCAATAAAACTGGTCACCATGTTATACGCAATAACTGACATATTGTTGAAAGTGGCATTCAACACCAATAAAACTGGTCACCATGTTATACGTTATACCTGACACATTATTGAAAGTGTCGTTAAACACCAATAAAACTGGTTACTGTGTTATACCTGGCACATTTTTGAAAGTGTTGTTAAACACCAATAAAACTGGTCACCATGTTATACGTTATACCTGACACATTGTTGAAAGCGTTGGTAAACACCAATAAAACTGGTCACCATGTTCTACGTTATACCTGACACATTGTTGAAAGTGTCGTTAAACACAAATAAAACTGGTCACCATGTTCTACGTTATACCTGACACATTGTTGAAAAGTGTCGTTAAACACCAATAAAACTGGTCACCATGTTATACAAAATGTACGTTATACCTGACACAATGTTGAAAGTATTGTTAAACACCAATAAAACTTGTCACCATGTTATACGTTATTACCTGACACATTGTTGAAAGTGTCGTTAAACACCAATAAAACTGGTCACCATGTTATACGCTATACCTGATACATTGTTGAAAGTGTCGTTAAACACCAATAAAACTGGTCACCATGTTCTACGTTATACCTGACACATTGTTGAAAGTGTTGTTAAACACCAATAAAACTAGTCACCATGTTGTACATTATACTTGACACATTGTTGAAAGTGTCGTTAAACACCAATAAAACTGAATGCCATATTAAACATCATAGCTGAAATATTGTTGACAGTGGCGTTAATACCAATAAAACTGGCCAACATGTTATACCTGACACATTGTTGAAAGTGTCGTTAAACACCAATAAAACTGGTTACCGTGTTATACCTGGTACATTGTTGAAAGTGTCGTTAAACACCAATAAAACTGGTCACCATGTAATACGTTATGCCTAGGGCATTGTTGAAAGTGTTGTTAAACACCAATAAAACTGCTCACCATGTTATACGCTATACCTGTTACATTGTTGAAAGTGTCGTTAAACACCAATAAAACTGGTCACCATGTAATACGTTACGCATTGTTGAAAGTGTCGTTAAAGACCAATAAAACTGGTCACCATGTTATACGCTATACCTGATACATTGTTGAAAGTGTCGTTAAACACCAATAAAACTGGTCACCATGTTCTACGTTATACCTGACACATTGCTGAAAGCATTGTTAAACACCAATAAAACTGATCACCATGTTGTACATTATACTTGACACATTGTTGAAAGTGTCGTTAAACACCAATAATACTGAATGCCATATTATACATCATAGCTGAAATATTGTTGACAGTGGTGTTAATACCAATAAAACTGGCCAACATGTTATACCTGACACATTGTTGAAAGTGTCGTTAAACACCAATAAAACTGGTCACCATGTTATACAAAATGTACGTTATACCTGACACAATGTTGAAAGTATTGTTAAACACCAATAAAACTTGTCGCCATGTTATACGTTATTACCTGACACGTTGTTGAAAGTGTCGTTAAACACCAATAAAACTGGTCACCATGTTATACGCTATACCTGATACATTGTTGAAAGTGTCGTTAAACACCAATAAAACTGGTCACCATGTTCTACGTTATACCTGACACATTGTTGAAAGTGTTGTTAAACACCAATAAAACTAGTCACCATGTTGTACATTATACTTGACACATTGTTGAAAGTGTCGTTAAACACCAATAAAACTGAATGCCATATTAAACATCATAGCTGAAATATTGTTGACAGTGGCGTTAATACCAATAAAACTGGCCAACATGTTATACCTGACACATTGTTGAAAGTGTCGTTAAACACCAATAAAACTGGTTACCGTGTTATACCTGGCACATTGTTGAAAGTGTCGTTAAACACCAATAAAACTGGTCACCATGTTATACGCTATACCTGACACATTGTTGAAAGTCGTTAAACACCAATAAAACTGGTCACCATGTTGTACGTTATACCTGACACATTGTTGAAAGTGTCGTTAAACACGAATAAAACTGGTCACCATGTTCTACGTTATACCTGACACATTGTTGAAAATTGTCGTTAAACACCAATAAAACTGGTCACCATGTTATACAAAATGTATGTTATACCTGACACATTGTTGAAAAGTGTTGTTAAACACCAATAAAACTGGTGACCATGGTATACGTTATACCTGATACATTGTTGAAAGTGTGCTAAACACCAATAAAACTGGTCACCATGTAATACATTATACCTGACACATTGTTGAAAGTGTCGTTAAACACCAATAAAACTGGTCACCATGTTATACGCTATAACTGACATATTGTTGAAAATGGCATTCAACACCAATAAAACTGGTCACCATGTTATACGTTATACCTGACACATTATTGAAAGTGTCGTTAAACACCAATAAAACTGGTTACCGTGTTATACCTGGCACATTTTTGAAAGTGTTGTTAAACACCAATAAAACTGGTCACCATGTTATACGTTATACCTGACACATTGTTGAAAGCGTTGGTAAACACCAATAAAACTGGTCACCATGTTCTACGTTATACCTGACACATTGTTGAAAGTGTCGTTAAACACAAATAAAACTGGTCACCATGTTCTACGTTATACCTGACACATTGTTGAAAAGTGTCGTTAAACACCAATAAAACTGGTCACCATGTTATACAAAATGTACGTTATACCTGACACAATGTTGAAAGTATTGTTAAACACCAATAAAACTTGTCACCATGTTATACGTTATTACCTGACACATTGTTGAAAGTGTCGTTAAACACCAATAAAACTGGTCACCATGTTATACGCTATACCTGATACATTGTTGAAAGTGTCGTTAAACACCAATAAAACTGGTCACCATGTTCTACGTTATACCTGACACATTGTTGAAAGTGTTGTTAAACACCAATAAAACTAGTCACCATGTTGTACATTATACTTGACACATTGTTGAAAGTGTCGTTAAACACCAATAAAACTGAATGCCATATTAAACATCATAGCTGAAATATTGTTGACAGTGGCGTTAATACCAATAAAACTGGCCAACATGTTATACCTGACACATTGTTGAAAGTGTCGTTAAACACCAATAAAACTGGTTACTGTGTTATACCTGGTACATTGTTGAAAGTGTCGTTAAACACCAATAAAACTGGTCACCATGTAATACGTTATACCTAGGGCATTGTTGAAAGTGTTGTTAAACACCAATAAAACTGGTCACCATGTTATACGCTATACCTGATACATTGTTGAAAGTGTCGTTAAACACCAATAAAACTGGTCACCATGTAATACGTTATACGTTACGCATTGTTGAAAGTGTCGTTAAAGACCAATAAAACTGGTCACCATGTTATACGCTATACCTGATACATTGTTGAAAGTGTCGTTAAACACCAATAAAACTGGTCACCATGTTCTACGTTATACCTGACACATTGTTGAAAGCGTTGTTAAACACCAATAAAACTGATCACCATGTTGTACATTATACTTGACACATTGTTGAAAGTGTCGTTAAACACCAATAATACTGAATGCCATATTATACATCATAGCTGAAATATTGTTGACAGTGGCGTTAATACCAATAAAACTGGCCAACATGTTATACCTGACACATTGTTGAAAGTGTCGTTAAACACCAATAAAACTGGTCACCATGTTATACAAAATGTACGTTATATCTGACACAATGTTGAAAGTATTGTTAAACACCAATAAAACTTGTCGCCATGTTATACGTTATTACCTGACACGTTGTTGAAAGTGTCGCTAAACACCAATAAAACTGGTCACCATGTTATACGCTATACCTGATACATTGTTGAAAGTGTCGTTAAACACCAATAAAACTGGTCACCATGTTCTACGTTATACCTGACACATTGTTGAAAGTGTTGTTAAACACCAATAAAACTAGTCACCATGTTGTACATTATACTTGACACATTGTTGAAAGTGTCGTTAAACACCAATAAAACTGAATGCCATATTAAACATCATAGCTGAAATATTGTTGACAGTGGCGTTAATACCAATAAAACTGGCCAACATGTTATACCTGACACATTGTTGAAAGTGTCGTTAAACACCAATAAAACTGGTTACCGTGTTATACCTGGCACATTGTTGAAAGTGTCGTTAAACACCAATAAAACTGGTCACCATGTTATACGCTATACCTGACACATTGTTGAAAGTCGTTAAACACCAATAAAACTGGTCACCATGTTGTACGTTATACCTGACACATTGTTGAAAGTGTCGTTAAACACGAATAAAACTGGTCACCATGTTCTACGTTATACCTGACACATTGTTGAAAATTGTCGTTAAACACCAATAAAACTGGTCACCATGTTATACAAAATGTATGTTATACCTGACACATTGTTGAAAAGTGTTGTTAAACACCAATAAAACTTGTCACCATGTTATACGTTATACCTGACATATTGTTGAAAGTGTCGTTAAACACCAATAAAACTGGTCACCATGTAATACGCTATACCTAACGCATTGTTGAAAGTGTCGTTAAACACCAATAAAACTGGTCACCATGGTATACGTTATACCTGACACATTATTGAAAGTGTCGTTAAACACCAATAAAACTGTTCACTGTATTATACCTGACACATTGTTGAAAGTGTCGTTAAACACCAATAAAACTGGTGACCATGTTATACGTTATACCTGATACATTGTTGAAAGTGTCGCTAAACACCAATAAAACTGGTCTCCATGTAATACATTATACTTGACACATTGTTGAAAGTGTCGTTAAACACCAATAAAACTGGTCCCCATGTTATACGCAATAACTGACATATTGTTGAAAGTGGCATTCAACACCAATAAAACTGGTCACCATGTTATACGTTATACCTGACACATTATTGAAAGTGTCGTTAAACACCAATAAAACTGGTTAACGTGTTATACCTGGCACATTTTTGAAAGTGTTGTTAAACACCAATAAAACTGGTCACCATGTTATACGTTATACCTGACACATTGTTGAAAAGTGTTGTTAAACACCAATAAAACTTGTCACCATGTTATACGTTATACCTGACATATTGTTGAAAGTGTCGTTAAACACCAATAAAACTGGTCACCATGTAATACGCTATACCTAACGCATTGTTGAAAGTGTCGTTAAACACCAATAAAACTGGTCACCATGGTATACGTTATACCTGACACATTATTGAAAGTGTCGTTAAACACCAATAAAACTGTTCACTGTATTATACCTGACACATTGTTGAAAGTGTCGTTAAACACCAATAAAACTGGTGACCATGTTATACGTTATACCTGATACATTGTTGAAAGTGTCGCTAAACACCAATAAAACTGGTCTCCATGTAATACATTATACTTGACACATTGTTGAAAGTGTCGTTAAACACCAATAAAACTGGTCCCCATGTTATACGCAATAACTGACATATTGTTGAAAGTGGCATTCAACACCAATAAAACTGGTCACCATGTTATACGTTATACCTGACACATTATTGAAAGTGTCGTTAAACACCAATAAAACTGGTTAACGTGTTATACCTGGCACATTTTTGAAAGTGTTGTTAAACACCAATAAAACTGGTCACCATGTTATACGTTATACCTGACACATTGTTGAAAGCGTTGGTAAACACCAATAAAACTGGTCACCATGTTCTACGTTATACCTGACACATTGTTGAAAGTGTCGTTAAACACAAATAAAACTGGTCACCATGTTCTACGTTATACCTGACACATTGTTGAAAAGTGTCGTTAAACACCAATAAAACTGGTCACCATGTTATACAAAATGTACGTTATACCTGACACAATGTTGAAAGTATTGTTAAACACCAATAAAACTTGTCACCATGTTATACGTTATACCTGACACATTGTTGAAAAGTGTCGTTAAACACCAATAAAACTGGTCACCATGTTATACAAAATGTATGTTATACCTGACACATTGTTGAAAAGTGTTGTTAAACACCAATAAAACTTGTCACCATGTTATACGTTATACCTGACATATTGTTGAAAGTGTCGTTAAACACCAATAAAACTGGTCACCATGTAATACGCTATACCTAGCGCATTGTTGAAAGTGTCGTTAAACACCAATAAAACTGGTCACCATGGTATACGTTATACCTGGCACATTATTGAAAGTGTCGTTAAACACCAATAAAACTGTTCACTGTATTATACCTGACACATTGTTGAAAGTGTCGTTAAACACCAATAAAACTGGTGACCATGTTATACGTTATACCTGATACATTGTTGAAAGTGTCGCTAAACACCAATAAAACTGGTCACCATGTAATACATTATACCTGACACATTGTTGAAAGTGTCGTTAAACACCAATAAAACTGGTCACCATGTTATACGCTATAACTGACATATTGTTGAAAGTGGCATTCAACACCAATAAAACTGGTCACCATGTTATACGTTATACCTGACACATTATTGAAAGTGTCGTTAAACACCAATAAAACTGGTTACCGTGTTATACCTGGCACATTTTTGAAAGTGTTGTTAAACACCAATAAAACTGGTCACCATGTTATACGTTATACCTGACACATTGTTGAAAGCGTTGTTAAACACCAATAAAACTGATCACCATGTTGTACATTATACTTGACACATTGTTGAAAGTGTCGTTAAACACCAATAATACTGAATGCCATATTATACATCATAGCTGAAATATTGTTGACAGTGGCGTTAATACCAATAAAACTGGCCAACATGTTATACCTGACACATTGTTGAAAGTGTCGTTAAACACCAATAAAACTGGTCACCATGTTATACAAAATGTACGTTATATCTGACACAATGTTGAAAGTATTGTTAAACACCAATAAAACTTGTCGCCATGTTATACGTTATTACCTGACACGTTGTTGAAAGTGTCGCTAAACACCAATAAAACTGGTCACCATGTTATACGCTATACCTGATACATTGTTGAAAGTGTCGTTAAACACCAATAAAACTGGTCACCATGTTCTACGTTATACCTGACACATTGTTGAAAGTGTTGTTAAACACCAATAAAACTAGTCACCATGTTGTACATTATACTTGACACATTGTTGAAAGTGTCGTTAAACACCAATAAAACTGAATGCCATATTAAACATCATAGCTGAAATATTGTTGACAGTGGCGTTAATACCAATAAAACTGGCCAACATGTTATACCTGACACATTGTTGAAAGTGTCGTTAAACACCAATAAAACTGGTTACCGTGTTATACCTGGCACATTGTTGAAAGTGTCGTTAAACACCAATAAAACTGGTCACCATGTTATACGCTATACCTGACACATTGTTGAAAGTCGTTAAACACCAATAAAACTGGTCACCATGTTGTACGTTATACCTGACACATTGTTGAAAGTGTCGTTAAACACGAATAAAACTGGTCACCATGTTCTACGTTATACCTGACACATTGTTGAAAATTGTCGTTAAACACCAATAAAACTGGTCACCATGTTATACAAAATGTATGTTATACCTGACACATTGTTGAAAAGTGTTGTTAAACACCAATAAAACTTGTCACCATGTTATACGTTATACCTGACATATTGTTGAAAGTGTCGTTAAACACCAATAAAACTGGTCACCATGTAATACGCTATACCTAACGCATTGTTGAAAGTGTCGTTAAACACCAATAAAACTGGTCACCATGGTATACGTTATACCTGACACATTATTGAAAGTGTCGTTAAACACCAATAAAACTGTTCACTGTATTATACCTGACACATTGTTGAAAGTGTCGTTAAACACCAATAAAACTGGTGACCATGTTATACGTTATACCTGATACATTGTTGAAAGTGTCGCTAAACACCAATAAAACTGGTCTCCATGTAATACATTATACTTGACACATTGTTGAAAGTGTCGTTAAACACCAATAAAACTGGTCCCCATGTTATACGCAATAACTGACATATTGTTGAAAGTGGCATTCAACACCAATAAAACTGGTCACCATGTTATACGTTATACCTGACACATTATTGAAAGTGTCGTTAAACACCAATAAAACTGGTTAACGTGTTATACCTGGCACATTTTTGAAAGTGTTGTTAAACACCAATAAAACTGGTCACCATGTTATACGTTATACCTGACACATTGTTGAAAAGTGTTGTTAAACACCAATAAAACTTGTCACCATGTTATACGTTATACCTGACATATTGTTGAAAGTGTCGTTAAACACCAATAAAACTGGTCACCATGTAATACGCTATACCTAACGCATTGTTGAAAGTGTCGTTAAACACCAATAAAACTGGTCACCATGGTATACGTTATACCTGACACATTATTGAAAGTGTCGTTAAACACCAATAAAACTGTTCACTGTATTATACCTGACACATTGTTGAAAGTGTCGTTAAACACCAATAAAACTGGTGACCATGTTATACGTTATACCTGATACATTGTTGAAAGTGTCGCTAAACACCAATAAAACTGGTCTCCATGTAATACATTATACTTGACACATTGTTGAAAGTGTCGTTAAACACCAATAAAACTGGTCCCCATGTTATACGCAATAACTGACATATTGTTGAAAGTGGCATTCAACACCAATAAAACTGGTCACCATGTTATACGTTATACCTGACACATTATTGAAAGTGTCGTTAAACACCAATAAAACTGGTTAACGTGTTATACCTGGCACATTTTTGAAAGTGTTGTTAAACACCAATAAAACTGGTCACCATGTTATACGTTATACCTGACACATTGTTGAAAGCGTTGGTAAACACCAATAAAACTGGTCACCATGTTCTACGTTATACCTGACACATTGTTGAAAGTGTCGTTAAACACAAATAAAACTGGTCACCATGTTCTACGTTATACCTGACACATTGTTGAAAAGTGTCGTTAAACACCAATAAAACTGGTCACCATGTTATACAAAATGTACGTTATACCTGACACAATGTTGAAAGTATTGTTAAACACCAATAAAACTTGTCACCATGTTATACGTTATACCTGACACATTGTTGAAAAGTGTCGTTAAACACCAATAAAACTGGTCACCATGTTATACAAAATGTATGTTATACCTGACACATTGTTGAAAAGTGTTGTTAAACACCAATAAAACTTGTCACCATGTTATACGTTATACCTGACATATTGTTGAAAGTGTCGTTAAACACCAATAAAACTGGTCACCATGTAATACGCTATACCTAGCGCATTGTTGAAAGTGTCGTTAAACACCAATAAAACTGGTCACCATGGTATACGTTATACCTGGCACATTATTGAAAGTGTCGTTAAACACCAATAAAACTGTTCACTGTATTATACCTGACACATTGTTGAAAGTGTCGTTAAACACCAATAAAACTGGTGACCATGTTATACGTTATACCTGATACATTGTTGAAAGTGTCGCTAAACACCAATAAAACTGGTCACCATGTAATACATTATACCTGACACATTGTTGAAAGTGTCGTTAAACACCAATAAAACTGGTCACCATGTTATACGCTATAACTGACATATTGTTGAAAGTGGCATTCAACACCAATAAAACTGGTCACCATGTTATACGTTATACCTGACACATTATTGAAAGTGTCGTTAAACACCAATAAAACTGGTTACCGTGTTATACCTGGCACATTTTTGAAAGTGTTGTTAAACACCAATAAAACTGGTCACCATGTTATACGTTATACCTGACACATTGTTGAAAGCGTTGGTAAACACCAATAAAACTGATCACCATGTTCTACGTTATACCTGACACATTGTTGAAAGTGTCGTTAAACACAAATAAAACTGGTCACCATGTTCTACGTTATACCTGACACATTGTTGAAAAGTGTCGTTAAACACCAATAAAACTGGTCACCATGTTATACAAAATGTACGTTATACCTGACACAATGTTGAAAGTATTGTTAAACACCAATAAAACTTGTCACCATGTTATACGTTATTACCTGACACATTGTTGAAAGTGACGTTAATCACCAATAAAATTGGTCACCATGTTATACGCTATACCTGATACATTGTTGAAAGTGTCGTTAAACACCAATAAAACTGGTCACCATGTTCTACGTTATACCTGACACATGGTTGAAAGTGTTGTTAAACACCAATAAAACTAGTCACCATGTTGTACATTATACTTGACACATTGTTGAAAGTGTCGTTAAACACCAATAATACTGAATGCCATATTATACATCATAGCTGAAATATTGTTGACAGTGGCATTAATACCAATAAAACTGGCCAACATGTTATACCTGACACATTGTTGAAAGTGTCGTTAAACACCAATAAAACTGGTTACCGTGTTATACCTGGCACATTGTTGAAAGTGTCGTTAAACACCACTAAAACTGGTTACCATGTAATACGTTATACCTAGGGCATTGTTGAAAGTGTTGTTAAACACCAATAAAACTGGTCACCATGTTATACGCTATACCTGATACATTGTTGAAAGTGTCGTTAAACACCAATAAAACTGGTCACCATGTAATACGCTATGCGTTACGCATTGTTGAAAGTGTCGTTAAAGACCAATAAAACTGGTCACCATGTTATACGCTATACCTGATACATTGTTGAAAGTGTCGTTAAACACCAATAAAACTGGTCACCATGTTCTACGTTATACCTGACACATTGTTGAAAGCGTTGTTAAACACCAATAAAACTGGTCACCATGTTGTACATTATACTTGACACATTGTTGAAAGTGTCGTTAAACACCAATAATACTGAATGCCATATTATACATCATAGCTGAAATATTTTTGACAGTGGCGTTAATACCAATAAAACTGGCCAACATGTTATACCTGACATATTGTTGAAAGTGTCGTTAAACACCAATAAAACTGGTCACCATGTTATACGTTATACCTGACACATTGTTGAAAGTGTTGTTAAACACCAATAAAACTGGTCACCATGTTTTATGTTATACCCGACACATTGTTGAAAGTGTCGTTAAACACCAATAAAACTGGTGACCATGTAATACGTTATACCTGATACATTGCTGAAAGTGTCGCTAAACACCAATAAAACTGGTCACTGTATTATACCTAAAACATTGTTGAAAGTGTCGTTAAACACCAATAAAACTGGTCACCATGTTATACAAAATGTACGTTATACCTGACACATTGTTGAAAAGTGTTGCTAAACACCAATAAAACTTGTCACCATGTTATACGCTATACCTGACATATTGTTGAAAGTGTCGTTAAACACCAATAAAACTGGTCACCATGTAATACGCTATACCTAACACATTGTTGAAAGTGTCGTTAAACACCAATAAAACTGGTCACCATGTTATACGTTATACATGACACATTATTGAAAGTGTCGTTAAACACCAATAAAACTGGTCACTGTATTATACCTGAAACATTGTTGAAAGCGTCGTTAAACACCAATAAAACTGGTTGCCATGTTATACGTTATACCTGACACATTGTTGAAAGTGTCGTTAAACACCAATAAAACTGGTCACCATGTTATACACTATACCTGATACATTGTTGAAAGTGTCGTTAAACACCAATAAAACTGGTCACCATGTTCTACGTTATACCTGACACATGGTTGAAAGTGTTGTTAAACACCAATAAAACTAGTCACCATGTTGTACATTATACTTGACACATTGTTGAAAGTGTCGTTAAACACCAATAAAACTGAATGCCATATTAAACATCATAGCTGAAATATTGTTGACAGTGGCGTTAATACCAATAAAACTGGCCAACATGTTATACCTGACGCATTGTTGAAAGTGTCGTTAAACACCAATAAAACTGGTTACCGTGTTATACCTGGCACATTGTTGAAAGTGTCGTTAAACACCAATAAAACTGGTTACCATGTAATACGTTATACCTAGGGCATTGTTGAAAGTGTTGTTAAACACCAATAAAACTGGTCACCATGTTATACGCTATACCTGATCCATTGTTGAAAGTGTCGTTAAACACCAATAAAACTGGTCACCATGTAATACGTTATACGTTACGCATTGTTGAAAGTGTCGTTAAAGACCAATAAAACTGGTCACCATGTTATACGCTATACCTGATACATTGTTGAAAGTGTCGTTAAACACCAATAAAACTGGTCACCATGTTCTACGTTATACCTGACACATTGTTGAAAGCGTTGTTAAACACCAATAAAACTGGTCACCATGTTGTACATTATACTTGACACATTGTTGAAAGTGTCGTTAAACACCAATAATACTGAATGCCATATTATACATCATAGCTGAAATATTGTTGACAGTGGCGTTAATACCAATAAAACTGGCCAACATGTTATACCTGACACATTGTTGAAAGTGTCGTTAAACACCAATAAAACTGGTCACCATGTTATACAAAATGTACGTTATACCTGACACAATGTTGAAAGTATTGTTAAACACCAATAAAACTTGTCACCATGTTATATGTTATTACCTGACACATTGTTGAAAGTGTCGTTAAACACCAATAAAACTGGTCACCATGTTATACGCTATACCTGATACATTGTTGAAAGTGTCGTTAAACACCAATAAAACTGGTCACCATGTTCTACGTTATACCTGACACATTGTTGAAAGTGTTGTTAAACACCAATAAAACTAGTCACCATGTTGTACATTATACTTGACACATTGTTGAAAGTGTCGTTAAACACCAATAAAACTGAATGCCATATTAAACATCATAGCTGAAATATTGTTGACAGTGGCGTTAATACCAATAAAACTGGCCAACATGTTATACCTGACACATTTTTGAAAGTGTCGTTAAACACCAATAAAACTGGTTACCGTGTTATACCTGGCACATTGTTGAAAGTGTCGTTAAACACCAATAAAACTGGTCACCATGTAATACGTTATACCTAGGGCATTGTTGAAAGTGTTGTTAAACACCAATAAAACTGGTCACCATGTTATACGCTATACCTGATACATTGTTGAAAGTGTCGTTAAACACCAATAAAACTGGTCACCATGTAATACGTTATACGCTACGCATTGTTGAAAGTGTCGTTAAAGACCAATAAAACTGGTCACCATGTTATACGCTATACCTGATACATTGTTGAAAGTGTCGTTAAACACCAATAAAACTGGTCACCATGTTCTACGTTATACCTGACACATTGTTGAAAGCGTTGTTAAACACCAATAAAACTGGTCACCATGTTGTACATTATACTTGACACATTGTTGAAAGTGTCGTTAAACACCAATAATACTGAATGCCATATTATACATCATAGCTGAAATATTGTTGACAGTGGCGTTAATACCAATAAAACTGGCCAACATGTTATACCTGACACATTGTTGAAAGTGTCGTTAAACACCAATAAAACTGGTCACCATGTTATACGTTATACCTGACACATTGTTGAAAGTGTTGTTAAACACCAATAAAACTGGTCACCATGTTTTATGTTATACCCGACACATTGTTGAAAGTGTCGTTAAACACCAATAAAACTGGTCACCATGTTCTACGTTATACCTGACACATTGTTGAAAGCGTTGTTAAACACCAATAAAACTGGTCACCATGTTGTACATTATACTTGACACATTGTTGAAAGTGTCGTTAAACACCAATAATACTGAATGCCATATTATACATCATAGCTGAAATATTGTTGACAGTGGCGTTAATACCAATAAAACTGGCCAACATGTTATACCTGACACATTGTTGAAAGTGTCGTTAAACACCAATAAAACTGGTCACCATGTTATACGTTATACCTGACACATTGTTGAAAGTGTTGTTAAACACCAATAAAACTGGTCACCATGTTTTATGTTATACCCGACACATTGTTGAAAGTGTCGTTAAACACCAATAAAACTGGTGACCATGTAATACGCTATACCTGATACATTGCTGAAAGTGTCGCTAAACACCAATAAAACTGGTCACCATGTTATACAAAATGTACGTTATACCTGACACATTGTTGAAAAGTGTTGCTAAACACCAATAAAACTTGTCACCATGTTATACGCTATACCTGACATATTGTTGAAAGTGTCGTTAAACACCAATAAAACTGGTCACCATGTAATACGCTATACCTAACACATTGTTGAAAGTGTCGTTAAACACCAATAAAACTGGTCACCATGTTATACGTTATACATGACACATTATTGAAAGTGTCGTTAAACACCAATAAAACTGGTCACTGTATTATACCTGAAACATTGTTGAAAGCGTCGTTAAACACCAATAAAACTGGTTGCCATGTTATACGTTATACCTAACACATTGTTGAAAGTGTCGTTAAACACCAATAAAACTGGTCACCATGTTATACACTATACCTGATACATTGTTGAAAGTGTTGTTAAACACCAATAAAACTAGTCACCATGTTGTACATTATACTTGACACATTGTTGAAAGTGTCGTTAAACACCAATAAAACTGGTCACCATGGTAAACGTTATACCTGACACATTATTGAAAGTGTCGTTAAACACCAATAAAACTGATCACTGTATTATACCTGACACATTGTTGAAAGTGTCTTTAAACACCAATAAAACTGGTCACCATGTTATACGTTATACCTTACACATTGTTGAAAGTGTCGTTAAACACCAATAAAACTGGTCACCATGTTATACGCTATACCTGATACATTGTTGAAAGTGTCGTTAAACTGTAGCAGGAGATTCCGAATATTAGCTCGGAAAATAGAGTTCGGAGTATTCGGACTTTTCCGAATGAGAAAAAAAATATTTTCGTGAAAAAACAGAGGATTTTGATGAATTTCCATATTTTTTCCGCATATAATTCGGAAATCTGTTCGGAATTGTCCAAATACTCCGAATGAGTTCGGAAAAAAATTCGGAATTGTCCGAATACTCCGAATTGACCTCGGAAAAAAATTCGGAATTGTCCGAATACTCCGAATCGACCTCGGAAAAAAATTCGGAATTCCGAATTAAGGTCGGAAACTACCACCCTTATTCGGAAAATATTGTCAGATTCGGAAATTATTCCAAGCTAGCTCGGAGAAAATTTCCGCATTAGCTTTGCCACTTTTGGTGCAATTTCTGAACTTCATTCAGAAAAAAATTCCAAACTTCATTCGGAAAACATTTCCGAACTACATTCGGACAAAAATTCTGTATAAATTTTTTTATACATAAATTTCCATAAAATCAGAAAAAGTAGATTTATGTCTGACAATGAAATCATTTAACATAATATACTTTTTGTTTTATTTTAATTCTTCAAAGAAAAAACAATGTCCACTATCTTTGTAAAAAAGTGTTTTTGGCACTATTGTCTAAGTAGATATCTAATTTTAAAGCTCCTTGAACAGGTTTGGCTTTAAGGCTTCTGCCAACTTCCCAGTAACATCCTTTTTAGATACATGTGGCCACCTTTTACCAATAATATCTGAAAAAGAAAGATTTTTTGTAATGCATGTAAATATCAAAGCATGTTTTTTTTATTCGTGCTTATCACTATCAGTATCAGTTTATAATGTGATTTTGTTTCATATACATTTATTGCACATCCACTCAGATTGAAATATTATTTGTTGTTATTTTACATCATGTACAGGAATATCAATTATATTAATTAATATTTTTAAACATTTGAAAGCTTATATCAACTTCCCTACATTAACATGTCTATCTCTTTCTCTCATAATTTGTTTACGACTTAGAAAATGTGATGTCATTTAATCATTTGCAGCGTAGAAGACAAATCCTGGACATTTTATTTCTATATGGGGCTATAATGGTCATAATCGTATGCAAGTTGCAATTACCTATGCAAAACTTGCAACCCTGCTTATGGTGAGGTGTACTCGATAGAACATCAATATCAAATTCACTTGCAGTATTATGTCAATTTTCTCAAATAATTTTGAACGAAATAATGTTATGTTTTGGTAATATATTGCCTTTTTAATGATTTATATGTAACAGAGAAGACATCGTAACTTTATAACTTGTGTCTAATTCATTGTCAATAAAATATGTCTTGAGTAAAGTACAACATTATATGACAAAGATTGTTAGTGACTTATGACAGGTCGTGGTTTTCTCCAGGTCCTATGGCTTCCTTCACCAATAAAAGTGACTGCCACAATGTAACTAAAATACTATTGAAAGTGGTGTTAAACATCATGATCATAAGTTCATAACCCTCTTTTACTATATGCAAGTATTAAACTAAAATAAATTTAACAAAAACTGGTTTTTATGGTAGATATTTTCATTCTTCTATCATTCATATTGCATTTATTAACATGATAGTTATCAAGAATTCATAATGGCAGCTCCCTAAGAGTAGAAGACAATCGAATGACAAATGCATGCCAATGTATAATTTACCTGATGTTTATTCCACAACTAGTACTGTACCTAGTACCGCAAATTTACAAGTTGTTGCTGCATGTTCTATGTGATTATCTGTAAATACTGGTTCTCAATCTTGGTTGTATTGAGTTGATTCTGTAGACATTGTATTTGTTGGTTGTTGCGAGTGACCTCCTCTTGTAGAATGGTACAATCTACACATACTTCGTGATTTTGCGTGCTGGTTGAAGGCTCTGGAGACATTAGGATGTCCATAGATTCTTTGAAGAGTTGACTTGCTGGTAAGTAACTATAATATAATTGTATTTTCATTAAGTTTTAGGATAAATAATTGTAAACAAAGCTAATAATCAATTTAGAAATACAAATACTACATGTAATAACTACCATTATTATACGACTTCAGATAATGTCTTTTCGACGTAATACACGGTGAATATAACATTCCAACATCTTGCACCATACGAAACCAAAGAAAACGTCATTATAAAATCAACATATAAAATGTGTCATATAATAAAACAATTAATGACTTTCAATTCGATGGATACCAGGATTTATTAACCCAAGAATAATACATTTGGCCGTGGTAAATATAATGTTCCTGGGTTAATAAATCATTGTATCCACCTCATTAAAAGTCATTAATTGTATATTATCTTTTTCTACTTATGATTTTACAACCAACTTGCGACTGAAATTTAAAAAAAAATAATCTTGATCTGTTGACGTCTTGACAATATGTTTTTCAATTACACTTTTTTTCACTCAAAGTGAATCAGTACAATGTAAGTCTTCAATAAAGATAAAACTTACCTTTCTTCTTTAAGTTGTTGTTGTACATGTAAGTCAGTCAGTTCCAGTTCCTGTGCAACTGTCTTTAAAGTTTTTCTGAAATATTTGTTTCAATATTTAGTGTTTGACATAACTAGTTGCTGCTTCTTTACTGATTATTGGTTTCCTAAGTAAGGTGTACTTGTGCATTATTTTTTGTCAACAAGCTTGTTTTTTATGTTTTAGTTACTATATAATATTGGAAATTGTTGGGTATGTATAATGTATAGATACAGTATGGGTGGAATTAAAATTCACGAGAAAGCTTTGCTTTCGAGTTAATTTTGTCCTACCCATGCTGTATCTATACATACCCATCATTTCCAATATAGTAAGTCACATGTACCTTGGTCATTCGACTTTCCTTTGTTAAAAGTGTGATGATGAAATGGCAAATGCCTTGACTCCTCCTATGCGATACATTTATGTGCAGATATCATCACACTTTTAACAAAGGAAAGTCGAATGACCATGGTACATGTACATTGGGTAATATAGGATAAAGTTTGATTTAACACATTAGCATTGGCTTAAAGACAAAATCAATGCCAGAAAGTTTCAAAATCTTAATTCTTGTGCATATTCTGCTAGTACATGTATACTTCAAAATTTACATAGTAAGAATAGTTTATATAAATTAAACCAGCTTATATTACAATATATACATAATATATATACACAATCTTTTTTTTTTTTTTTTTACATGTTTCTTTTTTTAACCTGGGTCCATTCGCCCTTATTTTGGTCAATAAAGAAAGTCATGAGTCTCACTTGTAAAAAAAAATAGTGAGTTCTAACTTAGAATCTAAGCACAATTAATGAGTCCAGGATTCGCCCATACGAGTTGCAAGCATCTCTGGTTGGGTTAGGGTTAGCTTTGTATTATTTTCGATGATAATCCATTTACTGGATTTTATATCAATAAATAATTTGAATTTGGTTGGGAGTAGTTCGCCCCCCCCCTTTTTTTCCCCTAATTTGACCTACATTTGTAAATAACAACACAAGGTAGTTGCATTTCATTTTAAGAAAACTTGTTGAGCCAGATGGGTGTGTAGATAGCTTTTGAGAGATAAATCATCCAGTTCTTGGTCTATACATTGCTATAAATTATATATGATATATGATACTTACGACGAATCATTGATGCATTCCTACTCCTAGATCCTAGGCTAGCTATGTCCGACTGCTTTTACCAAATCTAAAGATTTTGCGAGGCTCTATTATGTTGCTGACATTAAGAAAGTTGCCGGTAATTGGGTTGTCGTTTGTCCATATAATAAATTAAAATATGCGTGATATCCATACTGAACGTAGCGATAATTTTTGTTGTTTACATTTTTTATATTCAAAATATTTACAAAATTGGCGTCTCCCACGCTTCTCGATGATTGGTCGTTGAATCGGATTCCCTGCACTTCGTTAATTTCCGATGCGTGTCTACCAAAGTTTGTTTAATCAACTCATAGATATGGATGTTTAAAGTAATATTAAATTTGATCTTTAGTAAAAAAAAAATAAAAAAAAAGAGTTTTAATTTGCTGGATTTTCTTTTTCAACAATATTTATTAAATATATTTCTCCCATAATGCAATTTGTAAACAACCCGCCATCTTTAAATCTGTTAGTTGAAAACACGAACTAGACTTTCCTAGTACTAAAAACGTGTTCTTGGTAGCATCACAGGTAATTTGTTTACAAAACGACTTATGAAGCACACACAGTCAAATTTATTCTGAGACATAAATTTAATCCCAAATGGATTCAAAGGCACTATAAACAATAGAAAATAGTAATCCCCCCCCATTTGACTGGCCAACCTAGCGGTCCTAGGGAATCTAATCATGCAAAGACACCATTTGTAATTAGGTATCGTTTCTTTCATATGAAATTCTTTCTGCTTTAAAGTAACATTTCAAGAGCCTATATATCATAACTTCACCCATTTTCGACGATTTGTTTCACGTTAACTTATGATTGATCTTCTACATCCTACGATGTTTCATCACTCGAGTCGTGATGATTATACATCGGCGCGAACAGACAAGATTAGAAATTCCAAATTGATAAAATAACAACATTTATATACACTGTACATAATAAATAGAAAATTAGAATTTTCAAACTCAAACTCGAAGACAAAGGTAAAAGTATCGCCTATCAATGGAATGCCATTTCCAATTGGATTAGTTTATATAAATAATGATCTAAAAAAATTATCATATATACATTATATTTCAATGACCTCTGCAGTTGCTATGCAAACAAATTGACACATTTATTTTTTATGTCCTGTCATGAATGCATGATGCACAAATATAAAAAGCAAAGACTTGGTGTTTATCCATATTGGTCAAGTTCAGTGTTTACTATGATTATTTAGAAAGACATGACATTTCACTGTAATAATCTTTTATATATATATCTATAGAACACCATAAGTTTTATGTAATATTTTAAATGTGTTTTATTTGTTTTCAGCTGGTACAAATTGTATGAAGCCAAAAGAAGATGTTCCCTTGCCCAAGACCCCTTATTATCGCAGGTATTTATTCATTGTGTATTTGTCTATGTTACGCCTGGTACATTTTCCACTGCTTCATGCTTAAGTGTATAGTGCATTATATGGTGTGGTAGTTCATGGGTTTGAGCTCCGGTAAGGTTAAAACAAAGACTATCAAATTGGTTCTTGTGCTCCGCTAATCACACAGCATAATGTTCCAGGTTGGAGAGGCATGCCTTATTCCAGACTGTTATTTCAGTGATCTGGCACTAAAAATCCAACTAATCGTGTTGGTCTACTACAAAGCAGACACCATCTCATCAAATTGTAACTTGTTCTCGCCATGATATAGCTAAAACGTTGATCACTTGGCATTAAACAACTAAACAATCATTCACTTACTAAATGTATAGATGTATAGTGTCTACAATTTTGGTGATTTGTTCCCATAAATATTTAAACAAGGACTTAATTTAGAGCAAGGTAAAATAATTATAAAATCTGATGATTAAGAAAATAATTGAATTGCTAAATCAATTATTTGTAACTTACACAATATGATTTCAAAATGGAACAAATATATTATGAAAAAAAAAAACTTAATTAGTGCTGGTCATGCAGAAATAAAACATGCAAATTTCTTTTTTAATATATTTAATTTCATATTACTTATAAATTTACATGTATAATTCTATTGTCTGAAGTTGTAATTTGACAGCAGGATACAACTGTAATAATCTACTATATTGTATTAATGTGTGAAATCTTTACATTTTGTATATTTAAATGTAATAAGTTATTTTAAGGTTTGTTTTTCTTACATATTTTGTAATTTTATTTCAGGAAAATGAAGAACAAGATGATCAGTCAGTCATAGAGGAACCACAACATACATATTTTCAATTCAGGAAATATTGACATGTGTGGATCAAGTGTAAATGTCTGTTGAAGACAGAAAAGCACGGCTAAATTTAACTGTAGTACAGACCAATCACTTGTTACAGATAGACATGGACATTTGAAGAAGAACTGGTTGAGCACTTTGTTGAGAGAGATTGAACTGGGACATACTCTTACTCTGAATGTTTGGGAGAATCTTGAGTTGGGGGAAATCAATGAAAAATTATTAAGACACTTTATTAGATTGAAGTGTTAGGGTGTTTATCGCCACTTTTAGCAATCTTTCAGTTGTATCACAATACATGAAGCTCAGTTTTATTGGTGGAGGAAAACGGGAAAAACCACCGAGCAGGATTTGTATTCTATTTATTTTCTACTTTGTTATCCTATGTTTATGTACTATGAATATTATTATCAGCAAGTAAAAGTTGCCATATTCAGATTTCTTCCTTTTGTTTTTATGAAAAAATGATTTTCTGTGCAATGAGGTTTGCTGAACAATGTTGAAAAGTGTTGTATATACAGTCATACCTGGTTATGTCAATATCAGATACACCTCGAGTGCTCTAGATTGTGGGTTCGAGCCCTGTTCGGGTCAAATCAAAGAATATTACATTGGTATCTGTTGCTTCTCCACTAAGCAGGTTGGCTCGGAATCAGAATAATGTGTCCGAGTTGAGTGACATGTCTACCCGCAGATTGTTGTTTCAGTGAGCTAGCACTATAAAATCCAACTCAGGGTGTTGGTTTAGTACAAAGTGGACCTGAACATGTTCTCATTGAAAATTAACTTGTTTTCGCCACGATATAGCTGAAAAATTGCTGAATTGGCATTAAGCAACAATCACTCACTCAATCTCAGATAAGTTTTTTCTTTGGATAACTAAAAGTAAGAAGTTTGACATAATGAGATTCGACTGTATACAATGTTTAAACTTCAATCATCATTAGAAACCTCAAGACTTCAGTAATTGCATGTACATGATGAGTGATCAATATAGTACCTATTAACTTTCTTATGCATATTATGATGGAAACTTAATCTACTTTTGAATATTTGATGAGGAGTAAATTTTCAGAACCCAGAAAAAATGTAATCTGCACCCATCAAACCAACAACTATGTGTAGCACAGTGAATGCTCAATTTTCTGGAGAACACAAGTTTTCACTATTTTAGTGAAGTTCATGTTACTTGTTTTCAATTTTCTATGTTTTATGCTGGTCTTTGTCTAATTTTCTTTGAAAAAATTTGAATATACCAAAGAGTTGAACAGTTTTAACACCTGTTTCAGGGAAGATTAGAAACATCACTATTTATTAAATTTTTATTCTAACTGAAGACTTGGCAGTATTAATCAATTAGTTAATATTAGTTGATATTCTTCATTCAATTGGATATTAATCAAATTTAAGAATAAAACCTTAAGAAATGACTAAATCAGCTTTTCCACAAACAAATGTTTTTTCTGGCCTAAAAAATGACTGAGTCAAACTTACTGAACTTTTTCCAACATTAAAAAAATCTAAAAGTCCAACTTTCCAAGCTTTATCCAACATAAAAAATTACAAAGTCCTATTTTCCGAATTTATTCTAACCATAAAATATTGCAAAGACTATTTTCCAAACTTTTCCGCCATCAAAAATGACAAAGTCCAACTTTCCGCATCTTTTTCCGCCATTAAAAATCATAAAGTTCAACTTTCCGAGCTTTTTCCACCAATAAAAATGACAAAGTCCAACTTTCCGAACTTTTTTTGCCAATAAAAATAATAAAGTCCAATTTTCCGCACCTTTTCCGACATAAAAAATGACAAAGTTCAAATTTCTGCACTTTTTCCGCCATAAAAAATGACAAAGTCCAAATTTCCGCATCTTTTTCCGCCATTCAAAATGACTAAGTCCAACTTTCCAAGCTTTTTCCGACATGAAAAATGACAAAGTTCAAATTTCTGCACTTTTTCCGACCTAAAAAATGGCAAAGTCCAAATTTCCAAGCTGTTTCCGAATATTTCCGAATAATTTCATTCGGAATTCCGAACTCTATTCGGAATCTCCTGCTACGGGAAATTTATCAGACACCATGTTCTACGTTATACCTGACACATTGTTGAAGGTGTTGTTAAACACCAATAAAACTGGTCACCATGTTGTACATTATACTTGACACATTGTTGAAAGTGTCGTTAAACACCAATAAAACTGGTCACCATGTTATACGTTATTACCTGACACATTGTTGAAAGTGTCGTTAAACACCAATAAAACTGGTCACCATGTTATACGCTATACCTGATACATTGTTGAAAGTGTCGTTAAACACCAATAAAACTGGTCACCATGTTCTACGTTATACCTGACACATTGTTGAAAGTGTCGTTAAACACCAATAAAACCAGTCACCATGTTATACGTTATACTTGACACATTGTTGAAAGTGTCGTTAAACACCAATAAAACTGGTCACCATGTTATACGTTATTACCTGACACATTGTTGAAAGTGTCGTTAAACACCAATAAAACTGGTCACCATGTTATACGCTATACCTGATACATTGTTGAAAGTGTCGTTAAACACCAATAAAACTGGTCACCATGTTCTACGTTATACCTGATACATTGTTGAAAGTGTCGCTAAACACCAATAAAACTGGTCACCATGTAATACATTATACCTGACACATTGTTGAAAGTGTCGTTAAACACCAATAAAACTGGTCACCATGTTATACGCTATAACTGACATATTGTTGAAAGTGGCATTCAACACCAATAAAACTGGTCACCATGTTATACGTTATACCTGACACATTATTGAAAGTGTCGTTAAACACCAATAAAACTGGTTACCGTGTTATACCTGGCACATTTTTGAAAGTGTTGTTAAACACCAATAAAACTGGTCACCATGTTCTACGTTATACCTGACACATTGTTGAAAGTGTCGTTAAACACAAATAAAACTGGTCACCATGTTCTACGTTATACCTGACACATTGTTGAAAAGTGTCATTAAACACCAATAAAACTGGTCACCATGTTCTACGTTATACCTGACACATTGTTGAAAGTGTCGTTAAACACAAATAAAACTGGTCACCATGTTCTACGTTATACCTGACACATTGTTGAAAAGTGTCGTTAAACACCAATAAAACTGGTCACCATGTAATACGCTATACGTTACGCATTGTTGAAAGTGTCGCTAAAGACCAATAAAACTGGTCACCATGTTATACGCTATAACTGATACATTGTTGAAAGTGTCGTTAAACACCAATAAAACTGGTCACCATGTTCTACGTTATACCTGACACATTGTTGAAAGCGTTGTTAAACACCAATAAAACTGGTCACCATGTTGTACATTATACTTGACACATTGTTGAAAGTGTCGTTAAACACCAATAATACTGAATGCCATATTATACATCATAGCTGAAATATTGTTGACAGTGGCGTTAATACCAATAAAACTGGCCAACATGTTATACCTGACACATTGTTGAAAGTGTCGTTAAACACCAATAAAACTGGTCACCATGTTATACGTTATACCTGACACATTGTTGAAAGTGTTGTTAAACACCAATAAAACTGGTCACCATGTTTTATGTTATACCCGACACATTGTTGAAAGTGTCGTTAAACACCAATAAAACTGGTGACCATGTAATACGTTATACCTGATACATTGCTGAAAGTGTCGCTAAACACCAATAAAACTGGTCACTGTATTATACCTGAAACATTGTTGAAAGTGTCGTTAAACACCAATAAAACTGGTCACCATGTTATACAAAATGTACGTTATACCTGACACATTGTTGAAAAGTGTTGCTAAACACCAATAAAACTTGTCACCATGTTATACGCTATACCTGACATATTGTTGAAAGTGTCGTTAAACACCAATAAAACTGGTCACCATGTAATACGCTATACCTAACACATTGTTGAAAGTGTCGTTAAACACCAATAAAACTGGTCACCATGTTATACGTTATACATGACACATTATTGAAAGTGTCGTTAAACACCAATAAAACTGGTCACTGTATTATACCTGAAACATTGTTGAAAGCGTCGTTAAACACCAATAAAACTGGTTGCCATGTTATACGTTATACCTGACACATTGTTGAAAATGTCGTTAAACACCAATAAAACTGGTCACCATGTTATACACTATACCTGATACATTGTTGAAAGTGTCGTTAAACACCAATAAAACTGGTCACCATGTTCTACGTTATACCTGACACATGGTTGAAAGTGTTGTTAAACACCAATAAAACTAGTCACCATGTTGTACATTATACTTGACACATTGTTGAAAGTGTCGTTAAACACCAATAAAACTGAATGCCATATTAAACATCATAGCTGAAATATTGTTGACAGTGGCGTTAATACCAATAAAACTGGCCAACATGTTATACCTGACACATTGTTGAAAGTGTCGTTAAATACCAATAAAACTGGTTACCGTGTTATACCTGGCACATTGTTGAAAGTGTCGTTAAACACCAATAAAACTGGTTACCATGTAATACGTTATACCTAGGGCATTGTTGAAAGTGTTGTTAAACACCAATAAAACTGGTCACCATGTTATACGCTATACCTGATACATTGTTGAAAGTGTCGTTAAACACCAATAAAACTGGTCACCATGTAATACGTTATACGTTACGCATTGTTGAAAGTGTCGTTAAAGACCAATAAAACTGGTCACCATGTTATACGCTATACCTGATACATTGTTGAAAGTGTCGTTAAACACCAATAAAACTGGTCACCATGTTCTACGTTATACCTGACACATTGTTGAAAGCGTTGTTAAACACCAATAAAACTGGTCACCATGTTGTACATTATACTTGACACATTGTTGAAAGTGTCGTTAAACACCAATAATACTGAATGCCATATTATACATCATAGCTGAAATATTGTTGACAGTGGCGTTAATACCAATAAAACTGGCCAACATGTTATGCCTGACACATTGTTGAAAGTGTCGTTAAACACCAATAAAACTGGTCACCATGTTATACAAAATGTACGTTATACCTGACACAATGTTGAAAGTATTGTTAAACACCAATAAAACTTGTCACCATGTTATATGTTATTACCTGACACATTGTTGAAAGTGTCGTTAAACACCAATAAAACTGGTCACCATGTTATACGCTATACCTGATACATTGTTGAAAGTGTCGTTAAACACCAATAAAACTGGTCACCATGTTCTACGTTATACCTGACACATTGTTGAAAGTGTTGTTAAACACCAATAAAACTAGTCACCATGTTGTACATTATACTTGACACATTGTTGAAAGTGTCGTTAAACACCAATAAAACTGAATGCCATATTAAACATCATAGCTGAAATATTGTTGACAGTGGCGTTAATACCAATAAAACTGGCCAACATGTTATACCTGACACATTTTTGAAAGTGTCGTTAAACACCAATAAAACTGGTTACCGTGTTATACCTGGCACATTGTTGAAAGTGTCGTTAAACACCAATAAAACTGGTCACCATGTAATACGTTATACCTAGGGCATTGTTGAAAGTGTTGTTAAACACCAATAAAACTGGTCACCATGTTATATGCTATACCTGATACATTGTTGAAAGTGTCGTTAAACACCAATAAAACTGGTCACCATGTAATACGTTATACGTTACGCATTGTTGAAAGTGTCGTTAAAGACCAATAAAACTGGTCACCATGTTATACGCTATACCTGATACATTGTTGAAAGTGTCGCTAAACACCAATAAAACTGGTCACTGTATTATACCTGAAACATTGTTGAAAGTGTCGTTAAACACCAATAAAACTGGTCACCATGTTATACAAAATGTACGTTATACCTGACACATTGTTGAAAAGTGTTGCTAAACACCAATAAAACTTGTCACCATGTTATACGCTATACCTGACATATTGTTGAAAGTGTCGTTAAACACCAATAAAACTGGTCACCATGTAATACGCTATACCTAACACATTGTTGAAAGTGTCGTTAAACACCAATAAAACTGGTCACCATGTTATACGTTATACATGACACATTATTGAAAGTGTCGTTAAACACCAATAAAACTGGTCACTGTATTATACCTGAAACATTGTTGAAAGCGTCGTTAAACACCAATAAAACTGGTTGCCATGTTATACGTTATACCTGACACATTGTTGAAAGTGTCGTTAAACACCAATAAAACTGGTCACCATGTTATACACTATACCTGATACATTGTTGAAAGTGTCGTTAAACACCAATAAAACTGGTCACCATGTTCTACGTTATACCTGACACATGGTTGAAAGTGTTGTTAAACACCAATAAAACTAGTCACCATGTTGTACATTATACTTGACACATTGTTGAAAGTGTCGTTAAACACCAATAAAACTGAATGCCATATTAAACATCATAGCTGAAATATTGTTGACAGTGGCGTTAATACCAATAAAACTGGCCAACATGTTATACCTGACACATTGTTGAAAGTGTCGTTAAATACCAATAAAACTGGTTACCGTGTTATACCTGGCACATTGTTGAAAGTGTCGTTAAACACCAATAAAACTGGTTACCATGTAATACGTTATACCTAGGGCATTGTTGAAAGTGTTGTTAAACACCAATAAAACTGGTCACCATGTTATACGCTATACCTGATACATTGTTGAAAGTGTCGTTAAACACCAATAAAACTGGTCACCATGTAATACGTTATACGTTACGCATTGTTGAAAGTGTCGTTAAAGACCAATAAAACTGGTCACCATGTTATACGCTATACCTGATACATTGTTGAAAGTGTCGTTAAACACCAATAAAACTGGTCACCATGTTCTACGTTATACCTGACACATTGTTGAAAGCGTTGTTAAACACCAATAAAACTGGTCACCATGTTGTACATTATACTTGACACATTGTTGAAAGTGTCGTTAAACACCAATAATACTGAATGCCATATTATACATCATAGCTGAAATATTGTTGACAGTGGCGTTAATACCAATAAAACTGGCCAACATGTTATGCCTGACACATTGTTGAAAGTGTCGTTAAACACCAATAAAACTGGTCACCATGTTATACAAAATGTACGTTATACCTGACACAATGTTGAAAGTATTGTTAAACACCAATAAAACTTGTCACCATGTTATATGTTATTACCTGACACATTGTTGAAAGTGTCGTTAAACACCAATAAAACTGGTCACCATGTTATACGCTATACCTGATACATTGTTGAAAGTGTCGTTAAACACCAATAAAACTGGTCACCATGTTCTACGTTATACCTGACACATTGTTGAAAGTGTTGTTAAACACCAATAAAACTAGTCACCATGTTGTACATTATACTTGACACATTGTTGAAAGTGTCGTTAAACACCAATAAAACTGAATGCCATATTAAACATCATAGCTGAAATATTGTTGACAGTGGCGTTAATACCAATAAAACTGGCCAACATGTTATACCTGACACATTTTTGAAAGTGTCGTTAAACACCAATAAAACTGGTTACCGTGTTATACCTGGCACATTGTTGAAAGTGTCGTTAAACACCAATAAAACTGGTCACCATGTAATACGTTATACCTAGGGCATTGTTGAAAGTGTTGTTAAACACCAATAAAACTGGTCACCATGTTATATGCTATACCTGATACATTGTTGAAAGTGTCGTTAAACACCAATAAAACTGGTCACCATGTAATACGTTATACGTTACGCATTGTTGAAAGTGTCGTTAAAGACCAATAAAACTGGTCACCATGTTATACGCTATACCTGATACATTGTTGAAAGTGTCGTTAAACACCAATAAAACTGGTCACCATGTTCTACGTTATACCTGACACATTGTTGAAAGCGTTGTTAAACACCAATAAAACTGGTCACCATGTTGTACATTATACTTGACACATTGTTGAAAGTGTCGTTAAACACCAATAATACTGAATGCCATATTATACATCATAGCTGAAATATTGTTGACAGTGGCGTTAATACCAATAAAACTGGCCAACATGTTATACCTGACACATTGTTGAAAGTGTCGTTAAACACCAATAAAACTGGTCACCATGTTATACGTTATACCTGACACATTGTTGAAAGTGTTGTTAAACACCAATAAAACTGGTCACCATGTTTTATGTTATACCCGACACATTGTTGAAAGTGTCGTTAAACACCAATAAAACTGGTGACCATGTTATACGTTATACCTGATACATTGCTGAAAGTGTCGCTAAACACCAATAAAACTGGTCACTGTATTATACCTGAAACATTGTTGAAAGTGTCGTTAAACACCAATAAAACTGGTCACCATGTTATACAAAATGTACGTTATACCTGACACATTGTTGAAAAGTGTTGCTAAACACCAATAAAAGTTGTCACCATGTTATACGCTATACCTGACATATTGTTGAAAGTGTCGTTAAACACCAATAAAACTGGTCACCATGTAATACGCTATACCTAACACATTGTTGAAAGTGTCGTTAAACACCAATAAAACTGGTCACCATGTTATACGTTATACATGACACATTATTGAAAGTGTCGTTAAACACCAATAAAACTGGTCACTGTATTATACCTGAAACATTGTTGAAAGTGTCGTTAAACACCAATAAAACTGGTTGCCATGTTATACACTATACCTGATACATTGTTGAAAGTGTCGTTAAACACCAATAAAACTGGTAACCATGTTATACGCTATACCTGATACATTGTTGAAAGTGTCGTTAAACACCAATAAAACTGGTCACCATGGTATACGTTATACCTGACACATTATTGAAAGTGTTGTTAAACACCAATAAAACTGGTCACTGTATTATACCTGACACATTGTTGAAAGTGTCTTTAAACACCAATAAAACTGGTCACCATGTTATACGTTATACCTTACACATTGTTGAAAGTGTCGTTAAACACCAATAAAACTGGTCACCATGTTATACGCTATACCTGATACATTGTTGAAAGTGTCGTTAAACACCAATAAAACTGGTCACCATGTTCTACGTTATACCTGACACATTGTTGAAGGTGTTGTTAAACACCAATAAAACTGGTCACCATGTTGTACATTATACTTGACACATTGTTGAAAGTGTCGTTAAACACCAATAAAACTGGTCACCATGTTATACGTTATTACCTGACACATTGTTGAAAGTGTCGTTAAACACCAATAAAACTGGTCACCATGTTATACGCTATACCTGATACATTGTTGAAAGTGTCGTTAAACACCAATAAAACTGGTCACCATGTTCTACGCTATACCTGACACATTGTTGAAAGTGTCGTTAAACACCAATAAAACCAGTCACCATGTTATACGTTATACTTGACACATTGTTGAAAGTGTCGTTAAACACCAATAAAACTGGTCACCATGTTATACGTTATTACCTGACACATTGTTGAAAGTGTCGTTAAACACCAATAAAACTGGTCACCATGTTATACGCTATACCTGATACATTGTTGAAAGTGTCGTTAAACACCAATAAAACTGGTCACCATGTTCTACGTTATACTTGACACATTGTTGAAAGTGTCGTTAAACACCAATAATACTGAATGCCATATTATACATCATAGCTGAAATATTGTTGACAGTGGCGTTAATACCAATAAAACTGGCCAACATGTTATACCTGACACATTGTTGAAAGTGTCGTTAAACACCAATGAAACTGGTTACCGTGTTATACCTGGCACATTGTTGAAAGTGTCGCTAAACACCAATAAAACTGGTCACCATGTAATACGTTATACCTAGCGCATTGTTGAAAGTGTTGTTAAACACCAATAAAACTGATCACCATGTTATACGCTATACCTGATACATTGTCGAAAGTGTCGTTAAACACCAATAAAACTGGTCACCATGTAATACGCTATACCTTACGCATTGTTGAAAGTGTCGTTAAACGCCAATAAAACTGGTCACCATGTTATACGTTATACATGACACATTGTTGAAAGTGTCGTTAAACACCAATAAAACTGGTCACCATGTAATACGCTATACCTAACGCATTGTTGAAAGTGTCGTTAAACACCAATAAAACTGGTCACCATGGTATACGTTATACCTGACACATTATTGAAAGTGTCATTAAACACCAATAAAACTGGTCACTGTATTATACCTGACACATTGTTGAAAGTGTCGTTAAACACCAATAAAACTGGTCACCATGTTATACGTTATACCTGACACATTGTTGAAAGTGTCGTTAAACACCAATAAAACTGGTCACCATGTTATACGCTATACCTGATACATTGTTGAAAGTGTCGTTAAACACCAATAAAACTGGTCACCATGTTCTACGTTATACCTGACACATTGTTGAAAGTGTTGTTAAACACCAATAAAACTGGTCACCATGTTGTACATTATACTTGACACATTGTTGAAAGTGTCGTTAAACACCAATAAAACTGAATGCCATATTATACATCATAGCTGAAATATTGTTGACAGTGGCGTTAATACCAATAAAAGTGGTCACCATGTTATACGTTATATCTGACACATTGTTGAAAGTGTTGTTAAACACCAAAAAAACACCAATAAAACTGGTTGTACGTTATACTTGACACATTGTTGAAAGTGTCGTTAAGCACCAATAAAACTGAATGCCATATTATACATCATAGCTGAAATATTGTTGACAGTGGCGTTAATACCAATAAAACTGGCCAACATGTTATACCTGACACATTGTTGAAAGTGTCGTTAAACACCAATAAAACTGGTCACCATGTAATACAAAATGTACGTTATACCTGAAACATTGTTGAAAGTGTCGTTAAACACCAATAAAACTGGTCACCATGTTATACGTTATACCTGACACATTGTTGAAAGTGTTGCCCGTAGCAGGAGATTCCGAATATTAGCTCGGAAAATAGAGTTCGGAGTATTCGGACTTTTCCGAATGAGAAAAAAAATATTTTCGTGAAAAAACAGATGATTTTGATGAATTTCCATATTTTTTCCGCATATAATTCGGAAATCTGTTCGGAATTGTCCGAATACTCCGAATGAGCACGGAAAAAAATTCGGAATTGTCCGAATACTCCGAATGAGCACGGAAAAAAATTCGGAATTGTCCGAATACTCCGAATTGACCTCGGAAAAAAAATCGGAATTGTCCGAATACTCCGAATCGACCTCGGAAAAAAATTCGGAATTCCGAATTAAGGTCGGAAACTACCACCCTTATTCGGAAAATATTGTCAGATTCGGAAATTATTCCAAGCTAGCTCAGAGAAAATTTCCGCATTAGCTTTGCCACTTTTGGTGCAATTTCTGAACTTCATTCGGAAAAAAATTCCGAACTTCATTCGGAAAACATTTCCGAACTACATTCGGACAAAAATTCTGTATAAATTTTTTTATACATAAATTTCCATAAAATCAGAAAAAGTAGATTTATGTCTGACAATGAAATCATTTAACATAATATACTTTTTGTTTTATTTTAATTCTTCAAAGAAAAAACAATGTCCACTATCTTTGTAAAAAAGTGTTTTTGGCACTATTGTCTAAGTATATATCTAATTTTAAAGCTCCTTGAACAGGTTTGGCTTTAAGGCTTCTGCCAACTTCCCAGTAACATCCTTTTTAGATACATGTGGCCACCTTTTACCAATAATATCTGAAAAAGAAAGATTTTTTGTAATGCATGTAAATATCAAAGCATGTTTTTTTTATTCGTGCTTATCACTATCAGTATCAGTTTATAATGTGATTTTGTTTCATATACATTTATTGCACATCCACTCAGATTGAAATATTATTTGTTGTTATTTTACATCATGTACAGGAATATCAATTATATTAATTAATATTTTTAAACATTTGAAAGCTTATATCAACTTCCCTACATTAACATGTCTATCTCTTTCTCTCATAATTTGTTTACGACTTAGAAAATGTGATGTCATTTAATCATTTGCAGCGTAGAAGACAAATCCTGGACATTTTATTTCTATATGGGGCTATAATGGTCATAATCGTATGCAAGTTGCAATTACCTATGCAAAACTTGCAACCCTGCTTATGGTGAGGTGTACTCGATAGAACATCAATATCAAATTCACTTGCAGTATTATGTCAATTTTCTCAAATAATTTTGAACGAAATAATGTTATGTTTTGGTAATATATTGCCTTTTTAATGATTTATATGTAACAGAGAAGACATCGTAACTTTATAACTTGTGTCTAATTCATTGTCAATAAAATATGTCTTGAGTAAAGTACAACATTATATGACAAAGATTGTTAGTGACTTATGACAGGTCGTGGTTTTCTCCAGGTCCTATGGCTTCCTTCACCAATAAAAGTGACTGCCACAATGTAACTAAAATACTATTGAAAGTGGTGTTAAACATCATGATCATAAGTTCATAACCCTCTTTTACTATATGCAAGTATTAAACTAAAATAAATTTAACAAAAACTGGTTTTTATAGTAGATATTTTCATTCTTCTATCATTCATATTGCATTTATTAACATGATAGTTATCAAGAATTCATAATGGCAGCTCCCTTAAGAGTAGAAGACAATCGAATGACAAATGCATGTCAATGTATAATTTACCTGATGTTTATTCCACAACTAGTACTGTACCTAGTACCGCAAATTTACAAGTTGTTGCTGCATGTTCTATGTGATTATCTGTAAATACTGGTTCTCAATCTTGGTGGTATTGAGTTGATTCTGTAGACATTGTATTTGTTGGTTGTTGCGAGTGACCTCCTCTTCGTACTTCGTGATTTTGCGTGCTGGTTGAAGGCTCTGGAGACATTAGGATGTCCATAGATTCTTTGAAGAGTTGACTTGCTGGTAAGTAACTATAATATAATTGTATTTTCATTAAGTTTTAGGATAAATAATTGTAAACAAAGCTAATAATCAATTTAGAAATACAAATACTACATGTAATAACTACCATTATTATATGACTTCAGATAATGTCTTTTCGACGTAATGCACGGTGAATATAACATTCCAACATCTTGCACCATACGAAACCAAAGAAAACGTCATTATAAAATGTGTCATATAATAAAACAATTAATGACTTTCAATTCGATGGATACCAGGATTTATTAACCCAAGAATAATACATTTGGCCGTGGTAAATATAATGTTCCTGGGTTAATAAATCATTGTATCCACCTCATTAAAAGTCATTAATTGTATATTATCTTTTTCTACTTATGATTTTACAACCAACTTGCGACTGAAATTAAAAAAAAAATAATCTTGATCTGTTGACGTCTTGACAATATGTTTTTCAATTACACTTTTTTTCACTCAAAGTGAATCAGTACAATGTAAGTCTTCAATAAAGATAAAACTTACCTTTCTTCTTTAAGTTGTTGTTGTACATGTAAGTCAGTCAGTTCCAGTTCCTGTGCAACTGTCTTTAAAGTTTTTCTGAAATATTTGTTTCAATATTTAGTGTTTGACATAACTAGTTGCTGCTTCTTTACTGATTATTGGTTTCCTAAGTAAGGTGTACTTGTGCATTATTTTTTGTCAACAAGCTTGTTTTTTATGTTTTAGTTACTATATAATATTGGAAATTGTTGGGTATGTATAATGTATAGATACAGTATGGGTGGGACTAAAATTCACGAGAAAGCTTTGCTTTCGAGTTAATTTTGTCCTACCCATGCTGTATCTATACATACCCATCATTTCCAATATAGTAAGTCACATGTACCTTGGTCATTCGACTTTCCTTTGTTAAAAGTGTGATGATGAAATGGCAAATGCCTTGACTCCTCCTATGTGATACATTTATGTGCAGATATCATCACACTTTTAACAAAGGAAAGTCGAATGACCATGGTACATGTACATTGGGTAATATATGATAAAGTTTGATTTAACACATTAGCATTGGCTTAAAGACAAAATCAATGCCAGAAAGTTTCAAAATCTTAATTCTTGTGCATATTCTGCTAGTACATGTATACTTCAAAATTTACATAGTAAGAATAGTTTATATAAATTAAACCAGCTTATATTACAATATATACATAATATATATACACAATCTTTTTTTTTTTTTTTTTTACATGTTTCTTTTTTTAACCTGCGTCCATTCGCCCTTATTTTGGTCAATAAAGAAAGTCATGAGTCTCACTTGTAAAAAAAAATAGTGAGTTCTAACTTAGAATCTAAGCACAATTAATGAGTCCAGGATTCGCCCATACGAGTTGCAAGCATCTCTGGTTGGGTTAGGGTTAGTTTTGTATTATTTTTGATGATAATCCATTTACTGGATTTTATATCAATAAATAATTTGAATTTGGTTGGGAGTAGTTCGCCCCCCCCCTTTTTTCCCCCCTAATTTGACCTACATTTGTAAATAACAACACAAGGTAGTTGCATTTCATTTTAAGAAAACTTGTTGAGCCAGATGGGTGTGTAGATAGCTTTTGAGAGATAAATCATCCAGTTTTTGGTCTATACATTGCTATAAATTATATATGATATATGATACTTACGACGAATCATTGATGCATTCCTACTCCTAGATCCTAGGCTAGCTATGTCTGACTGCCTTTACCAAATCTAAAGATTTTGCGAGGCTCTATTATGTTGCTGACATTAAGAAAGTTGCCGGTAATTGGGTTGTCGTTTGTCCATATAATAAATTAAAATATGCGTGATATCCATACTGAACGTAGCGATAATTTTTGTTGTTTACATTTTTTATATTCAAAATATTTACAAAATTGGCGCCTCCCACGCTTCTCGATGATTGGTCATTGAATCGGATTCCCTGCACTTCGTTAATTTCCGATGCGTGTCTACCAAAGTTTGTTTAATCAACTCATAGATATGGATGTTTAAAGTAATATTAAATTTGATCTTTAGTCAAAAAAAAAAAAAAAAAATAAAGAGTTTTAATTTGCTGGATTTTCTTTTTCAACAATATTTATTAAATATATTTCTCCCATAATGCAATTTGTAAACAACCCGCCATCTTTAAATCTGTTAGTTGAAAACACGAACTAGACTTTTCTAGTACTAAAAACGTGTTCTTGGTAGCATCACAGGTAATTTGTTTACAAAACGACTTATGAAGCACACACAGTCAAATCTATTCTGAGACATAAATTTAATCCCAAATGGATTCAAAGGCACTATAAACAACAGAAAATAGTAATCCCCCCCATTTGACTGGCCAACCTAGCGGTCCTAGGGAATCTAATCATGCAAAGACACCATTTGTAATTAGGTATCGTTTCTTTCATATGAAACTCTTTCTGCTTTGAAGTTACATTTCAAGAGCCTATATATCATAACTTCACCCATTTTCGACGATTTGTTTCACGTTAACTTATGATTGATCTTCTACATCCTACGATGTTTCATCACTCGAGTCGTGATGATTATACATCGGCGCGAACAGACAAGATTAGAAATTCCAAATTGATAAAATAACAACATTTATATACACTGTACATAATAAATAGAAAATTAGAATTTTCAAACTCAAACTCGAAGACAAAGGTAAAAGTATCGCCTATCAATGGAATGTCATTTCCAATTGGATTAGTTTAAATAAATAATGATCTAAAAAAATTATCATATATACATTATATTTCAATGACCTCTGCAGTTCGCTATGCAAACAAATTGACACATTTATTTTTTATGTCCTGTCATGAATGCATGATGCACAAATATAAAAAGCAAAGACTTGGTGTTTATCCATATTGGTCAAGTTCAGTGTTTACTATGATTATTTAGAAAGACATGACATTTCACTGTAATAATCTTTTATATATATATCTATAGAACACCATAAGTTTTATGTAATATTTTAAATGTGTTTTATTTGTTTTCAGCTGGTACAAATTGTATGAAGCCAAAAGAAGATGTTCCCTTGCCCAAGACCCCTTATTATCGCAGGTATTTATTCATTGTGTATTTGTCTATGTTACGCCTGGTACATTTTCCACTGCTTCATGCTTAAGTGTATAGTGCATTATATGGTGTGGTAGTTCATGGGTTTGAGCTCCGGTAAGGTTAAAACAAAGACTATCAAATTGGTTCTTGTGCTCCGCTAATCACACAGCATAATGTTCCAGGTTGGAGAGGCATGCCTTATTCCAGACTGTTATTTCAGTGATCTGGCACTAAAAATCCAACTTATCGTGTTGGTCTACTACAAAGCAGACACCATCTCATCAAATTGTAACTTGTTCTCGCCATGATATAGCTAAAACGTTGATCACTTGGCATTAAACAACTAAACAATCATTCACTTACTAAATGTATAGATGTATAGTGTCTACAATTTTGGTGATTTGTTCCCATAAATATTTAAACAAGGACTTAATTTAGAGTAAGGTAAAATAATTATAAAATCTGATGATTAAGAAAATAATTGAATTGCTAAATCAATTATTTGGAACTTACACAATATGATTTCAAAATGGAACAAATATATTATGAAAAAAACCAACTTAATTAGTGCTGGTCATGCAGAAATAAAACATGCAAATTTCTTTTTTAATATATTTAATTTCATATTACTTATAAATTTACATGTATAATTCTATTGTCTGAAGTTGTAATTTGACAGCAGGATACAACTGTAATAATCTACTATATTGTATTAATATGTGAAATCTTTACATTTTGTATATTTAAATGTAATAAGTTATTTTATGGTTTGTTTTTCTTACATATTTTGTAATATTATTTCAGGAAAATTGAAGAAGATGATCAGTCAGTCATAGAGGAACCACAACATACATATTTTCAATTCAGGAAATATTGACACGTGTGGATCAAGTGTAAATGTCTGTTGAAGACAGAAAAGCACGGCTAAATTTAACTGTAGTACAGACCAATCACTTGTTACAGATAGACATGGACATTTGAAGAAGAACTGGTTGAGCACTTTGTTGAGAGAGATTGAACTGGGACATACTCTTACTCTGAATGTTTGGGAGAATCTTGAGTTGGGGGAAAATCAATGAAAAATTATTAAGACACTTTATTAGATTGAAGTGTTAGGGTGTTTATCGCCACTTTTAGCAATCTTTCAGTTGTATCACAGTACATGAAGCTCAGTTTTATTGGTGGAGGAAAATGGGAAAAACCACCGAGCAGGATTTGTATTCTATTTATTTTCTACTTTGTTATCCTATGTTTATGTACTATGAATATTATTATCAGCAAGTAAAAGTTGCCATATTCAGATTTCTTCCTTTTGTTTTTATGAAAAAATGATTTTCTGTGCAATGAGGTTTGCTGAACAATGTTGAAAAGTGTTGTATATACAGTCATACCTGGTTATGTCAATATCAGATACACCTCGAGTGCTGTTCGGGTCAAATCAAAGAATATTACATTGGTATCTGTTGCTTCTCCACTAAGCAGGTTGGCTCGGAATCAGAATAATGTGTCCGAGTTGAGTGACATGTCTACCCGCAGATTGTTGTTTCAGTGAGCTAGCACTATAAAATCCAACTCGGCATGTTGGTTTAGTACAAAGTGGACCTGAACATGTTCTCATTGAAAATTAACTTGTTTTCGCCACGATATAGCTGAAAAATTGCTGAATTGGCATTAAGCAACAATCACTCACTCAATCTCAGATAAGTTTTTTCTTTGGATAACTAAAAGTAAGAAGTTTGACATTATGAGATTCGACTGTATACAATGTTTAAACTTCAATCATCATTAGAAACCTCAAGACTTCAGTAATTGCATGTACATGATGAGTGATCAATATAGTACCTATTAACTTTCTTATGCATATTATGATGGAGACTTAATCTACTTTTGAATATTTGATGAGGAGTAAATTTTCAGAACCCAGAAAAAATGTAATCTGCACCCATCAAACCAATAACTATGTGTAGCACAGTGAATGCTCAATTTTCTGGAGTTTTCACTATTTTAGTGAAGTTCATGTTACTTGTTTTCAATTTTCTATGTTTTATGCTGGTCTTTGTCTAATTTTCTTTGAAAAAATTTGAATATACCAAAGAGTTGAACAGTTTTAACACCTGTTTCAGGGAAGATTAGAAACATCACTATTTATTAAATTTTTATTCTAACTGAAGACTTGGCAGTATTAATCAATTAGTTAATATTAGTTGATATTCTTCATTCAATTGGATATTAATCAAATTTAAGAATAAAACCTTAAGAAATGACTAAATCAGCTTTTCCACAAACAAATGTTTTTTCTGGCCTAAAAAATGACTGAGTCAAACTTACTGAACTTTTTCCAACATTAAAAAAATCTAAAAGTCCAACTTTCCAAGCTTTATCCAACATAAAAAATGACAAAGTCCTATTTTCCGAATTTATTCTAACCATAAAATATTGCAAAGACTATTTTCCAAACTTTTCCGCCATCAAAAATGACAAAGTCCAACTTTCCGCATCTTTTTCCGCCATTAAAAATCATAAAGTTCAACTTTCCGAGCTTTTTCCACCAATAAAAATGACAAAGTCCAACTTTCCGAACTTTTTTTGCCAATAAAAATAATAAAGTCCAATTTTCCGCACCTTTTCCGACATAAAAAATTACAAAGTTCAAATTTCCGCACTTTTACCGACATAAAAAATGACTAAGTCCAACTTTCCAAGCTTTTTCCGACATGAAAAATGACAAAGTTCAAATTTCCGCACTTTTTCCGACATAAAAAATGGCAAAGTCCAAATTTCCAAGCTGTTTCCGAATATTTCCGAATAATTTCATTCGGAATTCCGAACTCTATTCGGAATCTCCTGCTACGGGTGTTAAACACCAATAAAATGGTCACCATGTTTTATGTTATACCCGACACATTGTTGAAAGTGTTGTTAAACACCAATAAAACTGGTCACCATTTTCTACGTTACACCTGACACATTGTTGAAAGTGTCGTTAAACACCAATAAAACTGGTCACCATTTTTATACGTTATACCTGACACATTGTTGAAAGTGTCGTTAAGCACCAATAAAACTGGTCACCATGTTATACCTGACACATTGTTGAAAGTGTCGTTAAACACAAATAAAACTGGTCACCATGTTATGCGCTATACCTGACACATTGTTGAAAGTGTCGTTAAACACGAATAAAACTGGTCACGATGTTTTACGCTATACCTGACACATTGTTGAAAAGTGTCGTTAAACACCAATAAAACTGGTCACCATTTTATACAAAATGTACGTTATACCTGACACATTGTTGAAAAGTGTTGTTAAACACCAATAAAACTTGTCACCATGTTATACGTTATACCTGACACATTGTTGAAAGTGTCGTTAAACACCAATAAAACTGGTCACCATGTAATATCCTATAACTAACGCATTGTTGAAAGTGTCGTTAAACACCAATAAAACTGGTCACCATGTTATACATTATACCTGACACATTATTGAAAGTGTCGTTGAACACCAATAAAACTGGTCACTGTATTATACCTGACACATTGTTGAAGGTGTCGTTAAACACCAATAAAACTGGTCACCATGTTATATGTTATACCTGACACATTGTTGAAAGTGTTGTTAAACACCAATAAAACTGGTCACCATGTTCTACGATATACCTGACACATTGTTGAAAGTGTCGTTAAATACCAATAAAACTGGTCACCATGTTATATTTATATCTGACACATTGTTGAAAGTGTTGTTAAACACCAATAAAACACCAATAAAACTGGTTGTACGTTATACTTGACACATTGTTGAAAGTGTCGTTAAACACCAATAAAACTGAATGCCATATTATACATCATAGCTGAAATATTGTTGACGGTGACGTTAATACCAATAAAACTGGCCAACATGATATACCTGACACATTGTTGAAAGTGTCGTTAAACACCAATAAAACTGGTCACCATGTAATACAAAATATACGTTATACCTGACACATTGTTGAAAGTGTCGTTAAACACCAATAAAACTGGTCACCATGTTATACGTTATACCTGACACATTGTTGAAAGTGTCGTTAAGCACCAATAAAACTGGTCACCATGTTATACCTGACACATTGTTCAAAGTGTCGTTAAACACAAATAAAACTGGTCACCATGTTATACGCTATACCTGACACATTGTTGAAAGTGTCGTTAAACACGAATAAAACTGGTCACCATGTTATACATTATACCTGACACATTGTTGAAAGTGTCGTTAAGCACCAATAAAACTGGTCACCATGTTATACCTGACACATTGTTGAAAGTGTCGTTAAACACAAATAAAACTGGTCACCATGTTATACGCTATACCTGACACATTGTTGAAAGTGTCATTAAACATGAATAAAACTGGTCACGATGTTCTACGTTATACCTGACACATTGTTGAAAAGTGTCGTTAAACACCAATAAAACTGGTCACCATGTTATACAAAATGTACGTTATACCTGACACATTGTTGAAAAGTGTCGTTAAACACCAATAATACTTGTCACCATGTTATACGTTATACCTGACACATTGTTGAAAGTGTCGTTAAACACCAATAAAACTGATCACCATGTAATATGCTATAACAAACGCATTGTTGAAAGTGTCGTTAAACACCAATAAAACTTGTCACCATGTTATACATTATACCTGACACATTATTGAAAGTGTCGTTGAACACCAATAAAACTGGTCACTGTATTATACCTGACACATTGTTGAAAGTGTCGTTAAACACCAATAAAACTGGTCACCATGTTATACGCTATACCTGACACATTGTTGAAAGTGTTGCTAAACACCAATAAAACTGGTCACCATGTTCTACGTTATACATGACACATTGTTGAAAGTGTCGTTAAACACCAATAAAACTGGTCACCATGTTATACGTTATATCTGACACATTGTTGAAAGTGTTGTTAAACACCAATAAAACACCAATAAAACTGGTTGTACATTATACTTGACACATTGTTGAAAGTGTCGTTAAACACCAATAAAACTGGTCACCATGTAATACAAAATGTACGTTATACCTGACACATTGTTGAAAGTGTCGTTAAACACCAATAAAACTGGTCACCATGTAATACAAAATGTACGTTATACCTGACACATTGTTGAAAGTGTCGTTAAACACCAATAAAACTGGTCACCATGTTATACGTTATACCTGACACATTGTTGAAAGTGTCGTTAAGCACTAATAAAACTGGTCACCATGTTATACCTGACACATTGTTGAAAGTGTCGTTAAACACAAATAAAACTGGTCACCATGTTATACGCTATACCTGACACATTGTTGAAAGTGTCGTTAAACACGAATAAAACTGGTCACGATGTTCTACGCTATACCTGACACATTGTTGAAAAGTGTTGTTAAAAACCAATAAAACTGGTCACCATGTTATACAAAATGTACGTTATACCTGACACATTGTTGAAAAGTGTTGTTAAACACCAATAAAACTTGTCACCATGTAATACGTTATACCTGACACATTGTTGAAAGTGTCGTTAAACACCAATAAAACTGGTCACCATGTTATACATTATACCTGACACATTATTGAAAGTGTCGTTAAACACCAATAAAACTGGTCACTGTATTATACATGACACATTGTTAAAAGTGTCGTTAAACACCAATAAAACTGGTCACCATGTTATACGTTATACCTGACACATTGTTGAAAGTGTCGTTAATCACCAATAAAACTGGTCACCATGTTATACGCTATCATACGTAACCTGATACATTGTTGAAAGTGTCGTTAAACACCAATAAAACTGGTCACCATGTTATACGTTATACCTGACACATTGTTGAAAGTGTCGTTTAACACCAATAAAACTGGTCACCATGTTCTACGTTATACCTGACACATTGTTGAAAGTGTCGTTAAACACCAATAAAACTGGTCACCATGTTATACGTTATATCTGACACATTGTTGAAAGTGTTGTTAAACACCAATAAAACACCAATAAAACTGGTTGTACGTTATACTTGACACATTGTTGAAAGTGTCGTTAAACACGAATAAAACTGGTCACCATGTTATACATTATACCTGACACATTGTTGAAAGTGTCGTTAAGCACCAATAAAACTGGTCACCATGTTATACCTGACACATTGTTGAAAGTGTCGTTAAACACAAATAAAACTGGTCACCATGTTATACGCTATACCTGACACATTGTTGAAAGTGTCGTTAAACACGAATAAAACTGGTCACGATGTTCTATGTTATACCTGACACATTGTTGAAAAGTGTCGTTAAACACCAATAAAACTGGTCACCATGTTATACAAAATGTACGTTATACCTGACACATTGTTGAAAAGTGTTGTTAAACACCAATAAAACTTGTCACCATGTTATACGTTATACCTGACACATTGTTGAAAGTGTCGTTAAACACCAATTAAACTGATCACCATGTAATATGCTATAACAAACGCATTGTTGAAAGTGTCGTTAAACACCAATAAAACTTGTCACCATGTTATACATTATACCTGACACATTATTGAAAGTGTCGTTGAACACCAATAAAACTGGTCACTGTATTATACCTGACACATTGTTGAAAGTGTCGTTAAACACCAATAAAACTGGTCACCATGTTATACGCTATACCTGACACATTGTTGAAAGTGTCGCTAAACACCAATAAAACTGGTCACCATGTTATACGTTATATCTGACACATTGTTGAAAGTGTTGTTAAACACCAATAAAACACCAATAAAACTGGTTGTACGTTATACTTGACACATTGTTGAAAGTGTCGTTAAACACCAATAAAACTGGTCACCATGTAATACAAAATGTACGTTATACCTGACACATTGTTGAAAGTGTCGTTAAACACCAATAAAACTGGTCACCATGTTATACGTTATACCTGACACATTGTTGAAAGTGTCGTTAAGCACTAATAAAACTGGTCACCATGTTATACCTGACACATTGTTGAAAGTGTCGTTAAGCACAAATAAAACTGGTCACCATGTTATACGCTATACCTGACACATTGTTGAAAGTGTCGTTAAACACGAATAAAACTGGTCACGATGTTTTACGCTATACCTGACACATTGTTGAAAAGTGTCGTTAAAAACCAATAAAACTGGTCACCATGTTATACAAAATGTACGTTATACCTGACACATTGTTGAAAAGTGTTGTTAAACACCAATAAAACTTGTCACCATGTAATACGTTATACCTGACACATTGTTGAAAGTGTCGTTAAGCACCAATAAAACTGGTCACCATGTAATATGCTATTACTAACGCATTGTTGAAAGTGTCGTTAAACACCAATAAAACTGGTCACCATGTTATACATTATACCTGACACATTATTGAAAGTGTCGTTAAACACCAATAAAACTGGTCACTGTATTATACCTGACACATTGTTGAAAGTGTCGTTAAACACCAATAAAACTGGTCACCATGTTATACGTTATACCTGACACATTGTTGAAAGTGTCGTTAAACACCAATAAAACTGGTCACCATGTTATACGCTATACCTGATACATTGTTGAAAGTGTCGTTAAACACCAATAAAACTGGTCACCATGTTATACGTTATACCTGACACATTGTTGAAAGTGTCGTTAAACACCAATAAAACTGGTAACCATGTTTTACGTTATACCTGACACATTGTTTAAAGTGTCGTTAAACACCAATAAAACTGGTCACCATGTTATACGTTATATCTGACACATTGTTGAAAGTGTTGTTAAACACCAATAAAACACCAATAAAACTGGTTGTACGTTATACTTGACACATTGTTGAAAGTGTCGTTAAACACGAATAAAACTGGTCACCATGTTATACGGTATACCTGACACATTGTTGAAAGTGTCGTTAAGCACCAATAAAACTGGTCACCATGTTATACCTGACACATTGTTGAAAGTGTCGTTAAACACAAATAAAACTGGTCACCATGTTATACGCTATACCTGACACATTGTTGAAAGTGTCGTTAAACACGAATAAAACTGGTCACGATGTTCTACGTTATACCTGACACATTGTTGAAATGTGTCGTTAAACACCAATAAAACTGGTCACCATGTTATACAAAATGTACGTTATACCTGACACATTGTTGAAAAGTGTCGTTAAACACCAATAAAACTTGTCACCATGTTATACGTTATACCTGACACATTGTTGAAAGTGTCGTTAAACACCAATAAAACTGATCACCATGTAATATGCTATAACAAACGCATTGTTGAAAGTGTCGTTAAACACCAATAAAACTTGTCACCATGTTATACATTATACCTGACACATTATTGAAAGTGTCGTTGAACACCAATAAAACTGGTCACTGTATTATACCTGACACATTGTTGAAAGTGTCGTTAAACACCAATAAAACTGGTCACCATGTTATACGTTATACCTGACACATTGTTGAAAGTGTCGTTAAGCACTAATAAAACTGGTCACCATGTTATATCTGACACATTGTTGAAAGTGTCGTTAAACACAAATAAAACTGGTCACCATGTTATACGCTATACCTGACACATTGTTGAAAGTGTCGTTAAACACGAATAAAACTGGTCACGATGTTCTACGCTATACCTGACACATTGTTGAAAAGTGTCGTTAAAAACCAATAAAACTGGTCACCATGTTATACAAAATGTACGTTATACCTGACACATTGTTGAAAAGTGTTGTTAAACACCAATAAAACTTGTCACCATGTAATACGTTATACCTGACACATTGTTGAAAGTGTCGTTAAACACCAATAAAACTGGTCACCATGTAATATGCTATTACTAACGCATTGTTGAAAGTGTCGTTAAACACCAATAAAACTGGTCACCATGTTATACATTATACCTGACACATTATTGAAAGTGTCGTTAAACACCAATAAAACTGGTCACTGTATTATACCTGACACATTGTTGAAAGTGTCGTTAAACACCAATAAAACTGGTCACCATGTTATACGTTATACCTGACACATTGTTGAAAGTGTCGTTAAACACCAATAAAACTGGTCACCATGTTATATGCTATACCTGATACATTGTTGAAAGTGTCGTTAAACACCAATAAAACTGGTCACCATGTTATACGCTATACCTGACACATTGTTGAAAGTGTCGTTAAACACCAATAAAACTGGTCACCATGTTTTATGTTATACCTGAAACATTGTTGAAAGTGTCGTTAAACACCAATAAAACTGGTCACCATGTTATACGTTATATCTGACACATTGTTGAAAGTGTTGTTAAACACCAATAAAACACCAATAAAACTGGTTGTACGTTATACTTGACACATTGTTGAAAGTGTCGTTAAACACCAATAAAACTGAATGCCATATTATACATCATAGCTGAAATATTGTTGACAGTGGCGTTAATACCAATAAAACTGGCCAACATGTTATACCTGACACATTGTTGAAAGTGTCATTAAACAACAATAAAACTGGTCACCATGTAATACAAAATGTACGTTATACCTGACACATTGTTGAAAGTGTCGTTAAACACCAATAAAACTGGTCACCATGTTATACGTTATACCTGACACATAGTTGAAAGTGTTGTTAAACACCAATAAAACTGGTCACCATGTTTTATGTTATACCCGACACATTGTTGAAAGTGTTGTTAAACACCAATAAAACTGGTCACCATGTCATGCGCTATACCTGATACCTTGTTGAAATTGTCGTTAAACACCAATAAAACTGGTCACCATGTTATACGTTATACCTGACACATTGTTGAAAGTGTCGTTAAACACCAATAAAACTGGTCACCATGTTATACGTTATACCTGACACATTGTTGAAAGTGTCAATCACCAATAAAACTGGTCATCATGTTATACGTTTTACCTGACACATTGTTGAAAGTGTCGTTAAACACCAATAAAACTGATCACCATGTTATACGTTATACCTGACACATTGTTGAAAGTGTCGTTAAACACCAATAAAACTGGTCACCATGTTATACGCTATACCTGACACATTGTTGAAAGTGTCAATCACCAATAAAACTGGTCATCATGTTATACGTTTTACCTGAGACATTGTTGAAAGTGTCGTTAAATACCAATAAAACTGATCACCATGTTATACATTACACCTGACACATTGTTGAAAGTGTCGTTAAACACCAATAAAACTGGTCACCATGTTATACGTTATACCTGACACATTGTTGAAAGTGGTGTTAAACACCAATAAAACTGGTCACCATGTTCTACGTTACACCTGACACATTGTTGAAAGTGTCGTTAAACACCAATAAAAATGGTCACCATGTTATACGCTATACCTGACACATTGTTGAAAGTGTCGTTAAGAACCAATAAAACTGGTCACCATGTTATACCTGACACATTGTTGAAAGTGTCGCTAAGCACCAATAAAACTGGTCACCATGTTATACACTATACCTGATACATTGTTGAAAGTGTCGTTAAAACACCAATAAAACTGGTCACCATGTTATACGTTATACCTGACACATTGTTGAAAGTGTCGTTAAACACCAATAAAACTGATCACCATGTAATATGCTATAACAAACGCATTGTTGAAAGTGTCGTTAAACACCAATAAAACTTGTCACCATGTTATACATTATACCTGACACATTATTGAAAGTGTCGTTGAACACCAATAAAACTGGTCACTGTATTATACCTGACACATTGTTGAAAGTGTCGATAAACACCAATAAAACTGGTCACCATGTTATACGCTATACCTGACACATTGTTGAAAGTGTCGCTAAACACCAATAAAACTGGTCACCATGTTCTATGCTATACATGACACATTGTTGAAAGTGTCGTTAAACACCAATAAAACTGGTCACCATGTTATACGTTATATCTGACACATTGTTGAAAGTGTTGTTAAACACCAATAAAACACCAATAAAACTGGTTGTACGTTATACTTGACACATTGTTGAAAGTGTCGTTAAACACCAATAAAACTGAATGCCATATTATACATCATAGCTGAAATATTGTTGACAGTGGCGTTAATACCAATAAAACTGGCCAACATGTTATACCTGACACATTGTTGAAAGTGTCGTTAAACACCAATAAAACTGGTCACCATGTAATACAAAATGTACGTTATACCTGACACATTGTTGAAAGTGTCGTTAAACACCAATAAAACTGGTCATCATGTTATACGTTATACCTGACACATTGTTGAAAGTGTCGTTAAGCACTAATAAAACTGGTCACCATGTTATATCTGACACATTGTTGAAAGTGTCGTTAAACACAAATAAAACTGGTCACCATGTTATACGCTATACCTGACACATTGTTGAAAGTGTCGTTAAACACGAATAAAACTGGTCACGATGTTCTACGCTATACCTGACACATTGTTGAAAAGTGTCGTTAAAAACCAATAAAACTGGTCACCATGTTATACAAAATGTACGTTATACCTGACACATTGTTGAAAAGTGTTGTTAAACACCAATAAAACTTGTCACCATGTAATACGTTATACCTGACACATTGTTGACAGTGTCGTTAAACACCAATAAAACTGGTCACCATGTAATATGCTATTACTAACGCATTGTTGAAAGTGTCGTTAAACACCAATAAAACTGGTCACCATGTTATACATTATACCTGACACATTATTGAAAGTGTCGTTAAACACCAATAAAACTGGTCACTGTATTATACCTGACACATTGTTGAAAGTGTCGTTAAACACCAATAAAACTGGTCACCATGTTATACGTTATACCTGACACATTGTTGAAAGTGTCGTTAAACACCAATAAAACTGGTCACCATGTTATACGCTATACCTGATACATTGTTGAAAGTGTCGTTAAACACCAATAAAACTGGTCACCATGTTATACGCTATACCTGACATATTGTTGAAAGTGTCGTTAAACACCAATAAAACTGGTCACCATGTTCTACGTTATACCTGAAACATTGTTGAAAGTGTCGTTAAACACCAATAAAACTGGTCACCATGTTATACGTTATATCTGACACATTGTTGAAAGTGTTGTTAAACACCAATAAAACACCAATAAAACTGGTTGTACGTTATACTTGACACATTGTTGAAAGTGTCGTTAAACACCAATAAAACTGAATGCCATATTATACATCATAGCTGAAATATTGTTGACAGTGGCGTTAATACCAATAAAACTGGCCAACATGTTATACCTGACACATTGTTGAAAGTGTCATTAAACAACAATAAAACTGGTCACCATGTAATACAAAATGTACGTTATACCTGACACATTGTTGAAAGTGTCGTTAAACACCAATAAAACTGGTCACCATGTTATACGTTATACCTGACACATAGTTGAAAGTGTTGTTAAACACCAATAAAACTGGTCACCATGTTTTATGTTATACCCGACACATTGTTGAAAGTGTTGTTAAACACCAATAAAACTGGTCACCATGTCATACGCTATACCTGATACCTTGTTGAAATTGTCGTTAAACACCAATAAAACTGGTCACCATGTTATACGTTATACCTGACACATTGTTGAAAGTGTCGTTAAACACCAATAAAACTGGTCATCATGTTATACGTTTTACCTGACACATTGTTGAAAGTGTCGTTAAACACCAATAAAACTGATCACCATGTTATACCTTATACCTGACACATTGTTGAAAGTGTCGTTAAACACCAATAAAACTGGTCACCATGTTTTACGTTATACCTGACACATTGTTGAAAGTGTCAATCACCAATAAAACTGGTCATCATGTTATACGTTTTACCTGACACATTGTTGAAAGTGTCGTTAAATACCAATAAAACTGATCACCATGTTATACGTTATACCTGACACATTGTTGAAAGTGTCGTTAAACACCAATAAAACTGGTCACCATGTTATACGTTATACCTGACACATTGTTGAAAGTGGTGTTAAACACCAATAAAACTGGTCACCATGTTCTACGTTACACCTGACATATTGTTGAAAGTGTCGTTAAACACCAATAAAAATGGTCACCATGTTATACGCTATACCTGATACATTGTTGAAAGTGTCGTTAAGCACCAATAAAACTGGTCACCATGTTATACCTGACACATTGTTGAAAGTGTCGCTAAGCACCAATAAAACTGGTCACCATGTTATACACTATACCTGATACATTGTTGAAAGTGTCGTTAAAACACCAATAAAACTGGTCACCATGTTATACGTTATACCTGACACATTTTTGAAAGTGTTGTTAAACACCAATTAAACTGGTCACCATGTTATACGTTACACCTGACACATTGTTGAAAGTGTTGTTAAACACCAATAAAACTGGTCACCATGTAATATGCTATAAGTAACGCATTGTTGAAAGTGTCGTTAAACACCAATAAAACTGGTCACTGTATTATACCTGAAACATTGTTGAAAGTGTCGTTAAACACCAATAAAACTGGTCACCATGTTATACATTATACCTGACACATTATTGAAAGTGTCGCTAAACACCAATAAAACTGGTCACTGTATTATACCTGACACATTGTTGAAAGTGTCGTTAAACACCAATAAAACTGGTCACCATGTTATACGTTATACCTGACACATTGTTGAAAGTGTCGTTAAACACCAATAAAACTGGTCACCATGTTATATGCTATACCTGATACATTGTTGAAAGTGTTGTTAAACACCAATAAAACTGGTCACCATGTTATACGTTATACCTGAAACATTGTTGAAAAGTGTTGTTAAACACCAATTAAACTGGTCACCATGTTATACGTTACACCTGACACATTGTTGAAAGTGTTGTTAAACACCAATAAAACTGGTCACCATGTAATATGCTATAAGTAACGCATTGTTGAAAGTGTCGTTAAACACCAATAAAACTGATCACTGTATTATACCTGAAACATTGTTGAAAGTGTCGTTAAACACCAATAAAACTGGTCACCATGTTATACATTATACCTGACACATTATTGAAAGTGTCGCTAAACACCAATAAAACTGGTCACTGTATTATACCTGACACATTGTTGAAAGTGTCGTTAAACACCAATAAAACTGGTCACCATGTTATACGTTATACCTGACACATTGTTGAAAGTGTCGTTAAACACCAATAAAACTGGTCACCATGTTATATGCTATACCTGATACATTGTTGAAAGTGTTGTTAAACACCAATAAAACTGGTCACCATGTTATACGTTATACCTGAAACATTGTTGAAAAGTGTCGTTAAACACCAATAAAACTGGTCACCATGTTCTACGTTATATCTGACACATTGTTCAAAAGTGTCGTTAAACACCAATAAAACTGGTCACCACGTTATACAAAATTTACGTTATACCTGACACATTGTTGAAAAGTGTTGCTAAACACCAATAAAACTTGTCACCATGTTATACGCTATACCTGACACATTGTTGAAAAAGTCGTTAAACACGAATAAAACTGGTCACCATGTTCTATGTTATATCTGACACATTGTTGAAAAGTGTCGTTAAACACCAATAAAACTGGTCATCATGTTATACAAAATGTACGTTATACCTGACACATTGTTGAAAGTGTTGTTAAACACCAATAAAACTGGTCACCATGTAATATGCTATTACTAACGCATTGTTGAAAGTGTCGTTAAACACCAATAAAATTGGTCACCATGTTATACATTATACCTGACACATTATTGAAAGTGTCGTTAAACACCAATAAAACTGGTCACTGTATTATACCTGACACATTGTTGAAAGTGTCGTTAAACACCAATAAAACTGGTCACCATGTTATACGTTATACCTGACACATTGTTGAAAGTGTCGTTAAACACCAATAAAACTGGTCACCATGTTATACGCTATACCTGATACATTGTTGAAAGTGTCGTTAAACACCAATAAAACTGGTCACCATGTTATACGCTATACCTGACACATTGTTGAAAGTGTCGTTAAACACCAATAAAACTGGTCACCATGTTCTACGTTATACCTGAAACATTGTTGAAAGTGTCGTTAAACACCAATAAAACTGGTCACCATGTTATACGTTATATCTGACACATTGTTGAAAGTGTTGTTAAACACCAATAAAACACCAATAAAACTGGTTGTACGTTATACTTGACACATTGTTGAAAGTGTCGTTAAACACCAATAAAACTGAATGCCATATTATACATCATAGCTGAAATATTGTTGACAGTGGCGTTAATACCAATAAAACTGGCCAACATGTTATACCTGACACATTGTTGAAAGTGTCATTAAACAACAATAAAACTGGTCACCATGTAATACAAAATGTACGTTATACCTGACACATTGTTGAAAGTGTCGTTAAACACCAATAAAACTGGTCACCATGTTATACGTTATACCTGACACATAGTTGAAAGTGTTGTTAAACACCAATAAAACTGGTCACCATGTTTTATGTTATACCCGACACATTGTTGAAAGTGTTGTTAAACACCAATAAAACTGGTCACCATGTCATACGCTATACCTGATACCTTGTTGAAATTGTCGTTAAACACCAATAAAACTGGTCACCATGTTATACGTTATACCTGACACATTGTTGAAAGTGTCGTTAAACACCAATAAAACTGGTCACCATGTTATACGTTATACCTGACACATTGTTGAAAGTGTCAATCACCAATAAAACTGGTCATCATGTTATACGTTTTACCTGACACATTGTTGAAAGTGTCGTTAAACACCAATAAAACTGATCACCATGTTATACATTATACCTGACACATTGTTGAAAGTGTCGTTAAACACCAATAAAACTGGTCACCATGTTTTACGTTATACCTGACACATTGTTGAAAGTGTCAATCACCAATAAAACTGGTCATCATGTTATATGTTTTACCTGACACATTGTTGAAAGTGTCGTTAAATACCAATAAAACTGATCACCATGTTATACGTTATACCTGACACATTGTTGAAAGTGTCGTTAAACACCAATAAAACTGGTCACCATGTTATACGTTATACCTGACACATTGTTGAAAGTGGTGTTAAACACCAATAAAACTGGTCACCATGTTCTACGTTACACCTGACATATTGTTGAAAGTGTCGTTAAACACCAATAAAAATGGTCACCATGTTATACGCTATACCTGATACATTGTTGAAAGTGTCGTTAAGCACCAATAAAACTGGTCACCATGTTATACCTGACACATTGTTGAAAGTGTCGCTAAGCACCAATAAAACTGGTCACCATGTTATACACTATACCTGATACATTGTTGAAAGTGTCGTTAAAACACCAATAAAACTGGTCACCATGTTATACGCTATACCTGACACATTTTTGAAAGTGTTGTTAAACACCAATTAAACTGGTCACCATGTTATACGTTACACCTGACACATTGTTGAAAGTGTTGTTAAACAGCAATAAAACTGGTCACCATGTAATATGCTATAAGTAACGCATTGTTGAAAGTGTCGTTAAACACCAATAAAACTGGTCACTGTATTATACCTGAAACATTGTTGAAAGTGTCGTTAAACACCAATAAAACTGGTCACCATGTTATACATTATACCTGACACATTATTGAAAGTGTCGCTAAACACCAATAAAACTGGTCACTGTATTATACCTGACACATTGTTGAAAGTGTCGTTAAACACCAATAAAACTGGTCACCATGTTATACGTTATACCTGACACATTGTTGAAAGTGTCGTTAAACACCAATAAAACTGGTCACCATGTTATATGCTATACCTGATACATTGTTGAAAGTGTTGTTAAACACCAATAAAACTGGTCACCATGTTATACGTTATACCTGAAACATTGTTGAAAAGTGTTGTTAAACACCAATTAAACTGGTCACCATGTTATACGTTACACCTGACACATTGTTGAAAGTGTTGTTAAACACCAATAAAACTGGTCACCATGTAATATGCTATAAGTAACGCATTGTTGAAAGTGTCGTTAAACACCAATAAAACTGGTCACTGTATTATACCTGAAACATTGTTGAAAGTGTCGTTAAACACCAATAAAACTGGTCACCATGTTATACATTATACCTGACACATTATTGAAAGTGTCGCTAAACACCAATAAAACTGGTCACTGTATTATACCTGACACATTGTTGAAAGTGTCGTTAAACACCAATAAAACTGGTCACCATGTTATACGTTATACCTGACACATTGTTGAAAGTGTCGTTAAACACCAATAAAACTGGTCACCATGTTATATGCTATACCTGATACATTGTTGAAAGTGTTGTTAAACACCAATAAAACTGGTCACCATGTTATACGTTATACCTGAAACATTGTTGAAAAGTGTCGTTAAACACCAATAAAACTGGTCACCATGTTCTACGTTATATCTGACACATTGTTGAAAAGTGTCGTTAAACACCAATAAAACTGGTCACCACGTTATACAAAATTTACGTTATACCTGACACATTGTTGAAAAGTGTTGCTAAACACCAATAAAACTTGTCACCATGTTATACGCTATACCTGACACATTGTTGAAAAAGTCGTTAAACACGAATAAAACTGGTCACCATGTTCTATGTTATATCTGACACATTGTTGAAAAGTGTCGTTAAACACCAATAAAACTGGTCATCATGTTATACAAAATGTACGTTATACCTGACACATTGTTGAAAGTGTCGTTAAACACCAATAAAACTGATCACCATGTTATACGTTATACCTGACACATTGTTGAAAGTGTCGTTAAACACCAATAAAACTGGTCACCATGTTATACGCTGTACCTGATACATTGTTGATAGTGTCGTTAAACACCAATAAAACTGGTCACCATGTTATACGTTATACCTGACACATTGTTGAAAAAGTCGTTAAACACGAATAAAACTGGTCACCATGTTCTACGTTATATCTGACACATTGTTGAAAAGTGTCGTTAAACACCAATAAAACTGGTCACCATGTTATACAAAATGTACGTTATACCTGACACATTGTTGAACAGTGTTGCTAAACACCAATAAAACTTGTCACCATGTTATACGTTATACCTGAAACATTGTTGAAAGTGTCGTTAAACACCAATAAAACTGGTCACCATGTAATACGCTATACCTAACACATTGTTGAAAGTGTCGTAAAGCACCAATAAAACTGGTCACCATGTTATACGTTATACCTGACACATTATTGAAAGTGTCGTTAAACACCAATAAAACTGGTCACTGTATTATACCTGAAACATTGTTGAAAGTGTCGTTAAACACCAATAAAACTGGTCACCATGTTATACGCTATACCTGACACATTGTTGAAAGTGTCGTTAAACACCAATAAAACTGGTCACCATGTTATACACTATACCTGATACATTGTTGAAAGTGTCGTTAAACACCAATAAAACTGGTCACCATGTCATACGCTATACCTGACACATTTTTGAAAGTGTCGTTAAACACCAATTAAACTGGTCACCATGTTATACGTTATACCTGACACATTGTTGAAAGTATTGTTAAACACCAATAAAACTGGTCACCATGTAATATGCTATAACTAACGCATTGTTGAAAGTGTCGTTAAACACCAATAAAACTGGTCACCATGTTATACGTTATACCTGACACATTTTTGAAAGTGTCGTTAAACACCAATTAAACTGGTCACCATGTTATACGCTATACCTGACACATTGTTGAAAGTATTGTTAAACACCAATAAAACTGGTCACCATGTAATATGCTATAACTAACGCATTGTTGAAAGTGTCGTTAAACACCAATAAAACTGGTCACCATGTTATACATTATACCTGACACATTATTGAAAGTGTCGTTAAACACCAATAAAACTAGTCACTGTATTATACCTGACACATTGTTGAAAGTGTCGTTAAACACCAATAAAACTGGTCACCATGTTATACGTTATACCTGACACATTGTTGAAAGTGTCATTAAACACCAATAAAACTGATCACCATGTTATACACTATACCTGATACATTGTTGAAAGTGTCGTTAAACACCAATAAAACTGGTCACCATGTTATACGTTATACCTGACACATTTTTGAAAGTGTCGTTAAACACCAATTAAACTGGTCACCATGTTATACGTTATACCTGACACATTGTTGAAAGTGTTGTTAAACACCAATAAAACTGGTCACCATGTAATATGCTATAAGTAACGCATTGTTGAAAGTGTCGTTAAACACCAATAAAACTGGTCACCATGTTATACATTATACCTGACACATTATTGAAAGTGTCGTTAAACACCAATAAAACTGGTCACTGTATTATACCTGACACATTGTTGAAAGTGTCGTTAAACACCAATAAAACTGGTCACCATGTTATACGTTATACCTGACACATTGTTGAAAGTGTCGTTAAGCACCAATAAAACTGGTCACCATGTTATACGCTATACCTGATACATTGTTGAAAGTGTCGTTAAACACCAATAAAACTGGTAACCATGTTATACGTTATACCTGACACATTGTTGAAAAAGTCGTTAAACACGAATAAAACTGGTCACCATGTTCAACGTTATATCCGACACATTGTTGAAAGGTGTCGTTAAACACCAATAAAACTGGTCACCATGTTATACAAAATGTACGTTATACCTGACACATTGTTGAAATGTGTTGCTAAACACCAATAAAACTTGCTACCATGTTATACGTTATACCTGACACATTGTTGAAAGTGTCGTTAAACACCAATAAAACTGGTCGCCATGTAATACGCTATACCTAACACATTGTTGAAAGTGTCGTTAAACACCAATAAAACTGGTCACTGTATTATACCTGAAACATTGTTGAAAGTGTCGTTAAACACCAATAAAACTGGTCACCATGTTATACAAAATGTACGTTATACCTGACACATTGTTGAACAGTGTTGCTAAACACCAATAAAACTTGTCACCATGTTATACGTTATACCTGAAACATTGTTGAAAGTGTCGTTAAACACCAATAAAACTGGTCACCATGTAATACGCTATACCTAACACATTGTTGAAAGTGTCGTAAAGCACCAATAAAACTGGTCACCATGTTATACGTTATACCTGACACATTATTGAAAGTGTCGTTAAACACCAATAAAACTGGTCACTGTATTATACCTGAAACATTGTTGAAAGTGTCGTTAAACACCAATAAAACTGGTCACCATGTTATACGCTATACCTGACACATTGTTGAAAGTGTCGTTAAACACCAATAAAACTGGTCACCATGTTATACACTATACCTGATACATTGTTGAAAGTGTCGTTAAACACCAATAAAACTGGTCACCATGTCATACGCTATACCTGACACATTTTTGAAAGTGTCGTTAAACACCAATTAAACTGGTCACCATGTTATACGTTATACCTGACACATTGTTGAAAGTATTGTTAAACACCAATAAAACTGGTCACCATGTAATATGCTATAACTAACGCATTGTTGAAAGTGTCGTTAAACACCAATAAAACTGGTCACCATGTTATACGTTATACCTGACACATTTTTGAAAGTGTCGTTAAACACCAATTAAACTGGTCACCATGTTATACGCTATACCTGACACATTGTTGAAAGTATTGTTAAACACCAATAAAACTGGTCACCATGTAATATGCTATAACTAACGCATTGTTGAAAGTGTCGTTAAACACCAATAAAACTGGTCACCATGTTATACATTATACCTGACACATTATTGAAAGTGTCGTTAAACACCAATAAAACTAGTCACTGTATTATACCTGACACATTGTTGAAAGTGTCGTTAAACACCAATAAAACTGGTCACCATGTTATACGTTATACCTGACACATTGTTGAAAGTGTCATTAAACACCAATAAAACTGATCACCATGTTATACACTATACCTGATACATTGTTGAAAGTGTCGTTAAACACCAATAAAACTGGTCACCATGTTATACGTTATACCTGACACATTTTTGAAAGTGTCGTTAAACACCAATTAAACTGGTCACCATGTTATACGTTATACCTGACACATTGTTGAAAGTGTTGTTAAACACCAATAAAACTGGTCACCATGTAATATGCTATAAGTAACGCATTGTTGAAAGTGTCGTTAAACACCAATAAAACTGGTCACCATGTTATACATTATACCTGACACATTATTGAAAGTGTCGTTAAACACCAATAAAACTGGTCACTGTATTATACCTGACACATTGTTGAAAGTGTCGTTAAACACCAATAAAACTGGTCACCATGTTATACGTTATACCTGACACATTGTTGAAAGTGTCGTTAAGCACCAATAAAACTGGTCACCATGTTATACGCTATACCTGATACATTGTTGAAAGTGTCGTTAAACACCAATAAAACTGGTAACCATGTTATACGTTATACCTGACACATTGTTGAAAAAGTCGTTAAACACGAATAAAACTGGTCACCATGTTCAACGTTATATCCGACACATTGTTGAAAGGTGTCGTTAAACACCAATAAAACTGGTCACCATGTTATACAAAATGTACGTTATACCTGACACATTGTTGAAATGTGTTGCTAAACACCAATAAAACTTGCTACCATGTTATACGTTATACCTGACACATTGTTGAAAGTGTCGTTAAACACCAATAAAACTGGTCGCCATGTAATACGCTATACCTAACACATTGTTGAAAGTGTCGTTAAACACCAATAAAACTGGTCACTGTATTATACCTGAAACATTGTTGAAAGTGTCGTTAAACACCAATAAAACTGGTCACCATGTTATACAAAATGTACGTTATACCTGACACATTGTTGAAAAGTGTTGCTAAACACCAATAAAACTTGTCACCATGTTATATACGCTATACCTGACATATTGTCGAAAGTGTCGTTAAACACCAATAAAACTGGTCACCATGTAATACGCTATACCTAACACATTGTTGAAAGTGTCGTTAAACACCAATAAAACTGGTCACCATGTTATACGTTATACCTGACACATTGTTGAAAGTGTCGTTAAACACCAATAAAACTGGTCACCATGTTATACACTATACCTGATACATTGTTGAAAGTGTCGTTAACCACCAATAAAACTGGTCACCATGTTATACGTTATACCTGACACATTTTTGAAAGTGTCGTTAAACACCAATTAAACTGGTCACCATGTTATACGTTATACCTGACACATTGTTGAAAGTGTTGTTAAACACCAATAAAACTGGTCACCATGTAATATGCTATAAGTAAGGCATTGTTGAAAGTGTCGTTAAACACCAATAAAACTGGTCACCATGTTATACATTATACCTGACACATTATTGAAAGTGTCGTTAAACACCAATAAAACTGGTCACTGTATTATACCTGACACATTGTTGAAAGTGTCGTTAAACACCAATAAAACTGGTCACCATGTTATACGTTATACCTGACACATTGTTGAAAGTGTCGTTAAACACCAATAAAACTGGTCACCATGTTATACGTTATACCTGACACATTTTTGAAAGTGTCGTTAAACACCAATTAAACTGGTCACCATGTTATACGTTATACCTGACACATTGTTGAAAGTGTTGTTAAACACCAATAAAACTGGTCACCATGTAATATGCTATAAGTAAGGCATTGTTGAAAGTGTCGTTAAACACCAATAAAACTGGTCACCATGTTATACATTATACCTGACACATTATTGAAAGTGTCGTTAAACACCAATAAAACTGGTCACTGTATTATACCTGACACATTGTTGAAAGTGTCGTTAAACACCAATAAAACTGGTCACCATGTTATACGTTATACCTGACACATTGTTGAAAGTGTCGTTAAACACCAATAAAACTGGTCACCATGTTATACGCTATACCTGATACATTGTTGAAAGTGTCGTTAAACACCAATAAAACTGGTCACCATGTTATACGTTATACCTGACACATTGTTGAAAAAGTCATTAAACACGAATAAAACTGGTCACCATGTTCTACGTTATATCTGACACATTGTTGAAAGGTGTCGTTAAACACCAATAAAACTGGTCACCATGTTATACAAAATGTACGTTATACCTGACACATTGTTGAAATGTGTTGCTAAACACCAATAAAACTTGTCACCATGTTATACGTTATACCTGACACATTGTTGAAAGTGTCGTTAAACACCAATAAAACTGGTCACCATGTAATACGCTATACCTAACACATTGTTGAAAGTGTCGTTAAACACCAATAAAACTGGTCACCATGTTCTACGTTATACCTGACACATTATTGAAAGTGTCGTTAAACACCAATAAAACTGGTCACTGTATTATACCTGAAACATTGTTGAAAGTGTCGTTAAACACCAATAAAACTGGTCACCATGTTATACAAAATGTACGTTATACCTGACACATTGTTGAAAAGTGTTGCTAAACACCAATAAAACTTGTCACCATGTTATACGCTATACCTGACATATTGTTGAAAGTGTCGTTAAACACCAATAAAACTGGTCACCATGTAATACGCTATACCTAACATATTGTTGAAAGTGTCGTTAAACACCAATAAAACTGGTCACCATGTTATACGTTATACATGACACATTATTGAAAGTGTCGTTAAACACCAATAAAACTGGTCACTGTATTATACCTGAAACATTGTTGAAAGTGTCGTTAAACACCAATAAAACTGGTCACCATGTTATACACTATACCTGATACATTGTTGAAAGTGTCGTTAAACACCAATAAAACTGGTCACCATGTTATACACTATACCTGATACATTGTTGAAAGTGTCGTTAAACACCAATAAAACTGGTCACCATGTTATACGTTATACCTGACACATTTTTGAAAGTGTCGCTAAACACCAATTAAACTGGTCACCATGTTATACGTTATACCTGACACATTGTTGAAAGTGTTGTTAAACACCAATAAAACTGGTCACCATGTAATATGCTATAACTAACGCATTGTTGAAAGTGTCGTTAAACACCAATAAATCTGGTCACCATGTTATATATTATACCTGACACATTATTGAAAGTGTCGTTAAACACCAATAAAACTGGTCACTGTATTATACCTGACACATTGTTGAAAGTGTCGTTAAACACCAATAAAACTGGTCACCATGTTATACATTATACCTGACACATTGTTGAAAGTGTCATTAAACACCAATAAAACTGGTCACCATGTTATACGCTATACCTGATACATTGTTGAAAGTGTCGCTAAACACCAATAAAACTGGTCACCATGTTATACACTATACCTGACACATTGTTGAAAAAGTCGTTAAACACGAATAAAACTGGTCACCATGTTCTACGTTATATCTGACACATTGTTGAAAAGTGTCGTTAAACGCCATTAAAACTGGTCACCATGTTATACAAAATGTACGCTATACCTGACACATTGTTGAAAAGTGTTGCTAAACACCAATAAAACTTGTCACCATGTTATACGTTATACCTGACACATTGTTGAAAGTGTCGTTAAACACCAATAAAACTGGTCACCATGTAATACGCTATACCTAAAACATTGTTGAAAGTGTCGTTAAACACCAATAAAACTGGTCACCATGTTATACGTTATACCTGACACATTATTGAAAGTGTCGTTAAACACCAATAAAACTGGTCACTGTATTATACCTGAAACATTGTTGAAAGTGTCGTTAAACACCAATAAAACTGGTCACCATGTTATACGTTATACCTGACACATTGTTGAAAGTGTGTTAAACACCAATAAAACTGGTCACCATGTTATACACTATACCTGATACATTGTTGAAAGTGTCGTTAAACACCAATAAAACTGGTCACCATGTTATACGTTATACCTGACACATTTTTGAAAGTGTCGTTAAACACCAATTAAACTGGTCACCATGTTATACATTATACCTGACACATTGTTGAAAGTGTTGTTAAACACCAATAAAACTGTTCACCATGTAATATGCTATTGCTAACGCATTGTTGAAAGTGTCGTTAAACACCAATAAAACTGGTCACCATGTTATACATTATACCTGACACATTATTGAAAGTGTCGTTAAACACCAATAAAACTGGTCACTGTATTATACCTGACACATTGTTGAAAGTGTCGTTAAACACCAATAAAACTGGCCACCATGTTATACGTTGTACCTGACACATTGTTGAAAGTGTCGTTAAACACCAATAAAACTGGTCACCATGTTATACGCTATACCTGATACATTGTTGAAAGTGTCGTTAAACACCAATAAAACTGGTCACCATGTTATACGTTATACCTGACACATTGTTGAAAGTGTTGTTAAACACCAATAAAACTGGTCACCATGTTCTACGTTATACCTGACACATTGTTGAAAGTGTCGTTAAACACCAATAAAACTGGTCACCATGTTATACGTTATATCTGACACATTGTTGAAAGTGTTGTTAAACACCAATAAAACACCAATAAAACTGGTTGTATGTTATACTTGACACATTGTTGAAAGTGTCGTTAAACACCAATAAAACTGAATGCCATATTATACATCATAGCTGAAATACTGTTGACAGTGGCGTTAATACCAATAAAATGGGCCAACATGTTATACCTGACACATTGTTGAAAGTGTCGTTAAACACCAATAAAACTGGTCACCATGTAATACAAAATGTACGTTATACCTGACACACAGTTAAAAGTGTCGTTAAACACCAATAAAACTGGTCACCATGTTCTACGTTATATCTGACACATTGTTGAAAGGTGTCGTTAAACACCAATAAAACTGGTCACCATGTTATACAAAATGTACGTTATACCTGACACATTGTTGAAATGTGTTGCTAAACACCAATAAAACTTGTCACCATGTTATACGTTATACCTGACACATTGTTGAAAGTGTCGTTAAACACCAATAAAACTGGTCACCATGTAATACGCTATACCTAACACATTGTTGAAAGTGTCGTTAAACACCAATAAAACTGGTCACCATGTTCTACGTTATACCTGACACATTATTGAAAGTGTCGTTAAACACCAATAAAACTGGTCACTGTATTATACCTGAAACATTGTTGAAAGTGTCGTTAAACACCAATAAAACTGGTCACCATGTTATACAAAATGTACGTTATACCTGACACATTGTTGAAAAGTGTTGCTAAACACCAATAAAACTTGTCACCATGTTATACGCTATACCTGTCATATTGTTGAAAGTGTCGTTAAACACCAATAAAACTGGTCACCATGTAATACGCTATACCTAACATATTGTTGAAAGTGTCGTTAAACACCAATAAAACTGGTCACCATGTTATACGTTATACATGACACATTATTGAAAGTGTCGTTAAACACCAATAAAACTGGTCACTGTATTATACCTGAAACATTGTTGAAAGTGTCGTTAAACACCAATAAAACTGGTCACCATGTTATACACTATACCTGATACATTGTTGAAAGTGTCATTAAACACCAATAAAACTGGTCACCATGTTATACACTATACCTGATACATTGTTGAAAGTGTCGTTAAACACCAATAAAACTGGTCACCATGTTATACGTTATACCTGACACATTTTTGAAAGTGTCGCTAAACACCAATTAAACTGGTCACCATGTTATACGTTATACCTGACACATTGTTGAAAGTGTTGTTAAACACCAATAAAACTGGTCACCATGTAATATGCTATAACTAACGCATTGTTGAAAGTGTCGTTAAACACCAATAAATCTGGTCACCATGTTATATATTATACCTGACACATTATTGAAAGTGTCGTTAAACACCAATAAAACTGGTCACTGTATTATACCTGACACATTGTTGAAAGTGTCGTTAAACACCAATAAAACTGGTCACCATGTTATACGTTATACCTGACACATTGTTGAAAGTGTCATTAAACACCAATAAAACTGGTCACCATGTTATACGCTATACCTGATACATTGTTGAAAGTGTCGCTAAACACCAATAAAACTGGTCACCATGTTATACACTATACCTGACACATTGTTGAAAAAGTCGTTAAACACGAATAAAACTGGTCACCATGTTCTACGTTATATCTGACACATTGTTGAAAAGTGTCGTTAAACGCCATTAAAACTGGTCACCATGTTATACAAAATGTACGTTATACCTGACACATTGTTGAAAAGTGTTGCTAAACACCAATAAAACTTGTCACCATGTTATACGTTATACCTGACACATTGTTGAAAGTGTCGTTAAACACCAATAAAACTGGTCACCATGTAATACGCTATACCTAAAACATTGTTGAAAGTGTCGTTAAACACCAATAAAACTGGTCACCATGTTATACGTTATACCTGACACATTATTGAAAGTGTCGTTAAACACCAATAAAACTGGTCACTGTATTATACCTGAAACATTGTTGAAAGTGTCGTTAAACACAAATAAAACTGGTCACCATGTTATACGTTATACCTGACACATTGTTGAAAGTGTGTTAAACACCAATAAAACTGGTCACCATGTTATACACTATACCTGATACATTGTTGAAAGTGTCGTTAAACACCAATAAAACTGGTCACCATGTTATACGTTATACCTGACACATTTTTGAAAGTGTCGTTAAACACCAATTAAACTGGTCACCATGTTATACATTATACCTGACACATTGTTGAAAGTGTTGTTAAACACCAATAAAACTGGTCACCATGTAATATGCTATAGCTAACGCATTGTTGAAAGTGTCGTTAAACACCAATAAAACTGGTCACCATGTTATACATTATACCTGACACATTATTGAAAGTGTCGTTAAACACCAATAAAACTGGTCACTGTATTATACCTGACACATTGTTGAAAGTGTCGTTAAACACCAATAAAACTGGTCACCATGTTATACGTTATACCTGACACATTGTTGAAAGTGTCGTTAAACACCAATAAAACTGGTCACCATGTTATACGCTATACCTGATACATTGTTGAAAGTGTCGTTAAACACCAATAAAACTGGTCACCATGATATACGTTATACCTGACACATTGTTGAAAAAGTCATTAAACACGAATAAAACTGGTCACCATGTTCTACGTTATATCTGACACATTGTTGAAAGGTGTCGTTAAACACCAATAAAACTGGTCACCATGTTATACAAAATGTACGTTATACCTGACACATTGTTGAAATGTGTTGCTAAACACCAATAAAACTTGTCACCATGTTATACGTTATACCTGACACATTGTTGAAAGTGTCGTTAAACACCAATAAAACTGGTCACCATGTAATACGCTATACCTAACACATTGTTGAAAGTGTCGTTAAACACCAATAAAACTGGTCACCATGTTCTACGTTATACCTGACACATTATTGAAAGTGTCGTTAAACACCAATAAAACTGGTCACTGTATTATACCTGACACATTGTTGAAAGTGTCGTTAAACACCAATAAAACTGGTCACCATGTTATACGTTATACCTGACACATTGTTGAAAGTGTCGTTAAACACCAATAAAACTGGTCACCATGTTATACGCTATACCTGATACATTGTTGAAAGTGTCGTTAAACACCAATAAAACTGGTCACCATGTTATACGTTATACCTGACACATTGTTGAAAAAGTCATTAAACACGAATAAAACTGGTCACCATGTTCTACGTTATATCTGACACATTGTTGAAAGGTGTCGTTAAACACCAATAAAACTGGTCACCATGTTATACAAAATGTACGTTATACCTGACACATTGTTGAAATGTGTTGCTAAACACCAATAAAACTTGTCACCATGTTATACGTTATACCTGACACATTGTTGAAAGTGTCGTTAAACACCAATAAAACTGGTCACCATGTAATACGCTATACCTAACACATTGTTGAAAGTGTCGTTAAACACCAATAAAACTGGTCACCATGTTCTACGTTATACCTGACACATTATTGAAAGTGTCGTTAAACACCAATAAAACTGGTCACTGTATTATACCTGAAACATTGTTGAAAGTGTCGTTAAACACCAATAAAACTGGTCACCATGTTATACAAAATGTACGTTATACCTGACACATTGTTGAAAAGTGTCGCTAAACACCAATAAAACTTGTCACCATGTTATACGCTATACCTGACATATTGTTGAAAGTGTCGTTAAACACCAATAAAACTGGTCACCATGTTATACGTTATACATGACACATTATTGAAAGTGTCGTTAAACACCAATAAAACTGGTCACTGTATTATACCTGAAGCATTGTTGAAAGTGTCGTTAAACACCAATAAAACTGGTCACCATGTTATACACTATACCTGATACATTGTTGAAAGTGTCGTTAAACACCAATAAAACTGGTCACCATGTTATACACTATACCTGATACATTGTTGAAAGTGTCGTTAAACACCAATAAAACTGGTCACCATGTTATACGTTATACCTGACACATTGTTGAAAGTGTCGTTAAACACCAATAAAACTGGTCACCATGTAATATGCTATACCTAAAACATTGTTGAAAGTGTCGTTAAACACCAATAAAACTGGTCACCATGTTATACGTTATACCTGACACATTTTTGAAAGTGTCGTTAAACACCAATTAAACTGGTCACCATGTTATACGCTATACCTGACACATTGTTGAAAGTATTGTTAAACACCAATAAAACTGGTCACCATGTAATATGCTATAACTAACGCATTGTTGAAAGTGTCGTTAAACACCAATAAAACTGGTCACCATGTTATACATTATACCTGACACATTATTGAAAGTGTCGTTAAACACCAATAAAACTAGTCACTGTATTATACCTGACACATTGTTGAAAGTGTCGTTAAACACCAATAAAACTGGTCACCATGTTATACGTTATACCTGACACATTGTTGAAAGTGTCATTAAACACCAATAAAACTGATCACCATGTTATACACTATACCTGATACATTGTTGAAAGTGTCGTTAAACACCAATAAAACTGGTCACCATGTTATACGTTATACCTGACACATTTTTGAAAGTGTCGTTAAACACCAATTAAACTGGTCACCATGTTATACGTTATACCTGACACATTGTTGAAAGTGTTGTTAAACACCAATAAAACTGGTCACCATGTAATATGCTATAAGTAACGCATTGTTGAAAGTGTCGTTAAACACCAATAAAACTGGTCACCATGTTATACATTATACCTGACACATTATTGAAAGTGTCGTTAAACACCAATAAAACTGGTCACTGTATTATACCTGACACATTGTTGAAAGTGTCGTTAAACACCAATAAAACTGGTCACCATGTTATACGTTATACCTGACACATTGTTGAAAGTGTCGTTAAGCACCAATAAAACTGGTCACCATGTTATACGCTATACCTGATACATTGTTGAAAGTGTCGTTAAACACCAATAAAACTGGTAACCATGTTATACGTTATACCTGACACATTGTTGAAAAAGTCGTTAAACACGAATAAAACTGGTCACCATGTTCAACGTTATATCCGACACATTGTTGAAAGGTGTCGTTAAACACCAATAAAACTGGTCACCATGTTATACAAAATGTACGTTATACCTGACACATTGTTGAAATGTGTTGCTAAACACCAATAAAACTTGCTACCATGTTATACGTTATACCTGACACATTGTTGAAAGTGTCGTTAAACACCAATAAAACTGGTCGCCATGTAATACGCTATACCTAACACATTGTTGAAAGTGTCGTTAAACACCAATAAAACTGGTCACTGTATTATACCTGAAACATTGTTGAAAGTGTCGTTAAACACCAATAAAACTGGTCACCATGTTATACAAAATGTACGTTATACCTGACACATTGTTGAACAGTGTTGCTAAACACCAATAAAACTTGTCACCATGTTATACGTTATACCTGAAACATTGTTGAAAGTGTCGTTAAACACCAATAAAACTGGTCACCATGTAATACGCTATACCTAACACATTGTTGAAAGTGTCGTAAAGCACCAATAAAACTGGTCACCATGTTATACGTTATACCTGACACATTATTGAAAGTGTCGTTAAACACCAATAAAACTGGTCACTGTATTATACCTGAAACATTGTTGAAAGTGTCGTTAAACACCAATAAAACTGGTCACCATGTTATACGCTATACCTGACACATTGTTGAAAGTGTCGTTAAACACCAATAAAACTGGTCACCATGTTATACACTATACCTGATACATTGTTGAAAGTGTCGTTAAACACCAATAAAACTGGTCACCATGTCATACGCTATACCTGACACATTTTTGAAAGTGTCGTTAAACACCAATTAAACTGGTCACCATGTTATACGTTATACCTGACACATTGTTGAAAGTATTGTTAAACACCAATAAAACTGGTCACCATGTAATATGCTATAACTAACGCATTGTTGAAAGTGTCGTTAAACACCAATAAAACTGGTCACCATGTTATACGTTATACCTGACACATTTTTGAAAGTGTCGTTAAACACCAATTAAACTGGTCACCATGTTATACGCTATACCTGACACATTGTTGAAAGTATTGTTAAACACCAATAAAACTGGTCACCATGTAATATGCTATAACTAACGCATTGTTGAAAGTGTCGTTAAACACCAATAAAACTGGTCACCATGTTATACATTATACCTGACACATTATTGAAAGTGTCGTTAAACACCAATAAAACTAGTCACTGTATTATACCTGACACATTGTTGAAAGTGTCGTTAAACACCAATAAAACTGGTCACCATGTTATACGTTATACCTGACACATTGTTGAAAGTGTCATTAAACACCAATAAAACTGATCACCATGTTATACACTATACCTGATACATTGTTGAAAGTGTTGTTAAACACCAATAAAACTGGTCACCATGTTATACGTTATACCTGACACATTTTTGAAAGTGTCGTTAAACACCAATTAAACTGGTCACCATGTTATACGTTATACCTGACACATTGTTGAAAGTGTTGTTAAACACCAATAAAACTGGTCACCATGTAATATGCTATAAGTAACGCATTGTTGAAAGTGTCGTTAAACACCAATAAAACTGGTCACCATGTTATACATTATACCTGACACATTATTGAAAGTGTCGTTAAACACCAATAAAACTGGTCACTGTATTATACCTGACACATTGTTGAAAGTGTCGTTAAACACCAATAAAACTGGTCACCATGTTATACGTTATACCTGACACATTGTTGAAAGTGTCGTTAAGCACCAATAAAACTGGTCACCATGTTATACGCTATACCTGATACATTGTTGAAAGTGTCGTTAAACACCAATAAAACTGGTAACCATGTTATACGTTATACCTGACACATTGTTGAAAAAGTCGTTAAACACGAATAAAACTGGTCACCATGTTCAACGTTATATCCGACACATTGTTGAAAGGTGTCGTTAAACACCAATAAAACTGGTCACCATGTTATACAAAATGTACGTTATACCTGACACATTGTTGAAATGTGTTGCTAAACACCAATAAAACTTGCTACCATGTTATACGTTATACCTGACACATTGTTGAAAGTGTCGTTAAACACCAATAAAACTGGTCGCCATGTAATACGCTATACCTAACACATTGTTGAAAGTGTCGTTAAACACCAATAAAACTGGTCACTGTATTATACCTGAAACATTGTTGAAAGTGTCGTTAAACACCAATAAAACTGGTCACCATGTTATACAAAATGTACGTTATACCTGACACATTGTTGAAAAGTGTTGCTAAACACCAATAAAACTTGTCACCATGTTATATACGCTATACCTGACATATTGTCGAAAGTGTCGTTAAACACCAATAAAACTGGTCACCATGTAATACGCTATACCTAACACATTGTTGAAAGTGTCGTTAAACACCAATAAAACTGGTCACCATGTTATACGTTATACCTGACACATTGTTGAAAGTGTCGTTAAACACCAATAAAACTGGTCACCATGTTATACACTATACCTGATACATTGTTGAAAGTGTCGTTAACCACCAATAAAACTGGTCACCATGTTATACGTTATACCTGACACATTTTTGAAAGTGTCGTTAAACACCAATTAAACTGGTCACCATGTTATACGTTATACCTGACACATTGTTGAAAGTGTTGTTAAACACCAATAAAACTGGTCACCATGTAATATGCTATAAGTAAGGCATTGTTGAAAGTGTCGTTAAACACCAATAAAACTGGTCACCATGTTATACATTATACCTGACACATTATTGAAAGTGTCGTTAAACACCAATAAAACTGGTCACTGTATTATACCTGACACATTGTTGAAAGTGTCGTTAAACACCAATAAAACTGGTCACCATGTTATACGTTATACCTGACACATTGTTGAAAGTGTCGTTAAACACCAATAAAACTGGTCACCATGTTATACGTTATACCTGACACATTTTTGAAAGTGTCGTTAAACACCAATTAAACTGGTCACCATGTTATACGTTATACCTGACACATTGTTGAAAGTGTTGTTAAACACCAATAAAACTGGTCACCATGTAATATGCTATAAGTAAGGCATTGTTGAAAGTGTCGTTAAACACCAATAAAACTGGTCACCATGTTATACATTATACCTGACACATTATTGAAAGTGTCATTAAACACCAATAAAACTGGTCACTGTATTATACCTGACACATTGTTGAAAGTGTCGTTAAACACCAATAAAACTGGTCACCATGTTATACGTTATACCTGACACATTGTTGAAAGTGTCGTTAAACACCAATAAAACTGGTCACCATGTTATACGCTATACCTGATACATTGTTGAAAGTGTCGTTAAACACCAATAAAACTGGTCACCATGTTATACGTTATACCTGACACATTGTTGAAAAAGTCATTAAACACGAATAAAACTGGTCACCATGTTCTACGTTATATCTGACACATTGTTGAAAGGTGTCGTTAAACACCAATAAAACTGGTCACCATGTTATACAAAATGTACGTTATACCTGACACATTGTTGAAATGTGTTGCTAAACACCAATAAAACTTGTCACCATGTTATACGTTATACCTGACACATTGTTGAAAGTGTCGTTAAACACCAATAAAACTGGTCACCATGTAATACGCTATACCTAACACATTGTTGAAAGTGTCGTTAAACACCAATAAAACTGGTCACCATGTTCTACGTTATACCTGACACATTATTGAAAGTGTCGTTAAACACCAATAAAACTGGTCACTGTATTATACCTGAAACATTGTTGAAAGTGTCGTTAAACACCAATAAAACTGGTCACCATGTTATACAAAATGTACGTTATACCTGACACATTGTTGAAAAGTGTTGCTAAACACCAATAAAACTTGTCACCATGTTATACGCTATACCTGACATATTGTTGAAAGTGTCGTTAAACACCAATAAAACTGGTCACCATGTAATACGCTATACCTAACATATTGTTGAAAGTGTCGTTAAACACCAATAAAACTGGTCACCATGTTATACGTTATACATGACACATTATTGAAAGTGTCGTTAAACACCAATAAAACTGGTCACTGTATTATACCTGAAACATTGTTGAAAGTGTCGTTAAACACCAATAAAACTGGTCACCATGTTATACACTATACCTGATACATTGTTGAAAGTGTCGTTAAACACCAATAAAACTGGTCACCATGTTATACACTATACCTGATACATTGTTGAAAGTGTCGTTAAACACCAATAAAACTGGTCACCATGTTATACGTTATACCTGACACATTTTTGAAAGTGTCGCTAAACACCAATTAAACTGGTCACCATGTTATACGTTATACCTGACACATTGTTGAAAGTGTTGTTAAACACCAATAAAACTGGTCACCATGTAATATGCTATAACTAACGCATTGTTGAAAGTGTCGTTAAACACCAATAAATCTGGTCACCATGTTATATATTATACCTGACACATTATTGAAAGTGTCGTTAAACACCAATAAAACTGGTCACTGTATTATACCTGACACATTGTTGAAAGTGTCGTTAAACACCAATAAAACTGGTCACCATGTTATACATTATACCTGACACATTGTTGAAAGTGTCATTAAACACCAATAAAACTGGTCACCATGTTATACGCTATACCTGATACATTGTTGAAAGTGTCGCTAAACACCAATAAAACTGGTCACCATGTTATACACTATACCTGACACATTGTTGAAAAAGTCGTTAAACACGAATAAAACTGGTCACCATGTTCTACGTTATATCTGACACATTGTTGAAAAGTGTCGTTAAACGCCATTAAAACTGGTCACCATGTTATACAAAATGTACGTTATACCTGACACATTGTTGAAAAGTGTTGCTAAACACCAATAAAACTTGTCACCATGTTATACGTTATACCTGACACATTGTTGAAAGTGTCGTTAAACACCAATAAAACTGGTCACCATGTAATACGCTATACCTAAAACATTGTTGAAAGTGTCGTTAAACACCAATAAAACTGGTCACCATGTTATACGTTATACCTGACACATTATTGAAAGTGTCGTTAAACACCAATAAAACTGGTCACTGTATTATACCTGAAACATTGTTGAAAGTGTCGTTAAACACCAATAAAACTGGTCACCATGTTATACGTTATACCTGACACATTGTTGAAAGTGTGTTAAACACCAATAAAACTGGTCACCATGTTATACACTATACCTGATACATTGTTGAAAGTGTCGTTAAACACCAATAAAACTGGTCACCATGTTATACGTTATACCTGACACATTTTTGAAAGTGTCGTTAAACACCAATTAAACTGGTCACCATGTTATACATTATACCTGACACATTGTTGAAAGTGTTGTTAAACACCAATAAAACTGTTCACCATGTAATATGCTATTGCTAACGCATTGTTGAAAGTGTCGTTAAACACCAATAAAACTGGTCACCATGTTATACATTATACCTGACACATTATTGAAAGTGTCGTTAAACACCAATAAAACTGGTCACTGTATTATACCTGAAACATTGTTGAAAGTGTCGTTAAACACCAATAAAACTGGTCACCATGTTATACGTTATACCTGACACATTGTTGAAAGTGTGTTAAACACCAATAAAACTGGTCACCATGTTATACACTATACCTGATACATTGTTGAAAGTGTCGTTAAACACCAATAAAACTGGTCACCATGTTATACGTTATACCTGACACATTTTTGAAAGTGTCGTTAAACACCAATTAAACTGGTCACCATGTTATACATTATACCTGACACATTGTTGAAAGTGTTGTTAAACACCAATAAAACTGTTCACCATGTAATATGCTATTGCTAACGCATTGTTGAAAGTGTCGTTAAACACCAATAAAACTGGTCACCATGTTATACATTATACCTGACACATTATTGAAAGTGTCGTTAAACACCAATAAAACTGGTCACTGTATTATACCTGACACATTGTTGAAAGTGTCGTTAAACACCAATAAAACTGGCCACCATGTTATACGTTGTACCTGACACATTGTTGAAAGTGTCGTTAAACACCAATAAAACTGGTCACCATGTTATACGCTATACCTGATACATTGTTGAAAGTGTCGTTAAACACCAATAAAACTGGTCACCATGTTATACGTTATACCTGACACATTGTTGAAAGTGTTGTTAAACACCAATAAAACTGGTCACCATGTTCTACGTTATACCTGACACATTGTTGAAAGTGTCGTTAAACACCAATAAAACTGGTCACCATGTTATACGTTATATCTGACACATTGTTGAAAGTGTTGTTAAACACCAATAAAACACCAATAAAACTGGTTGTATGTTATACTTGACACATTGTTGAAAGTGTCGTTAAACACCAATAAAACTGAATGCCATATTATACATCATAGCTGAAATACTGTTGACAGTGGCGTTAATACCAATAAAATGGGCCAACATGTTATACCTGACACATTGTTGAAAGTGTCGTTAAACACCAATAAAACTGGTCACCATGTAATACAAAATGTACGTTATACCTGACACACAGTTAAAAGTGTCGTTAAACACCAATAAAACTGGTCACCATGTTCTACGTTATATCTGACACATTGTTGAAAGGTGTCGTTAAACACCAATAAAACTGGTCACCATGTTATACAAAATGTACGTTATACCTGACACATTGTTGAAATGTGTTGCTAAACACCAATAAAACTTGTCACCATGTTATACGTTATACCTGACACATTGTTGAAAGTGTCGTTAAACACCAATAAAACTGGTCACCATGTAATACGCTATACCTAACACATTGTTGAAAGTGTCGTTAAACACCAATAAAACTGGTCACCATGTTCTACGTTATACCTGACACATTATTGAAAGTGTCGTTAAACACCAATAAAACTGGTCACTGTATTATACCTGAAACATTGTTGAAAGTGTCGTTAAACACCAATAAAACTGGTCACCATGTTATACAAAATGTACGTTATACCTGACACATTGTTGAAAAGTGTTGCTAAACACCAATAAAACTTGTCACCATGTTATACGCTATACCTGACATATTGTTGAAAGTGTCGTTAAACACCAATAAAACTGGTCACCATGTAATACGCTATACCTAACATATTGTTGAAAGTGTCGTTAAACACCAATAAAACTGGTCACCATGTTATACGTTATACATGACACATTATTGAAAGTGTCGTTAAACACCAATAAAACTGGTCACTGTATTATACCTGAAACATTGTTGAAAGTGTCGTTAAACACCAATAAAACTGGTCACCATGTTATACACTATACCTGATACATTGTTGAAAGTGTCATTAAACACCAATAAAACTGGTCACCATGTTATACACTATACCTGATACATTGTTGAAAGTGTCGTTAAACACCAATAAAACTGGTCACCATGTTATACGTTATACCTGACACATTTTTGAAAGTGTCGCTAAACACCAATTAAACTGGTCACCATGTTATACGTTATACCTGACACATTGTTGAAAGTGTTGTTAAACACCAATAAAACTGGTCACCATGTAATATGCTATAACTAACGCATTGTTGAAAGTGTCGTTAAACACCAATAAATCTGGTCACCATGTTATATATTATACCTGACACATTATTGAAAGTGTCGTTAAACACCAATAAAACTGGTCACTGTATTATACCTGACACATTGTTGAAAGTGTCGTTAAACACCAATAAAACTGGTCACCATGTTATACGTTATACCTGACACATTGTTGAAAGTGTCATTAAACACCAATAAAACTGGTCACCATGTTATACGCTATACCTGATACATTGTTGAAAGTGTCGCTAAACACCAATAAAACTGGTCACCATGTTATACACTATACCTGACACATTGTTGAAAAAGTCGTTAAACACGAATAAAACTGGTCACCATGTTCTACGTTATATCTGACACATTGTTGAAAAGTGTCGTTAAACGCCATTAAAACTGGTCACCATGTTATACAAAATGTACGTTATACCTGACACATTGTTGAAAAGTGTTGCTAAACACCAATAAAACTTGTCACCATGTTATACGTTATACCTGACACATTGTTGAAAGTGTCGTTAAACACCAATAAAACTGGTCACCATGTAATACGCTATACCTAAAACATTGTTGAAAGTGTCGTTAAACACCAATAAAACTGGTCACCATGTTATACGTTATACCTGACACATTATTGAAAGTGTCGTTAAACACCAATAAAACTGGTCACTGTATTATACCTGAAACATTGTTGAAAGTGTCGTTAAACACAAATAAAACTGGTCACCATGTTATACGTTATACCTGACACATTGTTGAAAGTGTGTTAAACACCAATAAAACTGGTCACCATGTTATACACTATACCTGATACATTGTTGAAAGTGTCGTTAAACACCAATAAAACTGGTCACCATGTTATACGTTATACCTGACACATTTTTGAAAGTGTCGTTAAACACCAATTAAACTGGTCACCATGTTATACATTATACCTGACACATTGTTGAAAGTGTTGTTAAACACCAATAAAACTGGTCACCATGTAATATGCTATAGCTAACGCATTGTTGAAAGTGTCGTTAAACACCAATAAAACTGGTCACCATGTTATACATTATACCTGACACATTATTGAAAGTGTCGTTAAACACCAATAAAACTGGTCACTGTATTATACCTGACACATTGTTGAAAGTGTCGTTAAACACCAATAAAACTGGTCACCATGTTATACGTTATACCTGACACATTGTTGAAAGTGTCGTTAAACACCAATAAAACTGGTCACCATGTTATACGCTATACCTGATACATTGTTGAAAGTGTCGTTAAACACCAATAAAACTGGTCACCATGATATACGTTATACCTGACACATTGTTGAAAAAGTCATTAAACACGAATAAAACTGGTCACCATGTTCTACGTTATATCTGACACATTGTTGAAAGGTGTCGTTAAACACCAATAAAACTGGTCACCATGTTATACAAAATGTACGTTATACCTGACACATTGTTGAAATGTGTTGCTAAACACCAATAAAACTTGTCACCATGTTATACGTTATACCTGACACATTGTTGAAAGTGTCGTTAAACACCAATAAAACTGGTCACCATGTAATACGCTATACCTAACACATTGTTGAAAGTGTCGTTAAACACCAATAAAACTGGTCACCATGTTCTACGTTATACCTGACACATTATTGAAAGTGTCGTTAAACACCAATAAAACTGGTCACTGTATTATACCTGACACATTGTTGAAAGTGTCGTTAAACACCAATAAAACTGGTCACCATGTTATACGTTATACCTGACACATTGTTGAAAGTGTCGTTAAACACCAATAAAACTGGTCACCATGTTATACGCTATACCTGATACATTGTTGAAAGTGTCGTTAAACACCAATAAAACTGGTCACCATGTTATACGTTATACCTGACACATTGTTGAAAAAGTCATTAAACACGAATAAAACTGGTCACCATGTTCTACGTTATATCTGACACATTGTTGAAAGGTGTCGTTAAACACCAATAAAACTGGTCACCATGTTATACAAAATGTACGTTATACCTGACACATTGTTGAAATGTGTTGCTAAACACCAATAAAACTTGTCACCATGTTATACGTTATACCTGACACATTGTTGAAAGTGTCGTTAAACACCAATAAAACTGGTCACCATGTAATACGCTATACCTAACACATTGTTGAAAGTGTCGTTAAACACCAATAAAACTGGTCACCATGTTCTACGTTATACCTGACACATTATTGAAAGTGTCGTTAAACACCAATAAAACTGGTCACTGTATTATACCTGAAACATTGTTGAAAGTGTCGTTAAACACCAATAAAACTGGTCACCATGTTATACAAAATGTACGTTATACCTGACACATTGTTGAAAAGTGTCGCTAAACACCAATAAAACTTGTCACCATGTTATACGCTATACCTGACATATTGTTGAAAGTGTCGTTAAACACCAATAAAACTGGTCACCATGTTATACGTTATACATGACACATTATTGAAAGTGTCGTTAAACACCAATAAAACTGGTCACTGTATTATACCTGAAGCATTGTTGAAAGTGTCGTTAAACACCAATAAAACTGGTCACCATGTTATACACTATACCTGATACATTGTTGAAAGTGTCGTTAAACACCAATAAAACTGGTCACCATGTTATACACTATACCTGATACATTGTTGAAAGTGTCGTTAAACACCAATAAAACTGGTCACCATGTTATACGTTATACCTGACACATTGTTGAAAGTGTCGTTAAACACCAATAAAACTGGTCACCATGTAATACGCTATACCTAAAACATTGTTGAAAGTGTCGTTAAACACCAATAAAACTGGTCACCATGTTCTACGTTATACCTGACACATTATTGAAAGTGTCGTTAAACACCAATAAAACTGGTCACTGTATTATACCTGACACATTGTTGAAAGTGTCGTTAAACACCAATAAAACTGGTCACCATGTTATACGTTATACCTGACACATTGTTGAAAGTGTCGTTAAACACCAATAAAACTGGTCACCATGTTCTACGTTATATCTGACACATTGTTGAAAGGTGTCGTTAAACACCAATAAAACTGGTCACCATGTTATACAAAATGTACGTTATACCTGACACATTGTTGAAATGTGTTGCTAAACACCAATAAAACTTGTCACCATGTTATACGTTATACCTGACACATTGTTGAAAGTGTCGTTAAACACCAATAAAACTGGTCACCATGTAATATGCTATACCTAACACATTGTTGAAAGTGTCGTTAAACACCAATAAAACTGGTCACCATGTTCTACGTTATACCTGACACATTATTGAAAGTGTCGTTAAACACCAATAAAACTGGTCACTGTATTATACCTGACACATTGTTGAAAGTGTCGTTAAACACCAATAAAACTGGTCACCATGTTATACGTTATACCTGACACATTGTTGAAAGTGTCGTTAAACACCAATAAAACTGGTCACCATGTTATACGCTATACCTGATACATTGTTGAAAGTGTCGTTAAACACCAATAAAACTGGTCACCATGTTATACGTTATACCTGACACATTGTTGAAAAAGTCATTAAACACGAATAAAACTGGTCACCATGTTCTACGTTATATCTGACACATTGTTGAAAGGTGTCGTTAAACACCAATAAAACTGGTCACCATGTTATACAAAATGTACGTTATACCTGACACATTGTTGAAATGTGTTGCTAAACACCAATAAAACTTGTCACCATGTTATACGTTATACCTGACACATTGTTGAAAGTGTCGTTAAACACCAATAAAACTGGTCACCATGTAATACGCTATACCTAACACATTGTTGAAAGTGTCGTTAAACACCAATAAAACTGGTCACCATGTTCTACGTTATACCTGACACATTATTGAAAGTGTCGTTAAACACCAATAAAACTGGTCACTGTATTATACCTGAAACATTGTTGAAAGTGTCGTTAAACACCAATAAAACTGGTTACCATGTTATACAAAATGTACGTTATACCTGACACATTGTTGAAAAGTGTTGCTAAACACCAATAAAACTTGTCACCATGTTATACGCTATACCTGACATATTGTTGAAAGTGTCGTTAAACACCAATAAAACTGGTCACCATGTAATACGCTATACCTAACATATTGTTGAAAGTGTCGTTAAACACCAATAAAACTGGTCACCATGTTATACGTTATACATGACACATTATTGAAAGTGTCGTTAAACACCAATAAAACTGGTCACTGTATTATACCTGAAACATTGTTGAAAGTGTCGTTAAACACCAATAAAACTGGTCACCATGTTATACACTATACCTGATACATTGTTGAAAGTGTCGTTAAACACCAATAAAACTGGTCACCATATTATACACTATACCTGATACATTGTTGAAAGTGTCGTTAAACACCAATAAAACTGGTCACCATGTTATACGTTATACCTGACACATTGTTGAAAGTGTCGTTAAACACCAATAAAACTGGTCACCATGTAATACGCTATACCTAAAACATTGTTGAAAGTGTCGTTAAACACCAATAAAACTGGTCACCATGTTATACGTTATACCTGACACATTATTGAAAGTGTCGTTAAACACCAATAAAACTGGTCACTGTATTATACCTGAAACATTGTTGAAAGTGTCGTTAAACACCAATAAAACTGGTCACCATGTTATACGTTATACCTGACACATTGTTGAAAGTGTGTTAAACACCAATAAAACTGGTCACCATGTTATACACTATACCTGATACATTGTTGAAAGTGTCGTTAAACACCAATAAAACTGGTCACCATGTTATACGTTATACCTGACACATTTTTGAAAGTGTCGTTAAACACCAATTAAACTGGTCACCATGTTATACATTATACCTGACACATTGTTGAAAGTGTTGTTAAACACCAATAAAACTGGTCACCATGTAATATGCTATAGCTAACGCATTGTTGAAAGTGTCGTTAAACACCAATAAAACTGGTCACCATGTTATACATTATACCTGACACATTATTGAAAGTGTCGTTAAACACCAATAAAACTGGTCACTGTATTATACCTGACACATTGTTGAAAGTGTCGTTAAACACCAATAAAACTGGCCACCATGTTATACGTTGTACCTGACACATTGTTGAAAGTGTCGTTAAACACCAATAAAACTGGTCACCATGTTATACGCTATACCTGATACATTGTTGAAAGTGTCGTTAAACACCAATAAAACTGGTCACCATGTTCTACGTTATACCTGACACATTGTTGAAAGTGTCGTTAAACACCAATAAAACTGGTCACCATGTTATACGTTATATCTGACACATTGTTGAAAGTGTTGTTAAACACCAATAAAACACCAATAAAACTGGTTGTATGTTATACTTGACACATTGTTGAAAGTGTCGTTAAACACCAATAAAACTGAATGCCATATTATACATCATAGCTGAAATACTGTTGACAGTGGCGTTAATACCAATAAAATGGGCCAACATGTTATACCTGACACATTGTTGAAAGTGTCGTTAAACACCAATAAAACTGGTCACCATGTAATACAAAATGTACGTTATACCTGACACACAGTTAAAAGTGTCGTTAAACACCAATAAAACTGGTCACCATGTTCTACGTTATATCTGACACATTGTTGAAAGGTGTCGTTAAACACCAATAAAACTGGTCACCATGTTATACAAAATGTACGTTATACCTGACACATTGTTGAAATGTGTTGCTAAACACCAATAAAACTTGTCACCATGTTATATGTTATACCTGACACATTGTTGAAAGTGTCGTTAAACACCAATAAAACTGGTCACCATGTAATACGCTATACCTAACACATTGTTGAAAGTGTCGTTAAACACCAATAAAACTGGTCACCATGTTCTACGTTATACCTGACACATTATTGAAAGTGTCATTAAACACCAATAAAACTGGTCACTGTATTATACCTGAAACATTGTTGAAAGTGTCGTTAAACACCAATAAAACTGGTCACCATGTTATACAAAATGTACGTTATACCTGACACATTGTTGAAAAGTGTTGCTAAACACCAATAAAACTTGTCACCATGTTATACGCTATACCTGACATATTGTTGAAAGTGTCGTTAAACACCAATAAAACTGGTCACCATGTAATACGCTATACCTAACATATTGTTGAAAGTGTCGTTAAACACCAATAAAACTGGTCACCATGTTATACGTTATACATGACACATTATTGAAAGTGTCGTTAAACACCAATAAAACTGGTCACTGTATTATACCTGAAACATTGTTGAAAGTGTCGTTAAACACCAATAAAACTGGTCACCATGTTATACACTATACCTGATACATTGTTGAAAGTGTCGTTAAACACCAATAAAACTGGTCACCATGTTATACACTATACCTGATACATTGTTGAAAGTGTCGTTAAACACCAATAAAACTGGTCACCATGTTATACGTTATACCTGACACATTTTTGAAAGTGTCGCTAAACACCAATTAAACTGGTCACCATGTTATACGTTATACCTGACACATTGTTGAAAGTGTTGTTAAACACCAATAAAACTGGTCACCATGTAATATGCTATAACTAACGCATTGTTGAAAGTGTCGTTAAACACCAATAAATCTGGTCACCATGTTATATATTATACCTGACACATTATTGAAAGTGTCGTTAAACACCAATAAAACTGGTCACTGTATTATACCTGACACATTGTTGAAAGTGTCGTTAAACACCAATAAAACTGGTCACCATGTTATACGTTATACCTGACACATTGTTGAAAGTGTCATTAAACACCAATAAAACTGGTCACCATGTTATACGCTATTCCTGATACATTGTTGAAAGTGTCGCTAAACACCAATAAAACTGGTCACCATGTTATACACTATACCTGACACATTGTTGAAAAAGTCGTTAAACACGAATAAAACTGGTCACCATGTTCTACGTTATATCTGACACATTGTTGAAAAGTGTCGTTAAACGCCATTAAAACTGGTCACCATGTTATACAAAATGTACGTTATACCTGACACATTGTTGAAAAGTGTTGCTAAACACCAATAAAACTTGTCACCATGTTATACGTTATACCTGACACATTGTTGAAAGTGTCGTTAAACACCAATAAAACTGGTCACCATGTAATACGCTATACCTAAAACATTGTTGAAAGTGTCGTTAAACACCAATAAAACTGGTCACCATGTTATACGTTATACCTGACACATTATTGAAAGTGTCGTTAAACACCAATAAAACTGGTCACTGTATTATACCTGAAACATTGTTGAAAGTGTCGTTAAACACCAATAAAACTGGTCACCATGTTATACGTTATACCTGACACATTGTTGAAAGTGTGTTAAACACCAATAAAACTGGTCACCATGTTATACACTATACCTGATACATTGTTGAAAGTGTCGTTAAACACCAATAAAACTGGTCACCATGTTATACGTTATACCTGACACATTTTTGAAAGTGTCGTTAAACACCAATTAAACTGGTCACCATGTTATACATTATACCTGACACATTGTTGAAAGTGTTGTTAAACACCAATAAAACTGGTCACCATGTAATATGCTATAGCTAACGCATTGTTGAAAGTGTCGTTAAACACCAATAAAACTGGTCACCATGTTATACATTATACCTGACACATTATTGAAAGTGTCGTTAAACACCAATAAAACTGGTCACTGTATTATACCTGACACATTGTTGAAAGTGTCGTTAAACACCAATAAAACTGGCCACCATGTTATACGTTGTACCTGACACATTGTTGAAAGTGTCGTTAAACACCAATAAAACTGGTCACCATGTTATACGCTATACCTGATACATTGTTGAAAGTGTCGTTAAACACCAATAAAACTGGTCACCATGTTATACGTTATACCTGACACATTGTTGAAAGTGTTGTTAAACACCAATAAAACTGGTCACCATGTTCTACGTTATACCTGACACATTGTTGAAAGTGTCGTTAAACACCAATAAAACTGGTCACCATGTTTTACGTTATATCTGACACATTGTTGAAAGTGTTGTTAAACACCAATAAAACACCAATAAAACTGGTTGTATGTTATACTTGACACATTGTTGAAAGTGTCGTTAAACACCAATAAAACTGAATGCCATATTATACATCATAGCTGAAATACTGTTGACAGTGGCGTTAATACCAATAAAATGGGCCAACATGTTATACCTGACACATTGTTGAAAGTGTCGTTAAACACCAATAAAACTGGTCACCATGTAATACAAAATGTACGTTATACCTGACACACAGTTAAAAGTGTCGTTAAACACCAATAAAACTGGTCACCATGTTATACGTTATACCTGACACATTGTTGAAAGCGTTGTTGAACACCAATAAAACTGGTCACAATGTTTTATGTTATACCCGACACATTGTTGAAAGTGTTGTTAAACACCAATAAAACTGGTCACCATGTTATACGCTATACCTGATACCTTGTTGAAAGTGTCATTAAACACCAATAAAACTGGTCACCATGTTATACGCTATACCTGACACATTGTTGAAAGTGTCGTTAAACACCAATAAAACTGGTCACCATGTTATACGCTATAACTGACATATTGTTGAAAGTGGCATTCAACACCAATAAAACTGGTCACCATGTTATACCTTATACCTGACACATTATTGAAAGTGTCGCTAAACACCAATAAAACTGGTTACCGTGTTATACCTGACACATTGTTGAAAGTGTCGCTAAACACCAATAAAACTGGTCACCATGATATACGTTATACCTGACACATTGTTGAAAGTGTCGCTAAACACCAATAAAACTGGTCACCATGTTATACGTTATACCTGATACATTGTTGAAAGTGTCGTTAAACACCAATAAAACTGGTGACCATGTTATATGCTATAACTGACAAATTGTTGAAGGTGTTGTTAAACACCAATAAAACTGGTCCCCATTTTCTGCGTTATACCTGACACATTGCTGAAAGTGTCATTAAACACCAATAAAACTGGTCACCATGTTATACGTTATACCTGACACATTGTTGAAAGTGTTGTTAAACACCAATAAAACTGAATGCCATATTATACATCATAACTGAAATATTGTTGACAGTGGCGTTAATACCAATAAAACTGGTCACCATGTTATACGTTATACCTGACACATTATTGAAAGTGTCGTTAAATACCAATAAAACTGGTTACCGTGTTATACCTGACACATTGTTGAAAGTGTCGTTAAACACCAATAAAACTGGTCACCATGTTATACAAAATGTACGTTATACCTGACACATTGTTGAAAAGTGTTGCTAAACACCAATAAAACTTGTCACCATGTTATACGTTATACCTGACACATTGTTGAAAGTGTTGTTAAACACCAATAAAACTGGTCACCATGTAATATGCTATAAGTAACGCATTGTTGAAAGTGTCGTTAAACACCAATAAAACTGGTCACCATGTTATACATTATACCTGACACATTATTGAAAGTGTCGTTAAACACCAATAAAACTGGTCACTGTATTATACCTGACACATTGTTGAAAGTGTCGTTAAACACCAATAAAACTGATCACCATGTTATACGTTATACCTGACACATTGTTGAAAGTGTCGTTAAACACCAATAAAACTGGTCACCATGTTATACGCTGTACCTGATACATTGTTGATAGTGTCGTTAAACACCAATAAAACTGGTCACCATGTTATACGTTATACCTGACACATTGTTGAAAAAGTCGTTAAACACGAATAAAACTGGTCACCATGTTCTACGTTATATCTGACACATTGTTGAAAAGTGTCGTTAAACACCAATAAAACTGGTCACCATGTTATACAAAATGTACGTTATACCTGACACATTGTTGAACAGTGTTGCTAAACACCAATAAAACTTGTCACCATGTTATACGTTATACCTGAAACATTGTTGAAAGTGTCGTTAAACACCAATAAAACTGGTCACCATGTAATACGCTATACCTAACACATTGTTGAAAAAGTCATTAAACACGAATAAAACTGGTCACCATGTTCTACGTTATATCTGACACATTGTTGAAAGGTGTCGTTAAACACCAATAAAACTGGTCACCATGTTATACAAAATGTACGTTATACCTGACACATTGTTGAAATGTGTTGCTAAACACCAATAAAACTTGTCACCATGTTATACGTTATACCTGACACATTGTTGAAAGTGTCGTTAAACACCAATAAAACTGGTCACCATGTAATACGCTATACCTAACACATTGTTGAAAGTGTCGTTAAACACCAATAAAACTGGTCACCATGTTCTACGTTATACCTGACACATTATTGAAAGTGTCGTTAAACACCAATAAAACTGGTCACTGTATTATACCTGAAACATTGTTGAAAGTGTCGTTAAACACCAATAAAACTGGTTACCATGTTATACAAAATGTACGTTATACCTGACACATTGTTGAAAAGTGTTGCTAAACACCAATAAAACTTGTCACCATGTTATACGCTATACCTGACATATTGTTGAAAGTGTCGTTAAACACCAATAAAACTGGTCACCATGTAATACGCTATACCTAACATATTGTTGAAAGTGTCGTTAAACACCAATAAAACTGGTCACCATGTTATACGTTATACATGACACATTATTGAAAGTGTCGTTAAACACCAATAAAACTGGTCACTGTATTATACCTGAAACATTGTTGAAAGTGTCGTTAAACACCAATAAAACTGGTCACCATGTTATACACTATACCTGATACATTGTTGAAAGTGTCGTTAAACACCAATAAAACTGGTCACCATGTTATACACTATACCTGATACATTGTTGAAAGTGTCGTTAAACACCAATAAAACTGGTCACCATGTTATACGTTATACCTGACACATTGTTGAAAGTGTCGTTAAACACCAATAAAACTGGTCACCATGTAATACGCTATACCTAAAACATTGTTGAAAGTGTCGTTAAACACCAATAAAACTGGTCACCATGTTATACGTTATACCTGACACATTATTGAAAGTGTCGTTAAACACCAATAAAACTGGTCACTGTATTATACCTGAAACATTGTTGAAAGTGTCGTTAAACACCAATAAAACTGGTCACCATGTTATACGTTATACCTGACACATTGTTGAAAGTGTGTTAAACACCAATAAAACTGGTCACCATGTTATACACTATACCTGATACATTGTTGAAAGTGTCGTTAAACACCAATAAAACTGGTCACCATGTTATACGTTATACCTGACACATTTTTGAAAGTGTCGTTAAACACCAATTAAACTGGTCACCATGTTATACATTATACCTGACACATTGTTGAAAGTGTTGTTAAACACCAATAAAACTGGTCACCATGTAATATGCTATAGCTAACGCATTGTTGAAAGTGTCGTTAAACACCAATAAAACTGGTCACCATGTTATACATTATACCTGACACATTATTGAAAGTGTCGTTAAACACCAATAAAACTGGTCACTGTATTATACCTGACACATTGTTGAAAGTGTCGTTAAACACCAATAAAACTGGCCACCATGTTATACGTTGTACCTGACACATTGTTGAAAGTGTCGTTAAACACCAATAAAACTGGTCACCATGTTATACGCTATACCTGATACATTGTTGAAAGTGTCGTTAAACACCAATAAAACTGGTCACCATGTTATACGTTATACCTGACACATTGTTGAAAGTGTTGTTAAACACCAATAAAACTGGTCACCATGTTCTACGTTATACCTGACACATTGTTGAAAGTGTCGTTAAACACCAATAAAACTGGTCACCATGTTATACGTTATATCTGACACATTGTTGAAAGTGTTGTTAAACACCAATAAAACACCAATAAAATTGGTTGTATGTTATACTTGACACATTGTTGAAAGTGTCGTTAAACACCAATAAAACTGAATGCCATATTATACATCATAGCTGAAATACTGTTGACAGTGGCGTTAATACCAATAAAATGGGCCAACATGTTATACCTGACACATTGTTGAAAGTGTCGTTAAACACCAATAAAACTGGTCACCATGTAATACAAAATGTACGTTATACCTGACACACAGTTAAAAGTGTCGTTAAACACCAATAAAACTGGTCACCATGTTCTACGTTATATCTGACACATTGTTGAAAGGTGTCGTTAAACACCAATAAAACTGGTCACCATGTTATACAAAATGTACGTTATACCTGACACATTGTTGAAATGTGTTGCTAAACACCAATAAAACTTGTCACCATGTTATATGTTATACCTGACACATTGTTGAAAGTGTCGTTAAACACCAATAAAACTGGTCACCATGTAATACGCTATACCTAACACATTGTTGAAAGTGTCGTTAAACACCAATAAAACTGGTCACCATGTTCTACGTTATACCTGACACATTATTGAAAGTGTCGTTAAACACCAATAAAACTGGTCACTGTATTATACCTGAAACATTGTTGAAAGTGTCGTTAAACACCAATAAAACTGGTCACCATGTTATACAAAATGTACGTTATACCTGACACATTGTTGAAAAGTGTTGCTAAACACCAATAAAACTTGTCACCATGTTATACGCTATACCTGACATATTGTTGAAAGTGTCGTTAAACACCAATAAAACTGGTCACCATGTAATACGCTATACCTAACATATTGTTGAAAGTGTCGTTAAACACCAATAAAACTGGTCACCATGTTATACGTTATACATGACACATTATTGAAAGTGTCGTTAAACACCAATAAAACTGGTCACTGTATTATACCTGAAACATTGTTGAAAGTGTCGTTAAACACCAATAAAACTGGTCACCATGTTATACACTATACCTGATACATTGTTGAAAGTGTCGTTAAACACCAATAAAACTGGTCACCATGTTATACACTATACCTGATACATTGTTGAAAGTGTCGTTAAACACCAATAAAACTGGTCACCATGTTATACGTTATACCTGACACATTTTTGAAAGTGTCGCTAAACACCAATTAAACTGGTCACCATGTTATACGTTATACCTGACACATTGTTGAAAGTGTTGTTAAACACCAATAAAACTGGTCACCATGTAATATGCTATAACTAACGCATTGTTGAAAGTGTCGTTAAACACCAATAAATCTGGTCACCATGTTATATATTATACCTGACACATTATTGAAAGTGTCGTTAAACACCAATAAAACTGGTCACTGTATTATACCTGACACATTGTTGAAAGTGTCGTTAAACACCAATAAAACTGGTCACCATGTTATACGTTATACCTGACACATTGTTGAAAGTGTCATTAAACACCAATAAAACTGGTCACCATGTTATACGCTATTCCTGATACATTGTTGAAAGTGTCGCTAAACACCAATAAAACTGGTCACCATGTTATACACTATACCTGACACATTGTTGAAAAAGTCGTTAAACACGAATAAAACTGGTCACCATGTTCTACGTTATATCTGACACATTGTTGAAAAGTGTCGTTAAACGCCATTAAAACTGGTCACCATGTTATACAAAATGTACGTTATACCTGACACATTGTTGAAAAGTGTTGCTAAACACCAATAAAACTTGTCACCATGTTATACGTTATACCTGACACATTGTTGAAAGTGTCGTTAAACACCAATAAAACTGGTCACCATGTAATACGCTATACCTAAAACATTGTTGAAAGTGTCGTTAAACACCAATAAAACTGGTCACCATGTTATACGTTATACCTGACACATTATTGAAAGTGTCGTTAAACACCAATAAAACTGGTCACTGTATTATACCTGAAACATTGTTGAAAGTGTCGTTAAACACCAATAAAACTGGTCACCATGTTATACGTTATACCTGACACATTGTTGAAAGTGTGTTAAACACCAATAAAACTGGTCACCATGTTATACACTATACCTGATACATTGTTGAAAGTGTCGTTAAACACCAATAAAACTGGTCACCATGTTATACGTTATACCTGACACATTTTTGAAAGTGTCGTTAAACACCAATTAAACTGGTCACCATGTTATACATTATACCTGACACATTATTGAAAGTGTCGTTAAACACCAATAAAACTGGTCACTGTATTATACCTGACACATTGTTGAAAGTGTCGTTAAACACCAATAAAACTGGTCACCATGTTATACATTATACCTGACACATTATTGAAAGTGTCGTTAAACACCAATAAAACTGGTCACTGTATTATACCTGACACATTGTTGAAAGTGTCGTTAAACACCAATAAAACTGGTCACCATGTTATACGTTGTACCTGACACATTGTTGAAAGTGTCGTTAAACACCAATAAAACTGGTCACCATGTTATACGCTATACCTGATACATTGTTGAAAGTGTCGTTAAACACCAATAAAACTGGTCACCATGTTATACGTTATACCTGACACATTGTTGAAAGTGTTGTTAAACACCAATAAAACTGGTCACCATGTTCTACGTTATACCTGACACATTGTTGAAAGTGTCGTTAAACACCAATAAAACTGGTCACCATGTTATACGTTATATCTGACACATTGTTGAAAGTGTTGTTAAACACCAATAAAACACCAATAAAACTGGTTGTATGTTATACTTGACACATTGTTGAAAGTGTCGTTAAACACCAATAAAACTGAATGCCATATTATACATCATAGCTGAAATACTGTTGACAGTGGCGTTAATACCAATAAAATGGGCCAACATGTTATACCTGACACATTGTTGAAAGTGTCGTTAAACACCAATAAAACTGGTCACCATGTAATACAAAATGTACGTTATACCTGACACACAGTTAAAAGTGTCGTTAAACACCAATAAAACTGGTCACCATGTTATACGTTATACCTGACACATTGTTGAAAGCGTTGTTGAACACCAATAAAACTGGTCACAATGTTTTATGTTATACCCGACACATTGTTGAAAGTGTTGTTAAACACCAATAAAACTGGTCACCATGTTATACGCTATACCTGATACCTTGTTGAAAGTGTCATTAAACACCAATAAAACTGGTCACCATGTTATACGCTATACCTGACACATTGTTGAAAGTGTCGTTAAACACCAATAAAACTGGTCACCATGTTATACGCTATAACTGACATATTGTTGAAAGTGGCATTCAACACCAATAAAACTGGTCACCATGTGATACCTTATACCTGACACATTATTGAAAGTGTCGCTAAACACCAATAAAACTGGTTACCGTGTTATACCTGACACATTGTTGAAAGTGTCGCTAAACACCAATAAAACTGGTCACCATGATATACGTTATACCTGACACATTGTTGAAAGTGTCGCTAAACACCAATAAAACTGGTCACCATGTTATACGTTATACCTGATACATTGTTGAAAGTGTCGTTAAACACCAATAAAACTGGTGACCATGTTATATGCTATAACTGACAAATTGTTGAAGGTGTTGTTAAACACCAATAAAACTGGTCCCCATTTTCTGCGTTATACCTGACACATTGCTGAAAGTGTCATTAAACACCAATAAAACTGGTCACCATGTTATACGTTATACCTGACACATTGTTGAAAGTGTTGTTAAACACCAATAAAACTGAATGCCATATTATACATCATAACTGAAATATTGTTGACAGTGGCGTTAATACCAATAAAACTGGTCACCATGTTATACGTTATACCTGACACATTATTGAAAGTGTCGTTAAATACCAATAAAACTGGTTACCGTGTTATACCTGACACATTGTTGAAAGTGTCGTTAAACACCAATAAAACTGGTCACCATGTTATACAAAATGTACGTTATACCTGACACATTGTTGAAAAGTGTTGCTAAACACCAATAAAACTTGTCACCATGTTATACGTTATACCTGACACATTGTTGAAAGTGTTGTTAAACACCAATAAAACTGGTCACCATGTAATATGCTATAAGTAACGCATTGTTGAAAGTGTCGTTAAACACCAATAAAACTGGTCACCATGTTATACATTATACCTGACACATTATTGAAAGTGTCGTTAAACACCAATAAAACTGGTCACTGTATTATACCTGACACATTGTTGAAAGTGTCGTTAAACACCAATAAAACTGATCACCATGTTATACGTTATACCTGACACATTGTTGAAAGTGTCGTTAAACACCAATAAAACTGGTCACCATGTTATACGCTGTACCTGATACATTGTTGATAGTGTCGTTAAACACCAATAAAACTGGTCACCATGTTATACGTTATACCTGACACATTGTTGAAAAAGTCGTTAAACACGAATAAAACTGGTCACCATGTTCTACGTTATATCTGACACATTGTTGAAAAGTGTCGTTAAACACCAATAAAACTGGTCACCATGTTATACAAAATGTACGTTATACCTGACACATTGTTTAACAGTGTTGCTAAACACCAATAAAACTTGTCACCATGTTATACGTTATACCTGAAACATTGTTGAAAGTGTCGTTAAACACCAATAAAACTGGTCACCATGTAATACGCTATACCTAACACATTGTTGAAAGTGTCGTAAAGCACCAATAAAACTGGTCACCATGTTATACGTTATACCTGACACATTATTGAAAGTGTCGTTAAACACCAATAAAACTGGTCACTGTATTATACCTGAAACATTGTTGAAAGTGTCGTTAAACACCAATAAAACTGGTCACCATGTTATACGCTATACCTGACACATTGTTGAAAGTGTCGTTAAACACCAATAAAACTGGTCACCATGTTATACACTATGCCTGATACATTGTTGAAAGTGTCGTTAAACACCAATAAAACTGGTCACCATGTCATACGCTATACCTGACACATTTTTGAAAGTGTCGTTAAACACCAATTAAACTGGTCACCATGTTATACGTTATACCTGACACATTGTTGAAAGTATTGTTAAACACCAATAAAACTGGTCACCATGTAATATGCTATAACTAACGCATTGTTGAAAGTGTCGTTAAACACCAATAAAACTGGTCACCATGTTATACGTTATACCTGACACATTTTTGAAAGTGTAGTTAAACACCAATTAAACTGGTCACCATGTTATACGCTATACCTGACACATTGTTGAAAGTATTGTTAAACACCAATAAAACTGGTCACCATGTAATATGCTATAACTAACGCATTGTTGAAAGTGTCGTTAAACACCAATAAAACTGGTCACCATGTTATACATTATACCTGACACATTATTGAAAGTGTCGTTAAACACCAATAAAACTAGTCACTGTATTATACCTGACACATTGTTGAAAGTGTCGTTAAACACCAATAAAACTGGTCACCATGTTATACGTTATACCTGACACATTGTTGAAAGTGTCATTAAACACCAATAAAACTGATCACCATGTTATACACTATACCTGATACATTGTTGAAAGTGTCGTTAAACACCAATAAAACTGGTCACCATGTTATACGTTATACCTGACACATTTTTGAAAGTGTCGTTAAACACCAATTAAACTGGTCACCATGTTATACGTTATACCTGACACATTGTTGAAAGTGTTGTTAAACACCAATAAAACTGGTCACCATGTAATATGCTATAAGTAACGCATTGTTGAAAGTGTCGTTAAACACCAATAAAACTGGTCACCATGTTATACATTATACCTGACACATTATTGAAAGTGTCGTTAAACACCAATAAAACTGGTCACTGTATTATACCTGACACATTGTTGAAAGTGTCGTTAAACACCAATAAAACTGGTCACCATGTTATACGTTATACCTGACACATTGCTGAAAGTGTCGTTAAGCACCAATAAAACTGGTCACCATGTTATACGCTATACCTGATACATTGTTGAAAGTGTCGTTAAACACCAATAAAACTGGTAACCATGTTATACGTTATACCTGACACATTGTTGAAAAAGTCGTTAAACACGAATAAAACTGGTCACCATGTTCAACGTTATATCCGACACATTGTTGAAAGGTGTCGTTAAACACCAATAAAACTGGTCACCATGTTATACAAAATGTACGTTATACCTGACACATTGTTGAAATGTGTTGCTAAACACCAATAAAACTTGTTACCATGTTATACGTTATACCTGACACATTGTTGAAAGTGTCGTTAAACACCAATAAAACTGGTCGCCATGTAATACGCTATACCTAACACATTGTTGAAAGTGTCGTTAAACACCAATAAAACTGGTCACTGTATTATACCTGAAACATTGTTGAAAGTGTCGTTAAACACCAATAAAACTGGTCACCATGTTATACAAAATGTACGTTATACCTGACACATTGTTGAAAAGTGTTGCTAAACACCAATAAAACTTGTCACCATGTTATATACGCTATACCTGACATATTGTCGAAAGTGTCGTTAAACACCAATAAAACTGTTCACCATGTAATACGCTATACCTAACACATTGTTGAAAGTGTCGTTAAACACCAATAAAACTGGTCACCATGTTATACGTTATACCTGACACATTGTTGAAAGTGTCGTTAAACACCAATAAAACTGGTCACCATGTTATACACTATACCTGATACATTGTTGAAAGTGTCGTTAACCACCAATAAAACTGGTCACCATGTTATACGTTATACCTGACACATTTTTGAAAGTGTCGTTAAACACCAATTAAACTGGTCACCATGTTATACGTTATACCTGACACATTGTTGAAAGTGTTGTTAAACACCAATAAAACTGGTCACCATGTAATATGCTATAAGTAACGCATTGTTGAAAGTGTCGTTAAACACCAATAAAACTGGTCACCATGTTATACATTATACCTGACACATTATTGAAAGTGTCGTTAAACACCAATAAAACTGGTCACTGTATTATACCTGACACATTGTTGAAAGTGTCGTTAAACACCAATAAAACTGGTCACCATGTTATACGTTATACCTGACACATTGTTGAAAGTGTCGTTAAACACCAATAAAACTGGTCACCATGTTATACGCTATACCTGATACATTGTTGAAAGTGTCGTTAAACACCAATAAAACTGGTCACCATGTTATACGTTATACCTGACACATTGTTGAAAAAGTCATTAAACACGAATAAAACTGGTCACCATGTTCTACGTTATATCTGACACATTGTTGAAAGGTGTCGTTAAACACCAATAAAACTGGTCACCATGTTATACAAAATGTACGTTAAACCTGACACATTGTTGAAATGTGTTGCTAAACACCAATAAAACTTGTCACCATGTTATACGTTATACCTGACACATTGTTGAAAGTGTCGTTAAACACCAATAAAACTGGTCACCATGTAATACGCTATACCTAACACATTGTTGAAAGTGTCGTTAAACACCAATAAAACTGGTCACCATGTTCTACGTTATACCTGACACATTATTGAAAGTGTCGTTAAACACCAATAAAACTGGTCACTGTATTATACCTGAAACATTGTTGAAAGTGTCGTTAAACACCAATAAAACTGGTCACCATGTTATACAAAATGTACGTTATACCTGACACATTGTTGAAAAGTGTTGCTAAACACCAATAAAACTTGTCACCATGTTATACGCTATACCTGACATATTGTTGAAAGTGTCGTTAAACACCAATAAAACTGGTCACCATGTAATACGCTATACCTAACATATTGTTGAAAGTGTCGTTAAACACCAATAAAACTGGTCACCATGTTATACGTTATACATGACACATTATTGAAAGTGTCGTTAAGCACCAATAAAACTGGTCACTGTATTATACCTGAAACATTGTTGAAAGTGTCGTTAAACACCAATAAAACTGGTCACCATGTTATACACTATACCTGATACATTGTTGAAAGTGTCGTTAAACACCAATAAAACTGGTCACCATGTTATACACTATACCTGATACATTGTTGAAAGTGTCGTTAAACACCAATAAAACTGGTCACCATGTTATACGTTATACCTGACACATTTTTGAAAGTGTCGCTAAACACCAATTAAACTGGTCACCATGTTATACGTTATACCTGACACATTGTTGAAAGTGTTGTTAAACACCAATAAAACTGGTCACCATGTAATATGCTATAACTAACGCATTGTTGAAAGTGTCGTTAAACACCAATAAATCTGGTCACCATGTTATATATTATACCTGACACATTATTGAAAGTGTCGTTAAACACCAATAAAACTGGTCACTGTATTATACCTGACACATTGTTGAAAGTGTCGTTAAACACCAATAAAACTGGTCACCATGTTATACGTTATACCTGACACATTGTTGAAAGTGTCATTAAACACCAATAAAACTGGTCACCATGTTATACGCTATACCTGATACATTGTTGAAAGTGTCGCTAAACACCAATAAAACTGGTCACCATGTTATACACTATACCTGACACATTGTTGAAAAAGTCGTTAAACACGAATAAAACTGGTCACCATGTTCTACGTTATATCTGACACATTGTTGAAAAGTGTCGTTAAACGCCATTAAAACTGGTCACCATGTTATACAAAATGTACGTTATACCTGACACATTGTTGAAAAGTGTTGCTAAACACCAATAAAACTTGTCACCATGTTATACGTTATACCTGACACATTGTTGAAAGTGTCGTTAAACACCAATAAAACTGGTCACCATGTAATACGCTATACCTAAAACATTGTTGAAAGTGTCGTTAAACACCAATAAAACTGGTCACCATGTTATACGTTATACCTGACACATTATTGAAAGTGTCGTTAAACACCAATAAAACTGGTCACTGTATTATACCTGAAACATTGTTGAAAGTGTCGTTAAACACCAATAAAACTGGTCACCATGTTATACGTTATACCTGACACATTGTTGAAAGTGTGTTAAACACCAATAAAACTGGTCACCATGTTATACACTATACCTGATACATTGTTGAAAGTGTCGTTAAACACCAATAAAACTGGTCACCATGTTATACGTTATACCTGACACATTTTTGAAAGTGTCGTTAAACACCAATTAAACTGGTCACCATGTTATACATTATACCTGACACATTGTTGAAAGTGTTGTTAAACACCAATAAAACTGGTCACCATGTAATATGCTATAGCTAACACATTGTTGAAAGTGTCGTTAAACACCAATAAAACTGGTCACCATGTTATACATTATACCTGACACATTATTGAAAGTGTCGTTAAACACCAATAAAACTGGTCACTGTATTATACCTGACACATTGTTGAAAGTGTCGTTAAACACCAATAAAACTGGTCACCATGTTATACGTTATACCTGACACATTGTTGAAAGTGTCGTTAAACACCAATAAAACTGGTCACCATGTTATACGCTATACCTGATACATTGTTGAAAGTGTCGTTAAACACCAATAAAACTGGTCACCATGATATACGTTATACCTGACACATTGTTGAAAAAGTCATTAAACACGAATAAAACTGGTCACCATGTTCTACGTTATATCTGACACATTGTTGAAAGGTGTCGTTAAACACCAATAAAACTGGTCACCATGTTATACAAAATGTACGTTATACCTGACACATTGTTGAAATGTGTTGCTAAACACCAATAAAACTTGTCACCATGTTATACGTTATACCTGACACATTGTTGAAAGTGTCGTTAAACACCAATAAAACTGGTCACCATGTAATACGCTATACCTAACACATTGTTGAAAGTGTCGTTAAACACCAATAAAACTGGTCACCATGTTCTACGTTATACCTGACACATTATTGAAAGTGTCGTTAAACACCAATAAAACTGGTCACTGTATTATACCTGACACATTGTTGAAAGTGTCGTTAAACACCAATAAAACTGGTCACCATGTTATACGTTATACCTGACACATTGTTGAAAGTGTCGTTAAACACCAATAAAACTGGTCACCATGTTATACGCTATACCTGATACATTGTTGAAAGTGTCGTTAAACACCAATAAAACTGGTCACCATGTTATACGTTATACCTGACACATTGTTGAAAAAGTCATTAAACACGAATAAAACTGGTCACCATGTTCTACGTTATATCTGACACATTGTTGAAAGGTGTCGTTAAACACCAATAAAACTGGTCACCATGTTATACAAAATGTACGTTATACCTGACACATTGTTGAAATGTGTTGCTAAACACCAATAAAACTTGTCACCATGTTATACGTTATACCTGACACATTGTTGAAAGTGTCGTTAAACACCAATAAAACTGGTCACCATGTAATACGCTATACCTAACACATTGTTGAAAGTGTCGTTAAACATCAATAAAACTGGTCACCATGTTCTACGTTATACCTGACACATTATTGAAAGTGTCGTTAAACACCAATAAAACTGGTCACTGTATTATACCTGAAACATTGTTGAAAGTGTCGTTAAACACCAATAAAACTGGTCACCATGTTATACAAAATGTACGTTATACCTGACACATTGTTGAAAAGTGTTGCTAAACACCAATAACACTTGTCACCATGTTATACGCTATACCTGACATATTGTTGAAAGTGTCGTTAAACACCAATAAAACTGGTCACCATGTAATACGCTATACCTAACATATTGTTGAAAGTGTCGTTAAACACCAATAAAACTGGTCACCATGTTATACGTTATACATGACACATTATTGAAAGTGTCGTTAAACACCAATAAAACTGGTCACTGTATTATACCTGAAGCATTGTTGAAAGTGTCGTTAAACACCAATAAAACTGGTCACCATGTTATACACTATACCTGATACATTGTTGAAAGTGTCGTTAAACACCAATAAAACTGGTCACCATGTTATACACTATACCTGATACATTGTTGAAAGTGTCATTAAACACCAATAAAACTGGTCACCATGTTATACGTTATACCTGACACATTGTTGAAAGTGTCGTTAAACACCAATAAAACTGGTCACCATGTAATACGCTATACCTAAAACATTGTTGAAAGTGTCGTTAAACACCAATAAAACTGGTCACCATGTTCTACGTTATACCTGACACATTATTGAAAGTGTCGTTAAACACCAATAAAACTGGTCACTGTATTATACCTGACACATTGTTGAAAGTGTCGTTAAACACCAATAAAACTGGTCACCATGTTATACGTTATACCTGACACATTGTTGAAAGTGTCGTTAAACACCAATAAAACTGGTCACCATGTTATACGCTATACCTGATACATTGTTGAAAGTGTCGTTAAACACCAATAAAACTGGTCACCATGATATACGTTATACCTGACACATTGTTGAAAAAGTCATTAAACACGAATAAAACTGGTCACCATGTTCTACGTTATATCTGACACATTGTTGAAAGGTGTCGTTAAACACCAATAAAACTGGTCACCATGTTATACAAAATGTACGTTATACCTGACACATTGTTGAAATGTGTTGCTAAACACCAATAAAACTTGTCACCATGTTATACGTTATACCTGACACATTGTTGAAAGTGTCGTTAAACACCAATAAAACTGGTCACCATGTAATACGCTATACCTAACACATTGTTGAAAGTGTCGTTAAACACCAATAAAACTGGTCACCATGTTCTACGTTATACCTGACACATTATTGAAAGTGTCGTTAAACACCAATAAAACTGGTCACTGTATTATACCTGACACATTGTTGAAAGTGTCGTTAAACACCAATAAAACTGGTCACCATGTTATACGTTATACCTGACACATTGTTGAAAGTGTCGTTAAACACCAATAAAACTGGTCACCATGTTATACGCTATACCTGATACATTGTTGAAAGTGTCGTTAAACACCAATAAAACTGGTCACCATGTTATACGTTATACCTGACACATTGTTGAAAAAGTCATTAAACACGAATAAAACTGGTCACCATGTTCTACGTTATATCTGACACATTGTTGAAAGGTGTCGTTAAACACCAATAAAACTGGTCACCATGTTATACAAAATGTACGTTATACCTGACACATTGTTGAAATGTGTTGCTAAACACCAATAAAACTTGTCACCATGTTATACGTTATACCTGACACATTGTTGAAAGTGTCGTTAAACACCAATAAAACTGGTCACCATGTAATACGCTATACCTAACACATTGTTGAAAGTGTCGTTAAACACCAATAAAACTGGTCACCATGTTCTACGTTATACCTGACACATTATTGAAAGTGTCGTTAAACACCAATAAAACTGGTCACTGTATTATACCTGAAACATTGTTGAAAGTGTCGTTAAACACCAATAAAACTGGTCACCATGTTATACAAAATGTACGTTATACCTGACACATTGTTGAAAAGTGTTGCTAAACACCAATAAAACTTGTCACCATGTTATACGCTATACCTGACATATTGTTGAAAGTGTCGTTAAACACCAATAAAACTGGTCACCATGTAATACGCTATACCTAACATATTGTTGAAAGTGTCGTTAAACACCAATAAAACTGGTCACCATGTTATACGTTATACATGACACATTATTGAAAGTGTCGTTAAACACCAATAAAACTGGTCACTGTATTATACCTGAAACATTGTTGAAAGTGTCGTTAAACACCAATAAAACTGGTCACCATGTTATACACTATACCTGATACATTGTTGAAAGTGTCGTGAAACACCAATAAAACTGGTCACCATGTTATACACTATACCTGATACATTGTTGAAAGTGTCGTTAAACACCAATAAAACTGGTCACCATGTTATACGTTATACCTGACACATTGTTGAAAGTGTCGTTAAACACCAATAAAACTGGTCACCATGTAATACGCTATACCTAAAACATTGTTGAAAGTGTCGTTAAACACCAATAAAACTGGTCACCATGTTATACGTTATACCTGACACATTATTGAAAGTGTCGTTAAACACCAATAAAACTGGTCACTGTATTATACCTGAAACATTGTTGAAAGTGTCGTTAAACACCAATAAAACTGGTCACCATGTTATACGTTATACCTGACACATTGTTGAAAGTGTGTTAAACACCAATAAAACTGGTCACCATGTTATACACTATACCTGATACATTGTTGAAAGTGTCGTTAAACACCAATAAAACTGGTCACCATGTTATACGTTATACCTGACACATTTTTGAAAGTGTCGTTAAACACCAATTAAACTGGTCACCATGTTATACATTATACCTGACACATTGTTGAAAGTGTTGTTAAACACCAATAAAACTGGTCACCATGTAATATGCTATAGCTAACGCATTGTTGAAAGTGTCGTTAAACACCAATAAAACTGGTCACCATGTTATACATTATACCTGACACATTATTGAAAGTGTCGTTAAACACCAATAAAACTGGTCACTGTATTATACCTGACACATTGTTGAAAGTGTCGTTAAACACCAATAAAACTGGCCACCATGTTATACGTTGTACCTGACACATTGTTGAAAGTGTCGTTAAACACCAATAAAACTGGTCACCATGTTATGCGCTATACCTGATACATTGTTGAAAGTGTCGTTAAACACCAATAAAACTGGTCACCATGTTATACGTTATACCTGACACATTGTTGAAAGTGTTGTTAAACACCAATAAAACTGGTCACCATGTTCTACGTTATACCTGACACATTGTTGAAAGTGTCGTTAAACACCAATAAAACTGGTCACCATGTTATACGTTATATCTGACACATTGTTGAAAGTGTTGTTAAACACCAATAAAACACCAATAAAACTGGTTGTATGTTATACTTGACACATTGTTGAAAGTGTCGTTAAACACCAATAAAACTGAATGCCATATTATACATCATAGCTGAAATACTGTTGACAGTGGCGTTAATACCAATAAAATGGGCCAACATGTTATACCTGACACATTGTTGAAAGTGTCGTTAAACACCAATAAAACTGGTCACCATGTAATACAAAATGTACGTTATACCTGACACACAGTTAAAAGTGTCGTTAAACACCAATAAAACTGGTCACCATGTTCTACGTTATATCTGACACATTGTTGAAAGGTGTCGTTAAACACCAATAAAACTGGTCACCATGTTATACAAAATGTACGTTATACCTGACACATTGTTGAAATGTGTTGCTAAACACCAATAAAACTTGTCACCATGTTATACGTTATACCTGACACATTGTTGAAAGTGTCGTTAAACACCAATAAAACTGGTCACCATGTAATACGCTATACCTAACACATTGTTGAAAGTGTCGTTAAACACCAATAAAACTGGTCACCATGTTCTACGTTATACCTGACACATTATTGAAAGTGTCGTTAAACACCAATAAAACTGGTCACTGTATTATACCTGAAACATTGTTGAAAGTGTCGTTAAACACCAATAAAACTGGTCACCATGTTATACAAAATGTACGTTATACCTGACACATTGTTGAAAAGTGTTGCTAAACACCAATAAAACTTGTCACCATGTTATACGCTATACCTGACATATTGTTGAAAGTGTCGTTAAACACCAATAAAACTGGTCACCATGTAATACGCTATACCTAACATATTGTTGAAAGTGTCGTTAAACACCAATAAAACTGGTCACCATGTTATACGTTATACATGACACATTATTGAAAGTGTCGTTAAACACCAATAAAACTGGTCACTGTATTATACCTGAAACATTGTTGAAAGTGTCGTTAAACACCAATAAAACTGGTCACCATGTTATACACTATACCTGATACATTGTTGAAAGTGTCGTTAAACACCAATAAAACTGGTCACCATGTTATACACTATACCTGATACATTGTTGAAAGTGTCGTTAAACACCAATAAAACTGGTCACCATGTTATACGTTATACCTGACACATTTTTGAAAGTGTCGCTAAACACCAATTAAACTGGTCACCATGTTATACGTTATACCTGACACATTGTTGAAAGTGTTGTTAAACACCAATAAAACTGGTCACCATGTAATATGCTATAACTAACGCATTGTTGAAAGTGTCGTTAAACACCAATAAATCTGGTCACCATGTTATATATTATACCTGACACATTATTGAAAGTGTCGTTAAACACCAATAAAACTGGTCACTGTATTATACCTGACACATTGTTGAAAGTGTCGTTAAACACCAATAAAACTGGTCACCATGTTATACGTTATACCTGACACATTGTTGAAAGTGTCATTAAACACCAATAAAACTGGTCACCATGTTATACGCTATACCTGATACATTGTTGAAAGTGTCGCTAAACACCAATAAAACTGGTCACCATGTTATACACTATACCTGACACATTGTTGAAAAAGTCGTTAAACACGAATAAAACTGGTCACCATGTTCTACGTTATATCTGACACATTGTTGAAAAGTGTCGTTAAACGCCATTAAAACTGGTCACCATGTTATACAAAATGTACGTTATACCTGACACATTGTTGAAAAGTGTTGCTAAACACCAATAAAACTTGTCACCATGTTATACGTTATACCTGACACATTGTTGAAAGTGTCGTTAAACACCAATAAAACTGGTCACCATGTAATACGCTATACCTAAAACATTGTTGAAAGTGTCGTTAAACACCAATAAAACTGGTCACCATGTTATACGTTATACCTGACACATTATTGAAAGTGTCGTTAAACACCAATAAAACTGGTCACTGTATTATACCTGAAACATTGTTGAAAGTGTCGTTAAACACCAATAAAACTGGTCACCATGTTATACGTTATACCTGACACATTGTTGAAAGTGTGTTAAACACCAATAAAACTGGTCACCATGTTATACACTATACCTGATACATTGTTGAAAGTGTCGTTAAACACCAATAAAACTGGTCACCATGTTATACGTTATACCTGACACATTTTTGAAAGTGTCGTTAAACACCAATTAAACTGGTCACCATGTTATACATTATACCTGACACATTGTTGAAAGTGTTGTTAAACACCAATAAAACTGGTCACCATGTAATATGCTATAGCTAACGCATTGTTGAAAGTGTCGTTAAACACCAATAAAACTGGTCACCATGTTATACATTATACCTGACACATTATTGAAAGTGTCGTTAAACACCAATAAAACTGGTCACTGTATTATACCTGACACATTGTTGAAAGTGTCGTTAAACACCAATAAAACTGGCCACCATGTTATACGTTGTACCTGACACATTGTTGAAAGTGTCGTTAAACACCAATAAAACTGGTCACCATGTTATACGCTATACCTGATACATTGTTGAAAGTGTCGTTAAACACCAATAAAACTGGTCACCATGTTATACGTTATACCTGACACATTGTTGAAAGTGTTGTTAAACACCAATAAAACTGGTCACCATGTTCTACGTTATACCTGACACATTGTTGAAAGTGTCGTTAAACACCAATAAAACTGGTCACCATGTTATACGTTATATCTGACACATTGTTGAAAGTGTTGTTAAACACCAATAAAACACCAATAAAACTGGTTGTATGTTATACTTGACACATTGTTGAAAGTGTCGTTAAACACCAATAAAACTGAATGCCATATTATACATCATAGCTGAAATACTGTTGACAGTGGCGTTAATACCAATAAAATGGGCCAACATGTTATACCTGACACATTGTTGAAAGTGTCGTTAAACACCAATAAAACTGGTCACCATGTAATACAAAATGTACCTTATACCTGACACACAGTTAAAAGTGTCGTTAAACACCAATAAAACTGGTCACCATGTTATACGTTATACCTGACACATTGTTGAAAGCGTTGTTGAACACCAATAAAACTGGTCACAATGTTTTATGTTATACCCGACACATTGTTGAAAGTGTTGTTAAACACCAATAAAACTGGTCACCATGTTATACGCTATACCTGATACCTTGTTGAAAGTGTCATTAAACACCAATAAAACTGGTCACCATGTTATACGCTATACCTGACACATTGTTGAAAGTGTCGTTAAACACCAATAAAACTGGTCACCATGTTATACGCTATAACTGACATATTGTTGAAAGTGGCATTCAACACCAATAAAACTGGTCACCATGTTATACCTTATACCTGACACATTATTGAAAGTGTCGCTAAACACCAATAAAACTGGTTACCGTGTTATACCTGACACATTGTTGAAAGTGTCGTTAAACACCAATAAAACTGGTCACCATGATATACGTTATACCTGACACATTGTTGAAAGTGTCGCTAAACACCAATAAAACTGGTCACCATGTTATACGTTATACCTGATACATTGTTGAAAGTGTCGTTAAACACCAATAAAACTGGTGACCATGTTATATGCTATACCTGACAAATTGTTGAAGGTGTTGTTAAACACCAATAAAACTGGTCCCCATTTTCTACGTTATACCTGACACATTGCTGAAAGTGTCATTAAACACCAATAAAACTGGTCACCATGTTATACGTTATACCTGACACATTGTTGAAAGTGTTGTTAAACACCAATAAAACTGAATGCCATATTATACATCATAACTGAAATATTGTTGACAGTGACGTTAATACCAATAAAACTGGTCACCATGTTATACGTTATACCTGACACATTATTGAAAGTGTCGTTAAATACCAATAAAACTGGTTACCGTGTTATACCTGACACATTGTTGAAAGTGTCGTTAAACACCAATAAAACTGGTCACCATGTTATACAAAATGTACGTTATACCTGACACATTGTTGAAAAGTGTTGCTAAACACCAATAAAACTTGTCACCATGTTATACGTTATACCTGACACATTGTTGAAAGTGTCATTAAACACCAATAAAACTGGTCACCATGTAATACGCTATACCTAACACATTGTTGAAAGTGTCGTTAAACACCAATAAAACTGGTCACCATGTTATACGTTATACCTGACACATTATTGAAAGTGTCGTTAAACACCAATAAAACTGGTCACTGTATTATACCTGAAACATTGTTGAAAGTGTCGTTAAACACCAATAAAACTGGTCACCATGTTATACGTTATACCTGACACATTGTTGAAAGTGTCGTTAAACACCAATAAAACTGGTCACCATGTTATACCTGACACATTGTTGAAAGTGTCGTTAAACACAAATAAAACTGGTCACCATGTTATACACTATTCCTGATACATTGTTGAAAGTGTCGTTAAACACCAATAAAACTGGTCACCATGTTATACACTATACCTGATACATTGTTGAAAGTGTCGTTAAACACCAATAAAACTGGTCACCATGTTTTACGTTATACCTGACACATTTTTGAAAGTGTCGTTAAACACCAATTAAACTAGTCACCATGTTATACGTTATACCTGACACATTGTTGAAAGTGTTGTTAAACACCAATAAAACTGGTCACCATGTAATATGCTATAACTAACGCATTGTTGAAAGTGTCGTTAAACACCAATAAAACTGGTCACTGTATTATACCTGACACATTGTTGAAAGTGTCGTTAAACACCAATAAAACTGGTCACCATGTTATACGTTATACCTGACACATTGTTGAAAGTGTCGTTAAACACCAATAAAACTGGTCACCATGTTATGCGCTATACCAGACACATTGTTGAAAGTGTCGCTAAACACCAATAAAACTGGTCACCATGTTATACGTTATACCTTTCACATTGTTGAAAATGTCGTTAAACACAAATAAAACTGGTCACCATGTTCTACGTTATATCTGACACATTGTTGAAAAGTGTCGTTAAGCACCAATAAAACTGGTCACCATGTTATACAAAATGTACGTTATACCTGACACATTGTTGAAAAGTGTTGCTAAACACCAATAAAACTGGTCACCATGTTATACGTTATACCTGACACATTGTTGAAAGTGTCGTTAAACACCAATAAAACTGGTCACCATGTTATACACTATACCTGATACATTGTTGAAGGTGTCGTTAAACACCAATAAAACTGGTCACCATGTTATACGTTATACCTGACACATTGTTGAAAGTGTTGTTAAACACCAATAAAACTGGTCACCATGTTCTACGTTATACCTGACACATTGTTGAAAGTGTCGTTAAACACCAATAAAACTGGTCACCATGTTATACGTTATATCTGACACATTGTTGAAAGTGTTGTTAAACACCAATAAAACACCAATAAAACTGGTTTTACGTTATACTTGACACATTGTTGAAAGTGTCGTTAAACACCAATAAAACTGAATGCCATATTATACATCATAGCTGAAATACTGTTGACAGTGGCGTTAATACCAATAAAATGGGCCAACATGTTATACCTGACACATTGTTGAAAGTGTCGTTAAACACCAATAAAACTGGTCACCATGTAATACAAAATGTACATTATACCTGACACACAGTTAAAAGTGTCGTTAAGCACCAATAAAACTGGTCACCATGTTATACGTTATACCTGACACATTGTTGAAAGCGTTGTTGAACACCAATAAAACTGGTCACAATGTTTTATGTTATACCCGACACATTGTTGAAAGTGTCGTTAAACACCAATAAAACTGGTCACCATGTTATACGTTATACCTGACACATTATTGAAAGTGTCGTTAAACACCAATAAAACTGGTCACTGTATTATACCTGAAACATTGTTGAAAGTGTCGTTAAACACCAATAAAACTGGTCACCATGTTATACACTATACCTGATACATTGTTGAAAGTGTCGTTAAACACCAATAAAACTGGTCACCATGTTATACGTTATACCTGACATATTTTTTAAAGTGTCGTTAAACACCAATTAAACTGGTCACCATGTTATACGTTATACCTGACACATTGTTGAAAGTGTTGTTAAACACCAATAAAACTGGTCACCATGTAATATGCTATAACTAACGCATTGTTGAAAGTGTCGTTAAACACCAATAAAACTGGTCACCATGTTATACATTATACCTGACACATTATTGAAAGTGTCGTTAAACACCAATAAAACTGGTCACTGTATTATACCTGACACATTGTTGAAAGTGTCGTTAAACACCAATAAAACTGGTCACCATGTTATACGTTATACCTGACACATTGTTGAAAGTGTCGTTAAACACAAATAAAACTGGTCACCATGTTATACACTATTCCTGATACATTGTTGAAAGTGTCGTTAAACACCAATAAAACTGGTCACCATGTTATACACTATACCTGATACATTGTTGAAAGTGTCGTTAAACACCAATAAAACTGGTCACCATGTTTTACGTTATACCTCACACATTTTTGAAAGTGTCGTTAAACACCAATTAAACTAGTCACCATGTTATACGTTATACCTGACACATTGTTGAAAGTGTTGTTAAACACCAATAAAACTGGTCACCATGTAATATGCTATAACTAACGCATTGTTGAAAGTGTCGTTAAACACCAATAAAACTGGTCACTGTATTATACCTGACCCATTGTTGAAAGTGTCGTTAAACACCAATAAAACTGGTCACCATGTTATACGTTATACCTGACACATTGTTGAAAGTGTCGTTAAACACCAATAAAACTGGTCACCATGTTATACGCTATACCAGACACATTGTTGAAAGTGTCGCTAAACACCAATAAAACTGGTCACCATGTTATACGTTATATCTGACACATTGTTGAAAAGTGTCGTTAAGCACCAATAAAACTGGTCACCATGTTATACAAAATGTACGTTATACCTGACACATTGTTGAAAAGTGTTGCTAAACACCAATAAAACTGGTCACCATGTTATACGTTATACCTGACACATTGTTGAAAGTGTCGTTAAACACCAATAAAACTGGTCACCATGTTATACACTATACCTGATACATTGTTGAAGGTGTCGTTAAACACCAATAAAACTGGTCACCATGTTATACGTTATACCTGACACATTGTTGAAAGTGTTGTTAAACACCAATAAAACTGGTCACCATGTTCTACGTTATACCTGACACATTGTTGAAAGTGTCGTTAAACACCAATAAAACTGGTCACCATGTTATACGTTATATCTGACACATTGTTGAAAGTGTTGTTAAACACCAATAAAACACCAATAAAACTGGTTGTACGTTAAACTTGACACATTGTTGAAAGTGTCGTTAAACACCAATAAAACTGAATGCCATATTATACATCATAGCTGAAATACTGTTGACAGTGGCGTTAATACCAATAAAATGGGCCAACATGTTATACCTGACACATTGTTGAAAGTGTCGTTAAACACCAATAAAACTGGTCACCATATAATACAAAATGTACATTATACCTGACACACAGTTAAAAGTGTCGTTAAGCACCAATAAAACTGGTCACCATGTTATACGTTATACCTGACACATTGTTGAAAGCGTTGTTGAACACCAATAAAACTGGTCACAATGTTTTATGTTATACCCGACACATTGTTGAAAGTGTTGTTAAACACCAATAAAACTGGTCACCATGTTATACACTATACCTGATACATTGTTGAAAGTGTCGTTAAACACCAATAAAACTGGTCACCATGTTATACGTTATACCTGACACATTATTGAAAGTGTCGTTAAACACCAATAAAACTGGTCACTGTATTATACCTGAAACATTGTTGAAAGTGTCGTTAAACACCAATAAAACTGGTCACCATGTTATACACTATACCTGATACATTGTTGAAAGTGTCGTTAAACACCAATAAAACTGGTCACCATGTTATACGTTATACGTGACATATTTTTTAAAGTGTAGTTAAACACCAATTAAACTGGTCACTATGTTATACGCTATACCTGACACATTGTTGAAATTGTTGTTAAACACCAATAAAACTGGTGACCATGTAATATGCTATAACTAACGCATTGTTGAAAGTGTCGTTAAACACCAATAAAACTGTTCACCATGTTATACATTATACCTGACACATTATTGAAAGTGTCGTTAAACACCAATAAAACTGGTCACTGTATTATACCTGACACATTTTTGAAAGTGTCGTTAAACACCAATTAAACTGGTCACCATGTTATACGTTATACCTGACACATTGTTGAAAGTGTTGTTAAACACCAATAAAACTGGTCACCATGTAATATGCTATAACTAACGCATTGTTGAAAGTGTCGTTAAACACCAATAAAACTGGTCACCATGTTATACATTATACCTGACACATTATTGAAAGTGTCGTTGAACACCAATAAAACTGGTCACTGTATTATACCTGACACATTGTTGAAAGTGTCGTTAAACACCAATAAAACTGGTCACCATGTTATACGTTATACCTGACACATTGTTGAAAGTGTTGTTAAACACCAATAAAAGTGGTTACCATGTTCTACGTTATACCTGACACATTGTTGAAAGTGTCGTTAAACACCAATAAAAGTGGTCACCATGTTATACGTTATATCTGACACATTGTTGAAAGTGTTGTTAAACACCAATAAAACACCAATAAAACTGGTTGTACGTTATACTTGACACATTGTTGAAAGTGTCGTTAAACACCAATAAAACTGAATGCCATATTATACATCATAGCTGAAATACTGTTGACAGTGGCGTTAATACCAATAAAATGGGCCAACATGTTATACCTGACACATTGTTGAAAGTGTCGTTAAACACCAATAAAACTGGTCACCATGTAATACAAAATGTACGTTATACCTGACACACAGTTGAAAGTGTCGTTAAACACCAATAAAACTGGTCACCATGTTATACGTTATACCTGACACATTGTTGAAAGCGTTGTTGAACACCAATAAAACTGGTCACAATGTTTTATGTTATACCCGACACATTGTTGAAAGTGTTGTTAAACACCAATAAAACTGGTCACCATGTTATATGCTATACCTGATACCTTGTTGAAAGTGTCGTTAAGCACCAATAAAACTGGTCACCATGTTATACGTTATACCTGACACATTATTGAAAGTGTCGTTAAACACCAATAAAACTGGTCACTGTATTATACCTGAAACATTGTTGAAAGTGTCGTTAAACACCAATAAAACTGGTCACCATGTTATACGTTATACCTGACACATTTTTGAAAGTGTCGTTAAACACCAATTAAACTGGTCACCATGTTATACGTTATACCTGACACATTGTTGAAAGTGTTGTTAAACACCAATAAAACTGGTCACCATGTAATATGCTATAACTAACGCATTGTTGAAAGTGTCGTTAAACACCAATAAAACTGGTCACCATGTTATACATTATACCTGACACATTATTGAAAGTGTCGTTAAACACCAATAAAACTGGTCACTGTATTATACCTGACACATTGTTGAAAGTGTCGTTAAACACCAATAAAACTGGTCACCATGTTATACGTTATACCTGACACATTGTTGAAAGTGTCGTTAAACACCAATAAAACTGGTCACCATGTTATGTGCTATACCTGATACATTGTTGAAAGTGTCGTTAAACACCAATAAAACTGGTCACCATGTTATACGCTATACCTGACACATTGTTGAAAGTGTTGTTAAACACCAATAAAACTGGTTACCATGTTCTACGTTATACCTGACACATTGTTGAAAGTGTCGTTAAACACCAATAAAACTGGTCACCATGTTATACGTTATATCTGACACATTGTTGAAAGTGTTGTTAAACACCAATAAAACACTAATAAAACTGGTTGTATGTTATACTTGACACATTGTTGAAAGTGTCGTTAAACACCAATAAAACTGAATGCCATATTATACATCATAGCTGAAATACTGTTGACAGTGGCGTTAATACCAATAAAATGGGACAACATGTTATACCTGACACATTGTTGAAAGTGTCGTTAAACACCAATAAAACTGGTCACCAAGTAATACAAAATGTACGTTATACCTGACACACAGTTGAAAGTGTCGTTAAACACCAATAAAACTGGTCACCATGTTATACGCTATACCTGATACCTTGTTGAAAGTGTCGTTAAACACCAATAAAACTGGTCACCATGTTATACGCTATACCTGACACATTGTTGAAAGTGTCGTTAAACACCAATAAAACTGGTCACCATGTTATACGCTATAACTGACATATTGTTGAAAGTGGCATTCAACACCAATAAAACTGGTCACCATGTTATACCTTATACCTGACACATTATTGAAAGTGTCGCTAAACACCAATAAAACTGGTTACCGTGTTATACCTGACACATTGTTGAAAGTGTCGTTAAGCACCAATAAAACTGGTCACCATGATATACGTTATACATGACACATTGTTGAAAGTGTCGCTAAACACCAATAAAACTGGTCACCATGTTATACGTTATACCTGATACATTGTTGAAAGTGTCGTTAAGCACCAATAAAACTGGTCACCATGATATACGTTATACCTGACACATTATTGAAAGTGTCGCTAAACACCAATAAAACTGGTTACCGTGTTATACCTGACACATTGTTGAAAGTGTCGTTAAGCACCAATAAAACTGGTCACCATGATATACGTTATACCTGACACATTATTGAAAGTGTCGCTAAACACCAATAAAACTGGTCACCGTGTTATACCTGACACATTGTTGAAAGTGTCGTTAAACACCAATAAAACTGGTCACCATGTTATACGCTATAACTGACATATTGTTGAAAGTGGCATTCAACACCGATAAAACTGGTCACCATGTTATACCTTATACCTGACACATAATTGAAAGTGTCGCTAAACACCAATAAAACTGGTTACCGTGTTATACCTGACACATTGTTGAAAGTGTCGTTAAGGACCAATAAAACTGGTCACCATGATATACGCTATACCTGACACATTGTTGAAAGTGTCGCTAAACACCAATAAAACTGGTCACCATGTTATACGTTATACCTGATACATTGTTGAAAGTGTCGTTAAACTCCAATAAAACTGGTCACCATGTTATACGCTATTCCTGACAAATTGTTGAAGGTGTTGTTAAATACCAATAAAACTGGTCACCATTTTCTACGTTATACCTGACACATTGTTGAAAGTGTCATTAAACACCAATAAAACTGGTCACCATGTTATACGTTATACCTGACACATTGTTGAAAGTGTCGTTAAACACCAATAAAACTGAATGCCATATTATATATCATAACTGAAATATTGTTGACAGTGGCGTTAATACCAATAAAACTGGTCACCATGTTATACGTTATACCTGACACATTATTGAAAGTGTCGTTAAATACCAATAAAACTGGTTACCGTGTTATACCTGACACATTGTTGAAAGTGTCGTTAAACACCAATAAAACTGGTCACCATGATATACGCTATACCTGACACAATGTTGAAAGTGTCGCTAAACACCAATAAAACTGGTCACCATGTTATACGCTATACCTGATACATTGTTGAAAGTGTCGTTAAACACCAATAAAACTGGTCACCATGTTATACGTTATACCTGACACATTTTTGAAAGTGTCGTTAAACACCAATTAAACTGGTCACCATGTTATACGCTATACCTGACACATTGTTGAAAGTGTTGTTAAACACCAATAAAACTGGTCACCATGTAATATGCTATAACTAACGCATTGTTGAAAGTGTCGTTAAACACCAATAAAACTGGTCACCATGTTATACATTATACCTGACACATTATTGAAAGTGTCGTTAAACACCAATAAAACTGGTCACTGTATTATACCTGACACATTGTTGAAAGTGTCGTTAAACACCAATAAAACTGGTCACCATGTTATACGTTATACCTGACACATTGTTGAAAGTGTCGTTAAACACCAATAAAACTGGTCACCATCTTATGCGCTATACCTGATACATTGTTGAAAGTGTCGTTAAACACCAATAAAACTGGTCACCATGTTATACGTTATACCTGACACATTGTTGAAAGTGTTGTTAAACACCAATAAAACTGGCTACCATGTTCTACGTTATACCTGACACATTGTTGAAAGTGTCGTTAAACACCAATAAAACTGGTCACCATGTTATACGTTATATCTGACACATTGTTGAAAGTGTTGTTAAACACCAATAAAACACCAATAAAACTGGTTGTACATTATACTTGACACATTGTTGAAAGTGTCGTTAAACACCAATAAAACTGAATGCCATATTATACATCATAGCTGAAATACTGTTGACAGTGGCGTTAATACCAATAAAATGGGCCAACATGTTATACCTGACACATTGTTGAAAGTTTCGTTAAACACCAATAAAACTGGTCACCAAGTAATACAAAATGTACGTTATACCTGACACACAGTTGAAAGTGTCGTTAAACACCAATAAAACTGGTCACCATGTTATACGTTATACCTGACACATTGTTGAAAGCGTTGTTGAACACCAATAAAACTGGTCACCATGTTATACGCTATACCTGATACCTTGTTGAAAGTGTCGTTAAACACCAATAAAACTGGTCACCATGTTATACGCTATACCTGACACATTGTTGAAAGTGTCGTTAAACACCAATAAAACTGGTCACCATGTTATATGCTATAACTGACATATTGTTGAAAGTGGCATTCAACACCAATAAAACTGGTCACCATGTTATACCTTATACCTGACACATTATTGAAAGTGTCGCTAAACACCAATAAAACTGGTTACCGTGTTATACCTGACACATTGTTGAAAGTGTCGTTAAGCACCAATAAAACTGGTCACCATGATATACGTTATACCTGACACATTGTTGAAAGTGTCGCTAAACACCAATAAAACTGGTCACCATGTTATACGTTATACCTGATACATTGTTGAAAGTGTCGTTAAACACCAATAAAACTGGTCACCATGTTATACGCTATACCTGACAAATTGTTGAAGGTGTTGTTAAATACCAATAAAACTGGTCACCATTTTCTACGTTATACCTGACACATTGTTGAAAGTGTCATTAAACACCAATAAAACTGGTCACCATGTTATACGTTATACCTGACACATTGTTGAAAGTGTCGTTAAACACCAATAAAACTGAATGCCATATTATACATCATAACTGAAATATTGTTGACAGTGGCGTTAATACCAATAAAACTGGTCACCATGTTATACGTTATACCTGACACATTATTGAAAGTGTCGTTAAATACCAATAAAACTGGTTACCGTGTTATACCTGACACATTGTTGAAAGTGTCGTTAAACACCAATAAAACTGGTCACCATGATATACGCTATACCTGACACAATGTTGAAAGTGTCGCTAAACACCAATAAAACTGGTCACCATGTTATACGCTATACCTGATACATTGTTGAAAGTGTCGTTAAACACCAATAAAACTGGTCACCATGTTATACGTTATACCTGACACATTGTTGAAAGTGTTGTTAAACACCAATAAAACTGGTCATCATGTTCTACGTTATACCTGACACATTGTTGAAAGTGTCATTAAACACCAATAAAACTGGTCACCATGTTATACGTTATACCTGACACATTGTTGAAAGTGTCGTTAAACACCAATAAAACTGAATGCCATATTATACATCATAGCTGAAATATTGTTGAAAGTGTTGTTAAACACCAATAAAACTGGTCATCATGTTCTACGTTATACCTGACACATTGTTGAAAGTGTCATTAAACACCAATCAAACTGGTCACCATGTTCTACGTTATACCTGACACATTGTTGAAAGTGTCGTTAACCCACCAATAAAACTGGTCACAATGTTATACGCTATACCTGATACATTGTTGAAAGTGTCGTTAAACACCAATAAAACTGGTCACCATGTTATATGTTATACCTGACACATTGTTGAAAGTGTTGTTAAACACCAATAAAACTGGTCACCATGTTCTACGTTATACCTGACACATTGTTGAAAGTGTCGTTAAACACCAATAAAACTGGTCACAATGTTATACACTATACCTGATACATTGTTGAAAGTGTCGTTAAACACCAATAAAACTGGACACCATGTTATACGTTATACCTGACATATTGTTGAAAGTGTTGTTAAACACCAATAAAACTGGTCACCATGTTTATTGTTATACCCGACACATTGTTGAAAGTGTTGTTAAACACCAATAAAACTGGTCACCATGTTATACGTTATACATAGCATATTGTTGAAAGTGGTGTTCAGCACCAATAAAACTGGCTACCATGTTCTACTTTATACCTGACATATTGTTGAAAGTGATGTTCAACACCAATAAAACTGGCCACCATGTTCCATGCTATACCTGACATTTTGTTCAAAGTGTCGCTAAACACCAATAAAACTGGTCACCATGATCTACACTATAGCTGCCATATTGTTGAAAGTGGCATTCAACACCAATAAAACTGGTCACCATGTTATACGTTATACCTGACACATTGTTGAAAGTGTCGTTAAACACCAATAAAACTGAATGCCATATTATACATCATAGCTGAAATATTGTTGAAAGTGTTGTTAAACACCAATAAAACTGGTCATCATGTTCTACGTTATACCTGACACATTGTTGAAAGTGTCATTAAACACCAATAAAACTGGTCACCATGTTCTACGTTATACCTGACACATTGTTGAAAGTGTCGTTAACCCACCAATAAAACTGGTCACAATGTTATACGCTATACCTGATACATTGTTGAAAGTGTCGTTAAACACCAATAAAACTGGTCACCATGTTATATGTTATACCTGACACATTGTTGAAAGTGTTGTTAAACACAAATAAAACTGGTCACCATGTTCTACGTTATACCTGACACATTGTTGAAAGTGTCGTTAAACACCAATAAAACTGGTCACAATGTTATACACTATACCTGATACATTGTTGAAAGTGTCGTTAAACACCAATAAAACTGGACACCATGTTATACGTTATACCTGACATATTGTTGAAAGTGTTGTTAAACACCAATAAAACTGGTCACCATGTTTATTGTTATAACCGACACATTGTTGAAAGTGTTGTTAAACACCAGTAAAACTGGTCACCATGTTATACGTTATAACTAACATATTGTTGAAAGTGGTGTTCAACACCAATAAAACTGGCCACCATGTTCTACGTTATACCTGACATATTGTTGAAAGTGGTGTTCAACACCAATAAAATTGGCCACCATGTTCTACGTTATACTTGACATTTTGTTGAAAGTGTCATTAAACACCAATAAAACTGGTCACCATGATCTACGCTATAACTGACATATTGTTGAAAGTGTCGTTAATCACCAATAAAACTGGTCACCATGATATACGTTATACCTGACATATTGTTGAAAGTGTCGCTAAACACCAATACAACTGGTCACCATGTTATACGCTATACCTGATACATTGTTGAAAGTGTCGTTAAACACCAATAAAACTGGTCACCATATTATGCATTATACCTGACACATTGTTGAAAGTGTCGTTAAACACCAATAAAACTGGTCACCATGTTATACGTTATACCTGACACATTGTTGAAAGTGTTGTTAAACACCAATAAAACTGGTCACCATGTTATACGCTATACCTGACACATTGTTGAAAGTGTCGCTAAACACCAATAAAACTGGTCGCCATGTTATATGTTATATCTGACGCATTGTTGAAAGTGTCGTTAAACACCAATAAAACTAGTCAACATGTTATACGTTATACCTGACGCATTGTTGAAAGTGTCATCAAACACCAATAAAACTGGTCACCATGTTATACGTTATACCTGACACATTGTTGAAAGTGTCATCAAACACCAATAAAACTGGTCACCATGTTATACGTTATATCTGACACATTGTTGAAAGTGTCGTTAAACACCAATAAAACTGGTCACCATGTTTTACCTTATACCTGACACATTGTTGAAAGTGTCAAACACCAATAAAACTGGTCACCATGTTATACGTTATACCTGGCACATTGTTGAAAGTGTCGTTAAACACCAATAAAACGGGTCACCATGTAATACGTTATACCTGACACATTGTTGAAAGTCGTTAAACACCAATAAAACTGGTCACTATGTTATACGCTATACCTGACACATTGTTGAAAGTGTCGTTAAACACCAATAAAACTGGTCACCATGTTATACGCTATACCTGACACATTGTTGAAAGTGGTGTTAAACACCAATAAAACTGGTCACCATGTTCTACGCTACACCTGACACATTGTTGAAAGTGTCATTAAACACCAAAAAAACTGGTCACCATGTTATACGTTATATCTGACACATTGTTGAAAGTGTCGTTAAGCACCAATAAAACTGGTCACCATGTTATACCTGACACATTGTTGAAAGTGTCGTTAAACACCAATAAAACTGGTCACCATGTTATACGCTATACCTGACACATTGTTGAAAAAGTCGTTAAACACAAATAAAACTGGTCACCATGTTCTACGTTATATCTGATACATCGTTGAAAGTGTCGTTAAGCACCAATAAAACTGGTCACCATGTTATACGCTATACCTGACACATTGTTGAAAGTATCGTTAAACACCAATTTAACTGGTCACCATGTTATACGTTATACCTGACACATTGTTGAAAGTGTCGTTAAACACCAATAAAACTGGTCACCATGTTCTACTTTATACCTGACACATTGTTGAAAGTGTCGTGAAACACCAATAAACCTGGTCACCATATTATACGTTATATCTGACACATTGTTGAAAGTGTTGTTAAACACCAATAAAACTGGTCACCATGTTGTACGTCATACTTGACACATTGTTGAAAGTGTCGTTAAACACCAATAAAACTGGTCACCATGTTATACGTTATATCTGACACATTGTTGAAAGTGTCGTTAAGCACCAATAAAACTGGTCACCATGTTATACCTGACACATTGTTGAAAGTGTCGTTAAGCACAAATAAAACTGGTCACCATGTTATACGCTATACCTGACACATTGTTGAAAAGTGTCGTTAAATACCAATGAAACTGGTCACCATGTTATACAAAATGTACGTTATACCTGACACATTGTTGAAAAGTGTTGTTAAACATCAATAAAACTTGTCACCATGTTATACGTTATACCTGACACATTGTTGAAAGTGTCGTTAAACACCAATAAAACTGGTCACCATGTAATATGCTATAACTAACGCATTGTTGAAAGTGTTGTTAAACACCAATAAAACTGGTCACCATGTTATACATTATACCTGACAGATTATTGAAAGTGTCGTTAAACACCAATAAAACTGGTCACTGTATTATACCTGACACATTGTTGAAAGTGTCGTTAAACACCAATAAAACTGGTCACCATGTTATACGTTATACCTGACACATTGTTGAAAGTGTCGTTAAACACCAATAAAACTGGTCACCATGTTATACGTTATACCTGACACATTGTTGAAAGTGTCGTTAAACACCAATAAAACTGGTCACCATGTTATACGCTATACCTGACACATTGTTGAAAGTGTCGTTAAACACCAATAAAACTGGTCACCATGTTATATGCTATACCTGATACATTGTTGAAAGTGTCGTTAAACACCAATAAAACTGATCACCATGTTATACGTTATACCTGACACATTGTTGAAAGTGTCGTTAAACACCAATTAAACTGGTCACCATGTTATACGTTATACCTGACACATTGTTGAAAGTGTTGTTAAACACCAATAAAACTGGTCACCATGTTCTACGCTATACCTGACACATTGTTGAAAGTTTCGTTAAACACCAAAAAAACTGGTCACCATGTTATACGTTATATCTGACACATTGTTGAAAGTGTTGTTAAACACCAATAAAACACCAATAAAACTGGTTGTACGTTATACTTGACACATTGTTGAAAGTATCGTTAAACACCAATAAAACTGAATGCCATATTATACATCATAGCTGAAATATTGTTGACAGTGGCGTTAATACCAATAAAACTGGCCAACATGTTATACCTGACACATTGTTGAAAGTGTCGTTAAATACCAATAAAACTGGTCACCATGTAATACAAAATGTACGTTATAACTAACATATTGTTGAAAGTGGTGTTCAGCACCAATAAAACTGGCTACCATGTTCAACTTTATACCTGACATATTGTTGAAAGTGATGTTCAACACAAATAAAACTGGCCACCATGTTCTACGCTATACCTGACATTTTATTGAAGGTGTCGTTAAACACCAATAAAACTGGTCACCATGATTTATCTTATACCTGACACATTGTTGAAAGTGTTGTTAAACACCAATAAAACTGGTCACCATGTTATACGCTATACCTGATACCTTGTTTAAAGTGTCGATAAACACGAATAAAACTGGTCACCATGTTATACGTTATACCTGACACATAGTTGAAAGTGTCGTTAAACACCAATAAAACTGGTCACCATGTTATACGTTATAACTAACATATTGTTGAAAGTGGTGTTCAGCACCAATAAAACTGGCTACCATGTTCTACTTTATACCTGATATATTGTTGAAAGTGATGTTCAACACCAATAAAACTGGCCACCATGTTCTATGCTATACCTGACATTTTGTTGAAAGTGTCGTTAAACACCAATAAAACTGGTCACCATGATCCACGCTATAACTGACATATTGTTGAAAGTGGCATTCAACACCAATAAAACTGGTCACCATGTTCTACGTTATTCCTGATATATTATTGAAAGTGTCGTTAAACACCAGTAAAACTGGTCACCATGTTATACGTTATAACTAACATATTGTTGAAAGTGGTGTTCAACACCAATAAAACTGGCCACAATGTTCTACGTTATACCTGACATATTGTTGAAAGTGGTGTTCAACACCAATAAAATTGGCCACCATGTTCTACGTTATACCTGACATTTTGTTGAAAGTGTCATTAAACACCAATAAAACTGGTCACCATGATCTACGCTATAAGTGACATATTGTTGAAAGTGTCGTTAAACACCAATAAAACTGGTCACCATGATATACATTATACCTGACACATTGTTGAAAGTGTCGTTAAACACCAATAAAACTGGTCACCATGTTATGCGCTATACCTGACACATTGTTGAAAGTGTCGTTAAACACCAATAAAACTGGTCACTATGTTATACGTTATACCTGACACATTGTTGAAAGTGTCGTTAAACACCAATAAAACTGGTCACCATGTTATACGTTATACATGTACCTGACACATTGTTGAAAGTGTCGCTAAACACCAATAAAACTGGTCGCCATGTTATATGTTATACCTGACGCATTGTTGAAAGTGTCGTTAATCACCAATAAAACTAGTCAACATGTTATACGTTATACCTGATGCATTGTTGAAAGTGTCGTTAAACACCAATAAAACTGGTCACCGTCTTATACCTGACACATTGTTGAAAGTGTCATCAAACACCAATAAAACTGGTCACCATGTTATACGTTATACCTGACACATTGTTGAAAGTATCGTTAAACACCAATAAAACTGGTCACCATGTTTTACGTTATACCAGACACATTGTTGAAAGTGTCAAACACCAATATAACTGGTCACCATGTTATACGTTATACCTGACACATTGTTGAAAGTATCGTAAAACACCAATAAAACTGGTCACCATGTTTTACGTTATACCTGACACATTGTTGAAAGTGTCATTAAACACCAATAAAACTGGTCACCATGTTATACGTTATACCTGACACATTGTTGAAAGTGTCGTTAAACACCAATAAAACTTGTCACCATGTTATATGTTATACCTGACACATTGTTGAAAGAGGTGTTAAACACCAATAAAACTGGTCACCATGTTCTATGTTACACCTGACACATTGTTGAAAGTGTCGCTAAGCACCAATAAAACTGGTCACCATGTTATACGTTATACCTGACACATTGTTGAAAGTATCGTTAATCACCAATAAAACTGGTCACCATGTTCTACGTTATATCTGACACATTGTTGAAAAGTGTTGCTAAGCGCCAATAAAACTGGTCACCATGTTATACAAAATGTACGTTATACCTGAGACATTGTTGAAAAGTTTTGCTAAACACCAATAAAAGTTGTCACCATGTTATACGTTATACCTGACACATAGTTGAAAGTGTCATTAAACACCAATAAAACTGGTCACCATGTAATACGCTATACCTAACACATTGTTGAAAGTGTCGTTAAACACCAATAAAACTGGTCACCATGATATACGTTATACCTGACACATTGTTGAAAGTGTCGTTAAACACCAATAAAACTGGTCACCATGTTATGCGCTATACCTGACACATTGTTGAAAGTGTCATTAAACACCAATAAAACTGGTCACCATGTTATACGTTATACATGTACCTGACACATTGTTGAAAGTGTCGCTAAACACCAATAAAACTAGTCAACATGTTATACGCTATACCTGACGCATGGTTGAAAGTGTCGTTAAACACCAATAAAACTGGTCACCGTGTTATACCTGACACATTGTTGAAAGTGTCATCAAACACCAATAAAACTGGTCACCATGTTATACGTTATACCTGACACATTGTTGAAAGTATCGTTAAACACCAATAAACTGGTCACCATGTTTTACGTTATACCAGACACATTGTTGAAAGTGTCAAACACCAATAAAACTGGTCACCATGTTATACGTTATACCTGACACATTTTTGAAAGTATCGCTAAACACCAATAAAACTGGTCACCATGTTTTACGTTATACCAGACACATTGTTGAAAGTGTCATTAAACACCAATAAAACTGGTCACCATGTTATACGTTATACCTGACACATTGTTGAAAGTGTCGTTAAACACCAATAAAACTGGTCACCATGTTATATGTTATACCTGACACATTGTTGAAAGAGGTGTTAAACACCAATAAAACTGGTCACCATGTTCTACGTTACACCTGACACATTGTTGAAAGTGTCGTTAAACACCAATAAAACTGGTCACCATGTTATACGTTATACCTGACACATTGTTGAAAGTGTCGTTAATCACCAATAAAACTGGTCACCATGTTCTACGCTATATCTGACACATTGTTGAAAAGTGTCGCTAAGCGCCAATAAAACTGGTCACCATGTTATACAAAATGTACGTTATACCTGACACATTGTTGAAAAGTGTTGCTAAACTAACGCATTGTTGAAAGTGTCGCTAAACACCAATAAAACTGGTCACCATGTTATACATTATACCTGACACATTATTGAAAGTGTCGTTAAACACTAATAAAACTGGTCACTCTATTATACCTGACACATTGTTGAAAGTGTCGTTAAACACCAATAAAACTGGTCACCATGTTATACGTTATACCTGACACATTGTTGAAAGTGTCGTTAAACACCAAGAAAACTGGTCACCATGTTATACGTTATACTTGACACATTGTTGAAAGTGTCGTTAAACACCAATTAAACTGGTCACCATGTTATACGTTATACCTGACACATTGTTGAAAGTGTTGTTAAACACCAATAAAACTGGTCACCATGTTATACGTTATACCTGACACATTGTTGAAAGTGTCGTTAAACACCTATAAAACTGGTCACCATGTTATACGTTATATCTGACACATTGTTGAAAGTGTTGTTAAACACCAATAAAACACCAATAAAACTGGTTGTACATTATACTTGACACATTGTTGAAAGTATCGTTAAACACCAATAAAACTGAATGCCATATTATACATCATAGCTGAAATATTGTTGACAGTGGCGTTAATACCAATAAAACTGGCCAACATGTTATACCTGACACATTGTTGAAAGTGTCGTTAAACACCAATAAAACTGGTCACCATGTTATACGTTATACCTGACACATTGTTGAAAGTGTTGTTAAACACCAATAAAACTGGTTACCATGTTTTATGTTATACCCGACACATTGTTGAAAGTGTTGTTAAACACCAATAAAACTGGTCACCATGTTATACGCTATACCTGACACATTGTTGAAAGTGTCGTTAAACACCAATAAAACTGGTCACCATGATCTACGCTATACCTGACATTTTGTTGAAAGTGTTGTTAAACACCAATAAAACTGGCTACCATGTTCTACTTTATACCTGACATATTGTTGAAAGTGTTGTTAAACACCAATAAAACTGGTCACCATGTTATACGCTATACCTGATACCTTGTTGAAAGTGTCGATAAACACGAATAAAACTGGTCACCATGTTATACGTTATACATGACACATTGTTGAAAGTGTCGTTAAACACCAATAAAACTGGTCACCATGATCTACACTATAACTGACATATTGTTGAAAGTGGCATTCAACACCAATAAAACTGGTTACCATGTTTTACGTTATATCTGACATATTATTGAAAGTGTCGTTAAACACCAGTAAAACTGGTCACCATGTTATACGTTATAACTAACATATTGTTGAAAGTGGTGTTCAACACCAATAAAACTGGCCACCATGTTCTACGTTATACCTGACATATTGTTGAAAGTGGTGTTCAACACCAATAAAATTGGCCACCATGTTCTACGTTATACCTGACATTTTGTTGAAAGTGTCATTAAACACCAATAAAACTGGTCACCATGATCTATGCTATAACTGACATATTGTTGAAAGTGTCGTTAAACACCAATAAAACTGGACACCATGATATACGTTATACCTGACACATTGTTGAAAGTGTCGTTAAACATCAATAAAACTGGTCACCATGTTATACGCTATACCTGATACATTGTTGAAAGTGTCGTTAAACACCAATAAAACTGGTCACCATGTAATACGCTATACCTAACACATTGTTGAAAGTGTCGTTAAACACCAATAAAACTGGTCACCATGATATACGTTATACCTGACACATTGTTGAAAGTGTCGTTAAACACCAATAAAACTGGTCACCATGTTATGCGCTATACCTGACACATTGTTGAAAGTGTCATTAAACACCAATAAAACTGGTCACCATGTTATACGTTATACATGTACCTGACACATTGTTGAAAGTGTCGCTAAACACCAATAAAACTAGTCAACATGTTATACGCTATACCTGACGCATGGTTGAAAGTGTCGTTAAACACCAATAAAACTGGTCACCGTGTTATACCTGACACATTGTTGAAAGTGTCATCAAACACCAATAAAACTGGTCACCATGTTATACGTTATACCTGACACATTGTTGAAAGTATCGTTAAACACCAATAAACTGGTCACCATGTTTTACGTTATACCAGACACATTGTTGAAAGTGTCAAACACCAATAAAACTGGTCACCATGTTATACGTTATACCTGACACATTTTTGAAAGTATCGCTAAACACCAATAAAACTGGTCACCATGTTTTACGTTATACCAGACACATTGTTGAAAGTGTCATTAAACACCAATAAAACTGGTCACCATGTTATACGTTATACCTGACACATTGTTGAAAGTGTCGTTAAACACCAATAAAACTGGTCACCATGTTATATGTTATACCTGACACATTGTTGAAAGAGGTGTTAAACACCAATAAAACTGGTCACCATGTTCTACGTTACACCTGACACATTGTTGAAAGTGTCGTTAAACACCAATAAAACTGGTCACCATGTTATACGTTATACCTGACACATTGTTGAAAGTGTCGTTAATCACCAATAAAACTGGTCACCATGTTCTACGCTATATCTGACACATTGTTGAAAAGTGTCGCTAAGCGCCAATAAAACTGGTCACCATGTTATACAAAATGTACGTTATACCTGACACATTGTTGAAAAGTGTTGCTAAACTAACGCATTGTTGAAAGTGTCGCTAAACACCAATAAAACTGGTCACCATGTTATACATTATACCTGACACATTATTGAAAGTGTCGTTAAACACTAATAAAACTGGTCACTCTATTATACCTGACACATTGTTGAAAGTGTCGTTAAACACCAATAAAACTGGTCACCATGTTATACGTTATACCTGACACATTGTTGAAAGTGTCGTTAAACACCAAGAAAACTGGTCACCATGTTATACGTTATACTTGACACATTGTTGAAAGTGTCGTTAAACACCAATTAAACTGGTCACCATGTTATACGTTATACCTGACACATTGTTGAAAGTGTTGTTAAACACCAATAAAACTGGTCACCATGTTATACGTTATACCTGACACATTGTTGAAAGTGTCGTTAAACACCTATAAAACTGGTCACCATGTTATACGTTATATCTGACACATTGTTGAAAGTGTTGTTAAACACCAATAAAACACCAATAAAACTGGTTGTACATTATACTTGACACATTGTTGAAAGTATCGTTAAACACCAATAAAACTGAATGCCATATTATACATCATAGCTGAAATATTGTTGACAGTGGCGTTAATACCAATAAAACTGGCCAACATGTCATACCTGACACATTGTTGAAAGTGTCGTTAAACACCAATAAAACTGGTCACCATGTTATACGTTATACCTGACACATTGTTGAAAGTGTTGTTAAACACCAATAAAACTGGTTACCATGTTTTATGTTATACCCGACACATTGTTGAAAGTGTTGTTAAACACCAATAAAACTGGTCACCATGTTATACGCTATACCTGATACCTTGTTGAAAGTGTCGTTAAACACCAATAAAACTGGTCACCATGTTATACGCTATACCTGACACATTGTTGAAAGTGTCGTTAAACACCAATAAAACTGGTCACCATGATCTACGCTATACCTGACATTTTGTTGAAAGTGTTGTTAAACACCAATAAAACTGGCTACCATGTTCTACTTTATACCTGACATATTGTTGAAAGTGTTGTTAAACACCAATAAAACTGGTCACCATGTTATACGCTATACCTGATACCTTGTTGAAAGTGTCGATAAACACGAATAAAACTGGTCACCATGTTATACGTTATACATGACACATTGTTGAAAGTGTCGTTAAACACCAATAAAACTGGTCACCATGATCTACGCTATAACTGACATATTGTTGAAAGTGGCATTCAACACCAATAAAACTGGTTACCATGTTTTACGTTATATCTGACATATTATTGAAAGTGTCGTTAAACACCAGTTAAACTGGTCACCATGTTATACGTTATAACTAACATATTGTTGAAAGTGGTGTTCAACACCAATAAAACTGGCCACCATGTTCTACGTTATACCTGACATATTGTTGAAAGTGGTGTTCAACACCAATAAAATTGGCCACCATGTTCTACGTTATACCTGACATTTTGTTGAAAGTGTCATTAAACACCAATAAAACTGGTCACCATGATCTATGCTATAACTGACATATTGTTGAAAGTGTCGTTAAACACCAATAAAACTGGACACCATGATATACGTTATACCTGACACATTGTTGAAAGTGTCGTTAAACATCAATAAAACTGGTCACCATGTTATACGCTATACCTGATACATTGTTGAAAGTGTCGTTAAACACCAATAAAACTGGTCACCATGTTATGCGCTATACCTGACACATTGTTGAAAGTGTCGTTAAACACCAATAAAACTGGTCACCATGTTATACGTTATACCTGACACATTGTTGAAAGTGTTGTTAAACACCAATAAAACTGGTCACCATGTTATACATTATACCTGACACATTGTTGAAAGTGTCGTTAAACACCAATAAAACTGGTCACCATGTTATACGTTAAAAATGTACCTGACACATTGTTGAAAGTGTCGCTAAACACCAATAAAACTGGTCGCCATGTTATATGTTATACCTGACGCATTGTTGAAAGTGTCGTTAAACACCAATAAAACTAGTGAACATGTTATACGCTATACCTGACGCATTGTTGAAAGTGTCATCAAACACCAATAAAACTGGTCACCATGTTATACGTAATACCTGACACATTGTTGAGAGTATCGCTAAACACCAATAAAACTGGTCACCATGTTTTACGTTATACCTGACACATTGTTGAAAGTGTCGTTAAACACCAATAAAACTGGTCACCATGATCTACGCTATAACTGACATATTGTTGAAAGTGGCATTCAACACCAATAAAACTGGTTACCATGTTTTACGTTATATCTGACATATTATTGAAAGTGTCGTTAAACACCAGTAAAACTGGTCACCATGTTATACGTTATAACTAACATATTGTTGAAAGTGGTGTTCAACACCAATAAAACTGGCCACCATGTTCTACGTTATACCTGACATATTGTTGAAAGTGGTGTTCAACACCAATAAAATTGGCCACCATGTTCTACGTAATACCTGACATTTTGTTGAAAGTGTCGTTAAACACCAATAAAACTGGACACCATGATATACGTTATACCTGACACATTGTTGAAAGTGTCGTTAAACATCAATAAAACTGGTCACCATGTTATACGCTATACCTGATACATTGTTGAAAGTGTCGTTAAACACCAATAAAACTGGTCACCATGTTATGCGCTATACCTGACACATTGTTGAAAGTGTCGTTAAACACCAATAAAACTGGTCACCATGTTATACGTTATACCTGACACATTGTTGAAAGTGTTGTTAAACACCAATAAAACTGGTCACCATGTTATACATTATACCTGACACATTGTTGAAAGTGTCGTTAAACACCAATAAAACTGGTCACCATGTTATACGTTATACATGTACCTGACACATTGTTGAAAGTGTCGCTAAACACCAATAAAACTGGTCGCCATGTTATATGTTATACCTGACGCATTGTTGAAAGTGTCGTTAAACACCAATAAAACTAGTGAACATGTTATACGCTATACCTGACGCATTGTTGAAAGTGTCATCAAACACCAATAAAACTGGTCACCATGTTATACGTTATACCTGACACATTGTTGAAAGTGTTGTTAAATGCAAATAAAACTGGTCATCATGTTATACCTGACACATTGTTGAAAGTGTCGTTAAACACCAATAAAACTGAATGCCATATTATACATCATAGCTGAAATATTGTTGACAGTGGCGTTAATACCAATAAAACTGGCCAACATGTCATACGTTATACCTGACACATTGTTGAAAGTGTCGTTAAACACCAATAAAACTGGTCACCATGTTATACGTTATAACTGACACATTGTTGAAAGTGTCGTAAAACACCAATAAAACTGGTCACCATGTTATACGTTATACCTGACACATTGTTGAAAGTGTCGTTAAACACCAATAAAACTGGTCACCATGTTATACGTTATACCTGACACTTTGTTGAAAGTGGTGTTAAACACCAATAAAACTGGTCACCATGTTCTACGTTACACCTGACACATTGTTGAAAGTGTCGGTAAACACCAATAAAACTGGTCACCATGTTATACGTTATACCTGACACATTGTTGAAAGTGTCGTTAAGCACCAATAAAACTGGTCACCATGTTCTATGTTATATCTGACACATTATTGAAAGGTGTCGTTAAACGCCAATAAAACTGGTCACCATATTATACAAAATGTACGTTATACCTGACACATTGTTGAAAGTGTCGTTAAACACCAATAAAACTGGTCACCATGTTATACGCTATACCTGACACTTTGTTGAAAGTGGTGTTCAACACCAATAAAACTGGTTACCATGTTTTACGTTATATCTGACATATTATTGAAAGTGTCGTTAAACACCAGTAAAACTGGTCACCATGTTATACGTTATAACTAACATATTGTTGAAAGTGGTGTTCAACACCAATAAAACTGGCCACCATGTTCTACGTTATACCTGACATATTGTTGAAAGTGGTGTTCAACACCAATAAAATTGGCCACCATGTTCTACGTAATACCTGACATTTTGTTGAAAGTGTCGTTAAACACCAATAAAACTGGACACCATGATATACGTTATACCTGACACATTGTTGAAAGTGTCGTTAAACATCAATAAAACTGGTCACCATGTTATACGCTATACCTGATACATTGTTGAAAGTGTCGTTAAACACCAATAAAACTGGTCACCATGTTATGCGCTATACCTGACACATTGTTGAAAGTGTCGTTAAACACCAATAAAACTGGTCACCATGTTATACGTTATACCTGACACATTGTTGAAAGTGTTGTTAAACACCAATAAAACTGGTCACCATGTTATACATTATACCTGACACATTGTTGAAAGTGTCGTTAAACACCAATAAAACTGGTCACCATGTTATACGTTATACATGTACCTGACACATTGTTGAAAGTGTCGCTAAACACCAATAAAACTGGTCGCCATGTTATATGTTATACCTGACGCATTGTTGAAAGTGTCGTTAAACACCAATAAAACTAGTGAACATGTTATACGCTATACCTGACGCATTGTTGAAAGTGTCATCAAACACCAATAAAACTGGTCACCATGTTATACGTTATACCTGACACATTGTTGAAAGTGTTGTTAAATACAAATAAAACTGGTCATCATGTTATACCTGACACATTGTTGAAAGTGTCGTTAAACACCAATAAAACTGAATGCCATATTATACATCATAGCTGAAATATTGTTGACAGTGGCGTTAATACCAATAAAACTGGCCAACATGTCATACGTTATACCTGACACATTGTTGAAAGTGTCGTTAAACACCAATAAAACTGGTCACCATGTTATACGTTATAACTGACACATTGTTGAAAGTGTCGTAAAACACCAATAAAACTGGTCACCATGTTATACGTTATACCTGACACATTGTTGAAAGTGTCGTTAAACACCAATAAAACTGGTCACCATGTTATACGTTATACCTGACACTTTGTTGAAAGTGGTGTTAAACACCAATAAAACTGGTCACCATGTTCTACGTTACACCTGACACATTGTTGAAAGTGTCGGTAAACACCAATAAAACTGGTCACCATGTTATACGTTATACCTGACACATTGTTGAAAGTGTCGTTAAGCACCAATAAAACTGGTCACCATGTTCTATGTTATATCTGACACATTGTTGAAAGGTGTCGTTAAACGCCAATAAAACTGGTCACCATATTATACAAAATGTACGTTATACCTGACACATTGTTGAAAGTGTCGTTAAACACCAATAAAACTGGTCACCATGTTATACGCTATACCTGACACTTTGTTGAAAGTGGTGTTCAACACCAATAAAACTTGTCACCATGTTATACGTTATACCTGACACATTGTTCAAAGTGTCGTTAAACACCAATAAAACTGGTCACCAAGTAATACGCTATACCTAACACATTGTTGAAAGTGTCGTTAAACACCAATAAAACTGGTCACCATGTTATACGCTATACCTGACACATTGTTGAAAGTGTCGTTAAACACCAATTAAACTGGTCACCATGTTATACATTATACCTGACACATTGTTGAAAGTGTTGTTAAACACCAATAAAACTGGTCACCATGTTCTACGTTATACCTGACACATTGTTGAAAGTGTCGTTAAACACCAATAAAACTGGTCACCATGTTATACGTTATATCTGACACATTGTTGAAAGTGTTGTTAAACACCAATAACACTGGTCACCATGTTGTACGTCATACTTGACACATTGTTGAAAGTGTCATTAAACACCAATAAAACTGGTCACCATGTTATACATTATACCTGACACATTGTTGAAAGTGGTGTTAAACACCAATAAAACTGGTCACCATGTTCTACGTTACCCCTGACACATTGTTGAAAGTGTCGTTAAACACCAATAAAACTGGTCACTATGTAATACATTATACCTGACACATTGTTGAAAGTGTCGTTAAACACCAATAAAACTGGTCACCATATTATACATGACACATTGTTAAAAGTGTCGATAAACACCAATAAAACTGGTCACCATGTTATACGTTATACATGTACCTGACACATTGTTGAAAATGTCGCTAAACACCAATAAAACTGGTCGCCATGTTATATGTTATACCTGACGCATTGTTGAAAGTGTCGTTAAACACCAATAAAACTAGTGAACATGTTATACGCTATACCTGACGCATTGTTGAAAGTGTCATCAAACACCAATAAAACTGGTCACCATGTTATACGTAATACCTGACACATTGTTGAGAGTATCGTTAAACACCAATAAAACTGGTCACCATGTTTTACATTATACCTGACACATTGTTGAAAGTGTCAAACACCAATAAAACTGGTCACCATGTTATACGTTATACCTGACACATTGTTGAAAGTGTCGTAAAACACCAATAAAACTGGTCACCATGTTATACGTTATACCTGACACATTGTTGAAAGTGTCGTTAAACACCAATAAAACTGGTCACCATGTTATACGTTATACCTGACACTTTGTTGAAAGTGGTGTTAAACACCAATAAAACTGGTCACCATGTTCTACGTTACACCTGACACATTGTTGAAAGTGTCGTTAAACACCAATAAAACTGGTCACCATGTTATACGTTATACCTGACACATTGTTGAAAGTGTCGTTAAGCACCAATAAAACTGGTCACCATGTTCTATGTTATATCTGACACATTGTTGAAAGGTGTCGTTAAACGCCAATAAAACTGGTCACCATATTATACAAAATGTACGTTATACCTGACACATTGTTGAAAGTGTCGTTAAACACCAATAAAACTGGTCACCATGTTATACGCTATACCTGACACTTTGTTGAAAGTGGTGTTAAACACCAATAAAACTTGTCACCATGTTATACGTTATACCTGACACATTGTTCAAAGTGTCGTTAAACACCAATAAAACTGGTCACCAAGTAATACGCTATACCTAACACATTGTTGAAAGTGTCGTTAAACACCAATAAAACTGGTCACCATGTTATACGCTATACCTGACACATTGTTGAAAGTGTCGTTAAACACCAATTAAACTGGTCACCATGTTATACATTATACCTGACACATTGTTGAAAGTGTTGTTAAACACCAATAAAACTGGTCACCATGTTCTACGTTATACCTGACACATTGTTGAAAGTGTCGTTAAACACCAATAAAACTGGTCACCATGTTATACGTTATATCTGACACATTGTTGAAAGTGTTGTTAAACACCAATAACACTGGTCACCATGTTGTACGTCATACTTGACACATTGTTGAAAGTGTCATTAAACACCAATAAAACTGGTCACCATGTTATACATTATACCTGACACATTGTTGAAAGTGGTGTTAAACACCAATAAAACTGGTCACCATGTTCTACGTTACACCTGACACATTGTTGAAAGTGTCGTTAAACACCAATAAAACTGGTCACCATGTTATACATTATACCTGACACATTGTTGAAAGTGTCGTTAAACACCAATAAAACTGGTCACCATATTATACATGACACATTGTTGAAAGTGTCGATAAACACCAATAAAACTGGTCACCATGTTATACGTTATACCTGACACATTGTTGAAAGTGTCGTTAAACACCAATTAAACTGGTCACCATGTTATACATTATACCTGACACATTGCTTAAAGTGTTGTTAAACACCAATAAAACTGGTCACCATGTTCTACGCTATACCTGACACATTGTTGAAAGTGTCGTTAAACACCAATAAAACTGGTCACCATGTTATCGTTATACCTGACACATTGTTGAAAGTGTTGTTAAACACCAATAAAACTGGTCACCATGTTTTATGTTATACCCGACACATTGTTGAAAGTGTTGTTAAACACCAATAAAACTGGTCACCATGTTATACGCTATACCTGATACCTTGTTGAAAGTGTCGTTAAACACCAATAAAACTGGTCACCATGTTATACGCTATACCTGACACATTGTTGAAAGTGTCGTTAAACACTAATAAAACTGGTCACCATGTTATACGCTATAACTGACATATTGTTGAAAGTGGCATTCAACACCAATAAAACTGGTCACCATGTTATACGTTATACCTGACACATTATTGAAAGTGTCGCTAAACACCAATGAAACTGGTTACCGTGTTATACCTGACACATTGTTGAAAGTGTCGTTAAATACCAATAAAACTGGTCACCATGATATACGTTATACCAGACACATTGTTGAAAGTGTCGTTAAACACCAATAAAACTGGTCACCATGTTCTACGTTATACCTGACACATTGTTGAAAGTGTCATTAAACACCAATAAAACTGGTCACCATGTTATACGTTATACCTGACACATTGTTGAAAGTGTTGTTAAACGCCAATAAAACTGGTCACCATGTTATACGTTATACCTGACACATTGTTGAAAGTGTCGTTAAAGACCAATAAAACTGAATGCCATATTATACATCATAGCTGAAATATTGTTGACAGTGGCGTTAATACCAACAAAACTGGTCACCATGTTATATGTTATACCTGACACATTATTGAAAGTGTCGTTAAATACCAATAAAACTGGTTACCGTGTTATACCTGACACATTGTTGAAGGTGTCGTTAAACACCAATAAAACTGGTCACCATGTTATACGCTATACCTGACACATTGTTGAAAGTGTCGTTAAACACCAATAAAACTGGTCACCATGTAATACGCTATACCTGACACATTGTTGAAAGTGTCGTTAAGCACCAATAAAACTGGTCACCATGTTCTACCTTATATCTGACATATTATTGAAAGTGTCGTCAAACACCAATAAAACTGGTCACCATGTTATACGTTATAACTAACATATTGTTGAAAGTGGTGTTCAGCACCATTAAAACTGGCTACCATGTTGTACTTTATACCTGACATATTGTTGAAAGTGATGTTCAACACCAATAAAACTGGCCACCATGTTCTACGCTATACCTGACATTTTGTTGAAAGTGTCGCTAAACACCAATAAAACTGGTCACCATGATCTACGCTATAACTGACATATTGTTGAAAGTGACATTCAACACCAATAAAACTGGTCACCATGTTCTACGTTATATCTGACATATTATTGAAAGTGTCGTTAAACACCAGTAAAACTGGTCACCATGTTATACGTTATAACTAACATATTGTTGAAAGTGGTGTTCAACACCAATAAAACTGGCCACCATGTTCTACGTTATACCTGACATATTGTTGAAAGTGGTGTTCAACACCAATAAAATTGGCCACCATGTTCTACGTTATACCTGACATTTTGTTGAAAGTGTCATTAAACACCAATAAAACTGGTCACCATGATCTACGCTATAACTGACATATTGTTGAAAGTGTCGTTAAACACCAATAAAACTGGACACCATGATATACGTTATACCTGACACATTGTTAAAAGTGTCGTTAAACATCAATAAAACTGGTCACCATGTTATACGCTATACCTGATACATTGTTGAAAGTGTCGTTAAACACCAATAAAACTGGTCACCATGTTATGCGCTATACCTGACACATTGTTGAAAGTGTCGTTAAACACCAATAAAACTGGTCACCATGTTATACGTTATACCTGACACATTGTTGAAAGTGTTGTTAAACACCAATAAAACTGGTCACCATGTTATACATTATAACTGACACATTGTTGAAAGTGTCGTTAAACACCAATAAAACTGGTCACCATGTTATATGTTATACCTGACGCATTGTTGAAAGTGTCGTTAAACACCAATAAAACTAGTGAACATGTTATACGTTATACCTGACGCATTGTTGAAAGTGTCGTTAAACACCAATAAAACAGGTCACCGTGTTATACCTGACACATTGTTGAAAGTGTCATCAAACACCAATAAAACTGGTCACCATGTTATACGTTATACATGTACCTGACACATTGTTGAAAGTGTCGCTAAACACCAATAAAACTGGTCGCCATGTTATATGCTATACCTGACGCATTGTTGAAAGTGTCGTTAAACACCAATAAAACTAGTGAACATGTTATACGCTATACCTGACGCATTGTTGAAAGTGTCATTAAACACCAATAAAACTGGTCACCGTGTTATACGTGACACATTGTTGAAAGTGTCATCAAACACCAATAAAACTGGTCACCATGTTATACGTAATACCTGACACATTGTTGAAAGTATCGTTAAACACCAATAAAACTGGTCACCATGTTTTACGTTATACCTGACACATTGTTGAAAGTGTCAAACACCAATAAAACTGGTCACCATGTTACACGTTATACCTGACACATTGTTGAAAGTGTCGTAAAACACCAATAAAACTGGTCACCATGATATACGTTATACCTGATACATTGTTGAAAGTGTCGTTAAACACCAATAAAACTGATCACCATGTTATACGTTATACCTGACACTTTGTTGAAAGTGGTGTTAAACACCAATAAAACTGGTCACCATGTTCTACGTTACACCTGACACATTGTTGAAAGTGTCGTTAAACACCAATAAAACTGGTCACCATGTTCTACGTTATACCTGACACATTGTTGAAAGTGTCGTTAAGCACCAATAAAACTGGTCACCATGTTCTACTTTATATCTGACACATTGTTGAAAGGTGTCGTTAAACGCCAATAAAACTGGTCACCATATTATACAAAATGTACGTTATACCTGACACATTGTTGAAAGTGTCGTTAAACACCAATAAAACTGGTCACCATGTTATACGCTATATCTGACACTTTGTTGAAAGTGGTGTTAAACACCAATAAAACTTGTCACCATGTTATACGTTATACCTGACACATTGTTGAAAGTGTCGTTAAACACCAATAAAACTGGTCACCATGTAATACGCTATACCTAACACATTGTTGAAAGTGTCGTTAAACACCAATAAAACTGGTCACCATGTTATACGCTATACCTGACACATTATTGAAAGTGTCGTTAAACACCAATAAAACTGGTCACTGTATTACACCTGACACATTGTTGAAAGTGTCGTTAAACACCAATAAAACTGGTCACCATGTTATAAATTATACCTGACACATTGTTGAAAGTGTCGTTAAACACCAATAAAACGGGTCACCATGTTATACACTATACCTGATACATTGTTGAAAGTGTCGTTAAACACCAATAAAACTGGTCACCATGTTATACGCTATACCTGACACATTGTTGAAAGTGTCGTTAAACACCAATTAAACTGGTCACCATGTTATACGTTATACCTGACACATTGTTGAAAGTGTTGTTAAACACCAATAAAACTGGTCACCATGTTATACGCTATACCTGACACATTATTGAAAGTGTCGTTAAACACCAATAAAACTGGTCACCATGTTATACGTTATATCTGACACATTGTTGAAAGTGTTGTTAAACACCAATAACACTGGTCACCATGTTGTACGTCATACTTGACACATTGTTGAAAGTGTCGTTAAAAACCAATAAAACTGGTCACCATGTTATACATTATACCTGACACATTGTTGAAAGTGGTGTTAAACACCAATAAAACTGGTCACCATGCTTTACGTTACACCTGACTCATTGTTGAAACTGTCGTTAAACACCAATAAAACTGGTCACCATGTTATACATTATACCTGACACATTGTTGAAAGTGTCGTTAAACACCAATAAAACTGGTCACCATATTATACCTGACACATTGTTGAAAGTGTCGATAAACACCAATAAAACTGGTCACCATGTTATACATTATACCTGACACATTGTTGAAAGTGTCGTTAAACACCAATTAAACTGGTCACCATGTTATACATTATAACTGACACATTGTTTAAAGTGTTGTTAAACACCAATAAAACTGGTCACCATGTTTTACGTTATACCTGACACATTGTTGAAAGTGTCGTTAAACACCAATAAAACTGGTCACCATGTTATCGTTATACCTGACACATTGTTGAAAGTGTTGTTAAACACCAATAAAACTGGTCACCATGTTTTATGTTATACCCGACACATTGTTGAAAGTGTTGTTAAACACCAATAAAACTGGTCACCATGTTATACGCTTTACCTGATACCTTGTTGAAAGTGTCGTTAAACACCAATAAAATGGGTCACCATGTTATACGCTATACCTGACACATTGTTGAAAGTGTCGTTAAACACCAATAAAACTGGTCACCATGTTATACGCTATAACTGACATATTGTTGAAAGTGGCATTCAACACCAATAAAACTGGTCACCATGTTATACGTTATACCTGACACATTATTGAAAGTGTCGCTAAACACCAATAAAACTGGTTACCGTGTTATACCTGACACATTGTTGAAAATGTCGTTAAATACCAATAAAACTGGTCACCATGATATACGTTATACCTGACACATTGTTGAAAGTGTCGTTAAACACCAATAAAACTGGTCACCATGTTCTACGTTATACCTCACACATTGTTGAAAGTGTCATTAAACACCAATAAAACTGGTCACCATGTTCTACGTTATACCTGACACATTGTTGAAAGTGTCGTTAAACACCAATAAAACTGGTCACCATGTTATCGTTATACCTGACACATTGTTGAAAGTGTTGTTAAACACCAATAAAACTGGTCACCATGTTTTATGTTATACCCGACACATTGTTGAAAGTGTTGTTAAACACCAATAAAACTGGTCACCATGTTATACGCTATACCTGATACCTTGTTGAAAGTGTCGTTAAACACCAATAAAACTGGTCACCATGTTATACGCTATACCTGACACATTGTTGAAAGTGTCGTTAAACACTAATAAAACTGGTCACCATGTTATACGCTATAACTGACATATTGTTGAAAGTGGCATTCAACACCAATAAAACTGGTCACCATGTTATACGTTATACCTGACACATTATTCAAAGTGTCGCTAAACACCAATGAAACTGGTTACCGTGTTCTACTTTATACCTGACACATTGTTGAAAGTGTCATTAAACACCAATAAAACTGGTCACCATGTTATCGTTATACCTGACACATTGTTGAAAGTGTTGTTAAACACCAATAAAACTGGTCACCATGTTTTATGTTATACCCGACACATTGTTGAAAGTGTTGTTAAACACCAATAAAACTGGTCACCATGTTATACGCTTTACCTGATACCTTGTTGAAAGTGTCGTTAAACACCAATAAAACGGGTCACCATGTTATACGCTATACCTGACACATTGTTGAAAGTGTCGTTAAACACCAATAAAACTGGTCACCATGTTATACGCTATAACTGACATATTGTTGAAAGTGGCATTCAACACCAATAAAACTGGTCACCATGTTATACGTTATACCTGACACATTATTGAAAGTGTCGCTAAACACCAATAAAACTGGTTACCGTGTTATACCTGACACATTGTTGAAAGTGTCGTTAAATACCAATAAAACTGGTCACCATGATATACGTTATACCTGACACATTGTTGAAAGTGTCGTTAAACACCAATAAAACTGGTCACCATGTTCTACGTTATACCTCACACATTGTTGAAAGTGTCATTAAACACCAATAAAACTGGTCACCATGTTATCGTTATACCTGACACATTGTTGAAAGTGTTGTTAAACACCAATAAAACTGGTCACCATGTTTTATGTTATACCCGATACATTGTTGAAAGTGTTGTTAAACACCAATAAAACTGGTCACCATGTTATACGCTATACCTGATACCTTGTTGAAAGTGTCGTTAAACACCAATAAAACTGGTCACCATGTTATACGCTATACCTGACACATTGTTGAAAGTGTCGTTAAACACCAATAAAACTGGTCACCATGTTATACGCTATAACTGACATATTGTTGAAAGTGGCATTCAACACCAATAAAACTGGTCACCATGCTATACGTTATACCTGACACATTATTGAAAGTGTCGCTAAACACCAATAAAACTGGCTACCGTGTTATACCTGACACATTGTTGAAAGTGTCGTTAAATACCAATAAAACTGGTCACCATGATATACGTTATACCTGACACATTGTTGAAAGTGTCGTTAAACACCAATAAAACTGGTCACCATGTTCTACGTTATACCTGACACATTGTTGAAAGTGTCATTAAACACCAATAAAACTGGTCACCATGTTATACGTTATACCTGACACATTGTTGAAAGTGTTGTTAAACGCCAATAAAACTGGTCACCATGTTATACGTTATACCTGACACATTGTTGAAAGTGTCGTTAAACACCAATAAAACTGAATGCCATATTATACATCATAGCTGAAATATTGTTGACAGTGGCGTTAATAGCAACAAAACTGGTCACCATGTTATATGTTATACCTGACACATTATTGAAAGTGTCGTTAAATACCAATAAAACTGGTCACCGTGTTAAACCTGACACATTGTTGAAGGTGTCGTTAAACACCAATAAAACTGGTCACCATGTTATATGCTATACCTGACACATTGTTGAAAGTGGCATTAAACACCAATAAAACTGGTCACCATGTAATACGCTATACCTAACACATTGTTGAAAGTGTCGTTAAGCACCAATAAAACTGGTCACCATGTTCTACGTTATATCTGACATATTATTGAAAGTGTCGTCAAACACCAATAAAACTGGTCACCATGTTATACGTTATAACTAACATATTGTTGAAAGTGGTGTTCAGCACCAATAAAACTGGCTACCATGTTGTTCTTTATACCTGACATATTGTTGAAAGTGATGTTCAACACCAATAAAACTGGCCACCATGTTCTACGCTATACCTGACATTTTGTTGAAAGTGTCGCTAAACACCAATAAAACTGGTCACCATGATCTACGCTATAACTGACATATTGTTGAAAGTGGCATTCAACACCAATAAAACTGGTCACCATGTTCTACGTTATATCTGACATATTATTGAAAGTGTCGTTAAACACCAGTAAAACTGGTCACCATGTTATACGCTATAACTAACATATTGTTGAAAGTGTCGTTAAACACTAATAAAAATGGTCACCATGATATACGTTATACCTGACACATTGTTGAAAGTGTCGTTAAACACCAATAAAACTGGTCACCATGTAATACGCTATACCTGATACATTGTTGAAAGTGTCATAAAACACGAATAAAACTGGTCACCATGTTATACGTTATACCTGACACATTGTTGAAAGTGTCGTTAAACACGAATAAAACTGGTCACCATGTTATACGTTATACCTGACACATTGTTGAAAGTGTCGTTAAACACGAATAAAACTGGTCACCATGTTATACGTTATACCTGTCACATTGTTGAAAGTGTCGTTAAACACCAATAAAACTGGTCATCATGTTCTACGTTATACCTGACACATTGTTGAAAGTGTCGTTAAACACCAATAAAACTGGTCACCATGTTATACGTTATACCTGACACATTGTTGAAAGTGTTGTTAAATGCAAATAAAACTGGTCATCATGTTATACCTGACAGATTGTTGAAAGTGTCGTTAAACACCAATAAAACTGAATGCCATATTATACATCATAGCTGAAATATTGTTGACAGTGCGTTAATACCAACAAAACTGGCCAACATGTCATACATTATACCTGACACATTGTTGAAAGTGTTGTTAAACACCAATAAAACTGGTCACCATGTTCTACGTTATACCTGAGACATTGTTGAAAGTGTCGTTAAACACCAATAAAACTGGTCACCATGTTATACGCTATACCTGACACATTGTTGAAAGTGTCATTAAACACCAATAAAACTGGTCACCATGTTATACCTGACACATTGTTGAAAGTGTCGCTAAACACCAATATAACTGGTCACTGTGTTATACGTTATACCCGACACATTGTTGAAAGTGTCGTTAAACACCAATAAAACTGGTCACCATGTAATACGTCATACCTGACACATTGTTCAAAGTGTCGTTAAACACCAATAGAACTGGTCACCATGTTATACGCTATACCTGACACATTGTTGAAAGTATCGTTGTAAACACCAATAAAACTGGTCACCATGTTATACGTTATACCTGACACATTGTTGAAAGTGTCGTTAAACACCAATAAAACTGGTGACCATGTTATACAAAATGTACGTTATACCTGACACATTGTTGAAAGTGTCGCTAAACACCAATAAAACTGGTCACCATGTTATACGTTATACCTGACACATTGTTGAAAGTCGTTAAACACCAATAAAACTGGTCACCATGTTATACCTGACACATTGTTGAAAGTGTCGTTAAACACCAATAAAACTGGTCACCATGTTATACGCTATACCTGAAACATTGTTGAAAGTGTCGTTAAACACCAGTAAAACTGGTCACCATGTTATACGTTATAACTAACATATTGTTGAAAGTGTCGTTAAACACTAATAAAAATGGTCACCATGATATACGTTATACCTGACACATTGTTGAAAGTGTCATTAAACACCAATAAAACTGGTCACCATGTAATACGCTATACCTGATACATTGTTGAAAGTGTCGTTAAACACCAATAAAACTGGTCACCATGTTATACGTTATACCTGTCACATTGTTGAAAGTGTCGTTAAACACCAATAAAACTGGTCACCATGTTCTACGTTATACCTGACACATTGTTGAAAGTGTCATTAAACACCAATAAAACTGGTCACCATGTTATACCTGACACATTGTTGAAAGTGTCGCTAAACACCAATATAACTGGTCACTGTGTTATACGTTATACCCGACACATTGTTGAAAGTGTCGTTAAACACCAATAAAACTGGTCACCATGTAATACGTCATACCTGACACATTGTTCAAAGTGTCGTTAAACACCAATAGAACTGGTCACCATGTTATACGCTATACCTGACACATTGTTGAAAGTGTCGTTAAACACCAATTAAACTGGTCACCATGTTATACATTATACCTGACACATTGTTGAAAGTGTTGTTAAACACCAATAAAACTGGTCACCATGTTCTACGTTATACCTGACACATTGTTGAAAGTGTCGTTAAACACCAATAAAACTGGTCACCATGTTATACGTTATACCTGACACATTGTTGAAAGTGTTGTTAAACGCCAATAAAACTGGTCACCATGTTATACGTTATACCTGACACATTGTTGAAAGTGTCGCTAAACACCAATAAAACTGGCTACCGTGTTATACCTGACACATTGTTGAAAGTGTCGTTAAATACCAATAAAACTGGTCACCATGATATACGTTATACCTGACACATTGTTGAAAGTGTCGTTAAACACCAATAAAACTGGTCACCATGTTCTACGTTATACCTGACACATTGTTGAAAGTGTCATTAAACACCAATAAAACTGGTCACCATGTTATACGTTATACCTGACACATTGTTGAAAGTGTTGTTAAACGCCAATAAAACTGGTCACCATGTTATACGTTATACCTGACACATTGTTGAAAGTGTCGTTAAACACCAATAAAACTGAATGCCATATTATACATCATAGCTGAAATATTGTTGACAGTGGCGTTAATAGCAACAAAACTGGTCACCATGTTATATGTTATACCTGACACATTATTGAAAGTGTCGTTAAATACCAATAAAACTGGTCACCGTGTTAAACCTGACACATTGTTGAAGGTGTCGTTAAACACCAATAAAACTGGTCACCATGTTATATGCTATACCTGACACATTGTTGAAAGTGGCATTAAACACCAATAAAACTGGTCACCATGTAATACGCTATACCTAACACATTGTTGAAAGTGTCGTTAAGCACCAATAAAACTGGTCACCATGTTCTACGTTATATCTGACATATTATTGAAAGTGTCGTCAAACACCAATAAAACTGGTCACCATGTTATACGTTATAACTAACATATTGTTGAAAGTGGTGTTCAGCACCAATAAAACTGGCTACCATGTTGTTCTATATACCTGACATATTGTTGAAAGTGATGTTCAACACCAATAAAACTGGCCACCATGTTCTACGCTATACCTGACATTTTGTTGAAAGTGTCGCTAAACACCAATAAAACTGGTCACCATGATCTACGCTATAACTGACATATTGTTGAAAGTGGCATTCAACACCAATAAAACTGGTCACCATGTTCTACGTTATATCTGACATATTATTGAAAGTGTCGTTAAACACCAGTAAAACTGGTCACCATGTTATACGCTATAACTAACATATTGTTGAAAGTGTCGTTAAACACTAATAAAAATGGTCACCATGATATACGTTATACCTGACACATTGTTGAAAGTGTCGTTAAACACCAATAAAACTGGTCACCATGTAATACGCTATACCTGATACATTGTTGAAAGTGTCATAAAACACGAATAAAACTGGTCACCATGTTATACGTTATACCTGACACATTGTTGAAAGTGTCGTTAAACACGAATAAAACTGGTCACCATGTTATACGTTATACCTGACACATTGTTGAAAGTGTCGTTAAACACGAATAAAACTGGTCACCATGTTATACGTTATACCTGTCACATTGTTGAAAGTGTCGTTAAACACCAATAAAACTGGTCATCATGTTCTACGTTATACCTGACACATTGTTGAAAGTGTCGTTAAACACCAATAAAACTGGTCACCATGTTATACGTTATACCTGACACATTGTTGAAAGTGTTGTTAAATGCAAATAAAACTGGTCATCATGTTATACCTGACAGATTGTTGAAAGTGTCGTTAAACACCAATAAAACTGAATGCCATATTATACATCATAGCTGAAATATTGTTGACAGTGCGTTAATACCAACAAAACTGGCCAACATGTCATACATTATACCTGACACATTGTTGAAAGTGTTGTTAAACACCAATAAAACTGGTCACCATGTTCTACGTTATACCTGAGACATTGTTGAAAGTGTCGTTAAACACCAATAAAACTGGTCACCATGTTATACGCTATACCTGACACATTGTTGAAAGTGTCATTAAACACCAATAAAACTGGTCACCATGTTATACCTGACACATTGTTGAAAGTGTCGCTAAACACCAATATAACTGGTCACTGTGTTATACGTTATACCCGACACATTGTTGAAAGTGTCGTTAAACACCAATAAAACTGGTCACCATGTAATACGTCATACCTGACACATTGTTCAAAGTGTCGTTAAACACCAATAGAACTGGTCACCATGTTATACGCTATACCTGACACATTGTTGAAAGTATCGTTGTAAACACCAATAAAACTGGTCACCATGTTATACGTTATACCTGACACATTGTTGAAAGTGTCGTTAAACACCAATAAAACTGGTGACCATGTTATACAAAATGTACGTTATACCTGACACATTGTTGAAAGTGTCGCTAAACACCAATAAAACTGGTCACCATGTTATACGTTATACCTGACACATTGTTGAAAGTCGTTAAACACCAATAAAACTGGTCACCATGTTATACCTGACACATTGTTGAAAGTGTCGTTAAACACCAATAAAACTGGTCACCATGTTATACGCTATACCTGAAACATTGTTGAAAGTGTCGTTAAACACCAGTAAAACTGGTCACCATGTTATACGTTATAACTAACATATTGTTGAAAGTGTCGTTAAACACTAATAAAAATGGTCACCATGATATACGTTATACCTGACACATTGTTGAAAGTGTCATTAAACACCAATAAAACTGGTCACCATGTAATACGCTATACCTGATACATTGTTGAAAGTGTCGTTAAACACCAATAAAACTGGTCACCATGTTATACGTTATACCTGTCACATTGTTGAAAGTGTCGTTAAACACCAATAAAACTGGTCACCATGTTCTACGTTATACCTGACACATTGTTGAAAGTGTCATTAAACACCAATAAAACTGGTCACCATGTTATACCTGACACATTGTTGAAAGTGTCGCTAAACACCAATATAACTGGTCACTGTGTTATACGTTATACCCGACACATTGTTGAAAGTGTCGTTAAACACCAATAAAACTGGTCACCATGTAATACGTCATACCTGACACATTGTTCAAAGTGTCGTTAAACACCAATAGAACTGGTCACCATGTTATACGCTATACCTGACACATTGTTGAAAGTGTCGTTAAACACCAATTAAACTGGTCACCATGTTATACATTATACCTGACACATTGTTGAAAGTGTTGTTAAACACCAATAAAACTGGTCACCATGTTCTACGTTATACCTGACACATTGTTGAAAGTGTCGTTAAACACCAATAAAACTGGTCACCATGTTATACGTTATATCTGACACATTGTTGAAAGTGTTGTTAAACACCAATAACACTGGTCACCATGTTGTACGTCATACTTGACACATTGTTGAAAGTGTCATTAAACACCAATAAAACTGGTCACCATGTTATACATTATACCTGACACATTGTTGAAAGTGGTGTTAAACACCAATAAAACTGGTCACCATGTTCTACGTTACACCTGACACATTGTTGAAAGTGTCGTTAAACACCAATAAAACTGGTCACCATGTAATACATTATACCTGACACATTGTTGAAAGTGTCGTTAAACACCAATAAAACTGGTCACCATATTATACATGACACATTGTTAAAAGTGTCGATAAACACCAATAAAACTGGTCACCATGTTATACGTTATACATGTACCTGACACATTGTTGAAAGTGTCGCTAAACACCAATAAAACTGGTCGCCATGTTATATGTTATACCTGACGCATTGTTGAAAGTGTCGTTAAACACCAATAAAACTAGTGAACATGTTATACGCTATACCTGACGCATTGTTGAAAGTGTCATCAAACACCAATAAAACTGGTCACCATGTTATACGTAATACCTGACACATTGTTGAGAGTATCGTTAAACACCAATAAAACTGGTCACCATGTTTTACGCTATACCTGACACATTGTTGAAAGTGTCAAACACCAATAAAACTGGTCACCATGTTTTACGTTATACCTGACACATTGTTGAAAGTGTCGTAAAACACCAATAAAACTGGTCACCATGTTATACGTTATACCTGACACATTGTTGAAAGTGTCGTTATACACCAATAAAACTGGTCACCATGTTATACGTTATACCTGACACTTTGTTGAAAGTGGTGTTAAACACCAATAAAACTGGTCACCATGTTCTACGTTACACCTGACACATTGTTGAAAGTGTCGTTAAACACCAATAAAACTGGTCACCATGTTATACGTTATACCTGACACATTGTTGAAAGTGTCGTTAAGCACCAATAAAACTGGTCACCATGTTCTATGTTATATCTGACACATTGTTGAAAGGTGTCGTTAAACGCCAATAAAACTGGTCACCATATTATACAAAATGTACGTTATACCTGACACATTGTTGAAAGTGTCGTTAAACACCAATAAAACTGGTCACCATGTTATACGCTATACCTGACACTTTGTTGAAAGTGGTGTTAAACACCAATAAAACTTGTCACCATGTTATACGTTATACCTGACACATTGTTCAAAGTGTCGTTAAACACCAATAAAACTGGTCACCAAGTAATACGCTATACCTAACACATTGTTGAAAGTGTCGTTAAACACCAATAAAACTGGTCACCATGTTATACGCTATACCTGACACATTGTTGAAAGTGTCATTAAACACCAATTAAACTGGTCACCATGTTATACATTATACCTGACACATTGCTGAAAGTGTTGTTAAACACCAATAAAACTGGTCACCGTGTTCTACGTTATACCTGACACATTGTTGAAAGTGTCGTTAAACACCAATAAAACTGGTCACCATGTTATACGTTATATCTGACACATTGTTGAAAGTGTTGTTAAACACCAATAACACTGGTCACCATGTTGTACGTCATACTTGACACATTGTTGAAAGTGTCATTAAACACCAATAAAACTGGTCACCATGTTATACATTATACCTGACACATTGTTGAAAGTGGTGTTAAACACCAATAAAACTGGTCACCATGTTCTACGTTACACCTGACACATTGTTGAAAGTGTCGTTAAACACCAATAAAACTGGTCACCATGTTATACATTATACCTGACACATTGTTGAAAGTGTCGTTAAACACCAATAAAACTGGTCACCATATTATACATGACACATTGTTGAAAGTGTCGATAAACACCAATAAAACTGGTCACCATGTTATACGTTATACCTGACACATTGTTGAAAGTGTCGTTAAACACCAATTAAACTGGTCACCATGTTATACATTATACCTGACACATTGCTTAAAGTGTTGTTAAACACCAATAAAACTGGTCACCATGTTCTACGCTATACCTGACACATTGTTGAAAGTGTCGTTAAACACCAATAAAACTGGTCAACATGTTATCGTTATACCTGACACATTGTTGAAAGTGTTGTTAAACACCAATAAAACTGGTCACCATGTTTTATGTTATACCCGACACATTGTTGAAAGTGTTGTTAAACACCAATAAAACTGGTCACCATGTTATACGCTATACCTGATACCTTGTTGAAAGTGTCGTTAAACGCCAATAAAACTGGTCACCATGTTATACGCTATACCTGACACATTGTTGAAAGTGTCGTTAAACACTAATAAAACTGGTCACCATGTTATACGCTATAACTGACATATTGTTGAAAGTGGCATTCAACACCAATAAAACTGGTCACCATGTTATACGTTATACCTGACACATTATTGAAAGTGTCGCTAAACACCAATGAAACTGGTTACCGTGTAATACCTGACACATTGTTGAAAGTGTCGTTAAATACCAATAAAACTGGTCACCATGATATACGTTATACCAGACACATTGTTGAAAGTGTCGTTAAACACCACTAAAACTGGTCACCATGTTCTACGTTATACCTGACACATTGTTGAAAGTGTCATTAAACACCAATAAAACTGGTCACCATGTTATACGTTATACCTGACACATTGTTGAAAGTGTTGTTAAACGCCAATAAAACTGGTCACCATGTTATACGTTATACCTGACACATTGTTGAAAGTGTCGTTAAACACCAATAAAACTGGTCACCATGTAATACACTATACCTGACACATTGTTGAAAGTGTCGTTAAGCACCAATAAAACTGGTCACCATGTTCTACGTTATATCTGACATATTATTGAAAGTGTCGTCAAACACCAATAAAATTGGTCACCATGTTATACGCTATAACTAACATATTGTTGAAAGTGGTGTTCAGCACCATTAAAACTGGCTACCATGTTGTACTTTATACCTGACATATTGTTGAAAGTGATGTTCAACACCAATAAAACTGGCCATCATGTTCTACGCTATACCTGAAATTTTGTTGAAAGTGTCGCTAAACACCAATAAAACTGGTCACCATGATCTACGCTATAACTGACATATTGTTGAAAGTGACATTCAACACCAATAAAACTGGTCACCATGTTCTACGTTATATCTGACATATTATTGAAAGTGTCGTTAAACACCAGTAAAACTGGTCACCATGTTATACGTTATAACTAACATATTGTTGAAAGTGGTGTTCAACACCAATAAAACTGGCCACCATGTTCTACGTTATACCTGACATATTGTTGAAAGTGGTGTTCAACACCAATAAAATTGGCCACCATGTTCTACGTTATACCTGACATTTTGTTGAAAGTGTCATTAAACACCAATAAAACTGGTCACCATGATCTACGCTATAACTGATATATTGTTGAAAGTGTCGTTAAACACCAATAAAACTGGACACCATGATATACGTTATACCTGACACATTGTTAAAAGTGTCGTTAAACATCAATAAAACTGGTCACCATGTTATACGCTATACCTGATACATTGTTGAAAGTGTCGTTAAACACCAATAAAACTGGTCACCATGTTATGCGCTATACCTGACACATTGTTGAAAGTGTCGTTAAACACCAATAAAACTGGTCACCATGTTATACGTTATACCTGACGCATTGTTGAAAGTGTTGTTAAACACCAATAAAACTGGTCACCATGTTATACATTATAACTGACACATTGTTGAAAGTGTCGTTAAACACCAATAAAACTGGTCACCATGTTATATGTTATACCTGACGCATTGTTGAAAGTGTCATCAAACACCAATAAAACTGGTCACCATGTTATACGTTATACATGTACCTGACACATTGTTGAAAGTGTCGCTAAACACCAATAAAACTGGTCGCCATGTTATATGCTATACCTGACGCATTGTTGAAAGTGTCGTTAAACACCAATAAAACTAGTGAACATGTTATACGCTATACCTGACGCATTGTTGAAAGTGTCATTAAACACCAATAAAACTGGTCACCGTGTTATACCTGACACATTGTTGAAAGTGTCATCAAACACCAATAAAACTGGTCACCATGTTATACGTAATACCTGACACATTGTTGAAAGTATCGTTAAACACCAATAAAACTGGTCACCATGTTTTACGTTATACCTGACACATTGTTGAAAGTGTCAAACACCAATAAAACTGGTCACCATGTTACACGTTATACCTGACACATTGTTGAAAGTGTCGTAAAACACCAATAAAACTGGTCACCATGATATACGTTATACCTGATACATTGTTGAAAGTGTCGTTAAACACCAATAAAACTGGTCACCATGTTATACGTTATACCTGACACTTTGTTGAAAGTGGTGTTAAACACCAATAAAACTGGTCACCATGTTCTACGTTACACCTGACACATTGTTGAAAGTGTCGTTAAACACCTATAAAACTGGTCACCATGTTCTACGTTATACCTGACACATTGTTGAAAGTGTCGTTAAGCACCAATAAAACTGGTCACCATGTTCTACTTTATATCTGACACATTGTTGAAAGGTGTCGTTAAACACCAATAAAACTTGTCACCATGTTATACGTTATACCTGACACATTGTTGAAAGTGTCGTTAAACACCAATAAAACTGGTCACCATATAATACGCTATACCTAACACATTGTTGAAAGTGTCGTTAAACACCAATAAAACTGGTCACCATGTTATACGCTATACCTGACACATTATTGAAAGTGTCGTTAAACACCAATAAAACTGGTCACTGTATTACACCTGACACATTGTTGAAAGTGTCGTTAAACACCAATAAAACTGGTCACCATGTTATAAATTATACCTGACACATTGTTGAAAGTGTCGTTAAACACCAATAAAACGGGTCACCATGTTATACACTATACCTGATACATTGTTGAAAGTGTCGTTAAACACCAATAAAACTGGTCACCATGTTATACGCTATACCTGACACATTGTTGAAAGTGTCGTTAAACACCAATTAAACTGGTCACCATGTTATACGTTATACCTGACACATTGTTGAAAGTGTTGTTAAACACCAATAAAACTGGTCACCATGTTCTACGCTATACCTGACACATTGTTGAAAGTGTCGTTAAACACCAATAAAACTGGTCACCATGTTATACGTTATATCTGACACATCGTTGAAAGTGTTGTTAAACACCAATAACACTGGTCACCATGTTGTACGTCATACTTGACACATTGTTGAAAGTGTCGTTAAAAACCAATAAAACTGGTCACCATGTTATACATTATACCTGACACATTGTTGAAAGTGGTGTTAAACACCAATAAAACTGGTCACCATGCTCTACGTTACACCTGACTCATTGTTGAAACTGTCGTTAAACACCAATAAAACTGGTCACCATGTTATACATTATACCTGAAACATTGTTGAAAGTGTCGTTAAACACCAATAAAACTGGTCACCATATTATACCTGACACATTGTTGAAAGTGTCGATAAACACCAATAAAACTGGTCACCATGTTATACATTATACCTGACACATTGTTGAAAGTGTCGTTAAACACCAATTAAACTGGTCACCATGTTATACATTATAACTGACACATTGTTTAAAGTGTTGTTAAACATCAATAAAACTGGTCACCATGTTCTACGTTATACCTGACACATTGTTGAAAGTGTCGTTAAACACCAATAAAACAGGTCACCATGTTATCGTTATACCTGACACATTGTTGAAAGTGTTGTTAAACACCAATAAAACTGGTCACCATGTTTTATGTTATACCCGACACATTGTTGAAAGTGTTGTTAAACACCAATAAAACTGGTCACCATGTTATACACTTTACCTGATACCTTGTTGAAAGTGTCGTTAAACACCAATAAAACGGGTCACCATGTTATACGCTATACCTGACACATTGTTGAAAGTGTCGTTAAACACCAATAAAACTGGTCACCATGTTATACGCTATAACTGACATATTGTTGAAAGTGGCATTCAACACCAATAAAACTGGTCACCATGTTATACGTTATACCTGACACATTATTGAAAGTGTCGATAAACACCAATAAAACTGGTTACCGTGTTATACCTGACACATTGTTGAAAGTGTCGTTAAATACCAATAAAACTGGTCACCATGATATACGTTATACCTGACACATTGTTGAAAGTGTCGTTAAACACCAATAAAACTGGTCACCATGTTCTACGTTATACCTCACACATTGTTGAAAGTGTCATTAAACACCAATAAAACTGGTCACCATGTTCTACGTTATACCTGACACATTGTTGAAAGTGTCGTTAAACACCAATAAAACTGGTCACCATGTTATCGTTATACCTGACACATTGTTGAAAGTGTTGTTAAACACCAATAAAACTGGTCACCATGTTTTATGTTATACCCGACACATTGTTGAAAGTGTTGTTAAACACCAATAAAACTGGTCACCATGTTATACGCTATACCTGATACCTTGTTGAAAGTGTCGTTAAACACGAATAAAACTGGTCACCATGTTATACGCTATACCTGACACATTGTTGAAAGTGTCGTTAAACACTAATAAAACTGGTCACCATGTTATACGCTATAACTGACATATTGTTGAAAGTGGCATTCAACACCAATAAAACTGGTCACCATGTTATACGTTATACCTGACACATTATTGAAAGTGTCGCTAAACACCAATGAAACTGGTTACCGTGTTCTACGTTATACCTGACACATTGTTGAAAGTGTCATTAAACACCAATAAAACTGGTCACCATGTTATCGTTATACCTGACACATTGTTGAAAGTGTTGTTAAACACCAATAAAACTGGTCACCATGTTTTATGTTATACCCGACACATTGTTGAAAGTGTTGTTAAACACCAATAAAACTGGTCACCATGTTATACGCTTTACCTGATACCTTGTTGAAAGTGTCGTTAAACACCAATAAAACGGGTCACCATGTTATACGCTATACCTGACACATTGTTGAAAGTGTCGTTAAACACCAATAAAACTGGTCACCATGTTATACGCTATAACTGACATATTGTTGAAAGTGGCATTCAACACCAATAAAACTGGTCACCATGTTATACGTTATACCTGACACATTATTGAAAGTGTCGCTAAACACCAATAAAACTGGTTACCGTGTTATACCTGACACATTGTTGAAAGTGTCGTTAAATACCAATAAAACTGGTCACCATGATATACGTTATACCTGACACATTGTTGAAAGTGTCGTTAAACACCAATAAAACTGGTCACCATGTTCTACGTTATACCTCACACATTGTTGAAAGTGTCATTAAACACCAATAAAACTGGTCACCATGTTCTACGTTATACCTGACACATTGTTGAAAGTGTCGTTAAACACCAATAAAACTGGTCACCATGTTATCGTTATACCTGACACATTGTTGAAAGTGTTGTTAAACACCAATAAAACTGGTCACCATGTTTTATGTTATACCCGACACATTGATGAAAGTGTTGTTAAACACCAATAAAACTGGTCACCATGTTATACGCTATACCTGATACCTTGTTGAAAGTGTCGTTAAACACGAATAAAACTGGTCACCATGTTATACGCTATACCTGACACATTGTTGAAAGTGTCGTTAAACACTAATAAAACTGGTCACCATGTTATACGCTATAACTGACATATTGTTGAAAGTGGCATTCAACACCAATAAAACTGGTCACCATGTTATACGTTATACCTGACACATTATTGAAAGTGTCGCTAAACACCAATGAAACTGGTTACCGTGTTCTACGTTATACCTGACACATTGTTGAAAGTGTCATTAAACACCAATAAAACTGGTCACCATGTTATCGTTATACCTGACACATTGTTGAAAGTGTTGTTAAACACCAATAAAACTGGTCACCATGTTTTATGTTATACCCGACACATTGTTGAAAGTGTTGTTAAACACCAATAAAACTGGTCACCATGTTATACGCTTTACCTGATACCTTGTTGAAAGTGTCGTTAAACACCAATAAAACGGGTCACCATGTTATACGCTATACCTGACACATTGTTGAAAGTGTCGTTAAACACCAATAAAACTGGTCACCATGTTATACGCTATAACTGACATATTGTTGAAAGTGGCATTCAACACCAATAAAACTGGTCACCATGTTATACGTTATACCTGACACATTATTGAAAGTGTCGCTAAACACCAATAAAACTGGTTACCGTGTTATACCTGACACATTGTTGAAAGTGTCGTTAAATACCAATAAAACTGGTCACCATGATATACGTTATACCTGACACATTGTTGAAAGTGTCGTTAAACACCAATAAAACTGGTCACCATGTTCTACGTTATACCTCACACATTGTTGAAAGTGTCATTAAACACCAATAAAACTGGTCACCATGTTATCGTTATACCTGACACATTGTTGAAAGTGTTGTTAAACACCAATAAAACTGGTCACCATGTTTTATGTTATACCCGACACATTGTTGAAAGTGTTGTTAAACACCAATAAAACTGGTCACCATGTTATACACTTTACCTGATACCTTGTTGAAAGTGTCGTTAAACACCAATAAAACGGGTCACCATGTTATACGCTATACCTGACACATTGTTGAAAGTGTCGTTAAACACCAATAAAACTGGTCACCATGTTATACGCTATAACTGACATATTGTTGAAAGTGGCATTCAACACCAATAAAACTGGTCACCATGTTATACGTTATACCTGACACATTATTGAAAGTGTCGATAAACACCAATAAAACTGGTTACCGTGTTATACCTGACACATTGTTGAAAGTGTCGTTAAATACCAATAAAACTGGTCACCATGATATACGTTATACCTGACACATTGTTGAAAGTGTCGTTAAACACCAATAAAACTGGTCACCATGTTCTACGTTATACCTCACACATTGTTGAAAGTGTCATTAAACACCAATAAAACTGGTCACCATGTTCTACGTTATACCTGACACATTGTTGAAAGTGTCGTTAAACACCAATAAAACTGGTCACCATGTTATCGTTATACCTGACACATTGTTGAAAGTGTTGTTAAACACCAATAAAACTGGTCACCATGTTTTATGTTATACCCGACACATTGTTGAAAGTGTTGTTAAACACCAATAAAACTGGTCACCATGTTATACGCTATACCTGATACCTTGTTGAAAGTGTCGTTAAACACGAATAAAACTGGTCACCATGTTATACGCTATACCTGACACATTGTTGAAAGTGTCGTTAAACACTAATAAAACTGGTCACCATGTTATACGCTATAACTGACATATTGTTGAAAGTGGCATTCAACACCAATAAAACTGGTCACCATGTTATACGTTATACCTGACACATTATTGAAAGTGTCGCTAAACACCAATGAAACTGGTTACCGTGTTCTACGTTATACCTGACACATTGTTGAAAGTGTCATTAAACACCAATAAAACTGGTCACCATGTTATCGTTATACCTGACACATTGTTGAAAGTGTTGTTAAACACCAATAAAACTGGTCACCATGTTTTATGTTATACCCGACACATTGTTGAAAGTGTTGTTAAACACCAATAAAACTGGTCACCATGTTATACGCTTTACCTGATACCTTGTTGAAAGTGTCGTTAAACACCAATAAAACGGGTCACCATGTTATACGCTATACCTGACACATTGTTGAAAGTGTCGTTAAACACCAATAAAACTGGTCACCATGTTATACGCTATAACTGACATATTGTTGAAAGTGGCATTCAACACCAATAAAACTGGTCACCATGTTATACGTTATACCTGACACATTATTGAAAGTGTCGCTAAACACCAATAAAACTGGTTACCGTGTTATACCTGACACATTGTTGAAAGTGTCGTTAAATACCAATAAAACTGGTCACCATGATATACGTTATACCTGACACATTGTTGAAAGTGTCGTTAAACACCAATAAAACTGGTCACCATGTTCTACGTTATACCTCACACATTGTTGAAAGTGTCATTAAACACCAATAAAACTGGTCACCATGTTCTACGTTATACCTGACACATTGTTGAAAGTGTCGTTAAACACCAATAAAACTGGTCACCATGTTATCGTTATACCTGACACATTGTTGAAAGTGTTGTTAAACACCAATAAAACTGGTCACCATGTTTTATGTTATACCCGACACATTGTTGAAAGTGTTGTTAAACACCAATAAAACTGGTCACCATGTTATACGCTATACCTGATACCTTGTTGAAAGTGTCGTTAAACACGAATAAAACTGGTCACCATGTTATACGCTATACCTGACACATTGTTGAAAGTGTCGTTAAACACTAATAAAACTGGTCACCATGTTATACGCTATAACTGACATATTGTTGAAAGTGGCATTCAACACCAATAAAACTGGTCACCATGTTATACGTTATACCTGACACATTATTGAAAGTGTCGCTAAACACCAATGAAACTGGTTACCGTGTTCTACGTTATACCTGACACATTGTTGAAAGTGTCATTAAACACCAATAAAACTGGTCACCATGTTATCGTTATACCTGACACATTGTTGAAAGTGTTGTTAAACACCAATAAAACTGGTCACCATGTTTTATGTTATACCCGACACATTGTTGAAAGTGTTGTTAAACACCAATAAAACTGGTCACCATGTTATACGCTTTACCTGATACCTTGTTGAAAGTGTCGTTAAACACCAATAAAACGGGTCACCATGTTATACGCTATACCTGACACATTGTTGAAAGTGTCGTTAAACACCAATAAAACTGGTCACCATGTTATACGCTATAACTGACATATTGTTGAAAGTGGCATTCAACACCAATAAAACTGGTCACCATGTTATACGTTATACCTGACACATTATTGAAAGTGTCGCTAAACACCAATAAAACTGGTTACCGTGTTATACCTGACACATTGTTGAAAGTGTCGTTAAATACCAATAAAACTGGTCACCATGATATACGTTATACCTGACACATTGTTGAAAGTGTCGTTAAACACCAATAAAACTGGTCACCATGTTCTACGTTATACCTCACACATTGTTGAAAGTGTCATTAAACACCAATAAAACTGGTCACCATGTTATCGTTATACCTGACACATTGTTGAAAGTGTTGTTAAACACCAATAAAACTGGTCACCATTTTTTATGTTATACCCGATACATTGTTGAAAGTGTTGTTAAACACCAATAAAACTGGTCACCATGTTATACGCTATACCTGATACCTTGTTGAAAGTGTCGTTAAACACCAATAAAACTGGTCACCATGTTATACGCTATACCTGACACATTGTTGAAAGTGTCGTTAAACACCAATAAAACTGGTCACCATGTTATACGCTATAACTGACATATTGTTGAAAGTGGCATTCAACACCAATAAAACTGGTCACCATGCTATACGTTATACCTGACACATTATTGAAAGTGTCGCTAAACACCAATAAAACTGGCTACCGTGTTATACCTGACACATTGTTGAAAGTGTCGTTAAATACCAATAAAACTGGTCACCATGATATACGTTATACCTGACACATTGTTGAAAGTGTCGTTAAACACCAATAAAACTGGTCACCATGTTCTACGTTATACCTGACACATTGTTGAAAGTGTCATTAAACACCAATAAAACTGGTCACCATGTTATACGTTATACCTGACACATTGTTGAAAGTGTTGTTAAACGCCAATAAAACTGGTCACCATGTTATACGTTATACCTGACACATTGTTGAAAGTGTCGTTAAACACCAATAAAACTGAATGCCATATTATACATCATAGCTGAAATATTGTTGACAGTGGCGTTAATAGCAACAAAACTGGTCACCATGTTATATGTTATACCTGACACATTATTGAAAGTGTCGTTAAATACCAATAAAACTGGTCACCGTGTTAAACCTGACACATTGTTGAAGGTGTCGTTAAACACCAATAAAACTGGTCACCATGTTATACGCTATACCTGACACATTGTTGAAAGTGTCGTTAAACACCAATAAAACTGGTCACCATGTTATACATTATACCTGACACATTGTTGAAAGTGTCGTTAAACACCAATAAAACTGGTCACCATATTATACCTGACACATTGTTGAAAGTGTCGATAAACACCAATAAAACTGGTCACCATGTTATACATTATACCTGACACATTGTTGAAAGTGTCGTTAAACACCAATTAAACTGGTCACCATGTTATACATTATAACTGACACATTGTTTAAAGTGTTGTTAAACACCAATAAAACTGGTCACCATGTTCTACGTTATACCTGACACATTGTTGAAAGTGTCGTTAAACACCAATAAAACTGGTCACCATGTTATCGTTATACCTGACACATTGTTGAAAGTGTTGTTAAACACCAATAAAACTGGTCACCATGTTTTATGTTATACCCGACACATTGTTGAAAGTGTTGTTAAACACCAATAAAACTGGTCACCATGTTATACACTTTACCTGATACCTTGTTGAAAGTGTCGTTAAACACCAATAAAACGGGTCACCATGTTATACGCTATACCTGACACATTGTTGAAAGTGTCGTTAAACACCAATAAAACTGGTCACCATGTTATACGCTATAACTGACATATTGTTGAAAGTGGCATTCAACACCAATAAAACTGGTCACCATGTTATACGTTATACCTGACACATTATTGAAAGTGTCGATAAACACCAATAAAACTGGTTACCGTGTTATACCTGACACATTGTTGAAAGTGTCGTTAAATACCAATAAAACTGGTCACCATGATATACGTTATACCTGACACATTGTTGAAAGTGTCGTTAAACACCAATAAAACTGGTCACCATGTTCTACGTTATACCTCACACATTGTTGAAAGTGTCATTAAACACCAATAAAACTGGTCACCATGTTCTACGTTATACCTGACACATTGTTGAAAGTGTCGTTAAACACCAATAAAACTGGTCACCATTTTTTATGTTATACCCGATACATTGTTGAAAGTGTTGTTAAACACCAATAAAACTGGTCACCATGTTATACGCTATACCTGATACCTTGTTGAAAGTCTCGTTAAACACCAATAAAACTGGTCACCATGTTATACGCTATACCTGACACATTGTTGAAAGTGTCGTTAAACACCAATAAAACTGGTCACCATGTTATACGCTATAACTGACATATTGTTGAAAGTGGCATTCAACACCAATAAAACTGGTCACCATGCTATACGTTATACCTGACACATTATTGAAAGTGTCGCTAAACACCAATAAAACTGGCTACCGTGTTATACCTGACACATTATTGAAAGTGTCGCTAAACACCAATAAAACTGGCTACCGTGTTATACCTGACACATTGTTGAAAGTGTCGTTAAATACCAATAAAACTGGTCACCATGATATACGTTATACCTGACACATTGTTGAAAGTGTCGTTAAACACCAATAAAACTGGTCACCATGTTCTACGTTATACCTGACACATTGTTGAAAGTGTCATTAAACACCAATAAAACTGGTCACCATGTTATACGTTATACCTGACACATTGTTGAAAGTGTTGTTAAACGCCAATAAAACTGGTCACCATGTTATACGTTATACCTGACACATTGTTGAAAGTGTCGTTAAACACCAATAAAACTGAATGCCATATTATACATCATAGCTGAAATATTGTTGACAGTGGCGTTAATAGCAACAAAACTGGTCACCATGTTATATGTTATACCTGACACATTATTGAAAGTGTCGTTAAATACCAATAAAACTGGTCACCGTGTTAAACCTGACACATTGTTGAAGGTGTCGTTAAACACCAATAAAACTGGTCACCATGTTATACGCTATACCTGACACATTGTTGAAAGTGTCGTTAAACACCAATAAAACTGGTCACCATGTAATACGCTATACCTAACACATTGTTGAAAGTGTCGTAAAGCACCAATAAAACTGGCTACCATGTTGTTCTTTATACCTGACATATTGTTGAAAGTGATGTTCAACACCAATAAAACTGGCCACCATATTCTACGCTATACCTGACATTTTGTTGAAAGTGTCGCTAAACACCAATAAAACTGGTCACCATGATCTACGCTATAACTGACATATTGTTGAAAGTGGCATTCAACACCAATAAAACTGGTCACCATGTTCTACGTTATATCTGACATATTATTGAAAGTGTCGTTAAACACCAGTAAAACTGGTCACCATGTTATACGTTATAACTAACATATTGTTGAAAGTGTCGTTAAACACTAATAAAAATGGTCACCATGATATACGTTATACCTGACACATTGTTGAAAGTGTCGTTAAACACCAATAAAACTGGTCACCATGTAATACGCTATACCTGATACATTGTTGAAAGTGTCGTTAAACACCAATAAAACTGGTCACCATGTTATACGTAATACCTGACACATTGTTGAAAGTGTCGTTAAACACGAATAAAACTGGTCACCATGTTATACGTTATACCTGACACATTGTTGAAAGTGTCGTTAAACACGAATAAAACTGGTCACCATGTTATACGTTATACCTGTCACATTGTTGAAAGTGTCGTTAAACACCAATAAAACTGGTCATCATGTTCTACGTTATACCTGACACATTGTTGAAAGTGTCGTTAAACACCAATAAAACTGGTCACCATGTTATACGTTATACCTGACACATTGTTGAAAGTGTTGTTAAATGCAAATAAAACTGGTCATCATGTTATACCTGACACATTGTTGAAAGTGTCGTTAAACACCAATAAAACTGAATGCCATATTATACATCATAGCTGAAATATTGTTGACAGTGCGTTAATACCAACAAAACTGGCCAACATGTCATACGTTATACCTGACACATTGTTGAAAGTGTTGTTAAACACCAATAAAACTGGTCATCATGTTCTACGTTATACCTGAGACATTGTTGAAAGTGTCGTTAAACACCAATAAAACTGGTCACCATGTTATACGTTATACCTGACACATTGTTGAAAGTGTCATTAAACACCAATAAAACTGGTCACCATGTTATACCTGACACATTGTTGAAAGTGTCGCTAAACACCAATATAACTGGTCACTGTGTTATACGTTATACCCGACACATTGTTGAAAGTGTCGTTAAACACCAATAAAACTGGTCACCATGTAATACGTCATACCTGACACATTGTTCAAAGTGTCGTTAAACACCAATAGAACTGGTCACCATGTTATACGTTATACCTGACACATTGTTGAAAGTGTCGTTGTAAACACCAATAAAACTGGTCACCATGTTATACGTTATACCTGACACATTGTTGAAAGTGTCGTTAAACACCAATAAAACTGGTCACCATGTTATACAAAATGTACGTTATACCTGACACATTGTTGAAAGTGTCACTAAACACCAATAAAACTGGTCACCATGTTATACGTTATACCTGACACATTGTTGAAAGTCGTTAAACACCAATAAAACTGGTCACCATGTTATACCTGACACATTGTTGAAAGTGTCGTTAAACACCAATAAAACTGGTCACCATGTTATACGCTATACCTGAAACATTGTTGAAAGTGTCGTTAAACACCAGTAAAACTGGTCACCATGTTATACGTTATAACTAACATATTGTTGAAAGTGTCGTTAAACACTAATAAAAATGGTCACCATGATATACGTTATACCTGACACATTGTTGAAAGTGTCGTTAAACACCAATAAAACTGGTCACCATGTAATACGCTATACCTGATACATTGTTGAAAGTGGCATTCAACACCAATAAAACTGGTCACCATGCTATACGTTATACCTGACACATTATTGAAAGTGTCGCTAAACACCAATAAAACTGGCTACCGTGTTATACCTGACACATTGTTGAAAGTGTCGTTAAATACCAATAAAACTGGTCACCATGATATACGTTATACCTGACACATTGTTGAAAGTGTCGCTAAACACCAATAAAACTGGTCACCATGTTCTACGTTATACCTGACACATTGTTGAAAGTGTCATTAAACACCAATAAAACTGGTCACCATGTTATACGTTATACCTGACACATTGTTGAAAGTGTTGTTAAACGCCAATAAAACTGGTCACCATGTTATACGTTATACCTGACACATTGTTGAAAGTGTCGTTAAACACCAATAAAACTGAATGCCATATTATACATCATAGCTGAAATATTGTTGACAGTGGCGTTAATAGCAACAAAACTGGTCACCATGTTATATGCTATACCTGACACATTATTGAAAGTGTCGTTAAATACCAATAAAACTGGTCACCGTGTTAAACCTGACACATTGTTGAAGGTGTCGTTAAACACCAATAAAACTGGTCACCATGTTATACGCTATACCTGACACATTGTTGAAAGTGTCGTTAAACACCAATAAAACTGGTCACCATGTAATACGCTATACCTAACACATTGTTGAAAGTGTCGTAAAGCACCAATAAAACTGGCTACCATGTTGTTCTTTATACCTGACATATTGTTGAAAGTGATGTTCAACACCAATAAAACTGGCCACCATATTCTACGCTATACCTGACATTTTGTTGAAAGTGTCGCTAAACACCAATAAAACTGGTCACCATGATCTACGCTATAACTGACATATTGTTGAAAGTGGCATTCAACACCAATAAAACTGGTCACCATGTTCTACGTTATATCTGACATATTATTGAAAGTGTCGTTAAACACCAGTAAAACTGGTCACCATGTTATACGTTATAACTAACATATTGTTGAAAGTGTCGTTAAACACTAATAAAAATGGTCACCATGATATACGTTATACCTGACACATTGTTGAAAGTGTCGTTAAACACCAATAAAACTGGTCACCATGTAATACGCTATACCTGATACATTGTTGAAAGTGTCGTTAAACACCAATAAAACTGGTCACCATGTTATACGTAATACCTGACACATTGTTGAAAGTGTCGTTAAACACGAATAAAACTGGTCACCATGTTATACGTTATACCTGACACATTGTTGAAAGTGTCGTTAAACACGAATAAAACTGGTCACCATGTTATACGTTATACCTGTCACATTGTTGAAAGTGTCGTTAAACACCAATAAAACTGGTCATCATGTTCTACGTTATACCTGACACATTGTTGAAAGTGTCGTTAAACACCAATAAAACTGGTCACCATGTTATACGTTATACCTGACACATTGTTGAAAGTGTTGTTAAATGCAAATAAAACTGGTCATCATGTTATACCTGACACATTGTTGAAAGTGTCGTTAAACACCAATAAAACTGAATGCCATATTATACATCATAGCTGAAATATTGTTGACAGTGCGTTAATACCAACAAAACTGGCCAACATGTCATACGTTATACCTGACACATTGTTGAAAGTGTTGTTAAACACCAATAAAACTGGTCATCATGTTCTACGTTATACCTGAGACATTGTTGAAAGTGTCGTTAAACACCAATAAAACTGGTCACCATGTTATACGTTATACCTGACACATTGTTGAAAGTGTCATTAAACACCAATAAAACTGGTCACCATGTTATACCTGACACATTGTTGAAAGTGTCGCTAAACACCAATATAACTGGTCACTGTGTTATACGTTATACCCGACACATTGTTGAAAGTGTCGTTAAACACCAATAAAACTGGTCACCATGTAATACGTCATACCTGACACATTGTTCAAAGTGTCGTTAAACACCAATAGAACTGGTCACCATGTTATACGTTATACCTGACACATTGTTGAAAGTGTCGTTGTAAACACCAATAAAACTGGTCACCATGTTATACGTTATACCTGACACATTGTTGAAAGTGTCGTTAAACACCAATAAAACTGGTCACCATGTTATACAAAATGTACGTTATACCTGACACATTGTTGAAAGTGTCAGTAAACACCAATAAAACTGGTCACCATGTTATACGTTATACCTGACACATTGTTGAAAGTCGTTAAACACCAATAAAACTGGTCACCATGTTATACCTGACACATTGTTGAAAGTGTCGTTAAACACCAATAAAACTGGTCACCATGTTATACGCTATACCTGAAACATTGTTGAAAGTGTCGTTAAACACCAGTAAAACTGGTCACCATGTTATACGTTATAACTAACATATTGTTGAAAGTGTCGTTAAACACTAATAAAAATGGTCACCATGATATACGTTATACCTGACACATTGTTGAAAGTGTCGTTAAACACCAATAAAACTGGTCACCATGTAATACGCTATACCTGATACATTGTTGAAAGTGGCATTCAACACCAATAAAACTGGTCACCATGCTATACGTTATACCTGACACATTATTGAAAGTGTCGCTAAACACCAATAAAACTGGCTACCGTGTTATACCTGACACATTGTTGAAAGTGTCGTTAAATACCAATAAAACTGGTCACCATGATATACGTTATACCTGACACATTGTTGAAAGTGTCGCTAAACACCAATAAAACTGGTCACCATGTTCTACGTTATACCTGACACATTGTTGAAAGTGTCATTAAACACCAATAAAACTGGTCACCATGTTATACGTTATACCTGACACATTGTTGAAAGTGTTGTTAAACGCCAATAAAACTGGTCACCATGTTATACGTTATACCTGACACATTGTTGAAAGTGTCGTTAAACACCAATAAAACTGAATGCCATATTATACATCATAGCTGAAATATTGTTGACAGTGGCGTTAATAGCAACAAAACTGGTCACCATGTTATATGCTATACCTGACACATTATTGAAAGTGTCGTTAAATACCAATAAAACTGGTCACCGTGTTAAACCTGACACATTGTTGAAGGTGTCGTTAAACACCAATAAAACTGGTCACCATGTTATACGCTATACCTGACACATTGTTGAAAGTGTCGTTAAACACCAATAAAACTGGTCACCATGTAATACGCTATACCTAACACATTGTTGAAAGTGTCGTAAAGCACCAATAAAACTGGCTACCATGTTGTTCTTTATACCTGACATATTGTTGAAAGTGATGTTCAACACCAATAAAACTGGCCACCATATTCTACGCTATACCTGACATTTTGTTGAAAGTGTCGCTAAACACCAATAAAACTGGTCACCATGATCTACGCTATAACTGACATATTGTTGAAAGTGGCATTCAACACCAATAAAACTGGTCACCATGTTCTACGTTATATCTGACATATTATTGAAAGTGTCGTTAAACACCAGTAAAACTGGTCACCATGTTATACGTTATAACTAACATATTGTTGAAAGTGTCGTTAAACACTAATAAAAATGGTCACCATGATATACGTTATACCTGACACATTGTTGAAAGTGTCGTTAAACACCAATAAAACTGGTCACCATGTAATACGCTATACCTGATACATTGTTGAAAGTGTCGTTAAACACCAATAAAACTGGTCACCATGTTATACGTTATACCTGACACATTGTTGAAAGTGTCGTTAAACACGAATAAAACTGGTCACCATGTTATACGTTATACCTGACACATTGTTGAAAGTGTCGTTAAACACGAATAAAACTGGTCACCATGTTATACGTTATACCTGTCACATTGTTGAAAGTGTCGTTAAACACCAATAAAACTGGTCATCATGTTCTACGTTATACCTGACACATTGTTGAAAGTGTCGTTAAACACCAATAAAACTGGTCACCATGTTATACGTTATACCTGACACATTGTTGAAAGTGTTGTTAAATGCAAATAAAACTGGTCATCATGTTATACCTGACACATTGTTGAAAGTGTCGTTAAACACCAATAAAACTGAATGCCATATTATACATCATAGCTGAAATATTGTTGACAGTGCGTTAATACCAACAAAACTGGCCAACTTGTCATACGTTATACCTGACACATTGTTGAAAGTGTTGTTAAACACCAATAAAACTGGTCATCATGTTCTACGTTATACCTGAGACATTGTTGAAAGTGTCGTTAAACACCAATAAAACTGGTCACCATGTTATACGTTATACCTGACACATTGTTGAAAGTGTCATTAAACACCAATAAAACTGGTCACCATGTTATACCTGACACATTGTTGAAAGTGTCGCTAAACACCAATATAACTGGTCACTGTGTTATACGTTATACCCGACACATTGTTGAAAGTGTCGTTAAACACCAATAAAACTGGTCACCATGTAATACGTCATACCTGACACATTGTTCAAAGTGTCGTTAAACACCAATAGAACTGGTCACCATGTTATACGTTATACCTGACACATTGTTGAAAGTGTCGTTGTAAACACCAATAAAACTGGTCACCATGTTATACGTTATACCTGACACATTGTTGAAAGTGTCGTTAAACACCAATAAAACGGGTCACCATGTTATACAAAATGTACGTTATACCTGACACATTGTTGAAAGTGTCACTAAACACCAATAAAACTGGTCACCATGTTATACGTTATACCTGACACATTGTTGAAAGTCGTTAAACACCAATAAAACTGGTCACCATGTTATACCTGACACATTGTTGAAAGTGTCGTTAAACACCAATAAAACTGGTCACCATGTTATACGCTATACCTGAAACATTGTTGAAAGTGTCGTTAAACACCAGTAAAACTGGTCACCATGTTATACGTTATAACTAACATATTGTTGAAAGTGTCGTTAAACACTAATAAAAATGGTCACCATGATATACGTTATACCTGACACATTGTTGAAAGTGTCGTTAAACACCAATAAAACTGGTCACCATGTAATACGCTATACCTGATACATTGTTGAAAGTGTCGTTAAACACCAATAAAACTGGTCACCATGTTATACGTTATACCTGACACATTGTTGAAAGTGTCGTTAAACACGAATAAAACTGGTCACCATGTTATACGCTATACCTGACACATTGTTGAAAGTGTCGTTAAACACGAATAAAACTGGTCACCATGTTATACGTTATACCTGTCACATTGTTGAAAGTGTCGTTAAACACCAATAAAACTGGTCACCATGTTCTACGTTATACCTGACACATTGTTGAAAGTGTCGTTAAACACCAATAAAACTGGTAACCATGTTATACGTTATACCTGACACATTGTTGAAAGTGTTGTTAAATGCAAATAAAACTGGTCATCATGTTATACCTGACACATTGTTGAAAGTGTCGTTAAACACTAATAAAACTGAATGCCATATTATACATCATAGCTGAAATATTGTTGACAGTGCGTTAATACCAACAAAACTGGCCAACATGTCATACGTTATACCTGACACATTGTTGAAAGTGTTGTTAAACACCAATAAAACTGATCACCATGTTCTACGTTATACCTGAGACATTGTTGAAAGTGTCGTTAAACACCAATAAAACTGGTCACCATGTTATACGTTATACCTGACACATTGTTGAAAGTGTCATTAAACACCAATAAAACTGGTCACCATGTTATACCTGACACATTGTTGAAAGTGTCGCTAAACACCAATATAACTGGTCACTGTGTTATACGTTATACCCGACACATTGTTGAAAGTGTCGTTAAACACCAATAAAACTGGTCACCATGTAATACGTCATACCTGACACATTGTTCAAAGTGTCGTTAAACACCAATAGAACTGGTCACCATGTTATACGTTATACCTGACACATTGTTGAAAGTGTCGTTGTAAACACCAATAAAACTGGTCACCATGTTATATGTTATACCTGACACATTGTTGAAAGTGTCGCTAAACACCAATAAAACTGGTCACCATGTTATACGTTATACCTGACACATTGTTGAAAGTCGTTAAACACCAATAAAACTGGTCACCATGTTATACATGACACATTGTTGAAAGTGTCGTTAAACACCAATAAAACTGGTCACCATGTTATACGCTATACCTGAAACATTGTTGAAAGTGTCGTTAAACACCAGTAAAACTGGTCACCATGTTATACGCTATAACTAACATATTGTTGAAAGTGTCGTTAAACACTAATAAAAATGGTCACCATGATATACGTTATACCTGACACATTGTTGAAAGTGTCGTTAAACACCAATAAAACTGGTCACCATGTAATACGCTATACCTGATACATTGTTGAAAGTGTCGTTAAACACCAATAAAACTGGTCACCATGTAATACGTTATACCTGACACATTGTTGAAAGTGTCGTTAAACACCAATAAAACTGGTCACCATGTTCTACGTTATACCTGACACATTGTTGAAAGTGTCATTAAACACCAATAAAACTGGTCACCATGTTATACGTTATACCTGACACATTGTTGAAAGTGTTGTTAAACGCCAATAAAACTGGTCACCATGTTATACGTTATACCTGACACATTGTTGAAAGTGTCGTTAAACACCAATAAAACTGAATGCCATATTATACATCATAGCTGAAATATTGTTGACAGTGGCGTTAATAGCAACAAAACTGGTCACCATGTTATATGTTATACCTGACACATTATTGAAAGTGTCGTTAAATACCAATAAAACTGGTCACCGTGTTAAACCTGACACATTGTTGAAGGTGTCGTTAAACACCAATAAAACTGGTCACCATGTTATACGCTATACCTGACACATTGTTGAAAGTGTCGTTAAACACCAATAAAACTGGTCACCATGTAATACGCTATACCTAACACATTGTTGAAAGTGTCGTAAAGCACCAATAAAACTGGCTACCATGTTGTTCTTTATACCTGACATATTGTTGAAAGTGATGTTCAACACCAATAAAACTGGCCACCATGTTCTACGCTATACCTGACATTTTGTTGAAAGTGTCGCTAAACACCAATAAAACTGGTCACCATGATCTACGCTATAACTGACATATTGTTGAAAGTGGCATTCAACACCAATAAAACTGGTCACCATGTTCTACGTTATATCTGACATATTATTGAAAGTGTCGTTAAACACCAGTAAAACTGGTCACCATGTTATACGTTATAACTAACATATTGTTGAAAGTGTCGTTAAACACTAATAAAAATGGTCACCATGATATACGTTATACCTGACACATTGTTGAAAGTGTCGTTAAACACCAATAAAACTGGTCACCATGTAATACGCTATACCTGATACATTGTTGAAAGTGTCGTTAAACACCAATAAAACTGGTCACCATGTTATACGTTATACCTGAGACATTGTTGAAAGTGTCGTTAAACACGAATAAAACTGGTCACCATGTTATACGTTATACCTGACACATTGTTGAAAGTGTCGTTAAACACGAATAAAACTGGTCACCATGTTATACGTTATACCTGTCACATTGTTGAAAGTGTCGTTAAACACCAATAAAACTGGTCATCATGTTCTACGTTATACCTGACACATTGTTGAAAGTGTCGTTAAACACCAATAAAACTGGTCACCATGTTATACGTTATACCTGACACATTGTTGAAAGTGTTGTTAAATGCAAATAAAACTGGTCATCATGTTATACCTGACACATTGTTGAAAGTGTCGTTAAACACCAATAAAACTGAATGCCATATTATACATCATAGCTGAAATATTGTTGACAGTGCGTTAATACCAACAAAACTGGCCAACATGTCATACGTTATACCTGACACATTGTTGAAAGTGTTGTTAAACACCAATAAAACTGGTCACCATGTTCTACGTTATACCTGAGACATTGTTGAAAGTGTCGTTAAACACCAATAAAACTGGTCACCATGTTATACGTTATACCTGACACATTGTTGAAAGTGTCATTAAACACCAATAAAACTGGTCACCATGTTATACCTGACACATTGTTGAAAGTGTTGCTAAACACCAATATAACTGGTCACTGTGTTATACGTTATACCCGACACATTGTTGAAAGTGTCGTTAAACACCAATAAAACTGGTCACCATGTAATACGTCATACCTGACACATTGTTCAAAGTGTCGTTAAACACCAATAGAACTGGTCACCATGTTATACGTTATACCTGACACATTGTTGAAAGTGTCGTTGTAAACACCAATAAAACTGGTCACCATGTTATACGTTATACCTGACACATTGTTGAAAGTGTCGTTAAACACCAATAAAACTGGTCACCATGTTATACAAAATGTACGTTATACCTGACACATTGTTGAAAGTGTCACTAAACACCAATAAAACTGGTCACCATGTTATACGTTATACCTGACACATTGTTGAAAGTCGTTAAACACCAATAAAACTGGTCACCATGTTATACCTGACACATTGTTGAAAGTGTCGTTAAACACCAATAAAACTGGTCACCATGTTATACGCTATACCTGAAACATTGTTGAAAGTGTCGTTAAACACCAGTAAAACTGGTCACCATGTTATACGTTATAACTAACATATTGTTGAAAGTGTCGTTAAACACTAATAAAAATGGTCACCATGATATACGTTATACCTGACACATTGTTGAAAGTGTCGTTAAACACCAATAAAACTGGTCACCATGTAATACACTATACCTGATACATTGTTGAAAGTGTCGTTAAACACCAATAAAACTGGTCACCATGTTATACGTTATACCTGACACATTGTTGAAAGTGTCGTTAAACACGAATAAAACTGGTCACCATGTTCTACGCTATACCTGACACATTGTTGAAAGTGTCGTTAAACACGAATAAAACTGGTCACCATGTTATACGTTATACCTGTCACATTGTTGAAAGTGTCGTTAAACACCAATAAAACTGGTCACCATGTTCTACGTTATACCTGACACATTGTTGAAAGTGTCGTTAAACACCAATAAAACTGGTAACCATGTTATACGTTATACCTGACACATTGTTGAAAGTGTTGTTAAATGCAAATAAAACTGGTCATCATGTTATACCTGACACATTGTTGAAAGTGTCGTTAAACACCAATAAAACTGAATGCCATATTATACATCATAGCTGAAATATTGTTGACAGTGCGTTAATACCAACAAAACTGGCCAACATGTCATACGTTATACCTGACACATTGTTGAAAGTGTTGTTAAACACCAATAAAACTGATCACCATGTTCTACGTTATACCTGAGACATTGTTGAAAGTGTCGTTAAACACCAATAAAACTGGTCACCATGTTATACGTTATACCTGACACATTGTTGAAAGTGTCATTAAACACCAATAAAACTGGTCACCATGTTATACCTGACACATTGTTGAAAGTGTCGCTAAACACCAATATAACTGGTCACTGTGTTATACGTTATACCCGACACATTGTTGAAAGTGTCGTTAAACACCAATAAAACTGGTCACCATGTAATACGTCATACCTGACACATTGTTCAAAGTGTCGTTAAACACCAATAGAACTGGTCACCATGTTATACGTTATACCTGACACATTGTTGAAAGTGTCGTTGTAAACACCAATAAAACTGGTCACCATGTTATACGTTATACCTGACACATTGTTGAAAGTGTCGTTAAACACCAATAAAACTGGTCACTATGTTATACAAAATGTACGTTATACCTGACACATTGTTGAAAGTGTCGCTAAACACCAATAAAACTGGTCACCATGTTATACGTTATACCTGACACATTGTTGAAAGTCGTTAAACACCAATAAAACTGGTCACCATGTTATACCTGACACATTGTTGAAAGTGTCGTTAAACACCAATAAAACTGGTCACCATGTTATACGCTATACCTGAAACATTGTTGAAAGTGTCGTTAAACACCAGTAAAACTGGTCACCATGTTATACGTTATAACTAACATATTGTTGAAAGTGTCGTTAAACACTAATAAAAATGGTCACCATGATATACGTTATACCTGACACATTGTTGAAAGTGTCGTTAAACACCAATAAAACTGGTCACCATGTAATACGCTATACCTGATACATTGTTGAAAGTGTCGTTAAACACCAATAAAACTGGTCACCATGTAATACGTTATACCTGACACATTGTTGAAAGTGTCGTTAAACACGAATAAAACTGGTCACCATGTTATACGTTATACCTGACACATTGTTGAAAGTGTCGTTAAACACGAATAAAACTGGTCACCATGTTATACGTTATACCTGTCACATTGTTGAAAGTGTCGTTAAACACCAATAAAACTGGTCACCATGTTCTACGTTATACCTGACACATTGTTGAAAGTGTCGTTAAACACCAATAAAACTGGTCACCATGTTATACGTTATACCTGACACATTGTTGAAAGTGTTGTTAAATGCAAATAAAACTGGTCATCATGTTATACCTGACACATTGTTGAAAGTGTCGTTAAACACCAATAAAACTGAATGCCATATTATACATCATAGCTGAAATATTGTTGACAGTGCGTTAATACCAACAAAACTGGCCAACATGTCATACGTTATACCTGACACATTGTTGAAAGTGTTGTTAAACACCAATAAAACTGGTCACCATGTTCTACGTTATACCTGAGACATTGTTGAAAGTGTCGTTAAACACCAATAAAACTGGTCACCATGTTAAACGTTATACCTGACACATTGTTGAAAGTGTCATTAAACACCAATAAAACTGGTCACCATGTTATACCTGACACATTGTTGAAAGTGTCGCTAAACACCAATATAACTGGTCACTGTGTTATACGTTATACCCGACACATTGTTGAAAGTGTCATTAAACACCAATAAAACTGGTCACCATGTAATACGTCATACCTGACACATTGTTCAAAGTGTCGTTAAACACCAATAGAACTGGTCACCATGTTATACGCTATACCTGACACATTGTTGAAAGTGTCGTTGTAAACACCAATAAAACTGGTCACCATGTTATACGTTATACCTGACACATTGTTGAAAGTGTCGTTAAACACCAATAAAACTGGTCACCATGTTATACAAAATGTACGTTATACCTGACACATTGTTGAAAGTGTCGCTAAACACCAATAAAACTGGTCACCATGTTATACGTTATACCTGACACATTGTTGAAAGTCGTTAAACACCAATAAAACTGGTCACCATGTTATACCTGACACATTGTTGAAAGTGTCGTTAAACACCAATAAAACTGGTCACCATGTTATACATTATACCTGAAACATTGTTGAAAGTGTCGTTAAACACCAGTAAAACTGGTCACCATGTTATACGTTATAACTAACATATTGTTGAAAGTGTCGTTAAACACTAATAAAAATGGTCACCATGATATACGTTATACCTGACACATTGTTGAAAGTGTCGTTAAACACCAATAAAACTGGTCACCATGTAATACGCTATACCTGATACATTGTTGAAAGTGTCGTTAAACACCAATAAAACTGGTCACCATGTTATACGTTATACCTGAAACATTGTTGAAAGTGTCGTTAAACACCAATAAAACTGGTCACCATGTTATACGTTATACCTGACACATTGTTGAAAGTGTCGTTAAACACCTATAAAGCTGGTCACCATGTTATACGTTATACCTGACTCATTGTTGAAAGTGTTGTTAAATGCAAATAAAACTGGTCATCATGTTATACCTGACACATTGTTGAAAGTGTCGTTAAACACCAATAAAACTGAATGCCATATTATACATCATAGCTGAAATATTGTTGACAGTGGCGTTAATACCAATAAAACTGGCCAACATGTCATACGTTATACCTGACACTTTGTTGAAAGTGTTGTTAAACACCAATAAAACTGGTCACCATGTTCTACGTTATACCTGAGACATTGTTGAAAGTGTCGTTAAACACCAATAAAACTGGTCACCATGTTATACGTTATACCTGACACATTGTTGAAAGTGTCATTAAACAGCAATAAAACTGGTCACCATGTTATACCTGACACATTGTTGAAAGTGTCGTTAAACACCAATATAACTGGTCACCATGTTATATGTTATACCTGACGCATTGTTGAAAGTGTCGTTAAACACCAATAAAACTAGTGAACATGTTATACGTTATACCTGACGCATTGTTGAAAGTGTCGTTAAACACCAATAAAACTGGTCACCATGTTATATGTTATACCTGACGCATTGTTGAAAGTGTCGTTAAACACCAATAAAACTAGTGAACATGTTATACGTTATACCTGACGCATTGTTGAAAGTGTCGTTAAACACCAATAAAACAGGTCACCGTGTTATACCTGACACATTGTTGAAAGTGTCATCAAACACCAATAAAACTGGTCACCATGTTATACGTTATACATGTACCTGACACATTGTTGAAAGTGTCGCTAAACACCAATAAAACTGGTCACCATGTTATACGTTATACCTGACACATTGTTGAAAGTCGTTAAACACCAATAAAACTGGTCACCATGTTATACCTGACACATTGTTGAAAGTGTCGTTAAACACCAATAAAACTGGTCACCATGTTATACGCTATACCTGAAACATTGTTGAAAGTGTCGTTAAACACCAGTAAAACTGGTCACCATGTTATACGTTATAACTAACATATTGTTGAAAGTGTCGTTAAACACTAATAAAAATGGTCACCATGATATACGTTATACCTGACACATTGTTGAAAGTGTCGTTAAACACCAATAAAACTGGTCACCATGTAATACGCTATACCTGATACATTGTTGAAAGTGTCGTTAAACACCAATAAAACTGGTCACCATGTTATACGTTATACCTGACACATTGTTGAAAGTGTCGTTAAACACGAATAAAACTGGTCACCATGTTATACGTTATACCTGACACATTGTTGAAAGTGTCGTTAAACACGAATAAAACTGGTCACCATGTTATACGTTATACCTGTCACATTGTTGAAAGTGTCGTTAAACACCAATAAAACTGGTCACCATGTTCTACGTTATACCTGACACATTGTTGAAAGTGTCGTTAAACACCAATAAAGCTGGTCACCATGTTATACGTTATACCTGACACATTGTTGAAAGTGTTGTTAAATGCAAATAAAACTGGTCATCATGTTATACCTGACACATTGTTGAAAGTGTCGTTAAACACCAATAAAACTGAATGCCATATTATACATCATAGCTGAAATATTGTTGACAGTGCGTTAATACCAACAAAACTGGCCAACATGTCATACGTTATACCTGACACATTGTTGAAAGTGTTGTTAAACACCAATAAAACTGGTCACCATGTTCTACGTTATACCTGAGACATTGTTGAAAGTGTCGTTAAACACCAATAAAACTGGTCACCATGTTATACGTTATACCTGACACATTGTTGAAAGTGTCATTAAACACCAATAAAACTGGTCACCATGTTATACCTGACACATTGTTGAAAGTGTCGCTAAACACCAATATAACTGGTCACTGTGTTATACGTTATACCCGACACATTGTTGAAAGTGTCGTTAAACACCAATAAAACTGGTCACCATGTAATACGTCATACCTGACACATTGTTCAAAGTGTCGTTAAACACCAATAGAACTGGTCACCATGTTATACGCTATACCTGACACATTGTTGAAAGTGTCGTTGTAAACACCAATAAAACTGGTCACCATGTTATACGTTTTACCTGACACATTGTTGAAAGTGTCGTTAAACACCAATAAAACTGGTCACCATGTTATACAAAATGTACGTTATACCTGACACATTGTTGAAAGTGTCGCTAAACACCAATAAAACTGGTCACAATGTTATACGTTATACCTGACACATTGTTGAAAGTCGTTAAACACCAATAAAACTGGTCACCATGTTATACCTGACACATTGTTGAAAGTGTCATTAAACACCAATAAAACTGGTCACCATGTTATACATTATACCTGAAACATTGTTGAAAGTGTCGTTAAACACCAGTAAAACTGGTCACCATGTTATACGTTATAACTAACATATTGTTGAAAGTGTCGTTAAACACTAATAAAAATGGTCACCATGATATACGTTATACCTGACACATTGTTGAAAGTGTCGTTAAACACCAATAAAACTGGTCACCATGTAATACGCTATACCTGATACATTGTTGAAAGTGTCGTTAAACACCAATAAAACTGGTCACCATGTTATACGTTATACCTGAAACATTGTTGAAAGTGTCGTTAAACACCAATAAAACTGGTCACCATGTTATACGTTATACCTGACACATTGTTGAAAGTGTCGTTAAACACCTATAAAGCTGGTCACCATGTTATACGTTATACCTGACTCATTGTTGAAAGTGTTGTTAAATGCAAATAAAACTGGTCATCATGTTATACCTGACACATTGTTGAAAGTGTCGTTAAACACCAATAAAACTGAATGCCATATTATACATCATAGCTGAAATATTGTTGACAGTGGCGTTAATACCAATAAAACTGGCCAACATGTCATACGTTATACCTGACACATTGTTGAAAGTGTTGTTAAACACCAATAAAACTGGTCACCATGTTCTACGTTATACCTGAGACATTGTTGAAAGTGTCGTTAAACACCAATAAAACTGGTCACCATGTTATACGTTATACCTGACACATTGTTGAAAGTGTCATTAAACAGCAATAAAACTGGTCACCATGTTATACCTGACACATTGTTGAAAGTGTCGTTAAACACCAATATAACTGGTCACTGTGTTATACGCTATATCCGACACATTGTTGAAAGTGTCGTTAAACAGCAATAAAACTGGTCACCATGTTATATGTTATACCTGACGCATTGTTGAAAGTGTCGTTAAACACCAATAAAACTAGTGAACATGTTATACGTTATACCTGACGCTTTGTTGAAAGTGTCGCTAAACACCAATAAAACAGGTCACCGTGTTATACCTGACACATTGTTGAAAGTGTCATCAAACACCAATAAAACTGGTCACCATGTTATACGTTATACATGTACCTGACACATTGTTGAAAGTGTCGCTAAACACCAATAAAACTGGTCGCCATGTTATATGCTATACCTGACGCATTGTTGAAAGTGTCGTTAAACACCAATAAAACTAGTGAACATGTTATACGCTATACCTGACGCATTGTTGAAAGTGTCATTAAACACCAATAAAACTGGTCACCGTGTTATACCTGACACATTGTTGAAAGTGTCATCAAACACCAATAAAACTGGTCACCATGTTATACGTAATACCTGACACATTGTTGAAAGTATCGTTAAACACCAATAAAACTGGTCACCATGTTTTACGTTATACCTGACACATTGTTGAAAGTGTCAAACACCAATAAAACTGGTCACCATGTTACACGTTATACCTGACACATTGTTGAAAGTGTCGTAAAACACCAATAAAACTGGTCACCATGATATACGTTATACCTGATACATTGTTGAAAGTGTCGTTAAACACCAATAAAACTGGTCACCATGTTATACGTTATACCTGACACTTTGTTGAAAGTGGTGTTAAACACCAATAAAACTGGTCACCATGTTCTACGTTACACCTGACACATTGTTGAAAGTGTCGTTAAACACCAATAAAACTGGTCACCATGTTCTACGTTATACCTGACACATTGTTGAAAGTGTCGTTAAGCACCAATAAAACTGGTCACCATGTTCTACTTTATATCTGACACATTGTTGAAAGGTGTCGTTAAACGCCAATAAAACTGGTCACCATATTATACAAAATGTACGTTATACCTGACACATTGTTGAAAGTGTCGTTAAACACCAATAAAACTGGTCACCATGTTATACGCTATATCTGACACTTTGTTGAAAGTGTCGTTAAACACCAATAAAACTGGTCACCATGTAATACGCTATACCTAACACATTGTTGAAAGTGTCGTTAAACACTAATAAAACTGGTCACCATGTTATACGCTATACCTGACACATTATTGAAAGTGTCGTTAAACACCAATAAAACTGGTCACTGTATTACACCTGACACATTGTTGAAAGTGTCGTTAAACACCAATAAAACTGGTCACCATGTTATAAATTATACCTGACACATTGTTGAAAGTGTCGTTAAACACCAATAAAACGGGTCACCATGTTATACACTATACCTGATACATTGTTGAAAGTGTCGTTAAACACCAATAAAACTGGTCACCATGTTATACGCTATACCTGACACATTGTTGAAAGTGTCGTTAAACACCAATTAAACTGGTCACCATGTTATACGTTATACCTGACACATTGTTGAAAGTGTTGTTAAACACCAATAAAACTGGTCACCATGTTCTACGCTATACCTGACACATTGTTGAAAGTGTCGTTAAACACCAATAAAACTGGTCACCATGTTATATGTTATATCTGACACATTGTTGAAAGTGTTGTTAAACACCAATAACACTGGTCACCATGTTGTACGTCATACTTGACACATTGTTGAAAGTGTCGTTAAAAACCAATAAAACTGGTCACCATGTTATACATTATACCTGACACATTGTTGAAAGTGGTGTTAAACACCAATAAAACTGGTCACCATGCTCTACGTTACACCTGTCTCATTGTTGAAACTTTCGTTAAACACCAATAAAACTGGTCACCATGTTATACATTATACCTGACACATTGTTGAAAGTGTCGTTAAACACCAATAAAACTGGTCACCATATTATACCTGACACATTGTTGAAAGTGTCGATAAACACCAATAAAACTGGTCACCATGTTATACATTATACCTGACACATTGTTGAAAGTGTCGTTAAACACCAATTAAACTGGTCACCATGTTATACATTATAACTGACACATTGTTTAAAGTGTTGTTAAACACCAATAAAACTGGTCACCATGTTCTACGTTATACCTGACACATTGTTGAAAGTGTCGTTAAACACCAATAAAACTGGTCACCATGTTATCGTTATACCTGACACATTGTTGAAAGTGTTGTTAAACACCAATAAAACTGGTCACCATGTTATCGTTATACCTGACACATTGTTGAAAGTGTCACTAAACACCAATAAAACTGGTCACCATGTTATACGCTTTACCTGATACCTTGTTGAAAGTGTCGTTAAACACCAATAAAACGGGTCACCATGTTATACGCTATACCTGACACATTGTTGAAAGTGTCGTTAAACACCAATAAAACTGGTCACCATGTTATACGCTATAACTGACATATTGTTGAAAGTGGCATTCAACACCAATAAAACTGGTCACCATGTTATACCTGACACATTGTTGAAAGTGTCGCTAAACACCAATATAACTGGTCACTGTGTTATATGTTATACCCGACACATTGTTGAAAGTGTCGTTAAACACCAATAAAACTGGTCACCATGTAATACGTCATACCTGACACATTGTTCAAAGTGTCGTTAAACACCAATAAAACTGGTCACCATGTTATACGTTATACCTGACACATTGTTGAAAGTGTCGTTGTAAACACCAATAAAACTGGTCACCATGTTATACGTTATACCTGACACATTGTTGAAAGTGTCGTTAAACACCAATAAAACTGGTCACCATGTTATACAAAATGTACGTTATACCTGACACATTGTTGAAAGTGTCGCTAAACACCAATAAAACTGGTCACCATGTTATACGTTATACCTGACACATTGTTGAAAGTCGTTAAACACCAATAAAACTGGTCACCATGTTATACCTGACACATTGTTGAAAGTGTCGTTAAACACCAATAAAACTGGTCACCATGTTATACGCTATACCTGAAACATTGTTGAAAGTGTCGTTAAACACCAGTAAAACTGGTCACCATGTTATACGTTATAACTAACATATTGTTGAAAGTGTCGTTAAACACTAATAAAAATGGTCACCATGATATACGTTATACCTGACACATTGTTGAAAGTGTCGTTAAACACCAATAAAACTGGTCACCATGTAATACGCTATACCTGATACATTGTTGAAAGTGTCGTTAAACACCAATAAAACTGGTCACCATGTTATACGTTATACCTGACACATTGTTGAAAGTGTCGTTAAACACGAATAAAACTGGTCACCATGTTATACGTTATACCTGACACATTGTTGAAAGTGTCGTTAAACACGAATAAAACTGGTCACCATGTTATACGTTATACCTGTCACATTGTTGAAAGTGTCGTTAAACACCAATAAAACTGGTCACCATGTTCTACGTTATACCTGACACATTGTTGAAAGTGTCGTTAAACACCAATAAAACTGGTCACCATGTTATACGTTATACCTGACACATTGTTGAAAGTGTTGTTAAATGCAAATAAAACTGGTCATCATGTTATACCTGACACATTGTTGAAAGTGTCGTTAAACACCAATAAAACTGAAGGCCATATTATACATCATAGCTGAAATATTGTTGACAGTGCGTTAATACCAACAAAACTGGCCAACATGTCATACGTTATACCTGACACATTGTTGAAAGTGTTGTTAAACACCAATAAAACTGGTCACCATGTTCTACGTTATGCCTGAGACATTGTTGAAAGTGTCGTTAAACACCAATAAAACTGGTCACCATGTTATACGTTATACCTGACACATTGTTGAAGGTGTCATTAAACACCAATAAAACTGGTCACCATGTTATACCTGACACATTGTTGAAAGTGTCGCTAAACACCAATATAACTGGTCACTGTGTTATACGTTATACCCGACACATTGTTGAAAGTGTCGTTAAACACCAATAAAACTGGTCACCATGTAATACGTCATACCTGACACATTGTTCAAAGTGTCGTTAAACACCAATAGAACTGGTCACCATGTTATACGCTATACCTGACACATTGTTGAAAGTGTCGTTGTAAACACCAATAAAACTGGTCACCATGTTATACGTTATACCTGACACATTGTTGAAAGTGTCGTTAAACACCAATAAAACTGGTCACCATGTTATACAAAATGTACGTTATACCTGACACATTGTTGAAAGTGTCGCTAAACACCAATAAAAACGGTCAACATGTTATACGTTATACCTGACACATTGTTGAAAGTCGTTAAACACCAATAAAACTGGTCACCATGTTATACCTGACACATTGTTGAAAGTGTCGTTAAACACCAATAAAACTGGTCACCATGTTATACGTTATACCTGAAACATTGTTGAAAGTGTCGTTAAACACCAGTAAAACTGGTCACCGTGTTATACGTTATAACTAACATATTGTTGAAAGTGTCGTTAAACACTAATAAAAATGGTCACCATGATATACGTTATACCTGACACATTGTTGAAAGTGTCGTTAAACACCAATAAAACTGGTCACCATGTAATACGCTATACCTGATACATTGTTGAAAGTGTCGTTAAACACCAATAAAACTGGTCACCATGTTATACGTTATACCTGAAACATTGTTGAAAGTGTCGTTAAACACCAATAAAACTGGTCACCATGTTATACGTTATACCTGACACATTGTTGAAAGTGTCGTTAAACACCTATAAAGCTGGTCACCATGTTATATGTTATACCTGACTCATTGTTGAAAGTGTTGTTAAATGCAAATAAAACTGGTCACCATGTTATACCTGACACATTGTTGAAAGTGTCGCTAAACACCAATATAACTGGTCACTGTGTTATACGTTATACCCGACACATTGTTGAAAGTGTCGTTAAACACCAATAAAACTGGTCACCATGTAATACGTCATACCTGACACATTGTTCAAAGTGTCGTTAAACACCAATAGAACTGGTCACCATGTTATACGCTATACCTGACACATTGTTGAAAGTGTCGTTGTAAACACCAATAAAACTGGTCACCATGTTATACGTTATACCTGACACATTGTTGAAAGTGTCGTTAAACACCAATAAAACTGGTCACCATGTTATACAAAATGTACGTTATACCTGACACATTGTTGAAAGTGTCGCTAAACACCAATAAAACTGGTCACCATGTTATATGTTATACCTGACACATTGTTGAAAGTCGTTAAACACCAATAAAACTGGTCACCATGTTATACCTGACACATTGTTGAAAGTGTCGTTAAACACCAATAAAACTGGTCACCATGTTATACATTATACCTGAAACATTGTTGAAAGTGTCGTTAAACACCAGTAAAACTGGTCACCATGTTATACGTTATAACTAACATATTGTTGAAAGTGTCGTTAAACACTAATAAAAATGGTCACCATGATATACGTTATACCTGACACATTGTTGAAAGTGTCGTTAAACACCAATAAAACTGGTCACCATGTAATACGCTATACCTGATACATTGTTGAAAGTGTCATTAAACACCAATAAAACTGGTCACCATGTTATACGTTATACCTGAAACATTGTTGAAAGTGTCGTTAAACACCAATAAAACTGGTCACCATGTTATACGTTATACCTGACACATTGTTGAAAGTGTCGTTAAACACCTATAAAGCTGGTCACCATGTTATACGTTATACCTGACTCATTGTTGAAAGTGTTGTTAAATGCAAATAAAACTGGTCATCATGTTATACCTGACACATTGTTGAAAGTGTCGTTAAACACCAATAAAACTGAATGCCATATTATACATCATAGCTGAAATATTGTTGACAGTGGCGTTAATACCAATAAAACTGGCCAACATGTCATACGTTATACCTGACACATTGTTGAAAGTGTTGTTAAACACCAATAAAACTGGTCACCATGTTCTACGTTATACCTGAGACATTGTTGAAAGTGTCGTTAAACACCAATAAAACTGGTCACCATGTTATACGTTATACCTGACACATTGTTGAAAGTGTCATTAAACAGCAATAAAACTGGTCACCATGTTATACCTGACACATTGTTGAAAGTGTCGTTAAACACCAATATAACTGGTCACTGTGTTATACGTTATATCCGACACATTGTTGAAAGTGTCGTTAAACACCAATAAAACTGGTCACCATGTTATATGTTATACCTGACGCATTGTTGAAAGTGTCGTTAAACACCAATAAAACTAGTGAACATGTTATACGTTATACCTGACGCATTGTTGAAAGTGTCGTTAAACACCAATAAAACAGGTCACCGTGTTATACCTGACACATTGTTGAAAGTGTCATCAAACACCAATAAAACTGGTCACCATGTTATACGTTATACATGTACCTGACACATTGTTGAAAGTGTCGCTAAACACCAATAAAACTGGTCACCATGTTATACGTTATACCTGACACATTGTTGAAAGTAATTAAACACCAATAAAACTGGTCACCATGTTATACCTGACACATTGTTGAAAGTGTCGTTAAACACCAATAAAACTGGTCACCATGTTATACGCTATACCTGAAACATTGTTGAAAGTGTCGTTAAACACCAGTAAAACTGGTCACCATGTTATACGTTATAACTAACATATTGTTGAAAGTGTCGTTAAACACTAATAAAAATGGTCACCATGATATACGTTATACCTGACACATTGTTGAAAGTGTCGTTAAACACCAATAAAACTGGTCACCATGTAATACGCTATACCTGATACATTGTTGAAAGTGTCGTTAAACACCAATAAAACTGGTCACCATGTTATACGTTATACCTGACACATTGTTGAAAGTGTCGTTAAACACGAATAAAACTGGTCACCATGTTATACGTTATACCTGACACATTGTTGAAAGTGTCGTTAAACACGAATAAAACTGGTCACCATGTTATACGTTATACCTGTCACATTGTTGAAAGTGTCGTTAAACACCAATAAAACTGGTCACCATGTTCTACGTTATACCTGACACATTGTTGAAAGTGTCGTTAAACACCAATAAAGCTGGTCACCATGCTATACGTTATACCTGACACATTGTTGAAAGTGTTGTTAAATGCAAATAAAACTGGTCATCATGTTATACCTGACACATTGTTGAAAGTGTCGCTAAACACCAATAAAACTGAATGCCATATTATACATCATAGCTGAAATATTGTTGACAGTGCGTTAATACCAACAAAACTGGCCAACATGTCATACGTTATACCTGACACATTGTTGAAAGTGTTGTTAAACACCAATAAAACTGGTCACCATGTTCTACGTTATACCTGAGACATTGTTGAAAGTGTCGTTAAACACCAATAAAACTGGTCACCATGTTATACGTTATACCTGACACATTGTTGAAAGTGTCATTAAACACCAATAAAACTGGTCACCATGTTATACCTGACACATTGTTGAAAGTGTCGCTAAACACCAATATAACTGGTCACTGTGTTTTACGTTATACCCGACACATTGTTGAAAGTGTCGTTAAACACCAATAAAACTGGTCACCATGTAATACGTCATACCTGACACATTGTTCAAAGTGTCGTTAAACACCAATAGAACTGGTCACCATGTTATACGCTATACCTGACACATTGTTGAAAGTGTCGTTGTAAACACCAATAAAACTGGTCACCATGTTATACGTTTTACCTGACACATTGTTGAAAGTGTCGTTAAACACCAATAAAACTGGTCACCATGTTATACAAAATGTACGTTATACCTGACACATTGTTGAAAGTGTCGCTAAACACCAATAAAACTGGTCACCATGTTATACGTTATACCTGACACATTGTTGAAAGTCGCTAAACACCAATAAAACTGGTCACCATGTTATACCTGACACATTGTTGAAAGTGTCGTTAAACACCAATAAAACTGGTCACCATGTTATACATTATACCTGAAACATTGTTGAAAGTGTCGTTAAACACCAGTAAAACTGGTCACCATGTTATACGTTATAGCTAACATATTGTTGAAAGTGTCGTTAAACACTAATAAAAATGGTCACCATGATATACGTTATACCTGACACATTGTTGAAAGTGTCGTTAAACACCAATAAAACTGGTCACCATGTAATACGCTATACCTGATACATTGTTGAAAGTGTCGTTAAACACCAATAAAACTGGTCACCATGTTATACGTTATACCTGAAACATTGTTGAAAGTGTCGTTAAACACCAATAAAACTGGTCACCATGTTATACGTTATACCTGACACATTGTTGAAAGTGTCGTTAAACACCTATAAAGCTGGTCACCATGTTATACGTTATACCTGACTCATTGTTGAAAGTGTTGTTAAATGCAAATAAAACTGGTCATCATGTTATACCTGACACATTGTTGAAAGTGTCGTTAAACACCAATAAAACTGAATGCCATATTATACATCATAGCTGAAATATTGTTGACAGTGGCGTTAATACCAATAAAACTGGCCAACATGTCATACGTTATACCTGACACATTGTTGAAAGTGTTGTTAAACACCAATAAAACTGGTCACCATGTTCTACGTTATACCTGAGACATTGTTGAAAGTGTCGTTAAACACCAATAAAACTGGTCACCATGTTATACGTTATACCTGACACATTGTTGAAAGTGTCATTAAACAGCAATAAAACTGGTCACCATGTTATACCTGACACATTGTTGAAAGTGTCGTTAAACACCAATATAACTGGTCACTGTGTTATACGTTATATCCGACACATTGTTGAAAGTGTCGTTAAACAGCAATAAAACTGGTCACCATGTTATATGTTATACCTGACGCATTGTTGAAAGTGTCGTTAAACACCAATAAAACTAGTGAACATGTTATACGTTATACCTGACGCATTGTTGAAAGTGTCGTTAAACACCAATAAAACAGGTCACCGTGTTATACCTGACACATTGTTGAAAGTGTCATCAAACACCAATAAAACTGGTCACCATGTTATACGTTATACATGTACCTGACACATTGTTGAAAGTGTCGCTAAACACCAATAAAACTGGTCGCCATGTTATATGCTATACCTGACGCATTGTTGAAAGTGTCGTTAAACACCAATAAAACTAGTGAACATGTTATACGCTATACCTGACGCATTGTTGAAAGTGTCATTAAACACCAATAAAACTGGTCACCGTGTTATACCTGACACATTGTTGAAAGTGTCATCAAACACCAATAAAACTGGTCACCATGTTATACGTAATACCTGACACATTGTTGAAAGTATCGTTAAACACCAATAAAACTGGTCACCATGTTTTACGTTATACCTGACACATTGTTGAAAGTGTCAAACACCAATAAAACTGGTCACCATGTTACACGTTATACCTGACACATTGTTGAAAGTGTCGTAAAACACCAATAAAACTGGTCACCATGATATACGTTATACCTGATACATTGTTGAAAGTGTCATTAAACACCAATAAAACTGGTCACCATGTTATACGTTATACCTGACACTTTGTTGAAAGTGGTGTTAAACACCAATAAAACTGGTCACCATGTTCTACGTTACACCTGACACATTGTTGAAAGTGTCGTTAAACACCAATAAAACTGGTCACCATGTTCTACGTTATACCTGACACATTGTTGAAAGTGTCGTTAAGCACCAATAAAACTGGTCACCATGTTCTACTTTATATCTGACACATTGTTGAAAGGTGTCGTTAAACGCCAATAAAACTGGTCACCATATTATACAAAATGTACGTTATACCTGACACATTGTTGAAAGTGTCGTTAAACACCAATAAAACTGGTCACCATGTTATACGCTATATCTGACACTTTGTTGAAAGTGTCGTTAAACACCAATAAAACTGGTCACCATGTAATACGCTATACCTAACACATTGTTGAAAGTGTCGTTAAACACTAATAAAACTGGTCACCATGTTATACGCTATACCTGACACATTATTGAAAGTGTCGTTAAACACCAATAAAACTGGTCACTGTATTACACCTGACACATTGTTGAAAGTGTCGTTAAACACCAATAAAACTGGTCACCATGTTATAAATTATACCTGACACATTGTTGAAAGTGTCGTTAAACACCAATAAAACGGGTCACCATTATATACACTATACCTGATACATTGTTGAAAGTGTCGTTAAACACCAATAAAACTGGTCACCATGTTATACGCTATACCTGACACATTGTTGAAAGTGTCGTTAAACACCAATTAAACTGGTCACCATGTTATACGTTATACCTGACACATTGTTGAAAGTGTTGTTAAACACCAATAAAACTGGTCACCATGTTCTACGCTATACCTGACACATTGTTGAAAGTGTCGTTAAACACCAATAAAACTGGTCACCATGTTATATGTTATATCTGACACATTGTTGAAAGTGTTGTTAAACACCAATAACACTGGTCACCATGTTGTACGTCATACTTGACACATTGTTGAAAGTGTCGTTAAAAACCAATAAAACTGGTCACCATGTTATACATTATACCTGACACATTGTTGAAAGTGGTGTTAAACACCAATAAAACTGGTCACCATGCTCTACGTTACACCTGACTCATTGTTGAAACTTTCGTTAAACACCAATAAAACTGGTCACCATGTTATACATTATACCTGACACATTGTTGAAAGTGTCGTTAAACACCAATAAAACTGGTCACCATATTATACCTGACACATTGTTGAAAGTGTCGATAAACACCAATAAAACTGGTCACCATGTTATACATTATACCTGACACATTGTTGAAAGTGTCGTTAAACACCAATTAAACTGGTCACCATGTTATACATTATAACTGACACATTGTTTAAAGTGTTGTTAAACACCAATAAAACTGGTCACCATGTTCTACGTTATACCTGACACATTGTTGAAAGTGTCGTTAAACACCAATAAAACTGGTCACCATGTTATCGTTATACCTGACACATTGTTGAAAGTGTTGTTAAACACCAATAAAACTGGTCACCATGTTTTATGTTATACCCGACACATTGTTGAAAGTGTTGTTAAACACCAATAAAACTGGTCACTATGTTATGCGCTTTACCTGATACCTTGTTGAAAGTGTCGTTAAACACCAATAAAACGGGTCACCATGTTATACGCTATACCTGACACATTGTTGAAAGTGTCGTTAAACACCAATAAAACTGGTCACCATGTTATACGCTATAACTGACATATTGTTGAAAGTGGCATTCAACACCAATAAAACTGGTCACCATGTTATACCTGACACATTGTTGAAAGTGTCGCTAAACACCAATATAACTGGTCACTGTGTTATATGCTATACCCGACACATTGTTGAAAGTGTCGTTAAACACCAATAAAACTGGTCACCATGTAATACGTCATACCTGACACATTGTTCAAAGTGTCGTTAAACACCAATAGAACTGGTCACCATGTTATACGTTATACCTGACACATTGTTGAAAGTGTCGTTGTAAACACCAATAAAACTGGTCACCATGTTATACGTTATACCTGACACATTGTTGAAAGTGTCGTTAAACACCAATAAAACTGGTCACCATGTTATACAAAATGTACGTTATACCTGACACATTGTTGAAAGTGTCGCTAAACACCAATAAAACTGGTCACCATGTTATACGTTATACCTGACACATTGTTGAAAGTCGTTAAACACCAATAAAACTGGTCACCATGTTATACCTGACACATTGTTGAAAGTGTCGTTAAACACCAATAAAACTGGTCACCATGTTATACGCTATACCTGAAACATTGTTGAAAGTGTCGTTAAACACCAGTAAAACTGGTCACCATGTTATACGTTATAACTAACATATTGTTGAAAGTGTCGTTAAACACTAATAAAAATGGTCACCATGATATACGTTATACCTGACACATTGTTGAAAGTGTCGTTAAACACCAATAAAACTGGTCACCATGTAATACGCTATACCTGATACATTGTTGAAAGTGTCGCTAAACACCAATAAAACTGGTCACCATGTTATACGTTATACCTGACACATTGTTGAAAGTGTCGTTAAACACGAATAAAACTGGTCACCATGTTATACGTTATACCTGACACATTGTTGAAAGTGTCGTTAAACACGAATAAAACTGGTCACCATGTTATACGTTATACCTGTCACATTGTTGAAAGTGTCGTTAAACACCAATAAAACTGGTCACCATGTTCTACGTTATACCTGACACATTGTTGAAAGTGTCGTTAAACACCAATAAAACTGGTCACCATGTTATACGTTATACCTGACACATTGTTGAAAGTGTTGTTAAATGGAAATAAAACTGGTCATCATGTTATACCTGACACATTGTTGAAAGTGTCGTTAAACACCAATAAAACTGAATGCCATATTATACATCATAGCTGAAATATTGTTGACAGTGCGTTAATACCAACAAAACTGGCCAACATGTCATACGTTATACCTGACACATTGTTGAAAGTGTTGTTAAACACCAATAAAACTGGTCACCATGTTCTACGTTATACCTGAGACATTGTTGAAAGTGTCGTTAAACACCAATAAAACTGGTCACCATGTTATACGTTATACCTGACACATTGTTGAAAGTGTCATTAAACACCAATAAAACTGGTCACCATGTTATACCTGACACATTGTTGAAAGTGTCGCTAAACACCAATATAACTGGTCACTGTGTTATACGTTATACCCGACACATTGTTGAAAGTGTCGTTAAACACCAATAAAACTGGTCACCATGTAATACGTCATACCTGACACATTGTTCAAAGTGTCGTTAAACACCAATAGAACTGGTCACCATGTTATACGCTATACCTGACACATTGTTGAAAGTGTCGTTGTAAACACCAATAAAACTGGTCACCATGTTATACGTTATACCTGACACATTGTTGAAAGTGTCGTTAAACACCAATAAAACTGGTCACCATGTTATACAAAATGTACGTTATACCTGACACATTGTTGAAAGTGTCGCTAAACACCAATAAAACTGGTCAACATGTTATACGTTATACCTGACACATTGTTGAAAGTCGTTAAACACCAATAAAACTGGTCACCATGTTATACCTGACACATTGTTGAAAGTGTCGTTAAACACCAATAAAACTGGTCACCATGTTATACGTTATACCTGAAACATTGTTGAAAGTGTCGTTAAACACCAGTAAAACTGGTCACCGTGTTATACGTTATAACTAACATATTGTTGAAAGTGTCGTTAAACACTAATAAAAATGGTCACCATGATATACGTTATACCTGACACATTGTTGAAAGTGTCGTTAAACACCAATAAAACTGGTCACCATGTAATACGCTATACCTGATACATTGTTGAAAGTGTCGTTAAACACCAATAAAACTGGTCACCATGTTATACGCTATACCTGAAACATTGTTGAAAGTGTCGTTAAACACCAATAAAACTGGTCACCATGTTATACGTTATACCTGACACATTGTTGAAAGTGTCGTTAAACACCTATAAAGCTGGTCACCATGTTATACGTTATACCTGACTCATTGTTGAAAGTGTTGTTAAATGCAAATAAAACTGGTCATCATGTTATACCTGACACATTGTTGAAAGTGTCGTTAAACACCAATAAAACTGAATGCCATATTATACATCATAGCTGAAATATTGTTGACAGTGGCGTTAATACCAATAAAACTGGCCAACATGTCATACGTTATACCTGACACATTGTTGAAAGTGTTGTTAAACACCAATAAAACTGGTCACCATGTTATACAAAATGTACGTTATACCTGACACATTGTTGAAAGTGTCGCTAAACACCAATAAAACTGGTCACCATGTTATACGTTATACCTGACACATTGTTGAAAGTCGTTAAACACCAATAAAACTGGTCACCATGTTATACCTGACACATTGTTGAAAGTGTCGTTAAACACCAATAAAACTGGTCACCATGTTATACGCTATACCTGAAACATTGTTGAAAGTGTCGTTAAACACCAGTAAAACTGGTCACCATGTTATACGTTATAACTAACATATTGTTGAAAGTGTCGTTAAACACTAATAAAAATGGTCACCATGATATACGTTATACCTGACACATTGTTGAAAGTGTCGTTAAACACCAATAAAACTGGTCACCATGTAATACGCTATACCTGATACATTGTTGAAAGTGTCGCTAAACACCAATAAAACTGGTCACCATGTTATACGTTATACCTGACACATTGTTGAAAGTGTCGTTAAACACGAATAAAACTGGTCACCATGTTATACGTTATACCTGACACATTGTTGAAAGTGTCGTTAAACACGAATAAAACTGGTCACCATGTTATACGTTATACCTGTCACATTGTTGAAAGTGTCGTTAAACACCAATAAAACTGGTCACCATGTTCTACGTTATACCTGACACATTGTTGAAAGTGTCGTTAAACACCAATAAAACTGGTCACCATGTTATACGTTATACCTGACACATTGTTGAAAGTGTTGTTAAATGGAAATAAAACTGGTCATCATGTTATACCTGACACATTGTTGAAAGTGTCGTTAAACACCAATAAAACTGAATGCCATATTATACATCATAGCTGAAATATTGTTGACAGTGCGTTAATACCAACAAAACTGGCCAACATGTCATACGTTATACCTGACACATTGTTGAAAGTGTTGTTAAACACCAATAAAACTGGTCACCATGTTCTACGTTATACCTGAGACATTGTTGAAAGTGTCGTTAAACACCAATAAAACTGGTCACCATGTTATACGTTATACCTGACACATTGTTGAAAGTGTCATTAAACACCAATAAAACTGGTCACCATGTTATACCTGACACATTGTTGAAAGTGTCGCTAAACACCAATATAACTGGTCACTGTGTTATACGTTATACCCGACACATTGTTGAAAGTGTCGTTAAACACCAATAAAACTGGTCACCATGTAATACGTCATACCTGACACATTGTTCAAAGTGTCGTTAAACACCAATAGAACTGGTCACCATGTTATACGCTATACCTGACACATTGTTGAAAGTGTCGTTGTAAACACCAATAAAACTGGTCACCATGTTATACGTTATACCTGACACATTGTTGAAAGTGTCGTTAAACACCAATAAAACTGGTCACCATGTTATACAAAATGTACGTTATACCTGACACATTGTTGAAAGTGTCGCTAAACACCAATAAAACTGGTCAACATGTTATACGTTATACCTGACACATTGTTGAAAGTCGTTAAACACCAATAAAACTGGTCACCATGTTATACCTGACACATTGTTGAAAGTGTCGTTAAACACCAATAAAACTGGTCACCATGTTATACGTTATACCTGAAACATTGTTGAAAGTGTCGTTAAACACCAGTAAAACTGGTCACCGTGTTATACGTTATAACTAACATATTGTTGAAAGTGTCGTTAAACACTAATAAAAATGGTCACCATGATATACGTTATACCTGACACATTGTTGAAAGTGTCGTTAAACACCAATAAAACTGGTCACCATGTAATACGCTATACCTGATACATTGTTGAAAGTGTCGTTAAACACCAATAAAACTGGTCACCATGTTATACGCTATACCTGAAACATTGTTGAAAGTGTCGTTAAACACCAATAAAACTGGTCACCATGTTATACGTTATACCTGACACATTGTTGAAAGTGTCGTTAAACACCTATAAAGCTGGTCACCATGTTATACGTTATACCTGACTCATTGTTGAAAGTGTTGTTAAATGCAAATAAAACTGGTCATCATGTTATACCTGACACATTGTTGAAAGTGTCGTTAAACACCAATAAAACTGAATGCCATATTATACATCATAGCTGAAATATTGTTGACAGTGGCGTTAATACCAATAAAACTGGCCAACATGTCATACGTTATACCTGACACATTGTTGAAAGTGTTGTTAAACACCAATAAAACTGGTCACCATGTTCTACGTTATACCTGAGACATTGTTGAAAGTGTCGTTAAACACCAATAAAACTGGTCACCATGTTATACGTTATACCTGACACATTGTTGAAAGTGTCATTAAACAGCAATAAAACTGGTCACCATGTTATACCTGACACATTGTTGAAAGTGTCGTTAAACACCAATATAACTGGTCACTGTGTTATACGTTATATCCGACACATTGTTGAAAGTGTCGTTAAACACCAATAAAACTGGTCACCATGTTATATGTTATACCTGACGCATTGTTGAAAGTGTCGTTAAACACCAATAAAACTAGTGAACATGTTATACGTTATACCTGACGCATTGTTGAAAGTGTCGTTAAACACCAATAAAACAGGTCACCGTGTTATACCTGACACATTGTTGAAAGTGTCATCAAACACCAATAAAACTGGTCACCATGTTATACGTTATACATGTACCTGACACATTGTTGAAAGTGTCGCTAAACACCAATAAAACTGGTCGCCATGTTATATGCTATACCTGACGCATTGTTGAAAGTGTCGTTAAACACCAATAAAACTAGTGAACATGTTATACGCTATACCTGACGCATTGTTGAAAGTGTCATTAAACACCAATAAAACTGGTCACCGTGTTATACCTGACACATTGTTGAAAGTGTCATCAAACACCAATAAAACTGGTCACCATGTTATACGTAATACCTGACACATTGTTGAAAGTATCGTTAAACACCAATAAAACTGGTCACCATGTTTTACGTTATACCTGACACATTGTTGAAAGTGTCAAACACCAATAAAACTGGTCACCATGTTACACGTTATACCTGACACATTGTTGAAAGTGTCGTAAAACACCAATAAAACTGGTCACCATGATATACGTTATACCTGATACATTGTTGAAAGTGTCGTTAAACACCAATAAAACTGGTCACCATGTTATACGTTATACCTGACACTTTGTTGAAAGTGGTGTTAAACACCAATAAAACTGGTCACCATGTTCTACGTTACACCTGACACATTGTTGAAAGTGTCGTTAAACACCAATAAAACTGGTCACCATGTTCTACGTTATACCTGACACATTGTTGAAAGTGTCGTTAAGCACCAATAAAACTGGTCACCATGTTCTACTTTATATCTGACACATTGTTGAAAGGTGTCGTTAAACGCCAATAAAACTGGTCACCATATTATACAAAATGTACGTTATACCTGACACATTGTTGAAAGTGTCGTTAAACACCAATAAAACTGGTCACCATGTTATACGCTATATCTGACACTTTGTTGAAAGTGTCGTTAAACACCAATAAAACTGGTCACCATGTAATACGCTATACCTAACACATTGTTGAAAGTGTCGTTAAACACCAATAAAACTGGTCACCATGTTATACGCTATACCTGACACATTATTGAAAGTGTCGTTAAACACCAATAAAACTGGTCACTGTATTACACCTGACACATTGTTGAAAGTGTCGTTAAACACCAATAAAACGGGTCACCATGTTATACACTATACCTGATACATTGTTGAAAGTGTCGTTAAACACCAATAAAACTGGTCACCATGTTATACGCTATACCTGACACATTGTTGAAAGTGTCGTTAAACACCAATTAAACTGGTCACCATGTTATACGTTATACCTGACACATTGTTGAAAGTGTTGTTAAACACCAATAAAACTGGTCACCATGTTCTACGCTATACCTGACACATTGTTGAAAGTGTCGTTAAACACCAATAAAACTGGTCACCATGTTATATGTTATATCTGACACATTGTTGAAAGTGTTGTTAAACACCAATAACACTGGTTACCATGTTGTACGTCATACTTGACACATTGTTGAAAGTGTCGTTAAAAACCAATAAAACTGGTCACCATGTTATACATTATACCTGACACATTGTTGAAAGTGGTGTTAAACACCAATAAAACTGGTCACCATGCTCTACGTTACACCTGACTCATTGTTGAAACTGTCGTTAAACACCAATAAAACTGGTCACCATGTTATACATTATACCTGACACATTGTTGAAAGTGTCGTTAAACACCAATAAAACTGGTCACCATATTATACCTGACACATTGTTGAAAGTGTCGATAAACACCAATAAAACTGGTCACCATGTTATACATTATACCTGACACATTGTTGAAAGTGTCGTTAAACACCAATTAAACTGGTCACCATGTTATACATTATAACTGACACATTGTTTAAAGTGTTGTTAAACACCAATAAAACTGGTCACCATGTTCTACGTTATACCTGACACATTGTTGAAAGTGTCGTTAAACACCAATAAAACTGGTCACCATGTTATCGTTATACCTGACACATTGTTGAAAGTGTTGTTAAACACCAATAAAACTGGTCACCATGTTTTATGTTATACCCGACACATTGTTGAAAGTGTTGTTAAACACCAATAAAACTGGTCACCATGTTATACGCTTTACCTGATACCTTGTTGAAAGTGCCGTTAAACACGAATAAAACGGGTCACCATGTTATACGCTATACCTGACACATTGTTGAAAGTGTCGTTAAACACCAATAAAACTGGTCACCATGTTATACGCTATAACTGACATATTGTTGAAAGTGGCATTCAACACCAATAAAACTGGTCACCATGTTATACGTTATACCTGACACATTATTGAAAGTGTCGCTAAACACCAATAAAACTGGTTACCGTGTTATACCTGACACATTGTTGAAAGTGTCGTTAAATACCAATAAAACTGGTCACCATGATATACGTTATACCTGACACATTGTTGAAAGTGTCGTTAAACACCAATAAAACTGGTCACCATGTTCTACGTTATACCTCACACATTGTTGAAAGTGTCATTAAACACCAATAAAACTGGTCACCATGTTCTACGTTATACCTGACACATTGTTGAAAGTGTCGTTAAACACCAATAAAACTGGTCACCATGTTATCGTTATACCTGACACATTGTTGAAAGTGTTGTTAAACACCAATAAAACTGGTCACCATGTTTTATGTTATACCCGACACATTGTTGAAAGTGTTGTTAAACACCAATAAAACTGGTCACCATGTTATACGCTATACCTGATACCTTGTTGAAAGTGTCGTTAAACACCAATAAAACTGATCACCATGTTATACGCTATACCTGACACATTGTTGAAAGTGTCGTTAAACACTAATAAAACTGGTCACCATGTTATACGCTATAACTGACATATTGTTGAAAGTGGCATTCAACACCAATAAAACTGGTCACCATGTTATACGTTATACCTGACACATTATTGAAAGTGTCGCTAAACACCAATGAAACTGGTTACCGTGTTCTACGTTATACCTGACACATTGTTGAAAGTGTCATTAAACACCAATAAAACTGGTCACCATGTTATCATTATACCTGACACATTGTTGAAAGTGTTGTTAAACACCAATAAAACTGGTCACCATGTTATACGCTATACCTGATACCTTGTTGAAAGTGTCGTTAAACACCAATAAAACTGGTCACCATGTTATACGCTATACCTGACACATTGTTGAAAGTGTCGTTAAACACTAATAAAACTGGTCACCATGTTATACGCTATAACTGACATATTGTTGAAAGTGGCATTCAACACCAATAAAACTGGTCACCATGTTATACGTTATACCTGACACATTATTGAAAGTGTCGCTAAACACCAATGAAACTGGTTACCGTGTTATACGTTATACCTGACACATTATTGAAAGTGTCATTAAACACCAATAAAACTGGTCACCATGTTATCGTTATACCTGACACATTGTTGAAAGTGTTGTTAAACACCAATAAAACTGGTCACCATGTTTTATGTTATACCCGACACATTGTTGAAAGTGTTGTTAAACACCAATAAAACTGGTCACCATGTTATACGCTTTACCTGATACCTTGTTGAAAGTGTCGTTAAACACCAATAAAACGGGTCACCATGTTATACGCTATACCTGACGCATTGTTGAAAGTGTCGTTAAACACCAATAAAACTGGTCACCATGTTATACGCTATAACTGACATATTGTTGAAAGTGGCATTCAACACCAATAAAACTGGTCACCATGTTATACGTTATACCTGACACATTATTGAAAGTGTCGCTAAACACCAATAAAACTGGTTACCGTGTTATACCTGACACATTGTTGAAAGTGTCGTTAAATACCAATAAAACTGGTCACCATGATATACGTTATACCTGACACATTGTTGAAAGTGTCGTTAAACACCAATAAAACTGGTCACCATGTTCTACGTTATACCTCACACATTGTTGAAAGTGTCATTAAACACCAATAAAACTGGTCACCATGTTCTACGTTAGACCTGACACATTGTTGAAAGTGTCGTTAAACACCAATAAAACTGGTCACCATGTTATCGTTATACCTGACACATTGTTGAAAGTGTTGTTAAACACCAATAAAACTGGTCACCATGTTTTATGTTATACCCGATACATTGTTGAAAGTGTTGTTAAACACCAATAAAACTGGTCACCATGTTATACGCTATGCCTGATACCTTGTTGAAAGTGTCGTTAAACACCAATAAAACTGGTCACCATGTTATACGCTATACCTGACACATTGTTGAAAGTGTCGTTAAACACCAATAAAACTGGTCACCATGTTATACGCTATAACTGACATATTGTTGAAAGTGGCTTTCAACACCAATAAAACTGGTCACCATGCTTTACGTTATACCTGACACATTATTGAAAGTGTCGCTAAACACCAATAAAACTGGCTACCGTGTTATACCTGACACATTGTTGAAAGTGTCGTTAAATACCAATAAAACTGGTCACCATGATATACGTTATACCTGACACATTGTTGAAAGTGTCGCTAAACACCAATAAAACTGGTCACCATGTTCTACGTTATACCTGACACATTGTTGAAAGTGTCATTAAACACCAATAAAACTGGTCACCATGTTATACGTTATACCTGACACATTGTTGAAAGTGTTGTTAAACGCCAATAAAACTGGTCACCATGTTATACGTTATACCTGACACATTGTTGAAAGTGTCGTTAAACACCAATAAAACTGAATGCCATATTATACATCATAGCTGAAATATTGTTGGCAGTGGCGTTAATAGCAACAAAACTGGTCACCATGTTATATGTTATACCTGACACATTATTGAAAGTGTCGTTAAATACCAATAAAACTGGTCACCGTGTTAAACCTGACACATTGTTGAAGGTGTCGTTAAACACCAATAAAACTGGTCACCATGTTATACGCTATACCTGACACATTGTTGAAAGTGTCGTTAAACACCAATAAAACTGGTCACCATGTAATACGCTATACCTAACACATTGTTGAAAGTGTCGTTAAGCACCAATAAAACTGGTCACCATGTTCTACGTTATATCTGACATATTATTGAAAGTGTCGTCAATCACCAATAAAACTGGTCACCATGTTATACGTTATAACTAAAATATTGTTGAAAGTGGTGTTCAGCACCAATAAAACTGGCTACCATGTTGTTCTTTATACCTGACATATTGTTGAAAGTGATGTTCAACACCAATAAAACTGGCCACCATGTTCTACGCTATACCTGACATTTTGTTGAAAGTGTCGCTAAACACCAATAAAACTGGTCACCAAGATCTACGCTATAACTGACATATTGTTCAAAGTGGCATTCAACACCAATAAAACTGGTCACCATGTTCTACGTTATATCTGACATATTATTGAAAGTGTCGTTAAACACCAGTAAAACTGGTCACCATGTTATACGTTATAACTAACATATTGTTGAAAGTGTCGTTAAACACTAATAAAAATGGTCACCATGATATACGTTATACCTGACACATTGTTGAAAGTGTCGTTAAACACCAATAAAACTGGTCACCATGTAATACGCTATACCTGATACATTGTTGAAAGTGTCGTTAAACACGAATAAAACTGGTCACCATGTTATACGTTATACCTGACACATTGTTGAAAGTGTCGTTAAACACGAATAAAACTGGTCACCATGTTATACGTTATACCTGACACATTGTTGAAAGTGTCGTTAAACACGAATAAAACTGGTCACCATGTTATACGTTATACCTGACACATTGTTGAAAGTGTCGTTAAACACCAATAAAACTGGTCACCATGTTCTACGTTATACCTGACACATTGTTGAAAGTGTCGTTAAACACCAATAAAACTGGTCACCATGTTATACGTTATACCTGACACATTGTTGAAAGTGTTGTTAAATGCAAATAAAACTGGTCATCATGTTATACCTGACACATTGTTGAAAGTGTCGTTAAACACCAATAAAACTGAATGCCATATTATACATCATAGCTGAAATATTGTTGACAGTGCGTTAATACCAACAAAACTGGCCAACATGTCATACGTTATACCTGAGACATTGTTGAAAGTGTCGTTAAACACCAATAAAACTGGTCACCATGTTATACGTTATACCTGACACATTGTTGAAAGTGTCATTAAACACCAATAAAACTGGTCACCATGTTATACCTGACACATTGTTGAAAGTGTCGCTAAACACCAATATAACTGGTCACTGTGTAATACGTTATACCCGACACATTGTTGAAAGTGTCGTTAAACACCAATAAAACTGGTCACCATGTAATACGTCATACCTGACACATTGTTCAAAGTGTCGTTAAACACCAATAGAACTGGTCACCATGTTATACGTTATACCTGACACATTGTTGAAAGTGTCGTTGTAAACACCAATAAAACTGGTCACCATGTTATACGTTATACCTGACACATTGTTGAAAGTGTCGTTAAACACCAATAAAACTGGTCACCATGTTATACAAAATGTACGTTATACCTGACACATTGTTGAAAGTGTCGCTAAACACCAATAAAACTGGTCACCATGTTATACGTTATACCTGACACATTGTTGAAAGTCGTTAAACACCAATAAAACTGGTCACCATGTTATACCTGACACATTGTTGAAAGTGTCGTTAAACACCAATAAAACTGGTCACCATGTTATACGCTATACCTGAAACATTGTTGAAAGTGTCGTTAAACACCAGTAAAACTGGTCACCATGTTATACGTTATAACTAACATATTGTTGAAAGTGTCGTTAAACACTAATAAAAATGGTCACCATGATATACGTTATACCTGACACATTGTTGAAAGTGTCGTTAAACACCAATAAAACTGGTCACCATGTAATACGCTATACCTGATACATTGTTGAAAGTGTCGTTAAACACCAATAAAACTGGTCACCATGTTATACGTTATACCTGACACATTGTTGAAAGTGTCGTTAAACACGAATAAAACTGGTCACTATGTTATACGTTATACCTGACACATTGTTGAAAGTGTCGTTAAACACGAATAAAACTGGTCACCATGTTATACGTTATACCTGTCACATTGTTGAAAGTGTCGTTAAACACCAATAAAACTGGTCACCATGTTCTACGTTATACCTGACACATTGTTGAAAGTGTCGTTAAACACCAATAAAACTGGTCACCATGTTATACGTTATACCTGACACATTGTTGAAAGTGTTGTTAAATGCAAATAAAACTGGTCATCATGTTATACCTGACACATTGTTGAAAGTGTCGTTAAACACCAATAAAACTGAATGCCATATTATACATCATAGCTGAAATATTGTTGACAGTGCGTTAATACCAACAAAACTGGCCAACATGTCATACGTTATACCTGACACATTGTTGAAAGTGTTGTTAAACACCAATAAAACTGGTCACCATGTTCTACGTTATACCTGAGACATTGTTGAAAGTGTCGTTAAACACCAATAAAACTGGTCACCATGTTATACGTTATACCTGACACATTGTTGAAAGTGTCATTAAACACCAATAAAACTGGTCACCATGTTATACCTGACACATTGTTGAAAGTGTCGCTAAGCACCAATATAACTGGTCACTGTGTTATACGTTATACCCGACACATTGTTGAAAGTGTCGTTAAACACCAATAAAACTGGTCACCATGTAATACGTCATACCTGACACATTGTTCAAAGTGTCGTTAAACACCAATAGAACTGGTCACCATGTTATACGTTATACCTGACACATTGTTGAAAGTGTCGTTGTAAACACCAATAAAACTGGTCACCATGTTATACGTTATACCTGACACATTGTTGAAAGTGTCGTTAAACACCAATAAAACTGGTCACCATGTTATACAAAATGTACGTTATACCTGACACATTGTTGAAAGTGTCGCTAAACACCAATAAAACTGGTCACCATGTTATACGTTATACCTGACACATTGTTGAAAGTCGTTAAACACCAATAAAACTGGTCACCATGTTATACCTGACACATTGTTGAAAGTGTCGTTAAACACCAATAAAACTGGTCACCATGTTATACGTTATACCTGAAACATTGTTGAAAGTGTCGTTAAACACCAGTAAAACTGGTCACCATGTTATACGTTATAACTAACATATTGTTGAAAGTGTCGTTAAACACTAATAAAAATGGTCACCATGATATACGTTATACCTGACACATTGTTGAAAGTGTCGTTAAACACCAATAAAACTGGTCACCATGTAATACGCTATACCTGATACATTGTTGAAAGTGTCGTTAAACAGCAATAAAACTGGTCACCATGTTATACGTTATACCTGAAACATTGTTGAAAGTGTCGTTAAACACCAATAAAACTGGTCACCATGTTATACGTTATACCTGACACATTGTTGAAAGTGTCGTTAAACACCTATAAAGCTGGTCACCATGTTTTACGTTATACCTGACTCATTGTTGAAAGTGTTGTTAAATGCAAATAAAACTGGTCATCATGTTATACCTGACACATTGTTGAAAGTGTCGTTAAACACCAATAAAACTGAATGCCATATTATACATCATAGCTGAAATATTGTTGACAGTGGCGTTAATACCAATAAAACTGGCCAACATGTCATACGTTATACCTGACACATTGTTGAAAGTGTTGTTAAACACCAATAAAACTGGTCACCATGTTCTACGTTATACCTGAGACATTGTTGAAAGTGTCGTTAAACACCAATAAAACTGGTCACCATGTTATACGTTATACCTGACACATTGTTGAAAGTCATTAAACAGCAATAAAACTGGTCACCATGTTATACCTGACACATTGTTGAAAGTGTCGTTAAACACCAATATAACTGGTCACTGTGTTATACGTTATACCCGACACATTGTTGAAAGTGTCGTTAAACACCAATAAAACTGGTCACCATGTAATACGTCATACCTGACACATTGTTGAAAGTGTCGCTAAACACCAATAAAACTGGTCACCATGTTATACGTTATACCTGACACATTGTTGAAAGTGTCGTTGTAAACACCAATAAGACTGATCACCATGTTATACGTTATACCTGACACATTGTTGAAAGTGTCGTTAAACACGAATAAAACTGGTCACCATGTTATACGCTATACCTGACACATTGTTGAAAGTGTTGTTAAACACCAATAAAACTGGTCACAATGTTATACGTTATACCTGACACATTGTTGAAAGTCGTTAAACACCAATACAACTGGTCACCATGTTATACCTGACACATTGTTGATAGTGTCGTTAAACACCAATAAAACTGGTCACCATGTTATACGTTATACCTGACACATTGTTGAAAGTGTCGTTAAACACCAATAAAACTGGTCACCATGTTATACGTTATACCTGACACATTGTTGAAAGTGTTGTTAAACACCAATAAAACTGGTCATCATGTTATACGCTATACCTGACACATTATTGAACGTGTCGTTAAACACCAATAAAACTGAATGCCATATTATACATCATAGCTGAAATATTGTTGACAGTGGCGTTAATACCAATAAAACTGACCAACATGCCAAACGTTATACCTGACACATTGTTGAAAGTGTCGTTAAACACCAATAAAACTGGTCACCATGTTATACAAAATGTACGTTATACCTGACACATTGTTGAAAGTGTAGTTAAACACCAATAAAACTGGTCACCATGTTATACGCTATACCTGACACATTGTTGAAAGTGTCGTTAAACACCAATAAAACTGGTCACCATGTTATACGTTATACCTGACACATTGTTGAAAGTCGTTAAACACCAATAAAACTGGTCACCATGTTATACCTGACACATTGTTGAAAGTGTCGTTAAACACCAATAAAACTGGTCACCATGTAATACGTTATACCTGACACATTGTTGAAAGTGTCGTTAAGCACCGATAAAGCTGGTCACCATGTTATACGTCATACCTGACACATTGTTGAAAGTGTTGTTAAACACCAATAAAACTGGTCACCATGTTCTACGTTATATCTGACATATTATTGAAAGTGTCGTTAAACACCAATAAAACTGGTCACCATGTTATACGTTATAACTAACATATTGTTGAAAGTGGTGTTCAACACCAATAAAACTGGCCACCATGTTCTAAGTTATACCTGACATTTTGTTGAAAGTGTCGTTAAACACCAATAAAACTGGCCACCATGATCTACGCTATAACTGACATATTGTTGAAAGTGGCATTCAACACCAATAAAACTGGCCACCGTGTTGTACGTTATACCTGACATTGTTGAAAGTGGTGCTAAACACCAATAAAACTGTTCACTACACTGTATGTTATTCATCATACCTGACATATTGTTGAAAGGGACCTTAAACACCAATACAAATGGTCACATGATGTCGTACGTTATAACTGACATGCTATTGAAGGCTGGTCTATTTTTGAAAGTGGTGTTAAACACCAATAAAAATGTCCACCATATTATACATTATAACTGACATTGTTTAAAGTGTCCAAATGAGGTGTTGTCATCACTTTTCGTCAGTCGTCTGTAAACCTATCACATTTCGATCTTTTTCTCACAAACCAATGAACCAAATGGAGTCACAAGTACAAATGCCTCTACTTTTGATTGATTGATTTTTGGTGTTTAACGCCACTTTCAGTAATATCTCAGCTACAGTTATATCATGGTGACCAGTTTTAGTGGTGGAAGAAGCCGGAGAGAACCACAGACAATGGGAAAGCAACTGGTAAACTTTATCACTTGCGGTTGCGAGTAGTGTGCACCCTTTTGTGTAATTTACAAAGCCGGGAGCGAACACACGCCGTATTGGTGATAGTTGTATGAGTTGTTAGGTAATCCAACTCCCTAAAAACTCATTGAGCCACCCGGTCCCTTGCCTCTACTTTTGTGATCCTTGACATTATATATATTTATGCTGCAATTGGGTTATTTTTTATCAATATTTTTTAGCTCACCTTGCCATTGGCAACGTGAGCTTTTGCCATCACTTTGCATCCGATCGTCTGTCGTCCATTAACTTTTCACATTTTAATCTTCTCCTCTAAAACCACTTAGCCAAATGAACCGAAACTTGGTAGGAAGCATCTATGGAAGGTCCTCTATAAAGATTGCAAAATTTGCTTAGATCCATTAATAAACATGGCCACCACAGGCAATTCTTGTTTCTGATTGGTCGATTTCTAAAAAATCTTCTCCTCTGAAACCACTTGGCCAAATGAACCGACACTTTGTAGGAAGCATCTACAGAAGGTCCTCTTTAAAGATGCTCATTTTGCTCCGAGACATTTAGAAACATGAACGTCACATGCAATCCTTGTTTCTGATTGGTCAATTTCTAAAAAATTGTTTCCTCTGAAACCGCCTGACCAAATGAACCGACACTTTGTAAGAAGTAGCTATGGATGGCCCTTTATAAAGAGTGCACATTTCGTCCCGATCCGTTAACAAACATGGACGCCACACTTCTTGTTTCTGATTGGTCGATTTAAGAAAATCTTCTCTGAAACCGCTTGGCCAAATGAACCGAAACTTGGTAAGAAGCATCTATGGAAGGTCTTCTTTAAAGAATGCTCATTTTCTTCCGAGACATTTACAAACATGACTGTCACAGGCAATTCTTGTTTCTGATTGGTCAATTTCTAAAAGATCTTCCCTGAAACCTCTTCGCCAAATGAACCAAAGCTGTGTAGGAGGTAGCTATGGAAGGCCCTCTATAAAGAGTGAACATTTCGTCCCGATCCATAAACAAACATTGCCACAATAGACAATTCTTGTTTCTGATTGGTCAATCTAAACAAATTCTTCTCCTCTGAAACTACTTGGCCAAATAAACCGAAACTTGGTAGGACCATCTGTGGAAAGTTCTCTATGAAAATAGCTCATATCGTGCCGATTTGTTAACAAACATGGCTGCCACAGGCAATTCTTGTTGCTGATTGGTCGATTTGAAAAAAAATATTCTCTTCTGAAACCACTTAAATTGGCCAAATGAGCCAAAACTTTGTAGGAGGTAGCTATGGAAGGCCCTCTATAAGGATTGCACATTTCCTCCCGATCCGTTAAAAATCATGGCCACCACAAGCAATTATTATTTTCTGATTGGTCGATTTTTTTAAAATCTTCTCTGAAACCGCTTGGCCAAATGTACCGAAACACGATAGGAAGCATCTATGGAACAAAATGAACATTCGTTAAAGAGGACCTTCCATAGATGCTTCCTACCAAGTGTCGGTTCATTTGGCCAAGAGGTTTCAGATGAGAAGATTTTTTAGAAAACGACCAATCAGAAACAAGAATTGCCTGTGGTCGCCATGTTTATTAACAGATCTGAACAAATTGTGCAATCCTTACAGAGGACCTTCCATAGATGCTTCATACCAAGTTTCGTTTCATTTGGCTAAGCGGTTTCAGAGGAGAAGATTTTTCTTTAATCGACCAGTCAGAAACAAGAATTGCCTGTGCCGACCATGTTTGTTAACGGATCGCCACGAAATGTGCAATCTTTATACATTTCGGACCGATCCGTTAACAAACTTGGCCGCCACAGGCAATTCTTGTTTCTGATTGGTTGATTTAAAAAATATCTTCTCTTAAACAGCTTGGTCAAAAGGAAGCATCTATGGAAGGTCCTCTATAATATCAATATTAAATGATTGAAAATCTATCATTTTCAAATCCCCCTGATATAAATCACCGATTAAAGTACTTCGCTTTATCTTATCTGACTTCCAGTTCCATATGAAATTATTAAAAAGTGAATTTAAATCATTTATTTTTTGCCTGAGGTAAATTTGGTAAAGATGTTAGTAAATGAATTAGCTTTGGTAGTGCAAGAGTTTTTATAACTGTAGTTTTACCAAGTAATATCAGTTTTCTATGCTGCCAACTTCTCAGTATTGCCTTAACCTCCTTGATTTTTTTGGTAAAATTTACATCTGTAATACAGTTTAAATCAAGTGAAAAATCAATACCCAAAACCTTAAAGTTTTCATGAGATCAATTTAGTTTCATATTTGGACAAATAATTTGATCTGAATACTTCTTGTTTCCAACCCACACAGCTTTTGTTTTGGATGAATTCATTTTTAAACCAGACACCTTGTAAAAAGATTCAAAACATTCAAGAGCCTCCCTCAATGAATTTTCACTCCCATCTAGAATAAGAAAGGTATCATCAGCATACAAACTTATGAGAGATTCAACTTCATTGATAATAATACCATGAATGTCTTGGTTGGCCTTCAATTTTAATGAAAGCAGCTCCACACCGATTATAAACAAATAGGGGTGAAAGCGGTTCACCTTGTCGACAGCCTCTTTCTAGAGAAAAAAATTGACATGTGACCATTATTTATAGCACAACTTTTGGCTTTTGAATAGAATAGTTCAAACCATTTACAAACAGATGGTCCAAAATTAAAACTTGAGAGAGTTTTTTTTTTTTCTAAGTTTCCATTCAACTGAATCAAATGCTTTCTCGAAATCTACACGAAGTAATAGATCGGTTTTGTTATGTTGTTCAAGATAATGCATCAAATCATACAACAGTCTTGTATTTTCCACAATAAATCTTCCTTTTATAAAACCTTTTTGTGATTCATTAATAATAAATGTTAATAGAGGTTTAATTCTATTAGCAATTACAGCAGAAGCTATTTAATAAACTTATTGGTCTCCAGTTGTCAATAAAACGCCTGTCCTTTCCTTCTTTTGGAATACATGTTATGACTCCCTGATACTGAAAATCAGTGAAGCTTCCAGACTCATAGACTAAATATAATGACCTATAAAGCAATGGGCCAATATCTTCTCAATTTTATTTTATACAAATCTACAATATATCCATCAGAACCTGGACTTTTTCCATTTGTCATTAACCTCAGTGATTGGGCACATTCTTTAAATGTTATATTACCTTCACACAAGTATTTTTGTTCTTCTGTGAGTTTAATATTACAATCTAAATTTTTTGTTGAATACAATGTTTTGTAAAAATCGTGTTGCTGAAGGAGAATTTTAGATGATCTGATATATGATGAACTGCGTCATCAATAAGCTCAGTTATAGTTTTTTTAATAATTTTTTTCTTTTCTAGTTTACAGAAGTATTGTGAGCATTTTTCTTCATTTCTCCAATAAACCAAAACTTGGTAGGAACTTCTATGGAAAGTCCTCTAAAAAAATTGCTCATATCGTGCTGATTCGCTAACAAACATGGCTGCCACAGACAATTTTTGTTGCTGATTTGTCGATTAAAAAAAATATTCTCTTCTGAAACCGCTTGGCCAAATGCACTGAAACTTGGTAGGAAGCATCTATTGAAGGTCCTCTATAAAATTTCAATTTCCCCCCGATCCGTTAGCAAACATGGCCGCCACAAGCAATTCTTGTTTCTGATTGGTCGATTTTTTTAAATCTTCTCCTCTGAAACCGCTTGGCCAAATGTACCGAAATATGATAGGAAGCATCTATGGAACAAAATGAGCATTCTTTAAAGAGGAGCTTCCATAGATGCTTCCTACCAAGTGTCGGTTCATTTGGTCAAGCGGTCTCAGATGAGAAGATTTTTTAGAAATCGATCAATCAGAAACAAGGATTGCCTGTGGCGGCAATATAATATTAAATATTAAATTTGACAAAGATGTTGCCTGTCAAATCATGCACAAACGATGCAACTTAGTTACAAATATGTCCACAAATATGACAGCAAAGGCATCGATTGAAATTTCTGACAATTTCTCATGAACTTAACCCAGGTGAGCAATTCCGGATCTTGTGAGCCTCTCGGTGCCTTAATTTATTCATCTAAGCTATAATCATAAATGTATGTACTTAAATTAAATATACAGTGGGGTAGCCAAGGCAAAAACGGATGCTTTTAATTACAAAAAGGGTGTATTTTTGCTTAGAAAGCGACGAACCACAGTATATTTATCAGTATACATGCACGTAGTAGTAACGCTATTAGTTATTAAATGATTCCGAATTTAATTTACCTAAAAAAAGTTATAAATAAATAAATAAAATTAACGGAAGAAATATGAATAATTGTAACTTTACAGCCGATATACTGGTAACTGTCACCACATTGGTCCAAACAATCGCTAAGCTGTGTTTTTTTAATCTACTGTACTACCGTGGACTTAGATATCCAATCTCTAACAAAGGGAATCCATATTTGGGTCATTCTCTGACAACTTTTCAAAATACCGAGTGGTGTCTATATGAAAGGAAAATTTGTCATTAACGTTTCATTTGATACAGTTCGTTTAATTAATCATTCTTAATACAGAATTAAGTGGTTGGCAAGTTTCTTTATCAAAAAAATATATTTTCTACGTCTTTTACTCCCGTGGGGTGTAAATATTTGTCTCTACAGTCACAATACCTTAAACGCACATTTTTTGACTCTCCAACATAAGCCATCAAACAGATATTAGTATAAACGAATAAATTGTTCTGTTGATATATGTAGAATTACTTATTTATTTTTTCTTATATCTACGGAGTATTTAAGCAGTTTTTGTGTCATAATTTCAAAGTTGAGATCCGGGATGTATATATTCTTTCTATATTCTTTGACTAGTGCTAAATGGTCAAAAATAACTGAACTGGGTTATAGATGTGCTACTACAGCGTCACGTAAGGTTTACATATGTTGCATAATTACGAATATAATAAAAATAAAAAATAAATTGAATTCGTGACGGAAAGGAATATTTGTGACGGTAAAGAAAACGTGCGTGACGGTAAAGACATTTTGGTTTATAATAACAGCTACCAACATAAATCAAAAGCACCTTTAACGGCGCTCAAAGTCATTCCTGATGCTAAGTAAAAGTGATTAAAAGTATGTGGTTGTCTTTACCGTCACGATTCTAATTTGAAATTGTGACGGCAAAGACTGTTAAAAGGTAAAGACAATTCCGCATTTCGATATTGATTCTGTGTATTACAGAAAATATTTCTAAAGGTGAAATATGTGCATTGCTATCAGGAACAACGTTTTATTTCTACATGACGTTTAAAATGTTGTAGCAGGTGAACAGAGGAACTTCTATTATGTTTGGCAAAGATGTTGAATACAGGTAATAATGCATTTTAATGGAGATACTGGTTTGTTTCTTTGAATCCTGCTGACAGTTGATCCACGATACTGTTTTTTTTTTTTTACATCGATGAAGTAGAAAGGAAAGCACCAATTTTCGTGACGATAAAGACAGAAATTCATAGGACACACATTACAGAGTAAATAAAGGAAATATTTTACATAAAAATTATAAATCCTTAAGCATATTATTATTTAATGTTTACTGGTATGATTAAACATTTAAAACATAAAGAAACACAATTTTTGAAGGTTTAATTCTTCCTTTCTATAATCATCCCTGCTATTGGACATTACCGTCACGTGTATTATTCTATATTATATTTTACGTTTTTATTTTCCCTATTTGTCTTTGTTAGCGCAGCCGGTCAATATAACGTTATATTACACTTTACGTTTTTATTTTCCCTATTTGTCTTTGTTAGCGCAGCCGGTCAATATAACGTTATATTACACTTTACGTTTTTATTTTCTCTATTTGTCTTTGTTAGCGCAGCCGGTCACTATTTTGCTATATGAACCGGTAGTATATGGACCGGCCAGGTACCTGCATTATTTTGGATAAAAAGTATAATATAGCAAATAGTTCATGTCATTTCGGGTCATAGCTGAGGTCCTTATAATATTTTTTTGGTGACGGACCGGTCCACATACTGCCATATGACCCTCAGTGCCATGAACTATTTGCTATATATGCTCCGGGACTGGACTGCCTCGTTTTCGATTCGATTCCGAACGGTACCTGTATTAATATTTTAGATAAACAGTATAATATAGCAAATAGTTCATGTCACTTCGGGTCATATGGCAGTATATGGACCGGTCCGTCACCAACAAAATATTATATGCCATATGACCCTCATTGCTATGAACTATTTGCTATATATATGACGGTAAAAAAGAGAATTTGTAAATCCATTATTCGCCTGATCCCTTAATGCATTTTTTAAATCTTTTAATGAAATAAATACAATTTAACATGAACAAACGACATATCAACATTTATTGTAAATTAAGTTTGTAGTTTTTCTGTAATATTAATGGGACACAATTGCAGTCTTTACCATCACTAAGTGAGAATGACCCATTTTATCAACCTTGATATTCAAAGACGATTAACTGAAATAAAAAATAAATTTGGTATTTGGGTTTCGGACTATCGGAACTTCGAACTATTGGACCTTAGGACTATCGGACCTTCGGACTATCGGACCGTCACCAGAACCAGCCAACCAATCAATAAAAATTAGAATCAGTTAGTCGATATTAATTCTAAAGTAGTTGTTTAATATCCCTGGTTTGTGATTGGACAATGCTGTAATGTTCACGGTATCAATTCCACGGTTGAAATATCAAGAGATATTTTTAGAATTTTTTGCCGATGCTTGTGTTTCTTTATGATTTACGTTTCTTTATGCTTTACGTCATCTTGTCAATAATGTGGCAATACACATGATTACATTAGAATGGAGATAACTGTATTGTATTTAAAAATTTAAGGCATCAATTGTCGATTTCATGGTGTAATTTTGACGGTATCAATTCCAAGGTTGAAATAGCATGAACTGGTTTTATAATTTTAGCCGATTACCGCTTACGTCATCTTGTCAATAATGTGGCAATGCACATGATTACATTAGAATGGAGATAACTGTATTGTATTTAAAAATTTAAGGCATCAATTGTCGATTTCATGGAGTAATTTTGACGGTATCAATTCCAAGGTTGAAATAGCATTAACTGTTTTTATAATTTTAGCCGATTACAGCTTACGTCATCTTGTCAATAATGTGGAAATACACATGATTACATTAGAATGGAGATAACTGTATTGTATTTGAAAATTTCAAGGCATCAATTGTCGATTTCATGGTCACAAATATCCGTTTACTGGCTCCGCTAACTCGTCGTCAGTAAATTCAACTTGCGACCATCAAATCTCCAATTGATGCCGTGGAATTTTTAAATACAATACAGTTATCTCCTAAGTGAACCACGTTATTTTGTTTTAGTTTATTTGGGTTTTGTTTTTGGGGGGTGGGGGGTGGGGTGTTGTTGGGGGGGTAAACAAATAGTATCGAAAACATCAAACCTTGAATTAAATATATTCTAAACCAGGACATGTCAATGTTAAAAAAAGTATTTATATAAAACGTTTGAAGGGTAATCAGAAACCGTAATTTAAAGGACAGACAATAAAATGTGTAGTTTATCAAGTTTGATCAGTTAAATCGTTGACGTGGAACATTTGTTACTTGTATATTATAACAAAAGACGGAAATATCTTCTTTAATTGCATTACTTTTTGTAGCTAAGCAACGTTCATGTACTCATGCACATAAATAAATAATACTTATTGATTACAACCCAGCAGGCACACAACGTTGAATAAACGTTGAAACAACGTTGTATTCCTACGTTGAATCAACGTTGATTTTGAGTTGGATATGGAAGTTGAATCAACGTTGAAAACTGGTTGTTTTCATGTTGAATTTGGGTTCAATAAATAGACTCCTTTTTTCCCTAGTATGCACTCTTCTTGCATCTTGTCTCTTTTTCTAAGCCATATTAGAACATAGTGATTTTATTGCTGCCTTTATGTTCCTTAATATTCAGTTTGTATTGGTAGTTTTTATTTGGAATAAGAGGTTCTTCTTCTCATCATTATTCAATTACTGGTACTGTTATTGTATATATTGTAATAGTATATAATGTGGAGCTAGATGAAATATTTGTAATTTCCAATGTTACTGTTACTATAGTTCCAATCATACCGTATGACAATATAGTGTAAAAAGGGGGACAGATAAAATGCCCCCCCCCCCAAAAAAAAAAACCAAACTTAGAATTCTGAGATTTAGAATAAATGTTGCATAAACTATATTTTGCAATTAACATGACAAATATAATAGAATAACATCGGTCATTAAAGATTACTCTTTAGGATAAGAGGTCCATAAATGGGTGATCTTCGATTTTTATGAAATTGTACATGCAACTAGATTGTAAGGACCTGAATCCAGATTTTGAAAAATTAATACATGTTATAGGTTTTGAGATATGATTCATCAACGATTTATACCCCGAAAATGAATCCAATTACATCATAATTTGCTTACCTATAAATTAGAACAATAAATTGCTGTTGTTATATTTTTTTACAGAAAATCTGTAGGACACGTACCTTTGGCATATAATGAAATTTTACATTTTGTGAATTTTCTTAAGTTTCATGCAGGTTTAACCAAATATATAAAATATAAATTTTTCAATATTTGGATGCTAGTCCTTACAATTTAGTTGCATGCAAAAGTTCAAAAAATTCCAACAGATCCGGGGCCCGGGTGGGTCGTTGGATCTAACAGCTCATACAAGCCTATTACCAATACGGCGTGGGTTCGCGCCCAGCTTTGTAAATTACAGAAAAGGGTGCACTTGACTCGCAGCCGCAAGTGATAAAGCTTACCAGTTGCTTGCCCAGTGTCGATGGTTCTCTTCGGCTTCCTCCACCACTAAAACTGGTCGCCATGATATATCTGAAATACTGCTGAAAGTGGCGTTAAAACATCAAAAATCTAATCAAATCAACCAATAGATCCCCCATTTATGGACATCTTACATTGCGACATTTCAGACTTTACAAAGTTCACTCATATTTGTTGACTGTTTTAAACACAGGTTTCCTACAAAGTGACCAGGTTCAACGGTATACATACAAAATTAATTGGCTCAGCATTAAAGTATTGAAGACTGCAACATCATCAAAATCAATCAATCTTTATTTGTATACATTTATCATAAAATGTTCTCAGTTATTTAATGTATCATTATGATTAAATCAATAAATGATGTCTGACAGAATTTTAAGATCTGTTTCGTATTAAAAGTCTATCGTCTCCTCTGCCATAACCGACAATCCTTTCTGGCGCAAGCTTCAAGAAATTGGCCGCACATTCGGTATTGTTTGCCTCATCTGTGCTATGACACGTCAGAAGAACTTCTGAAAATAAAAATTAAGATTTCTAATATATACCTGAACTAACAAGTTAATGAGTTTATTGAAGTTTAATACCCATTTGGTTTAAGTAAATGGTTTCTGTTGTACTCAAATAATCACAAGTTGAAATGTTAGTCTTTATATCTGAGTTCACATAATATCCAATTTATTCTCATTTCTTTAATGTGTATGCCAACAAAATTGAAATGACTAGGTACACAAGACTTCTGCTACTGTAATTACCATAGTCCTTAATCTGTATATTGTTTATTTGGATTTCTTCGCATGATGTATATTTGCAGTTTACTTTTAAGGACAAAATAAAGCATCATGTAAATTTCACTGCTACCGTTTAAAATTCACTACAAATACCACCTCCCCTCCTAAAAAATGTTTTAATAATTTTAATATTTGCATAGTATCACAATCAATTATTAGATTATCAAATTAAATGCTAACTTTTTATAAGATATACTTATTAAAGATTTTACTTGAAGAACATCACAATTAAGATGAAAAGAATAAAACTTTGTAAATACTATTACTTAAGTAAACTCTTGAAAATCATAAAAAAAATTACAATCTTAATAATAATCACTAACTTTTGATTAGTTTACATAAGCATGACTTTGCAAAAGGGAATGTATCCTGCTTGCCCTTCATGTTCATCCCAGCCATCAGTCCATTACTCATACATCTGAAGAAAGAAAATCAAATACACAATGCATTATCTAAACCATTCCATGGAATTATACTGCGTTAAAATTGGATTGGTATAGTACTGACTGCAAACACACAATGGACAGGATTTAACTAATAGCTATAATGGTTACTGTAACTCCCATTCCCTTGGAATGATATTGCAAATATGTATTATTCTGCACCTTTAGCAAACTTGACTAGGTGAAAAAAACAAACAAATAGCCTTCTTTGTGCGGACTGTTTGCCACACTTTCTTTTCTTAGATACTGAAATTAATTTGTGACCTAGTATAATTTCTGTTCTCAAGTAAAATTCTTATTTTGACTATTTAAAAGTTTTCTATCTACAATGTATTAAGTGAGTGATATTAAACACAGCAAGTTTTAAATCTTGTTAAGCAATCAACATACCTTGACATGGCCTTTTTTAGATGATTTTTAAAATCACTCCCTCCAATCTTGGTTATCAGGTGTTTCTGTAAGAAAACAAATATGATGCCATTGATAGAACTGCACTTTTATACTGTTTTGTAGATAGCTTGTGCCAGTCTTAAAAACACAAAACATGTTTCACATAATCAGAAAAAAACACAGGAAAAAGAAACAAATTTAAATATTTTGTAATCATCCCACAAAGTTATGTGATAGTATACTAGATTTTAAGCCTTTACATGGTGTTAATATACACACTTTACGATCAATTGAGTCATGAAGCAAAGAAGTTTGACATTAAATAACAACAACAATTTTGGTAATTTCTTAGAAGTCTGTATAATTTCCAGTTTGCACTTTTCACATGAAATTTTGTTGTATGACCTACATGTATATTATGATCAACTTTTTGGAATTGTATCTTATAAGCCATCTTCTTTTTCTAACTTCGGTATTTGTTGTACATTTTGTAACTTATTCTAGTGCTCTATAACTGTTGATAAAGTGGCTCAACAATCGGGCAACACCTTAATTAAAAAAAAATTGCATGGCAGTTGTTGACCCATACATACTGAAGTGAGTCAGTCGGTCAGCAAATTTACACATGTATTTTAATTCTGTATTTTACCAGCAAAAAATATAATAAAATGAAAAAAAGGTGCACACGGGACATAGATGCCCCTACTCTTATCAAAATCAAAGTTGACAGGCCTTTTGTGATTCTTAACACAGCCAAATTTCAAAACATTTGACCAAGTCCAAGGCAAACTCAAGTTATTGAAGGAAAACCAAAACATGGTGGAGGGAAAGACAGACGGACAAGGGTAAAACATAATGCAAAATTGGTCAACTAGAATAAGTAAATGCACACAAACCAATGTGTCCACAGTTGAACGACAACGAATAGCTACCCCAAAATAGGGTGTCCCTATCGATAGTATACTTGCAGAAATAGTGTTTTAACATGTATAATCTGCTGTTTTTGGTTTTTTCCATTTTCATGAGTCACATTAACAGACAAGTAGGAAGTCACAAACCTATATATACTTCAAACTGTTTTTATTTGGTAACTAGTTAACTCGTACCACTGCAAACAGTTTAATAATAATTAATTAATTGGCTTTTAATATTGGCATATTTTTTTTGGATGACAGTTGAAAGCAGTTTCAAAATAATTATGATTAATAGATTTCTTTTGATCTTTATATTGTTATTTAATTAGGTAATCATGTTTTCTTAAGTCCTCGTTGAACTATAATTAAATTTACTAATTATCTATTTAATGAGATGATTGAATTTTGAGTTTGATTTTAATGTGATAGCTTGGAATTTGTTGTGCTCAACACACGAACCCTATCAAAGCCAACCCTTGTTATAAAATGTCATTCATTGGTGGTGTGCTTAATAACCAAAATGAGCGAAGACAGTTGTATATGGTGCCACGCTCCTGTAATACCCCGTCAAGAGGCAGTAGAATGATATTTGTTCAAGATGGCATCACAGATTGGAAAGTGTGGAAATATGGGATACGTTCAATATAATTACGAGTTGACTTTAAAACTTTTTAATTTTATTTGTGCAACCTGATTTGCCCACACACCCCCTTTTTTTAATTCCCCAAAAGTCACAGCCCGTGCTTAAAATGTACATTCCTTTATTAATATGTTTGAATAAAGATGTTTCCATTTTCTAAGTAATATTATTCGCTGTAACACAAACTGAGGAATACAAAGTCAAACAACAAACCATGCAATAATCTCGTTGAGATTAGGATTCCAAAGAAATTTTCTGTCTGTTCTTCATCATCATCCTAGGGATGAAGAACAGACAGAATTTTTTTTCGGAATCCTAATCTCAACGAGATTAACCATGCAACAATGTAAATCAAACACGACACGAGCACTGCTCTTTAACCAGAGTTTAAAACGAAAATCTTGGTGGTGGTGCTTTGTGATATGCAAATTACCTCTTCAAAACAGTTTTCACCAAAAACAACACCTGGCTTCAGGATACTAAAAAATCTTTTTGCTTCTTCGTGTCTCTGTGTTGATATACGCGCTCGATATTTGAACCGTTCGGCAATGCGTATGTGCGAATTTTGTTACTTTCCGTTTCTAGCTTGCGAAAATTTAAAAATGATATTTAAAACGAAATTTTACCTACTGATTCGATTAACAGTTCAACGCATACATGGTGGTTACTAGTAGGAAGGAAGTCCCAGTAAGAGACTTATATTAAATTGAAACAGAGACATATTTGGCTCTGATTTAGATTAAGGGATATGTCTGAGGAAAAAAAGGGGGGTGCATGAAAATAAAATTAGGAAGGGGTTAGCCTTAAAGTGAAATAGAGAATTTGCTCTATTTATCAACTTCTCTATTTCTTTGACCATGCAGAGTTGCTGCCTGCTAAGAACTATTTTAGCCTGTCTTTCAATTTGTGAGAAATACTATTGCAAAGGGGTGGGAGGGTGTGAGGGGGGAGGGGGGGGGGTGGCGGCTTGATATGGCGATTTTTTTTTTTAAGAAAGTGTTGATATTAAAAGAGAAGAGACATGGTAGGCGGTGTTTCATCCCAAAACATGAAATAAAGAGTTCTCTACCTTAAAAGGGCCTAGCCCAAGAGTTTCAAATACCCCCCTTTAATAGTTCATCCCCTTTGAACTGAGAAAGTTGAATGTTCAACGTTGAAACAACGTTGCTGTTTTCAACGTTGTTCCCACTACGTAATGTCAACGTAGATTCAACGTTGCAAATTCAACGTAGAAATTGTAACGTTGAAACAACGTTGAATTTTGGTTGTTCAACGTAACAACCAATTTTCAACGTTGATTCAACGTTATTGTGCCTGCTGGGAAATGACACCCTATTTTAGAAGTGAGATATATAAAATCTAACACCGGCAAAAGTGCAAGATAGGGAAATCTCCGACACCCTCGGGTAAGATTTCAATCGTTCGCTGACGAGGCTCACTTTTTGCCGGTAGACAGTAGACATAAACTGTACAGCATGCATTTGCCATTGAAACGCACGTGTTTCTTTTGTCTTGCACTAGTGCAAGATAAGAAAATCTCACATCGCTAAAACTAGGTACTGGTCTGTCTCAAAAGTGAGAAATCTGATACATAATATTGTTACAATATATTATTATTAAAAATACACTTTTTAAACAATACAAACAGAAACACTAAAATATGTGTCTTTCAACAGGAGCCAGTATTGTCAATATTAAAAAAAGAAAGAATTAAAAATACACTTTTTAAAAAATACAAACAGAAATACTACAAATTGTGTCTTCCAACAGGAGCCAGTATTGTCAATATTAAAAAAAGAAAGAATTAAAAATACACTTTTTAAACAATACAAACAGAAATACTACAAATTGTGTCTTCCAACAGGAGCCAGTATTGTCAATATTAAAAAAAGAAAGAATTAAAAATACACTTTTTAAACAATACAAACAGAAATACTAAACAATGTGTCTTCCAACAGGAGCCAGTATTGTCAATATTAAAAAAAGAAAGAATTAAAAATACACTTTTTAAACAATACAAACAGAAATACTAAACAATGTGTCTTTCAACAGGAGCCAGTATTGTCAATATTAAAAAAAAGAAAGAATTAAAAATACACTTTTTAAACAATACAAACAGAAATACTAAGCAATGTGTCTTTCAACAGGAGCCAATATTGTCAATATTAAAAATTTTTTAAAATTACGCTCTAAAGAGTTTTCTCCTACATTTCTTATTAGCAACATCTTTGATTAAATCCTCAAAGTTAATTTGGCGCATCAAATCTGCTTCAATCATGCGCAGAGATAAGAATTCCAACCTCTCATCGTTGTTCTGTTGTTTTTTTTTATTCGTTTCATTTGTGAGAAAGGCGTTCAGCTTTGCAGTTTGTGAAAAGCACACTCAATGTAGTCTTCTACAATTACCTTTTTTAGTATAACTGAATCAAGCTTTTTCAGTTTATTTGTACTAAGCTTATGTCGAATATATGAGTGAAACTGCTGAAACTCAGTAGATAAATTACTGTTCAAGTCTTCTGGATAAGCATCAACTAGTTTTTAACAACACTCCGAATACCTTATACTAGCTTCAGTAAATGAGGAAGTTGCCTTTTCTGGTATATCAATTAGGTTTACCTACATTTTGTTTACTTGGTGTGTTTTTGAGCCTAATATCTGCAGAGGCGTAGCTGCATATACGCTGTCACGCCATGGCGTGCACATCGGCAGGTTAAGAAAAAATAAAGAAATGTATTGTTAATTTTAACACTATAATTAATATATCGCTAATAAGACATACTAGTTACTTTTGTATGGTAGTTATGTGATGGACAAGTCGAGCGGACGCATTGCATACCTTTAAGACGTCGATATCCAGTTGTGGTCCATGCGTTAGAACCCTTACAAAACTAAGGCGATGACAAAGTTCCTTGCATTCATCATGCGGTTTCAGTTTATCATAGCTTTGGTAGTAGCGTAACATATTTTACATAGCAATGTTTATTTGTCAACATTCCTCCAAGATAACGAATGTGACCTTCTTGGTGCAATCAAAGAATCGAAGACCGTGATTGAAATGCTAAGAGCTGAACGACAGGACGAATCGGTTTAATTCTGCACTTAGCTTAGCCAAATCTTTTGATATACGTGGTGTGTCTGAGAGCATGCCGAGGGGAGAGTCAATCATCCCGCGGAAACGCAAAAACAGTATTGGCGAATTTCTTTGCACTATACATTTTTGGACAATTTGATTACTAACTTGAATCACGTCTTCTTAAATCGGAAAACCGCTTCCATGCACAGCATCTACTGCCCCGTGCTGTAGACAAATTAACTGATGATCATGTTGCAACAATATACCAGGCATATCAGGCTGACATTTATTTGTCATTAGAGAATTTCAGGAGAGAAGTAGCCAAATGGCGAACCCATTGGGTCATTACTACACGTAATGATTTGCCAACAACACTTTGTACCACACTTGAATCGGTAAATCCAGTTCTCTATCCTTCTATTGATACAATGTTGATACAACTATGTGTTTTGTTAACTATGCCAGTAGCAAGCGCTACTGCTGAAATGCCATTTGGTGTACTGAGACGTTTGAAAACTTTTTAGGTCGACCGTGAAGAATGACAGGCTATCTTCCCTTGGATTGATGCATATATTAACCGAGATTTTGAAGTGGACTTGTACAAAGCAATGGAGGTGTTCGTATCTGCTAAGACACGAAGTGCAGATTTTGGACAATTTTAAGAAATTCTTGTCTATCAAAGTCATTAAAATAGTGCTTGATTCTATGTTATTTGAAACCTTGAAATGGCCCCAGATCGCACCATTTTGCATCTCTTCAAAAAAAAATCCCAGACCACCTCCCCCTCTCAAGAATTATGGCGTGTACACTAATAAGCCTCAGCTACGCCCCTGTTGATTGACAGTGAACCAACGTAATCCGCAATGTCAAAATATTGCTGAATTAACAAGCGCAAATGTGGAAGAATGGCGGCGATTCCCCCAAGAGAGGCCTCGCATCCTAATTCGTGGAATAAATAGACGAGTGCGGTAGCTTTGGCTACTAATTAAATGTGCTTCCGTCTTCATTCAAAAGTTCTCGAAAAAATTATGGCTCGTTCGTTTTCGTAAATTGTTGAAAAACAATAACCAAATAAAACATTTTTGAAGTTTTAGAATGTTCATGTTATCCCCCTTTTTCCATTTGTAATAACCAACAATTTGATTTCTTAATCAGCTTCAAATACGACTCAAATTGTAGCCCATGATCTAATCAATAATGAAATATTACCAAAAGAGTATTTCGTGTTCAACTTCTTTCATCTTAAAAAAAATACTGGGTGGTTCTTAACTTTTTGTCGAAGTGGATATATAGAAAAATTAGAAAAGTCGATAATGTAGAATTTAAATTAAGAGAAGAATCACACCATCAAAAATCTAGATCAACTAAAGATGTAAACGTGACATTGAAGAGTATTTAATAACATATTTTTTGTTGTTTGTATGAAACTTGAGCATCAAGTAACAAGGAAGTCAGGTTATATTACAAATCGTATATATACCTTAGGTACTCGTGACAAACACGAGACGTGACCATGAAGAATGATATTATTCTCATTATTTGGGATATTGCCAGAATTTATTTTAAGAACAGCATATATGTAACATTGAAACTGATTTAATACTTAAATTTAGATTAAAATAATTAATTTGATCATTATATTATTATATGCTTGATGAATTTATTCAGTATATGAATAAACGTTACAGAATACCGAAGCGGCAATCCAGAATGGAACATCCAGATAAATTGGCTTCATTGGGTACAGTAGACACAGGGCACAGACAAACAACATTAAACACAAAACAGAACACTAAAAATAGCAACACGGCCCCCACCAACACCACAGTGAATCTTAGCTGCTCGCCAATATTCTACCCCCGCCCCCCTTTATAAAAAGATGCTGGAGATTACAAAACAATACAGTTCTACGTGTAATAATTCAATCTTTAGCCCTCTAACATTAAATACAGATGAGAGGAGGGTTGGGGCCCCATTAATAGATATAACCCCGCCATATTTGTATGCCTGTCCCGAGATAGTACCTGGATTTCCAACGAAATGTGGTATTTTTGTGTTCAGTGAGTTAAGGTGAGATATGAGTATTCGTTTTGTTGATATTAATGGATTTGTTGACCATCACTCTTTAAGCTATTCTTTCATAATTTAAAATTAATTGTTTTTTCAACCTTTTGACTTTGAGCATACATGATGAAGGTTACTCCATAAACATGTCATGTGCACTAAATTTGATATTTATGTTTTTATTAAAGAAAAAAAAATCTTACCTGTAATCACCCACCTGTAAATTTTGTAAACGCAATTTACCAATGTTATTTAAATCAAATTATTTGCCTCTGTACTATTAACATCGGTAGTGCATTGTTTAATAGTGGTTTTAGCAACACAATAATATTTTATTCAAACGTTTGTTACATATATAATGAGAGGCCAAGCTCCTCTCAAAAAGTCCATTGCTTATATATATATATATATATATATATATATATATATATATATATATATATTATATTCCACAACAATGACATTTTATCTTTAATTCGTGTGTTATATTTATGCTTAAATAAATTATAAACGTTAATATTTTTAGTTTTTTGTTCGGATACATAATAAGATTTATATATAGAGATTCCAATAACTGTCAAGAAATAATTAAAATCAAAACAGTTTATATCAAAAAGTTTATAGCCTAGGACAATGTGCTTTAATGTTAAAAATCTGTCAATATTAATCTTTTACAGTAGCTGATTAATTTGAGTCCATTTTAAAAACAATATCTGCAAGAAATTAAATGGCTTTAGTAAATGGCATTTTAGACATGTATGGCTAGACCCAATATGATAACCACTCTTTAGGTTTAATAAAATATAATTGTACGAGTCAATTTACAAGTACTAGAGTGAGTGATTATTGTTTAACGCCAAATGAGCAATTGTTCAACTATATCATGGCGAGAACAAGTTACATATTAGTGAGATGATAATGATGATGTCTGCTTTGTACTAGTCCGACACGCTTAGTCTAGTATGTTTATAGTGCGAGTTCATTGAAACAACAGTCCACGGGTAGATAAGTCGCTCCCTTCGGACACATTATTCTCATTCCTATCGATCCAGTCTATTATTTAACAACCTCAGCAAATGCCAAATTTATAGTAGTTGATTTGATTCCACCAGCACCCAAATCCAGCATCTACCTCTCTCGAGGAATGAACACTAAGAATTACACCACAGAGGAGGTTTTCAGAAGATGTGAAGTTTTTGCCATCAATTGACGTAATGCTAACATTACTTACTATTAACGTTATTTGTGTTTTCATTGCGTATTGTGGTGTCCAATTCATGTTGTGTTGCGTATTTATTTTTCATGTCTACTTCGTCTTGTGTAGCCTATTTTGCCAGTTTCTCTAGATTGTCCATTTTTGATTGGCCAGGGAATATAGATCCTAAGCTGGAAATGTCACATTATATACCCTGTCTGATAGCTGAATAACATATAATATTCGTTCGATTAATTAAAGAACGACGAATCAGGGTTTTATAAGTTCACCTGTACCTTTGCAAAACTCAAGTTTGGCGGGGTTTTCAAATCGGTATCTGCACGTGCAGTACAAGTAAAACTTTAAATTTTCTAAACTTTATTTCAACATGACATGTCGAAAACTGTCAGATATAGAAAGATGGCAAGCGGCTGGAATGGTAATTGGTGGTATGTCATACAGACAGACGCTGAACGATTCAATGTAAGCCACTCGGTCATTGTTCGATTGAAGCAGCGCGTGAACCAAACCGGGAATGTAAAAGAACGCCAAAGGACATGACAGCCTCTGAAAACGACTCCAACAGAAGATTTTGTCATTAGAGGATCTCAGGAGAGAAGTAGCCAGATGGCGAACCCATTGGGTCATTACTAAACGTAATGATTTGCCAACAACACTTTGTACCACACTTGATTCTGTAAATCCAGTTCTCTATTCTTCTATAGATACAATATTGATAAAACTATGTGTTTTGTTAACTATGCCAGTAGCAAGCGCTACTGCTGAAATGCCATTTAGTGTACTGAGACGTTTGAAAACTTATGTTAGGTCGACCATGAAGAATGACAGGTTATCTTCCCTTGGATTGATGCATATATTAACCGAGATTTTGAAATGGACTTGTACAAAGCAATGAAGGTGTTCGTATCTGCTAAGAAACGAAGGGCAGATTTTGGACAATTTTAACAAATTCTTGTCTATCAGTCATTAAAATAGTGCTTGATTCTATGTTTTATGAAACCTTGAAATGGCCCCAGATCGCACCATTTTGCATCTCATAAAAAAAAAATCCCTGACCACCTCCCCCTCTCAAGAATTATGGCGTGTACACTAATAAGCCTCAGCTACGCCCCTGTTGATTGACAGTGAACCAACGTAATCCGCAATGTCAAAATATTGCTGAATTAACAAGCGCAAATGTGGAAGAATGGCGGCGATTCCCCCAAGAGAGACCTCGCATCCTAATTCGTGGAATAAATAGACGAGTGCGGTAGCTTTGGCTACTAATTAAATGTGCTTCCGTCTTCATTCAAAAGTTCTCGAAAAAATTATGGCTCGTTCGTTTTCGTAAATTGTTGAAAAACAATAACCAAATAAAACATTTTTGAAGTTTTAGAATGTTCATGTTATCCCCCTTTTTCCATTTGTAATAACCAACAATTTGATTTCTTAATCAGCTTCAAATACGACTCAAATTGTAGCCCATGATCTAATCCATCATGAAATATTACCAAAAGAGCATTTCGTGTTCAACTTCTTTCCGCTTAAAAAAAAATACTGGGTGGTTCTTAACTTTTTGTCGAAGTGGATATATAGAAAAATTAGAAAAGTCGATAATGTAGAATTTAAATTAAGAGAAGAATCACACCATCAAAAATCTAGATCAACTAAATATGTAAACGTGACATTGAAGAGTATTAATAACATATTTTTTGTTGTTTGTATGAAACTTGAGCATAAAGTAACAAGGAAGTCAGGTTATATTACAAATCGTATATATACCTTAGGTACTCGTGACAAACACGAGACGTGACCATGGCGTAGCTCATTTGATGTGTAACTTGAGGAAAAGGAAAACTTTTGAGGTGACACTATCTTTTTTATGAAGAATGATATTATTCTTATTATTTGGGATATTGCCAGAATTTATTTTAAGAAAAGCATATATGTAGCATTGAAACTGATTTAATACTTAAATTTAGATTAAAATAATTAATTTGATCATTATATTATTATATGTTTTATGAATTTATTCAGTATATGAATAAACGTTACAGAATACCGAAGCGGCAATCCAGAATGGAACATCCAGATAAATTGGCTTCATTGGGTACAGTAGACACAGGGCACAGACAAACAACATTAAGCACAAAACAGAACACTAAAAATAGCAACACGGCCCCCACCAACACCACAGTGAATCTTAACTGCTCGCCAATATTCTACCCCCCCCCCCCCCTCTTTATAAAAAGATGCTGGAGATTACAAAACAAAACAGTTCTACGTGTAATGATTCAATCTTTAGCCCTCTAACATTTAATACAGATGAGAGGAGGGTTGGGATCCCATTAATAGATTTAACCCCGCCATATTTGTATGCCTGTCCCAAGATAGTACCTGGATTTCCAACGAAATGTGGTATTTTTGTGTTCAGTGATTTAAGGTGAGATATGAGTATTCGTGTTGTTGATATTAATGGAATTGTTGACCATCACTCTTTAAACTATTCTTTCATAATTTAAAATTAATTGTTTTTTCAGCCTTTTGACTTTGAGCATACATGATAAAGGTTACTCCATAAACATGTCATGTGCACTAAATTTGAAATTTATGTTTTTATTAAAGAAAAAACAAATCTTACCTGTAATCACCCACCTGTAAATTTTGTAAACGCAATTTACCAATGTTATTTAAATCAAATTATTTGCCTCTGTACTATTAACATCGGTAGTGCATTGTTTAATAGTGGTTTTAGCAACACAATAATATTTTATTCAAACGTTTGTTACATATATAATGAGAGGCCAAGCTCCTCTCAAAAAGTCCATTGCTTATACATATATATATATATATATATATATATATATATATATTATATTCCACAACAATGTCATTTTATCTTTAATTCGTGTGTTATATTTATGCTTAAATAAATTATAAACGTTAATATTTTTAGTTTTTTGTTCGGATACATAATAAGATTTATATATAGAGATTCCAATAACTGTCAAGAAATAATTAAAATCAAAACAGTTTATATCAAAAAGTTTATAGCCTAGGACAATGTGCTTTAATGTTAAAAATCTGTCAATATTAATCTTTTACAGTAGCTGATTAATTTGAGTCCATTTTAAAAACAATATCTGCAAGAAATTAAATGGCTTTAGTAAATGACATTTTAGACATGTATGGCTAGACCCAATATGATAACCACTCTTTAGGTTTAATAAAATATAATTGTACGAGTCAATTTACAAGTACTAGAGTGAGTGATTATTGTTTAACGCCAAATGAGCAATTGTTCAACTATATCATGGCGAGAACAAGTTACATATTAGTGAGATGATAATGATGATGTCTGCTTTGTACTAGTCCGACACGCTTAGTCTAGTATGTTTATAGTGCGAGTTCATTGAAACAACAGTCCACGGGTAGATAAGTCGCTCCCTTCGGACACATTATTCTCATTCCTATCGATCCAGTCTATTATTTAACAACCTCAGCAAATGCCAAATTTATAGTAGTTGATTTGATTCCACCAGCACCCAAATCCAGCATCTACCTCTCTCGAGGAATGAACACTAAGAATTACACCACAGAGGAGGTTTTCAGAAGATGTGAAGTTTTTGCCATCAATTGACGTAATGCTAACATTACTTACTATTAACGTTATTTGTGTTTTCATTGCGTATTGTGGTGTCCAATTCATGTTGTGTTGCGTATTTATTTTTCATGTCTACTTCGTCTTGTGTAGCCTATTTTGCCAGTTTCTCTAGATTGTCCATTTTTGATTGGCCAGGGAATATAGATCCTAAGCTGGAAATGTCACATTATATACCCTGTCTGATAGCTGAATAACATATAATATTCGTTCGATTAATTAAAGAACGACGAATCAGGGTTTTATAAGTTCACCTGTACCTTTGCAAAACTCAAGTTTGGCGGGGTTTTCAAATCGGTATCTGCACGTGCAGTACAAGTAAAACTTTAAATTTTCTAAACTTTATTTCAACATGACATGTCGAAAACTGTCAGATATAGAAAGATGGCAAGCGGCTGGAATGGTAATTGGTGGTATGTCATACAGACAGACGCTGAACGATTCAATGTAAGCCACTCGGTCATTGTTCGATTGAAGCAGCGCGTGAACCAAACCGGGAATGTAAAAGAACGCCAAAGGACATGACAGCCTCTGAAAACGACTCCAACAGAAGATTTTGTCATTAGAGGATCTCAGGAGAGAAGTAGCCAGATGGCGAACCCATTGGGTCATTACTAAACGTAATGATTTGCCAACAACACTTTGTACCACACTTGATTCTGTAAATCCAGTTCTCTATTCTTCTATAGATACAATATTGATAAAACTATGTGTTTTGTTAACTATGCCAGTAGCAAGCGCTACTGCTGAAATGCCATTTAGTGTACTGAGACGTTTGAAAACTTATGTTAGGTCGACCATGAAGAATGACAGGTTATCTTCCCTTGGATTGATGCATATATTAACCGAGATTTTGAAATGGACTTGTACAAAGCAATGAAGGTGTTCGTATCTGCTAAGAAACGAAGGGCAGATTTTGGACAATTTTAACAAATTCTTGTCTATCAGTCATTAAAATAGTGCTTGATTCTATGTTTTATGAAACCTTGAAATGGCCCCAGATCGCACCATTTTGCATCTCATAAAAAAAAAATCCCTGACCACCTCCCCCTCTCAAGAATTATGGCGTGTACACTAATAAGCCTCAGCTACGCCCCTGTTGATTGACAGTGAACCAACGTAATCCGCAATGTCAAAATATTGCTGAATTAACAAGCGCAAATGTGGAAGAATGGCGGCGATTCCCCCAAGAGAGACCTCGCATCCTAATTCGTGGAATAAATAGACGAGTGCGGTAGCTTTGGCTACTAATTAAATGTGCTTCCGTCTTCATTCAAAAGTTCTCGAAAAAATTATGGCTCGTTCGTTTTCGTAAATTGTTGAAAAACAATAACCAAATAAAACATTTTTGAAGTTTTAGAATGTTCATGTTATCCCCCTTTTTCCATTTGTAATAACCAACAATTTGATTTCTTAATCAGCTTCAAATACGACTCAAATTGTAGCCCATGATCTAATCCATCATGAAATATTACCAAAAGAGCATTTCGTGTTCAACTTCTTTCCGCTTAAAAAAAAATACTGGGTGGTTCTTAACTTTTTGTCGAAGTGGATATATAGAAAAATTAGAAAAGTCGATAATGTAGAATTTAAATTAAGAGAAGAATCACACCATCAAAAATCTAGATCAACTAAATATGTAAACGTGACATTGAAGAGTATTAATAACATATTTTTTGTTGTTTGTATGAAACTTGAGCATAAAGTAACAAGGAAGTCAGGTTATATTACAAATCGTATATATACCTTAGGTACTCGTGACAAACACGAGACGTGACCATGGCGTAGCTCATTTGATGTGTAACTTGAGGAAAAGGAAAACTTTTGAGGTGACACTATCTTTTTTATGAAGAATGATATTATTCTTATTATTTGGGATATTGCCAGAATTTATTTTAAGAAAAGCATATATGTAGCATTGAAACTGATTTAATACTTAAATTTAGATTAAAATAATTAATTTGATCATTATATTATTATATGTTTTATGAATTTATTCAGTATATGAATAAACGTTACAGAATACCGAAGCGGCAATCCAGAATGGAACATCCAGATAAATTGGCTTCATTGGGTACAGTAGACACAGGGCACAGACAAACAACATTAAGCACAAAACAGAACACTAAAAATAGCAACACGGCCCCCACCAACACCACAGTGAATCTTAACTGCTCGCCAATATTCTACCCCCCCCCCCCCTCTTTATAAAAAGATGCTGGAGATTACAAAACAAAACAGTTCTACGTGTAATGATTCAATCTTTAGCCCTCTAACATTTAATACAGATGAGAGGAGGGTTGGGATCCCATTAATAGATTTAACCCCGCCATATTTGTATGCCTGTCCCAAGATAGTACCTGGATTTCCAACGAAATGTGGTATTTTTGTGTTCAGTGATTTAAGGTGAGATATGAGTATTCGTGTTGTTGATATTAATGGAATTGTTGACCATCACTCTTTAAACTATTCTTTCATAATTTAAAATTAATTGTTTTTTCAGCCTTTTGACTTTGAGCATACATGATAAAGGTTACTCCATAAACATGTCATGTGCACTAAATTTGAAATTTATGTTTTTATTAAAGAAAAAACAAATCTTACCTGTAATCACCCACCTGTAAATTTTGTAAACGCAATTTACCAATGTTATTTAAATCAAATTATTTGCCTCTGTACTATTAACATCGGTAGTGCATTGTTTAATAGTGGTTTTAGCAACACAATAATATTTTATTCAAACGTTTGTTACATATATAATGAGAGGCCAAGCTCCTCTCAAAAAGTCCATTGCTTATACATATATATATATATATATATATATATATATATATATTATATTCCACAACAATGTCATTTTATCTTTAATTCGTGTGTTATATTTATGCTTAAATAAATTATAAACGTTAATATTTTTAGTTTTTTGTTCGGATACATAATAAGATTTATATATAGAGATTCCAATAACTGTCAAGAAATAATTAAAATCAAAACAGTTTATATCAAAAAGTTTATAGCCTAGGACAATGTGCTTTAATGTTAAAAATCTGTCAATATTAATCTTTTACAGTAGCTGATTAATTTGAGTCCATTTTAAAAACAATATCTGCAAGAAATTAAATGGCTTTAGTAAATGACATTTTAGACATGTATGGCTAGACCCAATATGATAACCACTCTTTAGGTTTAATAAAATATAATTGTACGAGTCAATTTACAAGTACTAGAGTGAGTGATTATTGTTTAACGCCAAATGAGCAATTGTTCAACTATATCATGGCGAGAACAAGTTACATATTAGTGAGATGATAATGATGATGTCTGCTTTGTACTAGTCCGACACGCTTAGTCTAGTATGTTTATAGTGCGAGTTCATTGAAACAACAGTCCACGGGTAGATAAGTCGCTCCCTTCGGACACATTATTCTCATTCCTATCGATCCAGTCTATTATTTAACAACCTCAGCAAATGCCAAATTTATAGTAGTTGATTTGATTCCACCAGCACCCAAATCCAGCATCTACCTCTCTCGAGGAATGAACACTAAGAATTACACCACAGAGGAGGTTTTCAGAAGATGTGAAGTTTTTGCCATCAATTGACGTAATGCTAACATTACTTACTATTAACGTTATTTGTGTTTTCATTGCGTATTGTGGTGTCCAATTCATGTTGTGTTGCGTATTTATTTTTCATGTCTACTTCGTCTTGTGTAGCCTATTTTGCCAGTTTCTCTAGATTGTCCATTTTTGATTGGCCAGGGAATATAGATCCTAAGCTGGAAATGTCACATTATATACCCTGTCTGATAGCTGAATAACATATAATATTCGTTCGATTAATTAAAGAACGACGAATCAGGGTTTTATAAGTTCACCTGTACCTTTGCAAAACTCAAGTTTGGCGGGGTTTTCAAATCGGTATCTGCACGTGCAGTACAAGTAAAACTTTAAATTTTCTAAACTTTATTTCAACATGACATGTCGAAAACTGTCAGATATAGAAAGATGGCAAGCGGCTGGAATGGTAATTGGTGGTATGTCATACAGACAGACGCTGAACGATTCAATGTAAGCCACTCGGTCATTGTTCGATTGAAGCAGCGCGTGAACCAAACCGGGAATGTAAAAGAACGCCAAAGGACATGACAGCCTCTGAAAACGACTCCAACAGAAGATTTTGTCATTAGAGGATCTCAGGAGAGAAGTAGCCAGATGGCGAACCCATTGGGTCATTACTAAACGTAATGATTTGCCAACAACACTTTGTACCACACTTGATTCTGTAAATCCAGTTCTCTATTCTTCTATAGATACAATATTGATAAAACTATGTGTTTTGTTAACTATGCCAGTAGCAAGCGCTACTGCTGAAATGCCATTTAGTGTACTGAGACGTTTGAAAACTTATGTTAGGTCGACCATGAAGAATGACAGGTTATCTTCCCTTGGATTGATGCATATATTAACCGAGATTTTGAAATGGACTTGTACAAAGCAATGAAGGTGTTCGTATCTGCTAAGAAACGAAGGGCAGATTTTGGACAATTTTAACAAATTCTTGTCTATCAGTCATTAAAATAGTGCTTGATTCTATGTTTTATGAAACCTTGAAATGGCCCCAGATCGCACCATTTTGCATCTCATAAAAAAAAAATCCCTGACCACCTCCCCCTCTCAAGAATTATGGCGTGTACACTAATAAGCCTCAGCTACGCCCCTGTTGATTGACAGTGAACCAACGTAATCCGCAATGTCAAAATATTGCTGAATTAACAAGCGCAAATGTGGAAGAATGGCGGCGATTCCCCCAAGAGAGACCTCGCATCCTAATTCGTGGAATAAATAGACGAGTGCGGTAGCTTTGGCTACTAATTAAATGTGCTTCCGTCTTCATTCAAAAGTTCTCGAAAAAATTATGGCTCGTTCGTTTTCGTAAATTGTTGAAAAACAATAACCAAATAAAACATTTTTGAAGTTTTAGAATGTTCATGTTATCCCCCTTTTTCCATTTGTAATAACCAACAATTTGATTTCTTAATCAGCTTCAAATACGACTCAAATTGTAGCCCATGATCTAATCCATCATGAAATATTACCAAAAGAGCATTTCGTGTTCAACTTCTTTCCGCTTAAAAAAAAAAATACTGGGTGGTTCTTAACTTTTTGTCGAAGTGGATATATAGAAAAATTAGAAAAGTCGATAATGTAGAATTTAAATTAAGAGAAGAATCACACCATCAAAAATCTAGATCAACTAAATATGTAAACGTGACATTGAAGAGTATTAATAACATATTTTTTGTTGTTTGTATGAAACTTGAGCATAAAGTAACAAGGAAGTCAGGTTATATTACAAATCGTATATATACCTTAGGTACTCGTGACAAACACGAGACGTGACCATGGCGTAGCTCATTTGATGTGTAACTTGAGGAAAAGGAAAACTTTTGAGGTGACACTATCTTTTTTATGAAGAATGATATTATTCTTATTATTTGGGATATTGCCAGAATTTATTTTAAGAAAAGCATATATGTAGCATTGAAACTGATTTAATACTTAAATTTAGATTAAAATAATTAATTTGATCATTATATTATTATATGTTTTATGAATTTATTCAGTATATGAATAAACGTTACAGAATACCGAAGCGGCAATCCAGAATGGAACATCCAGATAAATTGGCTTCATTGGGTACAGTAGACACAGGGCACAGACAAACAACATTAAGCACAAAACAGAACACTAAAAATAGCAACACGGCCCCCACCAACACCACAGTGAATCTTAACTGCTCGCCAATATTCTACCCCCCCCCCTCTTTATAAAAAGATGCTGGAGATTACAAAACAAAACAGTTCTACGTGTAATGATTCAATCTTTAGCCCTCTAACATTTAATACAGATGAGAGGAGGGTTGGGATCCCATTAATAGATTTAACCCCGCCATATTTGTATGCCTGTCCCAAGATAGTACCTGGATTTCCAACGAAATGTGGTATTTTTGTGTTCAGTGATTTAAGGTGAGATATGAGTATTCGTGTTGTTGATATTAATGGAATTGTTGACCATCACTCTTTAAACTATTCTTTCATAATTTAAAATTAATTGTTTTTTCAGCCTTTTGACTTTGAGCATACATGATAAAGGTTACTCCATAAACATGTCATGTGCACTAAATTTGAAATTTATGTTTTTATTAAAGAAAAAACAAATCTTACCTGTAATCACCCACCTGTAAATTTTGTAAACGCAATTTACCAATGTTATTTAAATCAAATTATTTGCCTCTGTACTATTAACATCGGTAGTGCATTGTTTAATAGTGGTTTTAGCAACACAATAATATTTTATTCAAACGTTTGTTACATATATAATGAGAGGCCAAGCTCCTCTCAAAAAGTCCATTGCTTATACATATATATATATATATATATATATATATATATATATATATATTATATTCCACAACAATGTCATTTTATCTTTAATTCGTGTGTTATATTTATGCTTAAATAAATTATAAACGTTAATATTTTTAGTTTTTTGTTCGGATACATAATAAGATTTATATATAGAGATTCCAATAACTGTCAAGAAATAATTAAAATCAAAACAGTTTATATCAAAAAGTTTATAGCCTAGGACAATGTGCTTTAATGTTAAAAATCTGTCAATATTAATCTTTTACAGTAGCTGATTAATTTGAGTCCATTTTAAAAACAATATTTACAAGAAATTAAATGGCTTTAGTAAATGGCATTTTAGACATGTATGGCTAGACCCAATATGATAACCACTCTTTAGGTTTAATAAAATAAAATTGTACGAGTCAATTTACAAGTACTAGAGTGAGTGATTATTGTTTAACGCCAAATGAGCAATTGTTCAACTATATCATGGCGAGAACAAGTTACATATTAGTGAGATGATAATGATGATGTCTGCTTTGTACTAGTCCGACACGCTTAGTCTAGTATGTTTATAGTGCGAGCTCATTGAAACAACAGTCCACGGGTAGATAAGTCGCTCCCTTCGGACACATTATTCTCATTCCTATCGAACCAGTCTATTATTTAACAACCTCAGCAAATGCCAAATTTATAGTAGTTGATTTGATTCCACCAGCACCCAAATCCAGCATCTACCTCTCTCGAGGAATGAACACTAAGAATTACACCACAGAGGAGGTTTTCAGAAGATGTGAAGTTTTTGCCATCAATTGACATAATGCTAACATTACTTACTATTAACGTTATTTGTGTTTTCATTGCGTATTGTGGTGTCCAATTCATGTTGTGTTGCGTATTTATTTTTCATGTCTACTTCGTCTTGTGTAGCCTATTTTGCCAGTTTCTCTAGATTGTCCATTTTTGATTGGCCAGGGAATATAGATCCTAAGCTGGAAATGTCACATTATATACCCTGTCTGATAGCTGAATAACATATAATATTCGTTCATGGTACCTGTAATTTTGTATCGGTCGATTAATTAAAGAACGACGAAACATGGTTTTATAAGTTCACCTGTACCTTTGCAAAACTCAAGTTTGGCGGGGTTTTCAAATCGGTATCTGCACGTGCAGTACAAGTAAAACTTTAAATTTTCTAAACTTTATTTCAACATGACAGGTCGAAAACTGTCAGATATAAAAAGATGGCAAGCGGCTGGAATGGTAATTGGTTATATGTCATACAGACAGACGGCTGAACGATTCAATGTAAGCCACTCGGTCATTGTTCGATTGAAGCAGCGCGTGAACCAAACCGGGAATGTAAAAGAACGCCAAAGGACATGACAGCCTCTGAAAACGATTCCAACAGAAGATTTTGTCATTAGAGGATTTCAGGAGAGAAGTAGCCAGATGGTGAACCCATTGAGTCATTACTAAACGTAATGATTTGCCAACAACACTTTGTACCACACTTGATTCTGTAAATCCAGTTCTCTATTCTTCTATAGATACAATATTGATAAAACTATGTGTTTTGTTAACTATGCCAGTAGCAAGCGCTACTGCTGAAATGCCATTTAGTGTACTGAGACGTTTGAAAACTTATGTTAGGTCGACCATGAAGAATGACAGGTTATCTTCCCTTGGATTGATGCATATATTAACCGAGATTTTGAAGTGGACTTGTACAAAGCAATGAAGGTGTTCGTATCTGCTAAGAAACGAAGGGCAGATTTTGGACAATTTTAAGAAATTCTTGTCTATCAAAGTCATTAAAATAGTGCTTGATTCTATGTTATTTGAAACCTTGAAATGGCCCCAGATCGCACCATTTTGCATCTCTTCAAAAAAAAATCCCAGACCCCCTCCCCCTCTCAAGAATTATGGCGTGTACACTAATAAGCCTCAGCTACGCCCCTGCTGATTGACAGTGAACCAACGTAATCCGCAATGTCAAAATATTGCTGAATTAACAAGCGCAAATGTGGAAGAATGGCGGCGATTCCCACAAGAGAGGCCTCGCATCCTAATTCGGGGAATAAATAGACGAGTGCGGTAGCTTTGGCTACTAATTAAATGTGCTTCCGTCTTCATTCAAAAGTTCTCGAAAAAATTATGGCTCGTTCGTTTTCGTAAATTGTTGAAAAACAATAACCAAATAAAACATTTTTGAAGTTTTAGAATGTTCATGTTATCCCCCTTTTTCCATTTGTAATAACCAACAATTTGATTTCTTAATCAGCTTCAAATACGACTCAAATTGTAGCCCATGATCTAATCCATCATGAAATATTACCAAAAGAGCATTTCGTGTTCAACTTCTTTCCGCTTAAAAAAAAATACTGGGTGGTTCTTAACTTTTTGTCGAAGTGGATATATAGAAAAATTAGAAAAGTCGATAATGTAGAATTTAAATTAAGAGAAGAATCACACCATCAAAAATCTAGATCAACTAAATATGTAAACGTGACATTGAAGAGTATTAATAACATATTTTTTGTTGTTTGTATGAAACTTGAGCATAAAGTAACAAGGAAGTCAGGTTATATTACAAATCGTATATATACCTTAGGTACTCGTGACAAACACGAGACGTGACCATGGCGTAGCTCATTTGATGTGTAACTTGAGGAAAAGGAAAACTTTTGAGGTGACACTATCTTTTTTATGAAGAATGATATTATTCTTAGTATTTGGGATATTGCCAGAATTTATTTTAAGAAAAGCATACATGTAACATTGAAACTGATTTAATACTTAAATTTAGATCAAAATAATTAATTTGATCATTATATTATTATATGCTTTATGAATTTATTCAGTTTATGAATAAACGTTACAGAATACCGAAGCGGCAATCAAGAATGGAACATCCAGAGAAATTGGATTCATTGGGTACAGTAGACACAGGGAGCAGAAAAACAACATTAAACACAAAACAGAACACAAAAAATAGCAACACGGCCACCACCAACACCACAGTGAGTGAGTCTTAACTGCTCGCCAATATTTTACCCCCCACCTTTATAAAAAAAAAACGCTGGAGATTACAAAGCAAAGCAGTTCTACATGTAATATTTCAATCTTTAGCCCACTAACATTTAATACAGATGAGGGTTGGGATCCCATTAATAGATTTAAACCCGCCATATTTGTATGCCTGTCCCAAGATAGTACATGGATTTCCAACGAAATGTGGTATTTTTGTGTTCAGTGAGTTAAGGTGAGATATGAGTATTCGTTTTGTTGATATTAAATGGAATTGTTGACCATCACTCTTTAAACTATTCTTTCATAATTTAAAATTAATTGTTTTTTTTCAGCCTTTTGACTTTGAGCATGCATGATGAAGGTTACTCCATAAACATGTCATGTGCACTAAATTTGATATTTATGTTTTTATTAAAGAAAGAAAAAATCTTACCTGTAATCACCCACCTGTAAATTTTGTAAACGCAATTTACCAATGTTATTTAAATCAAACAAGATATGATTATAATCTAACGATTATGAAATCTCTCAAACCGGCCACAGACAACCGGTTTAAGAAATAAATTAAAAGCTACCTTTGAGATCGAACAATGTTGAATTTTTGCGGTATTTTGGCGGCCATTTTGAAAATGGAAACCGGTAAAATTTGTTCAATATTGGGAATCAATTCAGGACGTGGAAATCGAACAATGTTGAATTTGTGCGGTATTGTGGTGGCCATTTTGAAAATGGCGAACGGTAGAAATTTTTCGATGTCTTGAATCATTTCGATACATCATAATCTACCCACATATGAAATGTCGTAAAAATCGGACAATGTTGAATTTGTGCGGTATTGTGGCAACCATTTTGAAAATGGCCACCGGTAGAAATTATTCGATGTCAGGAATCATTTCGGGACATCATAATCTACCCACATATGAAATGTCATTGAAATCGGACAATGTTGAATTTGTGCGGTATTGTGGTGGCCATTTTGAAAATGGCGACCGGTAGAAATTTGTCAATGTCGGGAATCAATTCGGGACATCATTATCTACCCACACATCAAATTTTGATGATATCGGGCAATGTTGAATTTTTACCGCCCTTTTTTATACCGTGTTTTGGCAGCCATTTTGAAAATGGCAGACATCTCGAATATTTTGAAAGCGCATCATTGCTCCTCTAATGGTGACCTATCAATAGTCAAATGTTATGTCTCTATCATTATTCATTTAGAAGTTATCAACATTAACGTACGAAATTTCAACTTTCCCATTGGATTCTATAGTAACCAACACCCCATTTGAACCCCTCAAAATATGACTTTGACCCCCTTTACCACAAAGCTGAAAACTTTAGGACCAACTAGAAACATATATCTATAACGCCACAAAGTTTCATGAAATTCTGTCCAGTAGTTCCTGAGATCTGCCGTGGACAAGTTCATGGTCCGCGGAAAGAAAGGAGAAAGAGAATAATAACAATAAAAAAAATAATAATAATAAGAAGAAGAAACGGAGCAAAAACAATAAGTCTCCCAAACTTTGCTTGGGATACTTAATTATTTGCCTCTGTACTATTAACATCGGTAGTGCATTGTTCAATAGTGTTTTTAGCAACACAATAATAATTTATTTAAACGTTTGTTACATATATAATGAGAGGCCAAGCTCCTCTCAAAATGTCCATTGATTATATATATATATATATGCATATTATATTCCACAACAACGACATTTTATCTTTTATTCGTGTGTTATATTTATGCTTAAATACATTATAAGCGTTAATATTTTTAGTTTTTTATTCGGATACATAATAAGATTTATATATAGAGATTCCAATAACTGAGTGATTATTGTTTAACGCCAAATGAGCAATTGTTCAACTATATCATGGCGAGAACAAGTTACATTTTAATGAGATGATGATGATGATGATGATGTCTGCTTTGTACTTGTCCGACACGCTTAGTCTAGTATTTTTATAGTGCGAGCTCATTGAAACAACAGTTCACGGGTAGATGATAAGTCGCTCCCTTCGGACACATTATTCTCATTCCTATCGAACCAGTCTATTATTTAACAAACTCAGCAAATGCCAAATTTATAGTAGTTGATTTGATTCCACCAGCACCCAAATCCAGCATCTACCTCTCTCGAGGAATGAACACTAAGAATTACACCACAGAGGAGGTTTTCAGAAGATGTGAAGTTTTTTGCCATCAATTGACGTAATGCTAACATTACTTACTATTAACGTTATTTGTGTTTTCTTTGCGTATTGTGGTGTCCAATGCATATTGTGTTGCGTATTTATTTTTCATGTCTTCTTCGTCTTGTGTAGCCTATGTTGCCAGTTTCTCTAGATTGTCCATTTTTGATTGACCAGAGAATATAGATCCTAAGCCGGGAATGTCACATTATATACCCTGTCTGATAGCTGAATAACATATAATATTCGTTCATGGTACCTGTAATTTTGCATCGGTCGATAAATTAAAGAACGACGAAACAGGGTTTTATAAGTTCACCTGTACCTTTGCAAAACTCAATTGGTGGGGTTTTCAAATCGGTATCTGCACGTGCAGTACAGGTAAAACTTTAAATTTTCTAAACTTTATTTCAACATGACAGGTCGAAATCTGTCAGATGTAGAAAGATGGCAAGCGGCTAGAATGGTAATTGGTGGTATGTCATACAGACAGACGGCTGAACGATTCAATGTAAGCCACTCGGTCATTGTTCGATTGAAGCAGCGCGTGAACCAAACCGGTAATTTAAAGAACGCCAAAGGACACGACAGCCTCTGAAAATGACTCCAAGAGAAGATTTTGTCATTAGAGGATTTCAGGAGAGAAGTAGTCAGATGGCGAACCCACTGGGTCATTACTAAACGTAATGATTTGCCAATAACACTTTGTACCACACTTGATTCTGTAAATCCAGTTCTCTATTCTATCCTTCTATAGATACTATATTGATAAAACTATTTGTTTTGTTAACTATGCCATTAGCAAGCGCTACTGCTGAAATGCCATTTAGTGTACTGAGACGTTTGAAAACTTATGTTAGGTCGACCATGAAGAATGACAGGCTATCTTCCCTTGGATTGATGCATATATTAACCGAGATTTTGAAGTGGACTTGTACAAAGCAATGGATGTTTTCATATCTGCTAAGACACGAAGGGCAGATTTTGGACAATCTTAAGAAATTCTTGTCTATCAAAGTCATTAAAATAGTGCTTGATTCTATGTTATATGAAACCCTGAAATGGCCCCAGATCGCACCATTTTGCATCTCGTCAAAACAAATTCCCAGACTCCCTCACCTTCTCAAGAATTATGGCTTGCATACTATTAAACCTCAGCCACGCCCCTGATCTGGCTGATAAAATAAATTGCCTTGTGACCGAATTTGTGTGGTGCCCCTTGCCCCTTGATGGCCTAAGCACGTGCTTATTTTGCTTAAGGGTTAATCCATGCCTGATGATCTCCGAGGGCATTGGCTTCAGCAGCTGCAAAAATATAAAGCAATTATTTCTAAAATTTCTTTTAGCAATTAGGGATGAGAAGATCTTCAATTTGAGGAACACGTGAATAAGAAAAGCTAGCTAAGCTTCGTTTTTCAGTTGGAAACAAGATCGACTATATAGACATCCTTTGAAAGATGCAAATGTAGATGGCAAATTTAGTTTCAATCCATTTAAATTTTGTGTAGCTGTTCTTGCGATGATATGCAAATGAAAACACTATTTTTTTTAACAAACGGCACTTTTCAGGGCCACCGATATTTTTCAATAATTATCTAAATTGTTGTTGAAAAATTGAATTACAGCTATCTCTCGTTGTCCCTATTACCCTCTCTCTCTATCTTTCAACCACCAGCATAAGGTGGCAGTGTTATGTATATATACACATGCGATGCGATTTATAGTCCATGTTTTTTAAATTCTTAAATGTCTTAATAGATAGTTAAATAAGAAAACTCCACAGGGTACTTGATATCTATAGTCATCATTTTATTTTACAGGCAATATTTTATATCCTCTTTATATGTTAATGATACGCATTCATCATAGCAAATAACCGCATCGGTGGTGTAATGGTTAGCGTGCTCGCTTCGTGTGCGGTAGATCGTGGGTTCAAGTTCAGGTCTGGTCACACCAAAGTCTATAAAATCGGTATTTGTTGTTTCTCTGGTAAGCACGCATCATTAAGGAGAAAGAGAAAGAGCAAAGACTGGGTGGCTCGGAATCATAATAATGTGTCCGAGTAGAGCGACATGTCTACCCGCGGACTGTTGTTTCAATGAGCTAGCAATGTAAAATTTCAACCCGTGTTGGTCTAGTACAAAGCGGACCTCATCATCACTTCATTGAAAATTAACTTGTTCTCGCCATGATATAGCTGAAAACTTGCTGAATTGGCGTTAAACAACAATCACTCACTCACTCAAAACTATTATTGGGGTCATCGTGGTCGTGATCGTATGGTAGTTGGATATATAACTACCTATGCAATCAGTGCCTATCACTACTAACGTCGTGAATTCGATTCCTGCTCACGCAAGGTGTACTCGAGAAAAATCAAAGACTGGTTGGCTCGGAATCAGAATAATGTGTCCGAATGGAGCGACATGTCTACCCGCGGACTGTTGTTTCAGTGAGCTAGCACTATACAAATCCAACTCAGCGTGTTGGTCTATTACAAAGCGGACCTCATCATATCTCATTGAAAATTAACTTGTTCTCGCCATGTAATAGCTAAAGAAATTGCTGAATTTGTGTTAAACAACAATCACTCACTCATCATAACAAATCTAATCGTACTCATTATAAATACATATTATTTTGATATGGGGACTCCGACAGACCCTCTCTTTTTTGTTACGAGATGGGTACAAGAACAGAGAAAGATGTATTTATATATAGCATATAGAAATTAACAGGGACATGGGTTAAAGCTATATATATTAAGAAATTGAAAGTTAAATTCTTCTTGAAAAATGTTGGTGGCCCTGATTAGGGTCGTTGTTTTTCTGAGAGTAAGGCTGTATTGTTTAACCCCAAACCCGTACGTACAAGGTTTTGCCTTGATGTTTCAAAGCGGGTTTCCTCGTAAACAAGTCCGGACATACGTTTGACACCACCTTCCCTGGCAAGTCGACGGATGGCTGGTTTAGTAATGCCTTGGATAATATCACACAACACTTTTCTGTGTCTCTTTGCTCCTCCCTTTCCTCTACCTAAGATTTTGACTTGCTGTTCTCTAGATAACTAAAGCGAGAATGATCAAATACTGCTATAAACAATGTTTATATACGCTGAACGAGGCCGTAAAAGAAATACCACCTTCTTGAAAACATGGCTGTGATTGGTTATCACCTTCTTGAAAGCATAGCTGTGATTGGCCATTTTCGTTGTGAAATATGTACAAATTCAATCCACTTTTTGGTTGATGGTTGAATTGTTGTGGTACCCCTTGCCCCTTGATGCCCTAAGCACATGCATATTTTGCCTAAGGGTTAATCCAGCCGTGCCTGATTATGTGAAAGGGCATGCATATTTTCCGTACTGCAAATATAAGAATGGATAGGTTTTTCATGCTAAATGTGTGTAATTTTGTAAACTCAAGTTGCACCTTCGTACCCCAAATTTCAAAGTACACATTTCCTCCACAGGCACTTGTTTCATTCAAAAAATATACGCCCCCTCCTCTTCCTTACTTCAAGGTAAACATCTACCTTTTCCCCTTCCTCACTTCGCCTCAATATTTTTCGCTTATTTGTTATCCTTTCGCTGACCCAATTATATCGTTACACTCCCGAGATATTTCTCTTTTTGACTGCCTCATTTAAATATACCTACCGGGTCCCCCTCAGACAAATTGGACAATAATAGTCAGCGAACGTGGCTTATTAAAAATGTCAGCAAAGTTTGGTTGAGATTGGTTCAGTAGTTTTAGAGGAGAATTGTTTTTTTAATTTCATCCCCCCTTTTTGTATTTTTAGCTTGGCGGCCATCTTGGTTGAAAGTCGGGATCACCGGACACACATTTGGAAGGGAGATATCCAAGGACCATTCCACGAAAGTGTGGTGGCAATTGGGCTAGTGGTTTCTGAGGAGAAGATGTTTATGTGAATTTCCCATAGGGTCCTATGTTAAGCTAAGCTCGGCTGTGGGGGCCATCTTGGTCGAACGCCGGACTTATTTTTGGAAGAGAACCATCCAATGACTATTTCATCGACATTTAGTTCTTATTGAGCAAATGGTTTCAGACAGGAAGATTTTTATGGGAATTTGCCATAGGGTCCAATGTTAAATTAAGTTCGGCTATGGTGGCCATCTTGGTCGGAGATCTGAAATGCCGGAGACAATTTTGGAAGGGGACCACCCAAGGATCATTTCAGCAAAGTTTGGTCGAGATTGGCACTGTAGTTTCAGAGGAGAATATTTTTTTTTAATTTCATCCCCTTTTTTTCTATTTTTTAGCTTAGCGACCATCTTGGTTGGAAATCGGGATCACCGAACACAATTTTGGAAGGGGGCAATCCAAGGATAATTCCACCAAAGTTTGGTTGTAATTAGCCCAGTAGTAGATTTGTATGTGAATTTCCCATAGGTTTCTATGTTAAGCTAAGATAGGCTGTGGGGGCCATCTTGGTCGAAGGGCCGAACCATCGGACTCATTTGGAAGAGAAGCATCCAATGACTATTTCATAAAAATTTAGTTCTTATTGAGCAAATGGTTTCAAACAAGAAGATTTTAATGGGAATTTCCCATAGGGTCCTATGTTAAAGGAGTAGGTATGATAAGGGTAGAAATTGGCCTAAAAAATAGACAAATTATAAATGAAACGTATAGCTTTCGTTGTTTCTTGATTTTATAAGACCTTTACCCCAACTACTATTTTGGTAACAATTTTCCATATTTGCACGTGCGATGACGTCACACTATTCAATGAAAAGTCTATGTTTCGTGAAAATATATGAAATCTAACAAGAAATGTGTATTTAATGTCAATTTTCAGTATAACCACAAGCAGGTACCAACGGCATATTTTAGTATGATGTTTAATATACATCAACACATATCTCATTTAATTCTTGTGTTGGTACCCGAGTGTGGAGAGTATGAAATCTGCAATAAAAAAATAGTTTTAAGGTCGATTTCTCGTCAGCGGCCAATTTTTATTGACCGTTTTCATCCGTAATAAACAGAAATAGAAATCGACCTTTTAATCTCATCCAAAATAAAGTTGGTTATCGTAGTTGCTTTGCTACGGGAGTGAAACTTGAACAATATTTATGAAACAGTTTTGATGTTAAATAAATGTTGGAAGTGATTTACTGCAGACCTGATTGTGCATTGAGTCCGACGTTTTTTTTTTTCTAACCCTCGGTGGAATTTCATGTGTTACTATACTAAAGTATACTTTAATATTATCCCACAATTCACAAAAGTACAGAAAACTAAACAAGCAACCAAAAAGAAAATTAGTACGTCAGATTATCTAAGAAATTTATTCATTGGACATGTAAACACATCGGAACTTTCTATTTTTAGTAATCCCTTTACTTCTTATTATTATTTTTTTTCTTTAACAAATATATTTTATTTAGCTCTTTCGCAAAGTGAATTCCCGATGAATAATTGTATTAACTAAATTTGATTTATATATAGCTTAATATTAACGTTGCGGTGGCGTAATGGTTTAGCACACATGACCGCCGATAACAACATCGTGAGATCAATATGTTATTCTTACTTATTTCAATAAAGTATGGAAAAACAAACAATATATTTGATAATTCATAATTCATCTAATACAGTACATATAACGATATAACGTGCATGTTTTAGCATAGCACACGGATGTCAGGTTTGATTTACATATTCGGTGTTTTGTTTATAATGGTTCTTTTGTTATCATTACTAAGAATTTCATTGATATAGTCTATCGTTTATGAGTCAGTGCTAAATGTGTAGTATTACTTGGAATTTTAGTGGTATGATTTTATTTTAATGGACCATGACCAATAATACAGTATTACCAAGCATTTTATTTATATAATCTATCACGTTTTACTTTTCTCAACAAGAAAAGTTTGAAGATACCGTAAATATAAATTACCGTCTTCCAATCAAAGCATACTACCGTATTTGTACTCTTAGACATATCAGAATCGAAATAAATCATGGAAGCCAGAATGTGCTTTGAGCTTTAACATGGACTGGCGGATATTAGTAAATTTTATCCATCGCTTCTGGCTCGGGATAAAATACTATTCTCTGATGTTCTCGTGGCAAGTAGAATTTTGATTGGCTAAAAAGGTACTTTTAAAACTTCAGGGAAGCCGTGCAATCAATAATCGCTCTCACCTATGTGCTGTCCATTTACATTGTGCACAGCAGACGACACACATTTCACAAGATGACAGAAAATCAATAATCGCTCTCTGTGATCTTTGTCCAAAGATTCACGTATTTATATTTTTCCTATAATAAGGACATGCTTATTAATGTTCGAACATTCAGATAAAAATGCTATCAGTCTCTAGATGTTATATATCCCGTTTTAAAGGGTAGTGGTTTTGTTAAAAGGTTCGGCTGACGCCTCACCTTTTAGCAAAACCACTGCCCTTTAAAACGGAATATATAACATCTCGAGACTAATAACGTATAATATCCGCCAATCCATGTTTTAAAAAACTCCCAACACATTCTGGCTTCCATGACTTATCTCTTAATTATTCAACATGGATTATATCCTCTCCTGTCGCTGTAGCGCTGCTTTACCATGTCATGCAGTTGACTTGGTTCCTTTGACTTTTTAATTACTGAGAATAATTTCCTCTCATGATTTAAAAAATAAAAATATCAACATTCGGTAATTTTGATATTACCCTTATTTATAAAAAGATTTAAAAAAAAGCAATTTACAGAGCTCAGCATTGACGAGTTTCTGCGGTTGCTAGGAATAATATGTGGTTACTAGGGACATTGTAAGGTTTAAGGAATTCATATAATATATACTGGTTAGTAAATGATAAGATGTATCTAGATCTGCTAAGGTGCTGTTGTAAAATTTGTATCTACATTAAATAAAAGGTCCATGAGATCTACAGGAAAATATTGTGTATATGGAAACCTGTTGCAATGGACGGGGCATAACTATGAATAAAAATATCAAAATGTTTTCTTGGAAAATGAAATGACATTTGTAGTGTGTATAGCTTGACAAAAATGTACCGCTTAATCAAATATCAAGTCAAAAGATCGTAGATGTAAAAATTCAACCATTAATTGCAATAATACAGGCTAATTTAATGTTTACAAAATCGTTGATAGGCTGACAAAACTACACAAAATACTATATGCTACCATAGAGAATTGGAATATTATTTTTAGAGTGTACATACACAGACTAACATTTTGTCGGAAAGCCTATGCAAGATATGTAAAATAAAACCATCATTTTTGAATTTCCAATGATTAATTGGACCCTCTTCCATTTACGTTGCTAAGCAACAAAGGACAAAGTGAAATCATAAAAAAAAAAATCTTACCTTTCAATGATTGTGTTTAATATTATATCTATATAAACAGTTTCTGAGATGGGGCCAAAATCTACCCTTATACCCAGTCCTATGTTAAATTAAGTTCGACTGTGGCGGCCATCTTGGTCGGAGATCTGAAATGATGGACACAATTTTGGAAGGGGACCACCCAAGGATCATTTCAGCAAAGTTTGGTTGAGATTGGCCCAATAGTTTCAGAGGAGAAGATTTTCTTTAAATTGCATCCTACTTTTTCTATTTTTAGCTTGGCGGCCATCTTGGTTGGAAGTCGGGATCACCGGACACAATTTTGGAAGGGCCATCCAAGGACCATTCCACCAAAATTTGGTTGCAATAGGCTCCGTCATTTCTGAGGAGAAGATTTTTATGTGAATTTCCCATAGGGTTCTATGTTAAGCTAAGTTCGGCTGTGGGGGCCATCTTGGTCGAAGGGCCGAACCACCGGACACATTTTTGGAAGAGAACCATCCAATGACTATTTCATCAAAATTTAGTTCTTATTGAGCAAATGGTTTCAGACAAGAAGATTTTAATGGGAATTTCCCATAGGGTCCTATGTTAAATTAATTTCGGCTGTGGTGGTCATCTTGGTCGGAGGTCTGAAATGTCGGACACAAATTTGGAAGGGGACCACTCAAGAATCATTTCAGCAGAATTTGGTTGAAATTGGCTCAGTAGTTTCAGAGGAGAAGACTTTTTTTTAATTTCATCCCCCTTTTTTCTAATTTGCATAATCGGTCAAAATCGGTAAAAGTTCAAATTTCAGAAAAAATCACATAATACATATTAAAAAGCTCATCATTATGCTTATACAGTTCAAATTTGGGCACATTCTGGCTTAAAATAGAGCAGTTTTGGCCATTTGAAGAAATTTCTATTTTTTGTAACGGCGGTCATCTTGAATACAGGACGGCACTGACGGACACAATTTTGAAAAGGGACCACATAAGGATCATTCAGACAATTTGGTTGAAATTGGTCAAGTGGTTTCTAACAAGTAGATTTGTAAATGATTTTGTGCTTATTTATGCCTAATTTGCATAATCGGTCAAAATCGGTAAATGTTCAAAGTTCATAAAAAATCCCGTAACATACATGTTAAAAAGCTCATCATTATGCTGATACAGTTCAAATTTGGGCACATTCTGGTTTAAAATAAAGCAGTTTTAACCATTTGAAGAAAAACATCTATTTTTAGTAACAGTGGCCATCTTGGATGGAGGGCGTGGCTATCGGACATAACCTTAAAGTGAACCCCCTACGAATGATTCAGGCCAAGTTTGGTTTAAATTGGCCCAGTGGTTTCAGAGGAGAAGATTTTTTAAAAAGTTTACAGACGGAAGACGAACGCCAAGTAATGGCAATGACTCACACTGGTGAGCTAAAAATGAGTATAAATGCTCTCTGTGTTCACTAAAACTTCCATGTTTCAATATATACAGTTTTATCTATAAAACTAGTAAATTATGAGTAGATTAAAATCTAAGAATCACAATAGACGGTTCTAATCTAAGAGTCACAGTAGACGGTTTTAATCTAAGAATCACAGTAGACAGTTTTAATCTAAGAGTCACAGTAGACGGTTTTAATCTGAGAGTCACAGTAGACGGTTTTAATCTAAGAGTCACAGTAAACGGTTTTAATCTAAGAGTCACAGTAGACAGTTTTAATCTAACAGTCACAGTAGACAGTTTTAATCTAAGAATCACAGTGGACGGTTTTAATCTAAGAGTCACAGTAGACAGTTTTAATCTAAGAGTCACAGTAAACATTTTTAATCTAAGAGTCACAGTAGACGGTTTTAATCTAAGAGTCACAGTAGACAGTTTTAATCTCAGAGTCACAGTAGACAGTTTTAATCTAAGAGTCACAGTAGACAGTTTTAATCTAAGAATCACAGTGGACGGTTCTAATCTAAGAGTCACAGTAGACAGTTTTAATCTAAGAGTCACAGTAGACAGTTTTAATCTCAGAGTCACAGTAGACAGTTTTAATCTAAGAGTCACAGTAGACAGTTTTAATCTAACAGTCACAGTAGACAGTTTTAATCTAAGAGTCACAGTAGACAGTTTTAATCTAAGAGTCACAGTAGACGGTTTTAATCTAAGAATCACAGTAGACAGTTTTAATAAAAGAGTCAAGTAGACAGTTTTAATCTAAGAATCACAGTAGACAGTTTTAATCTAAGAGTCACAGTAGACGGTTTTAATCTAAGAGTCACAGTAGCCGGTTTTAATCTAAGAGTCACAGTAGACAGTTTAATCTAAGAGTGACAGTAGACAGTTTTAATCTAAGAGTGACAGTAGACAGTTTTAATCTAAGAGTCACAGTAGACGGTTTTAATCTAAGAGTCACAGTAGACGATTTTAATCTAAGAATCACAGTAGACGGTTTTAATCTAAGAATCACAGTGGACAGTTTTAATCTAAGAATCACAGTAGACGGTTTTAATCTAAGAATCACAGTGGACAGTTTTAATCTAAGAGTCACAGTAGACGGTTTTAATCTAAGAGTCACAGTAAACAGTTTTAATCTAAGAGTCACAGTAGACAGTTTTAATCTAAGAGTCACAGTAGACGGTTTTAATGTAAGAGTGACAGTAGACAGTTTTAATCTAAGAGTCACAGTAGACGATTTTAATCTAAGAGTCACAGTAGACAGTTTTAATCTAAGAGTCACAGTAGACAGTTTTTATCTAAGAGTCACAGTAGACGTTTTAATCTAAGAGTCACAGTAGACAGTTTTAATCTAAGAGTCACAGTAGACAGTTTTAATTTAAGAGTCACAGTAGACGGTTTTAATCTAAGAATCCCAGTAGACGGTTTTAATCTAAGAATCACAGTAGACAGTTTTAATCTAAGAGTCACAGTAGACGGTTTTAAACTAAGAGTCACAGTAGGCAGTTTTAATCTCAGAGTCACAGTAGACAGTTTTAATCTAAGAGTCACAGTAGACGGTTTTATTCTAAGAATCACAGTAGACGGTTTTAATCTAAGAGTCACAGTAGACAGTTTTAATCTAAGAGTCACAGTAGACGGTTTTAATCTCAGAGTCACAGTAGACAGTTTTAATCTAAGAGTCACAGTAGACAGTTTTAATCTCAGAGTCACAGTAGACAGTTTTAATCTAAGAGTCACAGTAGACGGTTTTAATCTAAGAGTCACAGTAGACAGTTTTAATCTAAGAGTCACAGTAGAAGGTTTTAATCTAAGAGTCACAGTAGACAGTTTTAATCTAAGAGTCACAGTAGACAGTTTTAATCTAAGAGTCACAGTAGACGGTTTTAATCTAAGAGTCACAGTAGACGGTTTTAATCTAAGAGTCACAGTAGACGGCTTTAATCTAAGAGTTACAGTAGACGGTTTTAATCTAAGAGTCACAGTAGACAGTTTTATTCTAAGAGTCACAGTAGACAGTTTTAATCTAAGAGTCACATTAGACAGTTTTAATTTAAGAGTCACAGTAGACGGTTTTAATCTAAGAGTCACAGTAGACGTCTTTAATCTAAGAGTCACAGTAGACGGTTTTAATCTAAGAGTCACAATAGACAGTTTTAATCTAAGAGTCACAGTAGACAGTTTTAATCTAAGAGTCACAGTAGACAGTTTTAATTTAAGAGTCACAGTAGACGGTTTTAATCTAAGAGTCACAGTAGACAGTTTTAATCTTAGAGTCACAGTAGACGGTTTTAATCTAAGAGTCACAGTAGACAGTTGTAATCTAAGAGTCACAGTGGACAGTTTTAATCTAAGAGTCACAGTAGACAGTTTTAATCTAAGAATCACAGTAGACAGTTTTAATCTAAGAATCACAGTAGACGGTTTTAATCTAAGAGTCACAGTAGACAGTTTTAATCTAAGAGTCACAGTAGACGGTTTTAATCTAAGAATCACAGTAGACAGTTTTAATATAAGAGTCACAGTAGACAGTTTTAATCTAAGAGTCACAGTAGACGGTTTTAATCTAAGAGTCACAGTAGACAGTTTTAATCTAAGAGTCACGGTAGACAGTTTTAATCTAAGAGTCACAGTAGACGGTTTTAATCTAAGAGTCACAATAGACGGTTTTAATCTAAGAGTCACAGTAGACGGTTTTAATCTAAGAGTCACAGTAGACGGTTTTAATCTAAGAATCACAGTAGACGGTTTTAATTTTAGAGTCACAGTAGACAGTTTAAATCTAAGAGTCACAGTAGACAGTTTTAATCTAAGAGTCACAGTAGACAGTTTTAATCTAAGAGTCACAGTAGACGGTTTTAATCTAAGAGTCACAGTAGACAGTTTTAATCTAAGAGTCACAGTAGACGATTTTAATCTAAGAATCACAGTAGACGGTTTTAATCTAAGAGTCACAGTAGATGGCTTTAATCTAAGAATCACAGTAGACGGTTTTAATCTAAGAGTCACAGTAGACGGTTTTAATCTAAGAATCACAGTAGACGGTTTTAATCTAACAGTCACAGTAGACAGTTTTAATCTAAGAGTCACAGTAGACGGTTTTATTCTAAGAATCACAGTAGACGGTTTTAATCTAAGAGTCACAGTAGACAGTTTTAATCTAAGAGTCACAGTAGACGGTTTTAATCTAAGAATCACAGTAGCCGGTTTTAATCTAAGAGTCACAGTAGACAGTTTAATCTAAGAGTGACAGTAGACAGTTTTAATCTAAGAGTGACAGTAGACAGTTTTAATCTAAGAGTCACAGTAGACGGTTTTAATCTAAGAGTCACAGTAGACGATTTTAATCTAAGAATCACAGTAGACGGTTTTAATCTAAGAATCACAGTGGACAGTTTTAATCTAAGAATCACAGTAGACGGTTTTAATCTAAGAATCACAGTGGACAGTTTTAATCTAAGAGTCACAGTAGACGGTTTTAATCTAAGAGTCACAGTAAACAGTTTTAATCTAAGAGTCACAGTAGACAGTTTTAATCTAAGAGTCACAGTAGACGGTTTTAATGTAAGAGTGACAGTAGACAGTTTTAATCTAAGAGTCACAGTAGACGATTTTAATCTAAGAGTCACAGTAGACAGTTTTAATCTAAGAGTCACAGTAGACAGTTTTTATCTAAGAGTCACAGTGGACGTTTTAATCTAAGAGTCACAGTAGACAGTTTTAATCTAAGAGTCACAGTAGACAGTTTTAATTTAAGAGTCACAGTAGACGGTTTTAATCTAAGAATCACAGTAGACGGTTTTAATCTAAGAATCACAGTAGACAGTTTTAATCTAAGAGTCACAGTAGACGGTTTTAAACTAAGAGTCACAGTAGGCAGTTTTAATCTCAGAGTCACAGTAGACAGTTTCAATCTAAGAGTCACAGTAGACAGTTTTATTCTAAGAATCACAGTAGACGGTTTTAATCTAAGAGTCACAGTAGACAGTTTTAATCTAAGAGTCACAGTAGACGGTTTTAATCTAAGAGTCACAGTAGACAGTTTTAATCTAAGAGTCACAGTAGACAGTTTTAATCTCAGAGTCATAGTAGACAGTTTTAATCTAAGAGTCACAGTAGACGGTTTTAATCTAAGAGTCACAGTAGACAGTTTTAATCTAAGAGTCACAGTAGAAGGTTTTAATCTAAGAGTCACAGTAGACAGTTTTAATCTAAGAGTCACAGTAGACAGTTTTAATCTAAGAGTCACAGTAGACGGTTTTAATCTAAGAGTCACAGTAGACGGTTTTAATCTAAGAGTCACAGTAGACGGCTTTAATCTAAGAGTTACAGTAGACGGTTTTAATCTAAGAGTCACAGTAGACACTTTTATTCTAAGAGTCACAGTAGACAGTTTTAATCTAAGAGTCACATTAGACAGTTTTAATTTAAGAGTCACAGTAGACGGTTTTAATCTAAGAGTCACAGTAGACGTCTTTAATCTAAGAGTCACAGTAGACGGTTTTAATCTAAGAGTCACAATAGACAGTTTTAATCTAAGAGTCACAGTAGACAGTTTTAATCTAAGAGTCACAGTAGACAGTTTTAATTTAAGAGTCACAGTAGACGGTTTTAATCTAAGAGTCACAGTAGACAGTTTTAATCTTAGAGTCACAGTAGACGGTTTTAATCTAAGAGTCACAGTAGACAGTTGTAATCTAAGAGTCACAGTGGACAGTTTTAATCGAAGAGTCACAGTAGACAGTTTTAATCTAAGAGTCACAGTAGACAGTTTTAATCTAAGAATCACAGTAGACGGTTTTAATCTAAGAGTCACAGTAGACAGTTTTAATCTAAGAGTCACAGTAGACGGTTTTAATCTAAGAATCACAGTAGACAGTTTTAATATAAGAGTCACAGTAGACAGTTTTAATCTAAGAGTCACAGTAGACGGTTTTAATCTAAGAGTCACAGTAGACAGTTTTAATCTAAGAGTCACGGTAGACAGTTTTAATCTAAGAGTCACAGTAGACGGTTTTAATCTAAGAGTCACAATAGACGGTTTTAATCTAAGAGTCACAGTAGACGGTTTTAATCTAAGAGTCACAGTAGACAGTTTTAATCTAAGAGTCACAGTAGACAGTTTTAATCTAAGAGTCACAGTAGACGGTTTTTATCTAAAAATCACAGTGGACAGTTTTAATCTAAGAATCACAGTAGACAGTTTAAATCTAAGAGTCACAGTAGACAGTTTTAATCTAAGAGTCACAGTAGACAGTTTTAATCTAAGAGTCACAGTAGACGGTTTTAATCTAAGAGTCACAGTAGACAGTTTTAATCTAAGAGTCACAGTAGACGATTTTAATCTAAGAATCACAGTAGACGGTTTTAATCTAAGAGTCACAGTAGATGGCTTTAATCTAAGAATCACAGTAGACGGTTTTAATCTAAGAGTCACAGTAGACGGTTTTAATCTAAGAATCACAGTAGACGGTTTTAATCTAACAGTCACAGTAGACAGTTTTAATCTAAGAGTCACAGTAGACGGTTTTAATCTAAGAGTCACAGTAAACAGTTTTAATCTAAGAGTCACAGTAGACAGTTTTAATCTAAGAGTCACAGTAGACGGTTTTAATGTAAGAGTGACAGTAGACAGTTTTAATCTAAGAGTCACAGTAGACGATTTTAATCTAAGAGTCACAGTAGACAGTTTTAATCTAAGAGTCACAGTAGACAGTTTTTATCTAAGAGTCACAGTAGACAGTTTTAATCTAAGAGTCACAGTAGACAGTTTTAATCTAAGAGTCACAGTAGACAGTTTTAATTTAAGAGTCACAGTAGACGGTTTTAATCTAAGAATCCCAGTAGACGGTTTTAATCTAAGAATCACAGTAGACAGTTTTAATCTAAGAGTCACAGTAGACGGTTTTAAACTAAGAGTCACAGTAGGCAGTTTTAATCTCAGAGTCACAGTAGACAGTTTTAATCTAAGAGTCACAGTAGACGGTTTTATTCTAAGAATCACAGTAGACGGTTTTAATCTAAGAGTCACAGTAGACAGTTTTAATCTAAGAGTCACAGTAGACGGTTTTAATCTAAGAGTCACAGTAGACAGTTTTAATCTAAGAGTCACAGTAGACAGTTTTAATCTCAGAGTCACAGTAGACAGTTTTAATCTAAGAGTCACAGTAGACGATTTTAATCTAAGAGTCACAGTAGACAGTTTTAATCTAAGAGTCACAGTAGAAGGTTTTAATCTAAGAGTCACAGTAGACAGTTTTAATCTAAGAGTCACAGTAGACAGTTTTAATCTAAGAGTCACAGTAGACGGTTTTAATCTAAGAGTCACAGTAGACGGTTTTAATCTAAAAGTCACAGTAGACGGCTTTAATCTAAGAGTTACAGTAGACGGTTTTAATCTAAGAGTCACAGTAGACAGTTTTATTCTAAGAGTCACAGTAGACAGTTTTAATCTAAGAGTCACATTAGACAGTTTTAATTTAAGAGTCACAGTAGACGGTTTTAATCTAAGAGTCACAGTAGACGTCTTTAATCTAAGAGTCACAGTAGACGGTTTTAATCTAAGAGTCACAATAGACAGTTTTAATCTAAGAGTCACAGTAGACAGTTTTAATCTAAGAGTCACAGTAGACAGTTTTAATTTAAGAGTCACAGTAGACGGTTTTAATCTAAGAGTCACAGTAGACAGTTTTAATCTTAGAGTCACAGTAGACGGTTTTAATCTAAGAGTCACAGTAGACAGTTGTAATCTAAGAGTCACAGTGGACAGTTTTAATCTAAGAGTCACAGTAGACAGTTTTAATCTAAGAGTCACAGTAGACAGTTTTAATCTAAGAATCACAGTAGACGGTTTTAATCTAAGAGTCACAGTAGACAGTTTTAATCTAAGAGTCACAGTAGACGGTTTTAATCTAAGAATCACAGTAGACAGTTTTAATATAAGAGTCACAGTAGACAGTTTTAATCTAAGAGTCACAGTAGACGGTTTTAATCTAAGAGTCACAGTAGACAGTTTTAATCTAAGAGTCACGGTAGACAGTTTTAATCTAAGAGTCACAGTAGACGGTTTTAATCTAAGAGTCACAATAGACGGTTTTAATCTAAGAGTCACAGTAGACGGTTTTAATCTAAGAGTCACAGTAGACAGTTTTAATCTAAGAGTCACAGTAGACAGTTTTAATCTAAGAGTCACAGTAGACGGTTTTTATCTAAAAATCACAGTGGACAGTTTTAATCTAAGAATCACAGTAGACAGTTTAAATCTAAGAGTCACAGTAGACAGTTTTAATCTAAGAGTCACAGTAGACAGTTTTAATCTAAGAGTCACAGTAGACGGTTTTAATCTAAGAGTCACAGTAGACAGTTTTAATCTAAGAGTCACAGTAGACGATTTTAATCAAAGAATCACAGTAGACGGTTTTAATCTAAGAGTCACAGTAGATGGCTTTAATCTAAGAATCACAGTAGACGGTTTTAATCTAAGAGTCACAGTAGACGGTTTTAATCTAAGAATCACAGTAGACGGTTTTAATCTAACAGTCACAGTAGACAGTTTTAATCTAAGAGTCACAGTAGACGGTTTTAATCTAAGAGTCACAGTAAACAGTTTTAATCTAAGAGTCACAGTAGACAGTTTTAATCTAAGAGTCACAGTAGACGGTTTTAATGTAAGAGTGACAGTAGACAGTTTTAATCTAAGAGTCACAGTAGACGATTTTAATCTAAGAGTCACAGTAGACAGTTTTAATCTAAGAGTCACAGTAGACAGTTTTTATCTAAGAGTCACAGTAGACGTTTTAATCTAAGAGTCACAGTAGACAGTTTTAATCTAAGAGTCACAGTAGACAGTTTTAATTTAAGAGTCACAGTAGACGGTTTTAATCTAAGAATCCCAGTAGACGGTTTTAATCTAAGAATCACAGTAGACAGTTTTAATCTAAGAGTCACAGTAGACGGTTTTAAACTAAGAGTCACAGTAGGCAGTTTTAATCTCAGAGTCACAGTAGACAGTTTTAATCTAAGAGTCACAGTAGACGGTTTTATTCTAAGAATCACAGTAGACGGTTTTAATCTAAGAGTCACAGTAGACAGTTTTAAACTAAGAGTCACAGTAGACGGTTTTAATCTAAGAGTCACAGTAGACAGTTTTAATCTAAGAGTCACAGTAGACAGTTTTAATCTCAGAGTCACAGTAGACAGTTTTAATCTAAGAGTCACAGTAGACGGTTTTAATCTAAGAGTCACAGTAGACGGTTTTAATCTAAGAGTCACAGTAGAAGGTTTTAATCTAAGAGTCACAGTAGACAGTTTTAATCTAAGAGTCACAGTAGACAGTTTTAATCTAAGAGTCACAGTAGACGGTTTTAATCTAAGAGTCACAGTAGACGGTTTTAATCTAAGAGTCACAGTAGACGGCTTTAATCTAAGAGTTACAGTAGACGGTTTTAATCTAAGAGTCACAGTAGACAGTTTTATTCTAAGAGTCACAGTAGACAGTTTTAATCTAAGAGTCACATTAGACAGTTTTAATTTAAGAGTCACAGTAGACGGTTTTAATCTAAGAGTCACAGTAGACGTCTTTAATCTAAGAGTCACAGTAGACGGTTTTAATCTAAGAGTCACAATAGACAGTTTTAATCTAAGAGTCACAGTAGACAGTTTTAATCTAAGAGTCACAGTAGACAGTTTTAATTTAAGAGTCACAGTAGACGGTTTTAATCTAAGAGTCACAGTAGACAGTTTTAATCTTAGAGTCACAGTAGACGGTTTTAATCTAAGAGTCACAGTAGACAGTTGTAATCTAAGAGTCACAGTGGACAGTTTTAATCTAAGAGTCACAGTAGACAGTTTTAATCTAAGAGTCACAGTAGACAGTTTTAATCTAAGAATCACAGTAGACGGTTTTAATCTAAGAGTCACAGTAGACAGTTTTAATCTAAGAGTCACAGTAGACGGTTTTAATCTAAGAATCACAGTAGACAGTTTTAATATAAGAGTCACAGTAGACAGTTTTATTCTAAGAGTCACAGTAGACGGTTTTAATCTAAGAGTCACAGTAGACAGTTTTAATCTAAGAGTCACGGTAGACAGTTTTAATCTAAGAGTCACAGTAGACGGTTTTAATCAAAGAGTCACAATAGACGGTTTTAATCTAAGAGTCACAGTAGACGGTTTTAATCTAAGAGTCACAGTAGACGGTTTTAATCTAAGAATCACAGTAGACGGTTTTAATCTAAGAGTCACAGTAGACAGTTTAAATCTAAGAGTCACAGTAGACAGTTTTAATCTAAGAGTCACAGTAGACAGTTTTAATCTAAGAGTCACAGTAGACGGTTTTAATCTAAGAGTCACAGTAGACAGTTTTAATCTAAGAGTCACAGTAGACGATTTTAATCTAAGAATCACAGTAGACGGTTTTAATCTAAGAGTCACAGTAGACAGTTTTAATCTAAGAGTCACAGTAGACGGTTTTATTCTAAGAATCACAGTAGACGGTTTTAATCTAAGAATCACAGTAGACAGTTTTAATCTAAGAGTCACAGTAGACGGTTTTAATCTAAGAATCACAGTAGCCGGTTTTAATCTAAGAGTCACAGTAGACAGTTTAATCTAAGAGTGACAGTAGACAGTTTTAATCTAAGAGTGACAGTAGACAGTTTTAATCTAAGAGTCACAGTAGACGGTTTTAATCTAAGAGTCACAGTAGACGATTTTAATCTAAGAATCACAGTAGACGGTTTTAATCTAAGAATCACAGTGGACAGTTTTAATCTAAGAATCACAGTAGACGGTTTTAATCTAAGAATCACAGTGGACAGTTTTAATCTAAGAGTCACAGTAGACGGTTTTAATCTAAGAGTCACAGTAAACAGTTTTAATCTAAGAGTCACAGTAGACAGTTTTAATCTAAGAGTCACAGTAGACGGTTTTAATGTAAGAGTGACAGTAGACAGTTTTAATCTAAGAGTCACAGTAGACGATTTTAATCTAAGAGTCACAGTAGACAGTTTTAATCTAAGAGTCACAGTAGACAGTTTTTATCTAAGAGTCACAGTAGACGTTTTAATCTAAGAGTCACAGTAGACAGTTTTAATCTAAGAGTCACAGTAGACAGTTTTAATTTAAGAGTCACAGTAGACGGTTTTAATCTAAGAATCACAGTAGACGGTTTTAATCTAAGAATCACAGTAGACAGTTTTAATCTAAGAGTCACAGTAGACGGTTTTAAACTAAGAGTCACAGTAGGCAGTTTTAATCTCAGAGTCACAGTAGACAGTTTTAATCTAAGAGTCACAGTAGACGGTTTTATTCTAAGAATCACAGTAGACGGTTTTAATCTAAGAGTCACAGTAGACAGTTTTAATCTAAGAGTCACAGTAGACGGTTTTAATCTAAGAGTCACAGTAGACAGTTTTAATCTAAGAGTCACAGTAGACAGTTTTAATCTCAGAGTCACAGTAGACAGTTTTAATCTAAGAGTCACAGTAGACGGTTTTAATCTAAGAGTCACAGTAGACAGTTTTAATCTAAGAGTCACAGTAGAAGGTTTTAATCTAAGAGTCACAGTAGACAGTTTTAATCTAAGAGTCACAGTAGACAGTTTTAATCTAAGAGTCACAGTAGACGGTTTTAATCTAAGAGTCACAGTAGACGGTTTTAATCTAAGAGTCACAGTAGACGGCTTTAATCTAAGAGTTACAGTAGACGGTTTTAATCTAAGAGTCACAGTAGACAGTTTTATTCTAAGAGTCACAGTAGACAGTTTTAATCTAAGAGTCACATTAGACAGTTTTAATTTAAGAGTCACAGTAGACGGTTTTAATCTAAGAGTCACAGTAGACGTCTTTAATCTAAGAGTCACAGTAGACGGTTTTAATCTAAGAGTAACAATAGACAGTTTTAATCTAAGAGTCACAGTAGACAGTTTTAATCTAAGAGTCACAGTAGACAGTTTTAATTTAAGAGTCACAGTAGACGGTTTTAATCTAAGAGTCACAGTAGACAGTTTTAATCTTAGAGTCACAATAGACGGTTTTAATCTAAGAGTCACAGTAGACAGTTGTAATCTAAGAGTCACAGTGGACAGTTTTAATCTAAGAGTCACAGTAGACAGTTTTAATCTAAGAGTCACAGTAGACAGTTTTAATCTAAGAATCACAGTAGACGGTTTTAATCTAAGAGTCACAGTAGACAGTTTTAATCTAAGAGTCACAGTAGACGGTTTTAATCTAAGAATCACAGTAGACAGTTTTAATATAAGAGTCACAGTAGACAGTTTTAATCTAAGAGTCCCAGTAGACGGTTTTAATCTAAGAGTCACAGTAGACAGTTTTAATCTAAGAGTCACGGTAGACAGTTTTAATCTAAGAGTCACAGTAGACGGTTTTAATCTAAGAGTCACAATAGACGGTTTTAATCTAAGAGTCACAGTAGACGGTTTTAATCTAAGAGTCACAGTAGACAGTTTTAATCTAAGAGTCACAGTAGACAGTTTTAATCTGAGAGTCACAGTAGACGGTTTTTATCTAAAAATCACAGTGGACAGTTTTAATCTAAGAATCACAGTAGACAGTTTAAATCTAAGAGTCACAGTAGACAGTTTTAATCTAAGAGTCACAGTAGACAGTTTTAATCTAAGAGTCACAGTAGACGGTTTTAAACTAAGAGTCACAGTAGGCAGTTTTAATCTCAGAGTCACAGTAGACAGTTTTAATCTAAGAGTCACAGTAGACGGTTTTATTCTAAGAATCACAGTAGACGGTTTTAATCTAAGAGTCACAGTAGACAGTTTTAATCTAAGAGTCACAGTAGACGGTTTTAATCTAAGAGTCACAGTAGACAGTTTTAATCTAAGAGTCACAGTAGACAGTTTTAATCTCAGAGTCACAGTAGACAGTTTTAATCTAAGAGTCACAGTAGACGGTTTTAATCTAAGAGTCACAGTAGACAGTTTTAATCTAAGAGTCACAGTAGAAGGTTTTAATCTAAGAGTCACAGTAGACAGTTTTAATCTAAGAGTCACAGTAGACAGTTTTAATCTAAGAGTCACAGTAGACGGTTTTAATCTAAGAGTCACAGTAGACGGTTTTAATCTAAGAGTCACAGTAGACGGCTTTAATCTAAGAGTTACAGTACACGGTTTTAATCTAAGAGTCACAGTAGACAGTTTTATTCTAAGAGTCACAGTAGACAGTTTTAATCTAAGAGTCACATTAGACAGTTTTAATTTAAGAGTCACAGTAGACGGTTTTAATCTAAGAGTCACAGTAGACGTCTTTAATCTAAGAGTCACAGTAGACGGTTTTAATCTAAGAGTAACAATAGACAGTTTTAATCTAAGAGTCACAGTAGACAGTTTTAATCTAAGAGTCACAGCAGACAGTTTTAATTTAAGAGTCACAGTAGACGGTTTTAATCTAAGAGTCACAGTAGACAGTTTTAATCTTAGAGTCACAATAGACGGTTTTAATCTAAGAGTCACAGTAGACAGTTGTAATCTAAGAGTCACAGTGGACAGTTTTAATCTAAGAGTCACAGTAGACAGTTTTAATCTAAGAGTCACAGTAGACAGTTTTAATCTAAGAATCACAGTAGACGGTTTTAATCTAAGAGTCACAGTAGACAGTTTTAATCTAAGAGTCACAGTAGACGGTTTTAATCTAAGAATCACAGTAGACAGTTTTAATATAAGAGTCACAGTAGACAGTTTTAATCTAAGAGTCCCAGTAGACGGTTTTAATCTAAGAGTCACAGTAGACAGTTTTAATCTAAGAGTCACGGTAGACAGTTTTAATCTAAGAGTCACAGTAGACGGTTTTAATCTAAGAGTCACAATAGACGGTTTTAATCTAAGAGTCACAGTAGACGGTTTTAATCTAAGAGTCACAGTAGACAGTTTTAATCTAAGAGTCACAGTAGACAGTTTTAATCTGAGAGTCACAGTAGACGGTTTTTATCTAAAAATCACAGTGGACAGTTTTAATCTAAGAATCACAGTAGACAGTTTAAATCTAAGAGTCACAGTAGACAGTTTTAATCTAAGAGTCACAGTAGACAGTTTTAATCTAAGAGTCACAGTAGACGGTTTTAAACTAAGAGTCACAGTAGGCAGTTTTAATCTCAGAGTCACAGTAGACAGTTTTAATCTAAGAGTCACAGTAGACGGTTTTATTCTAAGAATCACAGTAGACGGTTTTAATCTAAGAGTCACAGTAGACAGTTTTAATCTAAGAGTCACAGTAGACGGTTTTAATCTAAGAGTCACAGTAGACAGTTTTAATCTAAGAGTCACAGTAGACAGTTTTAATCTCAGAGTCACAGTAGACAGTTTTAATCTAAGAGTCACAGTAGACGGTTTTAATCTAAGAGTAACAATAGACAGTTTTAATCTAAGAGTCACAGTAGACAGTTTTAATCTAAGAGTCACAGTAGACAGTTTTAATTTAAGAGTCACAGTAGACGGTTTTAATCTAAGAGTCACAGTAGACAGTTTTAATCTTAGAGTCACAATAGACGGTTTTAATCTAAGAGTCACAGTAGACAGTTGTAATCTAAGAGTCACAGTGGACAGTTTTAATCTAAGAGTCACAGTAGACAGTTTTAATCTAAGAGTCACAGTAGACAGTTTTAATCTAAGAATCACAGTAGACGGTTTTAATCTAAGAGTCACAGTAGACAGTTTTAATCTAAGAGTCACAGTAGACGGTTTTAATCTAAGAATCACAGTAGACAGTTTTAATATAAGAGTCACAGTAGACAGTTTTAATCTAAGAGTCCCAGTAGACGGTTTTAATCTAAGAGTCACAGTAGACAGTTTTAATCTAAGAGTCACGGTAGACAGTTTTAATCTAAGAGTCACAGTAGACGGTTTTAATCTAAGAGTCACAATAGACGGTTTTAATCTAAGAGTCACAGTAGACGGTTTTAATCTAAGAGTCACAGTAGACAGTTTTAATCTAAGAGTCACAGTAGACAGTTTTAATCTGAGAGTCACAGTAGACGGTTTTTATCTAAAAATCACAGTGGACAGTTTTAATCTAAGAATCACAGTAGACAGTTTAAATCTAAGAGTCACAGTAGACAGTTTTAATCTAAGAGTCACAGTAGACAGTTTTAATCTAAGAGTCACAGTAGACGGTTTTAAACTAAGAGTCACAGTAGGCAGTTTTAATCTCAGAGTCACAGTAGACAGTTTTAATCTAAGAGTCACAGTAGACGGTTTTATTCTAAGAATCACAGTAGACGGTTTTAATCTAAGAGTCACAGTAGACAGTTTTAATCTAAGAGTCACAGTAGACGGTTTTAATCTAAGAGTCACAGTAGACAGTTTTAATCTAAGAGTCACAGTAGACAGTTTTAATCTCAGAGTCACAGTAGACAGTTTTAATCTAAGAGTCACAGTAGACGGTTTTAATCTAAGAGTCACAGTAGACAGTTTTAATCTAAGAGTCACAGTAGAAGGTTTTAATCTAAGAGTCACAGTAGACAGTTTTAATCTAAGAGTCACAGTAGACAGTTTTAATCTAAGAGTCACAGTAGACGGTTTTAATCTAAGAGTCACAGTAGACGGTTTTAATCTAAGAGTCACAGTAGACGGCTTTAATCTAAGAGTTACAGTACACGGTTTTAATCTAAGAGTCACAGTAGACAGTTTTATTCTAAGAGTCACAGTAGACAGTTTTAATCTAAGAGTCACATTAGACAGTTTTAATTTAAGAGTCACAGTAGACGGTTTTAATCTAAGAGTCACAGTAGACGTCTTTAATCTAAGAGTCACAGTAGACGGTTTTAATCTAAGAGTAACAATAGACAGTTTTAATCTAAGAGTCACAGTAGACAGTTTTAATCTAAGAGTCACAGCAGACAGTTTTAATTTAAGAGTCACAGTAGACGGTTTTAATCTAAGAGTCACAGTAGACAGTTTTAATCTTAGAGTCACAATAGACGGTTTTAATCTAAGAGTCACAGTAGACAGTTGTAATCTAAGAGTCACAGTGGACAGTTTTAATCTAAGAGTCACAGTAGACAGTTTTAATCTAAGAGTCACAGTAGACAGTTTTAATCTAAGAATCACAGTAGACGGTTTTAATCTAAGAGTCACAGTAGACAGTTTTAATCTAAGAGTCACAGTAGACGGTTTTAATCTAAGAATCACAGTAGACAGTTTTAATATAAGAGTCACAGTAGACAGTTTTAATCTAAGAGTCCCAGTAGACGGTTTTAATCTAAGAGTCACAGTAGACAGTTTTAATCTAAGAGTCACGGTAGACAGTTTTAATCTAAGAGTCACAGTAGACGGTTTTAATCTAAGAGTCACAATAGACGGTTTTAATCTAAGAGTCACAGTAGACGGTTTTAATCTAAGAGTCACAGTAGACAGTTTTAATCTAAGAGTCACAGTAGACAGTTTTAATCTGAGAGTCACAGTAGACGGTTTTTATCTAAAAATCACAGTGGACAGTTTTAATCTAAGAATCACAGTAGACAGTTTAAATCTAAGAGTCACAGTAGACAGTTTTAATCTAAGAGTCACAGTAGACAGTTTTAATCTAAGAGTCACAGTAGACGGTTTTAATCTAAGAGTCACAGTAGACAGTTTTAATCTAAGAGTCACAGTAGACGATTTTAATCTAAGAATCACAGTAGACGGTTTTAATCTAAGAATCACAGTGGACAGTTTTAATCTAAGAATCACAGTAGACGGTTTTAATCTAAGAATCACAGTGGACAGTTTTAATCTAAGAGTCACAGTAGACGGTTTTAATCTAAGAGTCACAGTAAACAGTTTTAATCTAAGAGTCACAGTAGACAGTTTTAATCTAAGAGTCACAGTAGACGGTTTTAATGTAAGAGTGACAGTAGACAGTTTTAATCTAAGAGTCACAGTAGACGATTTTAATCTAAGAGTCACAGTAGACAGTTTTAATCTAAGAGTCACAGTAGACAGTTTTTATCTAAGAGTCACAGTAGACGTTTTAATCTAAGAGTCACAGTAGACAGTTTTAATCTAAGAGTCACAGTAGACAGTTTTAATTTAAGAGTCACAGTAGACGGTTTTAATCTAAGAATCCCAGTAGACGGTTTTAATCTAAGAATCACAGTAGACAGTTTTAATCTAAGAGTCACAGTAGACGGTTTTAAACTAAGAGTCACAGTAGGCAGTTTTAATCTCAGAGTCACAGTAGACAGTTTTAATCTAAGAGTCACAGTAGACGGTTTTATTCTAAGAATCACAGTAGACGGTTTTAATCTAAGAGTCACAGTAGACAGTTTTAATCTAAGAGTCACAGTAGACGGTTTTAATCTAAGAGTCACAGTAGACAGTTTTAATCTAAGAGTCACAGTAGACAGTTTTAATCTCAGAGTCACAGTAGACAGTTTTAATCTAAGAGTCACAGTAGACGGTTTTAATCTAAGAGTCACAGTAGACAGTTTTAATCTAAGAGTCACAGTAGAAGGTTTTAATCTAAGAGTCACAGTAGACAGTTTTAATCTAAGAGTCACAGTAGACAGGTTTAATCTAAGAGTCACAGTAGACGGTTTTAATCTAAGAGTCACAGTAGACGGTTTTAATCTAAGAGTCACAGTAGACGGCTTTAATCTAAGAGTTACAGTAGACGGTTTTAATCTAAGAGTCACAGTAGACAGTTTTATTCTAAGAGTCACAGTAGACAGTTTTAATCTAAGAGTCACATTAGACAGTTTTAATTTAAGAGTCACAGTAGACGGTTTTAATCTAAGAGTCACAGTAGACGTCTTTAATCTAAGAGTCACAGTAGACGGTTTTAATCTAAGAGTCACAATAGACAGTTTTAATCTAAGAGTCACAGTAGACAGTTTTAATCTAAGAGTCACAGTAGACAGTTTTAATTTAAGAGTCACAGTAGACGGTTTTAATCTAAGAGTCACAGTAGACAGTTTTAATCTTAGAGTCACAGTAGACGGTTTTAATCTAAGAGTCACAGTAGACAGTTGTAATCTAAGAGTCACAGTGGACAGTTTTAATCTAAGAGTCACAGTAGACAGTTTTAATCTAAGAATCACAGTAGACAGTTTTAATCTAAGAATCACAGTAGACGGTTTTAATCTAAGAGTCACAGTAGACAGTTTTAATCTAAGAGTCACAGTAGACGGTTTTAATCTAAGAATCACAGTAGACAGTTTTAATATAAGAGTCACAGTAGACAGTTTTAATCTAAGAGTCACAGTAGACGGTTTTAATCTAAGAGTCACAGTAGACAGTTTTAATCTAAGAGTCACGGTAGACAGTTTTAATCTAAGAGTCACAGTAGACGGTTTTAATCTAAGAGTCACAATAGACGGTTTTAATCTAAGAGTCACAGTAGACGGTTTTAATCTAAGAGTCACAGTAGACGGTTTTAATCTAAGAATCACAGTAGACGGTTTTAATTTTAGAGTCACAGTAGACAGTTTAAATCTAAGAGTCACAGTAGACAGTTTTAATCTAAGAGTCACAGTAGACAGTTTTAATCTAAGAGTCACAGTAGACGGTTTTAATCTAAGAGTCACAGTAGACAGTTTTAATCTAAGAGTCACAGTAGACGATTTTAATCTAAGAATCACAGTAGACGGTTTTAATCTAAGAGTCACAGTAGATGGCTTTAATCTAAGAATCACAGTAGACGGTTTTAATCTAAGAGTCACAGTAGACGGTTTTAATCTAAGAATCACAGTAGACGGTTTTAATCTAACAGTCACAGTAGACAGTTTTAATCTAAGAGTCACAGTAGACGGTTTTATTCTAAGAATCACAGTAGACGGTTTTAATCTAAGAGTCACAGTAGACAGTTTTAATCTAAGAGTCACAGTAGACGGTTTTAATCTAAGAATCACAGTAGCCGGTTTTAATCTAAGAGTCACAGTAGACAGTTTAATCTAAGAGTGACAGTAGACAGTTTTAATCTAAGAGTGACAGTAGACAGTTTTAATCTAAGAGTCACAGTAGACGGTTTTAATCTAAGAGTCACAGTAGACGATTTTAATCTAAGAATCACAGTAGACGGTTTTAATCTAAGAATCACAGTGGACAGTTTTAATCTAAGAATCACAGTAGACGGTTTTAATCTAAGAATCACAGTGGACAGTTTTAATCTAAGAGTCACAGTAGACGGTTTTAATCTAAGAGTCACAGTAAACAGTTTTAATCTAAGAGTCACAGTAGACAGTTTTAATCTAAGAGTCACAGTAGACGGTTTTAATGTAAGAGTGACAGTAGACAGTTTTAATCTAAGAGTCACAGTAGACAATTTTAATCTAAGAGTCACAGTAGACAGTTTTAATCTAAGAGTCACAGTAGACAGTTTTTATCTAAGAGTCACAGTAGACGTTTTAATCTAAGAGTCACAGTAGACAGTTTTAATCTAAGAGTCACAGTAGACAGTTTTAATTTAAGAGTCACAGTAGACGGTTTTAATCTAAGAATCACAGTAGACGGTTTTAATCTAAGAATCACAGTAGACAGTTTTAATCTAAGAGTCACAGTAGACGGTTTTAAACTAAGAGTCACAGTAGGCAGTTTTAATCTCAGAGTCACAGTAGACAGTTTCAATCTAAGAGTCACAGTAGACGGTTTTATTCTAAGAATCACAGTAGACGGTTTTAATCTAAGAGTCACAGTAGACAGTTTTAATCTAAGAGTCACAGTAGACGGTTTTAATCTAAGAGTCACAGTAGACAGTTTTAATCTAAGAGTCACAGTAGACAGTTTTAATCTCAGAGTCACAGTAGACAGTTTTAATCTAAGAGTCACAGTAGACGGTTTTAATCTAAGAGTCACAGTAGACAGTTTTAATCTAAGAGTCACAGTAGAAGGTTTTAATCTAAGAGTCACAGTAGACAGTTTTAATCTAAGAGTCACAGTAGACAGTTTTAATCTAAGAGTCACAGTAGACGGTTTTAATCTAAGAGTCACAGTAGACGGTTTTAATCTAAGAGTCACAGTAGACGGCTTTAATCTAAGAGTTACAGTAGACGGTTTTAATCTAAGAGTCACAGTAGACACTTTTATTCTAAGAGTCACAGTAGACAGTTTTAATCTAAGAGTCACATTAGACAGTTTTAATTTAAGAGTCACAGTAGACGGTTTTAATCTAAGAGTCACAGTAGACGTCTTTAATCTAAGAGTCACAGTAGACGGTTTTAATCTAAGAGTCACAATAGACAGTTTTAATCTAAGAGTCACAGTAGACAGTTTTAATCTAAGAGTCACAGTAGACAGTTTTAATTTAAGAGTCACAGTAGACGGTTTTAATCTAAGAGTCACAGTAGACAGTTTTAATCTTAGAGTCACAGTAGACGGTTTTAATCTAAGAGTCACAGTAGACAGTTGTAATCTAAGAGTCACAGTGGACAGTTTTAATCGAAGAGTCACAGTAGACACTTTTAATCTAAGAGTCACAGTAGACAGTTTTAATCTAAGAATCACAGTAGACGGTTTTAATCTAAGAGTCACAGTAGACAGTTTTAATCTAAGAGTCACAGTAGACGGTTTTAATCTAAGAATCACAGTAGACAGTTTTAATATAAGAGTCACAGTAGACAGTTTTAATCTAAGAGTCACAGTAGACGGTTTTAATCTAAGAGTCACAGTAGACAGTTTTAATCTAAGAGTCACGGTAGACAGTTTTAATCTAAGAGTCACAGTAGACGGTTTTAATCTAAGAGTCACAATAGACGGTTTTAATCTAAGAGTCACAGTAGACGGTTTTAATCTAAGAGTCACAGTAGACAGTTTTAATCTAAGAGTCACAGTAGACAGTTTTAATCTAAGAGTCACAGTAGACGGTTTTTATCTAAAAATCACAGTGGACAGTTTTAATCTAAGAATCACAGTAGACAGTTTAAATCTAAGAGTCACAGTAGACAGTTTTAATCTAAGAGTCACAGTAGACAGTTTTAATCTAAGAGTCACAGTAGACGGTTTTAATCTAAGAGTCACAGTAGACAGTTTTAATCTAAGAGTCACAGTAGACGATTTTAATCTAAGAATCACAGTAGACGGTTTTAATCTAAGAGTCACAGTAGATGGCTTTAATCTAAGAATCACAGTAGACGGTTTTAATCTAAGAGTCACAGTAGACGGTTTTAATCTAAGAATCACAGTAGACGGTTTTAATCTAACAGTCACAGTAGACAGTTTTAATCTAAGAGTCACAGTAGACGGTTTTAATCTAAGAGTCACAGTAAACAGTTTTAATCTAAGAGTCACAGTAGACAGTTTTAATCTAAGAGTCACAGTAGACGGTTTTAATGTAAGAGTGACAGTAGACAGTTTTAATCTAAGAGTCACAGTAGACGATTTTAATCTAAGAGTCACAGTAGACAGTTTTAATCTAAGAGTCACAGTAGACAGTTTTTATCTAAGAGTCACAGTAGACGTTTTAATCTAAGAGTCACAGTAGACAGTTTTAATCTAAGAGTCACAGTAGACAGTTTTAATTTAAGAGTCACAGTAGACGGTTTTAATCTAAGAATCCCAGTAGACGGTTTTAATCTAAGAATCACAGTAGACAGTTTTAATCTAAGAGTCACAGTAGACGGTTTTAAACTAAGAGTCACAGTAGGCAGTTTTAATCTCAGAGTCACAGTAGACAGTTTTAATCTAAGAGTCACAGTAGACGGTTTTATTCTAAGAATCACAGTAGACGGTTTTAATCTAAGAGTCACAGTAGACAGTTTTAATCTAAGAGTCACAGTAGACGGTTTTAATCTAAGAGTCACAGTAGACAGTTTTAATCTAAGAGTCACAGTAGACAGTTTTAATCTCAGAGTCACAGTAGACAGTTTTAATCTAAGAGTCACAGTAGACGGTTTTAATCTAAGAGTCACAGTAGACAGTTTTAATCTAAGAGTCACAGTAGAAGGTTTTAATCTAAGAGTCACAGTAGACAGTTTTAATCTAAGAGTCACAGTAGACAGTTTTAATCTAAGAGTCACAGTAGACGGTTTTAATCTAAGAGTCACAGTAGACGGTTTTAATCTAAAAGTCACAGTAGACGGCTTTAATCTAAGAGTTACAGTAGACGGTTTTAATCTAAGAGTCACAGTAGACAGTTTTATTCTAAGAGTCACAGTAGACAGTTTTAATCTAAGAGTCACATTAGACAGTTTTAATTTAAGAGTCACAGTAGACGGTTTTAATCTAAGAGTCACAGTAGACGTCTTTAATCTAAGAGTCACAGTAGACGGTTTTAATCTAAGAGTCACAATAGACAGTTTTAATCTAAGAGTCACAGTAGACAGTTTTAATCTAAGAGTCACAGTAGACAGTTTTAATTTAAGAGTCACAGTAGACGGTTTTAATCTAAGAGTCACAGTAGACAGTTTTAATCTTAGAGTCACAGTAGACGGTTTTAATCTAAGAGTCACAGTAGACAGTTGTAATCTAAGAGTCACAGTGGACAGTTTTAATCTAAGAGTCACAGTAGACAGTTTTAATCTAAGAGTCACAGTAGACAGTTTTAATCTAAGAATCACAGTAGACGGTTTTAATCTAAGAGTCACAGTAGACAGTTTTAATCTAAGAGTCACAGTAGACGGTTTTAATCTAAGAATCACAGTAGACAGTTTTAATATAAGAGTCACAGTAGACAGTTTTAATCTAAGAGTCACAGTAGACGGTTTTAATCTAAGAGTCACAGTAGACAGTTTTAATCTAAGAGTCACGGTAGACAGTTTTAATCTAAGAGTCACAGTAGACGGTTTTAATCTAAGAGTCACAATAGACGGTTTTAATCTAAGAGTCACAGTAGACGGTTTTAATCTAAGAGTCACAGTAGACAGTTTTAATCTAAGAGTCACAGTAGACAGTTTTAATCTAAGAGTCACAGTAGACGGTTTTTATCTAAAAATCACAGTGGACAGTTTTAATCTAAGAATCACAGTAGACAGTTTAAATCTAAGAGTCACAGTAGACAGTTTTAATCTAAGAGTCACAGTAGACAGTTTTAATCTAAGAGTCACAGTAGACGGTTTTAATCTAAGAGTCACAGTAGACAGTTTTAATCTAAGAGTCACAGTAGACGATTTTAATCAAAGAATCACAGTAGACGGTTTTAATCTAAGAGTCACAGTAGATGGCTTTAATCTAAGAATCACAGTAGACGGTTTTAATCTAAGAGTCACAGTAGACGGTTTTAATCTAAGAATCACAGTAGACGGTTTTAATCTAACAGTCACAGTAGACAGTTTTAATCTAAGAGTCACAGTAGACGGTTTTAATCTAAGAGTCACAGTAAACAGTTTTAATCTAAGAGTCACAGTAGACAGTTTTAATCTAAGAGTCACAGTAGACGGTTTTAATGTAAGAGTGACAGTAGACAGTTTTAATCTAAGAGTCACAGTAGACGATTTTAATCTAAGAGTCACAGTAGACAGTTTTAATCTAAGAGTCACAGTAGACAGTTTTTATCTAAGAGTCACAGTAGACGTTTTAATCTAAGAGTCACAGTAGACAGTTTTAATCTAAGAGTCACAGTAGACAGTTTTAATTTAAGAGTCACAGTAGACGGTTTTAATCTAAGAATCCCAGTAGACGGTTTTAATCTAAGAATCACAGTAGACAGTTTTAATCTAAGAGTCACAGTAGACGGTTTTAAACTAAGAGTCACAGTAGGCAGTTTTAATCTCAGAGTCACAGTAGACAGTTTTAATCTAAGAGTCACAGTAGACGGTTTTATTCTAAGAATCACAGTAGACGGTTTTAATCTAAGAGTCACAGTAGACAGTTTTAAACTAAGAGTCACAGTAGACGGTTTTAATCTAAGAGTCACAGTAGACAGTTTTAATCTAAGAGTCACAGTAGACAGTTTTAATCTCAGAGTCACAGTAGACAGTTTTAATCTAAGAGTCACAGTAGACGGTTTTAATCTAAGAGTCACAGTAGACGGTTTTAATCTAAGAGTCACAGTAGAAGGTTTTAATCTAAGAGTCACAGTAGACAGTTTTAATCTAAGAGTCACAGTAGACAGTTTTAATCTAAGAGTCACAGTAGACGGTTTTAATCTAAGAGTCACAGTAGACGGTTTTAATCTAAGAGTCACAGTAGACGGCTTTAATCTAAGAGTTACAGTAGACGGTTTTAATCTAAGAGTCACAGTAGACAGTTTTATTCTAAGAGTCACAGTAGACAGTTTTAATCTAAGAGTCACATTAGACAGTTTTAATTTAAGAGTCACAGTAGACGGTTTTAATCTAAGAGTCACAGTAGACGTCTTTAATCTAAGAGTCACAGTAGACGGTTTTAATCTAAGAGTCACAATAGACAGTTTTAATCTAAGAGTCACAGTAGACAGTTTTAATCTAAGAGTCACAGTAGACAGTTTTAATTTAAGAGTCACAGTAGACGGTTTTAATCTAAGAGTCACAGTACACAGTTTTAATCTTAGAGTCACAGTAGACGGTTTTAATCTAAGAGTCACAGTAGACAGTTGTAATCTAAGAGTCACAGTGGACAGTTTTAATCTAAGAGTCACAGTAGACAGTTTTAATCTAAGAGTCACAGTAGACAGTTTTAATCTAAGAATCACAGTAGACGGTTTTAATCTAAGAGTCACAGTAGACAGTTTTAATCTAAGAGTCACAGTAGACGGTTTTAATCTAAGAATCACAGTAGACAGTTTTAATATAAGAGTCACAGTAGACAGTTTTATTCTAAGAGTCACAGTAGACGGTTTTAATCTAAGAGTCACAGTAGACAGTTTTAATCTAAGAGTCACGGTAGACAGTTTTAATCTAAGAGTCACAGTAGACGGTTTTAATCAAAGAGTCACAATAGACGGTTTTAATCTAAGAGTCACAGTAGACGGTTTTAATCTAAGAGTCACAGTAGACGGTTTTAATCTAAGAATCACAGTAGACGGTTTTAATCTAAGAGTCACAGTAGACAGTTTAAATCTAAGAGTCACAGTAGACAGTTTTAATCTAAGAGTCACAGTAGACAGTTTTAATCTAAGAGTCACAGTAGACGGTTTTAATCTAAGAGTCACAGTAGACAGTTTTAATCTAAGAGTCACAGTAGACAGTTTTAATTTAAGAGTCACAGTAGACGGTTTTAATCTAAGAATCCCAGTAGACGGTTTTAATCTAAGAATCACAGTAGACAGTTTTAATCTAAGAGTCACAGTAGACGGTTTTAAACTAAGAGTCACAGTAGGCAGTTTTAATCTCAGAGTCACAGTAGACAGTTTTAATCTAAGAGTCACAGTAGACGGTTTTATTCTAAGAATCACAGTAGACGGTTTTAATCTAAGAGTCACAGTAGACAGTTTTAAACTAAGAGTCACAGTAGACGGTTTTAATCTAAGAGTCACAGTAGACAGTTTTAATCTAAGAGTCACAGTAGACAGTTTTAATCTCAGAGTCACAGTAGACAGTTTTAATCTAAGAGTCACAGTAGACGGTTTTAATCTAAGAGTCACAGTAGACGGTTTTAATCTAAGAGTCACAGTAGAAGGTTTTAATCTAAGAGTCACAGTAGACAGTTTTAATCTAAGAGTCACAGTAGACAGTTTTAATCTAAGAGTCACAGTAGACGGTTTTAATCTAAGAGTCACAGTAGACGGTTTTAATCTAAGAGTCACAGTAGACGGCTTTAATCTAAGAGTTACAGTAGACGGTTTTAATCTAAGAGTCACAGTAGACAGTTTTATTCTAAGAGTCACAGTAGACAGTTTTAATCTAAGAGTCACATTAGACAGTTTTAATTTAAGAGTCACAGTAGACGGTTTTAATCTAAGAGTCACAGTAGACGTCTTTAATCTAAGAGTCACAGTAGACGGTTTTAATCTAAGAGTCACAATAGACAGTTTTAATCTAAGAGTCACAGTAGACAGTTTTAATCTAAGAGTCACAGTAGACAGTTTTAATTTAAGAGTCACAGTAGACGGTTTTAATCTAAGAGTCACAGTACACAGTTTTAATCTTAGAGTCACAGTAGACGGTTTTAATCTAAGAGTCACAGTAGACAGTTGTAATCTAAGAGTCACAGTGGACAGTTTTAATCTAAGAGTCACAGTAGACAGTTTTAATCTAAGAGTCACAGTAGACAGTTTTAATCTAAGAATCACAGTAGACGGTTTTAATCTAAGAGTCACAGTAGACAGTTTTAATCTAAGAGTCACAGTAGACGGTTTTAATCTAAGAATCACAGTAGACAGTTTTAATATAAGAGTCACAGTAGACAGTTTTATTCTAAGAGTCACAGTAGACGGTTTTAATCTAAGAGTCACAGTAGACAGTTTTAATCTAAGAGTCACGGTAGACAGTTTTAATCTAAGAGTCACAGTAGACGGTTTTAATCAAAGAGTCACAATAGACGGTTTTAATCTAAGAGTCACAGTAGACGGTTTTAATCTAAGAGTCACAGTAGACGGTTTTAATCTAAGAATCACAGTAGACGGTTTTAATCTAAGAGTCACAGTAGACAGTTTAAATCTAAGAGTCACAGTAGACAGTTTTAATCTAAGAGTCACAGTAGACAGTTTTAATCTAAGAGTCACAGTAGACGGTTTTAATCTAAGAGTCACAGTAGACAGTTTTAATCTAAGAGTCACAGTAGACGATTTTAATCTAAGAATCACAGTAGACGGTTTTAATCTAAGAGTCACAGTAGACAGTTTTAATCTAAGAGTCACAGTAGACGGTTTTATTCTAAGAATCACAGTAGACGGTTTTAATCTAAGAATCACAGTAGACAGTTTTAATCTAAGAGTCACAGTAGACGGTTTTAATCTAAGAATCACAGTAGCCGGTTTTAATCTAAGAGTCACAGTAGACAGTTTAATCTAAGAGTGACAGTAGACAGTTTTAATCTAAGAGTGACAGTAGACAGTTTTAATCTAAGAGTCACAGTAGACGGTTTTAATCTAAGAGTCACAGTAGACGATTTTAATCTAAGAATCACAGTAGACGGTTTTAATCTAAGAATCACAGTGGACAGTTTTAATCTAAGAATCACAGTAGACGGTTTTAATCTAAGAATCACAGTGGACAGTTTTAATCTAAGAGTCACAGTAGACGGTTTTAATCTAAGAGTCACAGTAAACAGTTTTAATCTAAGAGTCACAGTAGACAGTTTTAATCTAAGAGTCACAGTAGACGGTTTTAATGTAAGAGTGACAGTAGACAGTTTTAATCTAAGAGTCACAGTAGACGATTTTAATCTAAGAGTCACAGTAGACAGTTTTAATCTAAGAGTCACAGTAGACAGTTTTTATCTAAGAGTCACAGTAGACGTTTTAATCTAAGAGTCACAGTAGACAGTTTTAATCTAAGAGTCACAGTAGACAGTTTTAATTTAAGAGTCACAGTAGACGGTTTTAATCTAAGAATCACAGTAGACGGTTTTAATCTAAGAATCACAGTAGACAGTTTTAATCTAAGAGTCACAGTAGACGGTTTTAAACTAAGAGTCACAGTAGGCAGTTTTAATCTCAGAGTCACAGTAGACAGTTTTAATCTAAGAGTCACAGTAGACGGTTTTATTCTAAGAATCACAGTAGACGGTTTTAATCTAAGAGTCACAGTAGACAGTTTTAATCTAAGAGTCACAGTAGACGGTTTTAATCTAAGAGTCACAGTAGACAGTTTTAATCTAAGAGTCACAGTAGACAGTTTTAATCTCAGAGTCACAGTAGACAGTTTTAATCTAAGAGTCACAGTAGACGGTTTTAATCTAAGAGTCACAGTAGACAGTTTTAATCTAAGAGTCACAGTAGAAGGTTTTAATCTAAGAGTCACAGTAGACAGTTTTAATCTAAGAGTCACAGTAGACAGTTTTAATCTAAGAGTCACAGTAGACGGTTTTAATCTAAGAGTCACAGTAGACGGTTTTAATCTAAGAGTCACAGTAGACGGCTTTAATCTAAGAGTTACAGTAGACGGTTTTAATCTAAGAGTCACAGTAGACAGTTTTATTCTAAGAGTCACAGTAGACAGTTTTAATCTAAGAGTCACATTAGACAGTTTTAATTTAAGAGTCACAGTAGACGGTTTTAATCTAAGAGTCACAGTAGACGTCTTTAATCTAAGAGTCACAGTAGACGGTTTTAATCTAAGAGTAACAATAGACAGTTTTAATCTAAGAGTCACAGTAGACAGTTTTAATCTAAGAGTCACAGTAGACAGTTTTAATTTAAGAGTCACAGTAGACGGTTTTAATCTAAGAGTCACAGTAGACAGTTTTAATCTTAGAGTCACAATAGACGGTTTTAATCTAAGAGTCACAGTAGACAGTTGTAATCTAAGAGTCACAGTGGACAGTTTTAATCTAAGAGTCACAGTAGACAGTTTTAATCTAAGAGTCACAGTAGACAGTTTTAATCTAAGAATCACAGTAGACGGTTTTAATCTAAGAGTCACAGTAGACAGTTTTAATCTAAGAGTCACAGTAGACGGTTTTAATCTAAGAATCACAGTAGACAGTTTTAATATAAGAGTCACAGTAGACAGTTTTAATCTAAGAGTCCCAGTAGACGGTTTTAATCTAAGAGTCACAGTAGACAGTTTTAATCTAAGAGTCACGGTAGACAGTTTTAATCTAAGAGTCACAGTAGACGGTTTTAATCTAAGAGTCACAATAGACGGTTTTAATCTAAGAGTCACAGTAGACGGTTTTAATCTAAGAGTCACAGTAGACAGTTTTAATCTAAGAGTCACAGTAGACAGTTTTAATCTGAGAGTCACAGTAGACAGTTTTAATCTAAGAGTCACAGTAGACAGTTTTTATCTAAGAGTCACAGTAGACGTTTTAATCTAAGAGTCACAGTAGACAGTTTTAATCTAAGAGTCACAGTAGACAGTTTTAATTTAAGAGTCACAGTAGACGGTTTTAATCTAAGAATCACAGTAGACGGTTTTAATCTAAGAATCACAGTAGACAGTTTTAATCTAAGAGTCACAGTAGACGGTTTTAAACTAAGAGTCACAGTAGGCAGTTTTAATCTCAGAGTCACAGTAGACAGTTTTAATCTAAGAGTCACAGTAGACGGTTTTATTCTAAGAATCACAGTAGACGGTTTTAATCTAAGAGTCACAGTAGACAGTTTTAATCTAAGAGTCACAGTAGACGGTTTTAATCTAAGAGTCACAGTAGACAGTTTTAATCTAAGAGTCACAGTAGACAGTTTTAATCTCAGAGTCACAGTAGACAGTTTTAATCTAAGAGTCACAGTAGACGGTTTTAATCTAAGAGTCACAGTAGACAGTTTTAATCTAAGAGTCACAGTAGAAGGTTTTAATCTAAGAGTCACAGTAGACAGTTTTAATCTAAGAGTCACAGTAGACAGTTTTAATCTAAGAGTCACAGTAGACGGTTTTAATCTAAGAGTCACAGTAGACGGTTTTAATCTAAGAGTCACAGTAGACGGCTTTAATCTAAGAGTTACAGTAGACGGTTTTAATCTAAGAGTCACAGTAGACAGTTTTATTCTAAGAGTCACAGTAGACAGTTTTAATCTAAGAGTCACATTAGACAGTTTTAATTTAAGAGTCACAGTAGACGGTTTTAATCTAAGAGTCACAGTAGACGTCTTTAATCTAAGAGTCACAGTAGACGGTTTTAATCTAAGAGTAACAATAGACAGTTTTAATCTAAGAGTCACAGTAGACAGTTTTAATCTAAGAGTCACAGTAGACAGTTTTAATTTAAGAGTCACAGTAGACGGTTTTAATCTAAGAGTCACAGTAGACAGTTTTAATGTTAGAGTCACAATAGACGGTTTTAATCTAAGAGTCACAGTAGACAGTTGTAATCTAAGAGTCACAGTGGACAGTTTTAATCTAAGAGTCACAGTAGACAGTTTTAATCTAAGAGTCACAGTAGACAGTTTTAATCTAAGAATCACAGTAGACGGTTTTAATCTAAGAGTCACAGTAGACAGTTTTAATCTAAGAGTCACAGTAGACGGTTTTAATCTAAGAATCACAGTAGACAGTTTTAATATAAGAGTCACAGTAGACAGTTTTAATCTAAGAGTCCCAGTAGACGGTTTTAATCTAAGAGTCACAGTAGACAGTTTTAATCTAAGAGTCACGGTAGACAGTTTTAATCTAAGAGTCACAGTAGACGGTTTTAATCTAAGAGTCACAATAGACGGTTTTAATCTAAGAGTCACAGTAGACGGTTTTAATCTAAGAGTCACAGTAGACAGTTTTAATCTAAGAGTCACAGTAGACAGTTTTAATCTGAGAGTCACAGTAGACGGTTTTTATCTAAAAATCACAGTGGACAGTTTTAATCTAAGAATCACAGTAGACAGTTTAAATCTAAGAGTCACAGTAGACAGTTTTAATCTAAGAGTCACAGTAGACAGTTTTAATCTAAGAGTCACAGTAGACGGTTTTAAACTAAGAGTCACAGTAGGCAGTTTTAATCTCAGAGTCACAGTAGACAGTTTTAATCTAAGAGTCACAGTAGACGGTTTTATTCTAAGAATCACAGTAGACGGTTTTAATCTAAGAGTCACAGTAGACAGTTTTAATCTAAGAGTCACAGTAGACGGTTTTAATCTAAGAGTCACAGTAGACAGTTTTAATCTAAGAGTCACAGTAGACAGTTTTAATCTCAGAGTCACAGTAGACAGTTTTAATCTAAGAGTCACAGTAGACGGTTTTAATCTAAGAGTCACAGTAGACAGTTTTAATCTAAGAGTCACAGTAGAAGGTTTTAATCTAAGAGTCACAGTAGACAGTTTTAATCTAAGAGTCACAGTAGACAGTTTTAATCTAAGAGTCACAGTAGACGGTTTTAATCTAAGAGTCACAGTAGACGGTTTTAATCTAAGAGTCACAGTAGACGGCTTTAATCTAAGAGTTACAGTAGACGGTTTTAATCTAAGAGTCACAGTAGACAGTTTTATTCTAAGAGTCACAGTAGACAGTTTTAATCTAAGAGTCACATTAGACAGTTTTAATTTAAGAGTCACAGTAGACGGTTTTAATCTAAGAGTCACAGTAGACGTCTTTAATCTAAGAGTCACAGTAGACGGTTTTAATCTAAGAGTAACAATAGACAGTTTTAATCTAAGAGTCACAGTAGACAGTTTTAATCTAAGAGTCACAGTAGACAGTTTTAATTTAAGAGTCACAGTAGACGGTTTTAATCTAAGAGTCACAGTAGACAGTTTTAATCTTAGAGTCACAATAGACGGTTTTAATCTAAGAGTCACAGTAGACAGTTGTAATCTAAGAGTCACAGTGGACAGTTTTAATCTAAGAGTCACAGTAGACAGTTTTAATCTAAGAGTCACAGTAGACAGTTTTAATCTAAGAATCACAGTAGACGGTTTTAATCTAAGAGTCACAGTAGACAGTTTTAATCTAAGAGTCACAGTAGACGGTTTTAATCTAAGAATCACAGTAGACAGTTTTAATATAAGAGTCACAGTAGACAGTTTTAATCTAAGAGTCCCAGTAGACGGTTTTAATCTAAGAGTCACAGTAGACAGTTTTAATCTAAGAGTCACGGTAGACAGTTTTAATCTAAGAGTCACAGTAGACGGTTTTAATCTAAGAGTCACAATAGACGGTTTTAATCTAAGAGTCACAGTAGACGGTTTTAATCTAAGAGTCACAGTAGACAGTTTTAATCTAAGAGTCACAGTAGACAGTTTTAATCTGAGAGTCACAGTAGACGGTTTTTATCTAAAAATCACAGTGGACAGTTTTAATCTAAGAATCACAGTAGACAGTTTAAATCTAAGAGTCACAGTAGACAGTTTTAATCTAAGAGTCACAGTAGACAGTTTTAATCTAAGAGTCACAGTAGACGGTTTTAATCTAAGAGTCACAGTAGACAGTTTTAATCTAAGAGTCACAGTAGACGATTTTAATCTAAGAATCACAGTAGACGGTTTTAATCTAAGAGTCACAGTAGATGGCTTTAATCTAAGAATCACAGTAGACGGTTTTAATCTAAGAGTCACAGTAGACGGTTTTAATCTAAGAATCACAGTAGACGGTTTTAATCTAACAGTCACAGTAGACAGTTTTAATCTAAGAGTCACAGTAGACGGTTTTATTCTAAGAATCACAGTAGACGGTTTTAATCTAAGAGTCACAGTAGACAGTTTTAATCTAAGAGTCACAGTAGACGGTTTTAATCTAAGAGTCACAGTAGACAGTTTTAATCTAAGAGTCACAGTAGACAGTTTTAATCTCAGAGTCACAGTAGACAGTTTTAATCTAAGAGTCACAGTAGACGGTTTTAATCTAAGAGTCACAGTAGACGGTTTTAATCTAAGAGTCACAGTAGAAGGTTTTAATCTAAGAGTCACAGTAGACAGTTTTAATCTAAGAGTCACAGTAGACAGTTTTAATCTAAGAGTCACAGTAGACGGTTTTAATCTAAGAGTCACAGTAGACGGTTTTAATCTAAGAGTCACAGTAGACGGCTTTAATCTAAGAGTTACAGTAGACGGTTTTAATCTAAGAGTCACAGTAGACAGTTTTATTCTAAGAGTCACAGTAGACAGTTTTAATCTAAGAGTCACATTAGACAGTTTTAATTTAAGAGTCACAGTAGACGGTTTTAATCTAAGAGTCACAGTAGACGTCTTTAATCTAAGAGTCACAGTAGACGGTTTTAATCTAAGAGTCACAGTAGACAGTTTTAATCTAAGAGTCACAGTAGACAGTTTTAATCTAAGAGTCACAGTAGACAGTTTTAATTTAAGAGTCACAGTAGACGGTTTTAATCTAAGAGTCACAGTAGACAGTTTTAATCTAAGAGTCACAGTAGACAGTTTTAATCTAAGAGTCACAGTAGACAGTTTTAATCTCAGAGTCACAGTAGACAGTTTTAATCTAAGAGTCACAGTAGACGGTTTTAATCTAAGAGTCACAGTAGACAGTTTTAATCTAAGAGTCACAGTAGAAGGTTTTAATCTAAGAGTCACAGTAGACAGTTTTAATCTAAGAGTCACAGTAGACAGTTTTAATCTAAGAGTCACAGTAGACGGTTTTAATCTAAGAGTCACAGTAGACGGTTTTAATCTAAGAGTCACAGTAGACGGCTTTAATCTAAGAGTTACAGTAGACGGTTTTAATCTAAGAGTCACAGTAGACAGTTTTATTCTAAGAGTCACAGTAGACAGTTTTAATCTAAGAGTCACATTAGACAGTTTTAATTTAAGAGTCACAGTAGACGGTTTTAATCTAAGAGTCACAGTAGACGTCTTTAATCTAAGAGTCACAGTAGACGGTTTTAATCTAAGAGTCACAGTAGACAGTTTTAATCTAAGAGTCACAGTAGACAGTTTTAATCTAAGAGTCACAGTAGACAGTTTTAATTTAAGAGTCACAGTAGACGGTTTTAATCTAAGAGTCACAATAGACAGTTTTAATCTAAGAGTCACAGTAGAAGGTTTTAATCTAAGAGTCACAGTAGACAGTTTTAATCTAAGAGTCACAGTAGACAGTTTTAATCTAAGAGTCACAGTAGACGGTTTTTATCTAAAAATCACAGTGGACAGTTTTAATCTAAGAATCACAGTAGACAGTTTAAATCTAAGAGTCACAGTAGACAGTTTTAATCTAAGAGTCACAGTAGACAGTTTTAATCTAAGAGTCACAGTAGACTGTTTTAATCTAAGAGTCACAGTAGACAGTTTTAATCTAAGAGTCACAGTAGACGATTTTAATCTAAGAATCACAGTAGACGGTTTTAATCTAAGAGTCACAGTAGATGGCTTTAATCTAAGAATCACAGTAGACGGTTTTAATCTAAGAGTCACAGTAGACGGTTTTAATCTAAGAATCACAGTAGACGGTTTTAATCTAACAGTCACAGTAGAGAGTTTTAATCTAAGAGTCACAGTAGACGATTTTAATCTAAGAGTCACAGTAGACGGTATTAATCTAAGAATCACAGTGGACAGTTTTAATCTAAGAATCACAGTAGACAGTTTTAATCTAAGAGTCACAGTAGACAGTTTTAATCTAAGAGTCACAGTAGACGATTTTAATCTAAGAGTCACAGTAGACAGTTTTAATCTAAGAATCACAGTGGACAGTTTTAATCTAAGAATCACAGTAGACAGTTTTAATCTAAGAGTCACAGTAGACAGTTTTAATCTAAGAGTCACAGTAGACGGTTTTAATCTAAGAGTCACAGTAGACAGTTTTAATCTAAGAATCACAGTGGACAGTTTTAATCTAAGAGTCACAGTAGACAGTTTTAATATAAGAGTCACAGTAGACAGTTTTAATCTAAGAGTCAGAGTAGACGGTTTTAATCTAAGAGTCACAGTAGACAGTTTTAATCTAAGAGTCACAGTAGACGGTTTTAATCTAAGAATCACAGTAGACAGCTTTAATATAAGAGTCACAGTAGACAGTTTTAATCTAAGAGTCACAGTAGACGGTTTTAATCTAAGAGTCACAGTAGACAGTTTTAATCTAAGAGTCACGGTAGACAGTTTTAATCTAAGAGTCACAGTAGACGATTTTAATCTAAGAGTCACAGTAGACAGTTTTAATCTAAGAGTCACAGTAGACGATTTTAATCTAAGAATCACAGTAGACGGTTTTAATCTAAGAGTCACAGTAGATGGCTTTAATCTAAGAATCACAGTAGACGGTTTTAATCTAAGAGTCACAGTAGACGGTTTTAATCTAAGAATCACAGTAGACGATTTTAATCTAACAGTCACAGTAGAGAGTTTTAATCTAAGAGTCACAGTAGACGGTTTTAATCTAAGAGTCAGAATAGACGGTTTTAATCTAACAGTCACAGTAGACGGTTTTAATCTAAGAGTCACAGTAGACAGTTGTAATCTAAGAATCACAGTAGACGGTTTTAATCTAAGAGTCACAGTAGACAGTTTTAATCTAAGAGTCACAGTAGACAGTTTTAATCTAAGAGTCACAGTAGACAGTTTTTATCTAAGAGTCACAGTAGACAGTTTTAATCTAAGAGTCACAGTAGACGGTATTAATCTAAGAATCACAGTGGACAGTTTTAATCTAAGAATCACAGTAGACAGTTTTAATCTAAGAGTCACAGTAGACAGTTTTAATCTAAGAGTCACAGTAGACGATTTTAATCTAAGAGTCACAGTAGACAGTTTTAATCTAAGAAACACAGTGGACAGTTTTAATCTAAGAATCACAGTAGACAGTTTTAATCTAAGAGTCACAGTAGACAGTTTTAATCTAAGAGTCACAGTAGACAGTTTTAATCTAAGAGTCACAGTAGACGGTTTTAATCTAAGAGTCACAGTAGACAGTTTTAATCTAAGAATCACAGTGGACAGTTTTAATCTAAGAGTCACAGTAGACAGTTTTAATATAAGAGTCACAGTAGACAGTTTTAATCTAAGAGTCAGAGTAGACGGTTTTAATCTAAGAGTCACAGTAGACAGTTTTAATCTAAGAGTCACAGTAGACGGTTTTAATCTAAGAATCACAGTAGACAGTTTTAATATAAGAGTCACAGTAGACAGTTTTAATCTAAGAGTCACAGTAGACGGTTTTAATCTAAGAGTCACAGTAGACAGTTTTAATCTAAGAGTCACAGTAGACGATTTTAATCTAAGAATCACAGTAGACGGTTTTAATCTAAGAGTCACAGTAGATGGCTTTAATCTAAGAATCACAGTAGACGGTTTTAATCTAAGAGTCACAGTAGACGGTTTTAATCTAAGAATCACAGTAGACGGTTTTAATCTAACAGTCACAGTAGAGAGTTTTAATCTAAGAGTCACAGTAGACGGTTTTAATCTAAGAGTCAGAATAGACGGTTTTAATCTAAGAATCACAGTAGACAGTTGTAATCTAAGAATCACAGTAGACGGTTTTAATCTAAGAGTCACAGTAGACAGTTTTAATCTAAGAGTCACAGTAGACAGTTTTAATCTAAGAGTCACAGTAGACAGTTTTTATCTAAGAGTCACAGTAGACAGTTTTAATCTAAGAGTCACAGTAGACGGTATTAATCTAAGAATCACAGTGGACAGTTTTAATCTAAGAATCACAGTAGACAGTTTTAATCTAAGAGTCACAGTAGACAGTTTTAATCTAAGAGTCACAGTAGACGATTTTAATCTAAGAGTCACAGTAGACAGTTTTAATCTAAGAATCACAGTGGACAGTTTTAATCTAAGAATCACAGTAGACAGTTTTAATCTAAGAGTCACAGTAGACAGTTTTAATCTAAGAGTCACAGTAGACGGTTTTAATCTAAGAGTCACAGTAGACAGTTTTAATCTAAGAATCACAGTGGACAGTTTTAATCTAAGAGTCACAGTAGACAGTTTTAATATAAGAGTCACAGTAGACAGTTTTAATCTAAGAGTCAGAGTAGACGGTTTTAATCTAAGAGTCACAGTAGACAGTTTTAATCTAAGAGTCACAGTAGACGGTTTTAATCTAAGAATCACAGTAGACAGCTTTAATATAAGAGTCACAGTAGACAGTTTTAATCTAAGAGTCACAGTAGACGGTTTTAATCTAAGAGTCACAGTAGACAGTTTTAATCTAAGAGTCACGGTAGACAGTTTTAATCTAAGAGTCACAGTAGACGATTTTAATCTAAGAGTCACAGTAGACAGTTTTAATCTAAGAGTCACAGTAGACGATTTTAATCTAAGAATCACAGTAGACGGTTTTAATCTAAGAGTCACAGTAGATGGCTTTAATCTAAGAATCACAGTAGACGGTTTTAATCTAAGAGTCACAGTAGACGGTTTTAATCTAAGAATCACAGTAGACGGTTTTAATCTAACAGTCACAGTAGAGAGTTTTAATCTAAGAGTCACAGTAGACGGTTTTAATCTAAGAGTCAGAATAGACGGTTTTAATCTAACAGTCACAGTAGACGGTTTTAATCTAAGAGTCACAGTAGACAGTTGTAATCTAAGAATCACAGTAGACGGTTTTAATCTAAGAGTCACAGTAGACAGTTTTAATCTAAGAGTCACAGTAGACAGTTTTAATCTAAGAGTCACAGTAGACAGTTTTTATCTAAGAGTCACAGTAGACAGTTTTAATCTAAGAGTCACAGTAGACGGTATTAATCTAAGAATCACAGTGGACAGTTTTAATCTAAGAATCACAGTAGACAGTTTTAATCTAAGAGTCACAGTAGACAGTTTTAATCTAAGAGTCACAGTAGACGATTTTAATCTAAGAGTCACAGTAGACAGTTTTAATCTAAGAAACACAGTGGACAGTTTTAATCTAAGAATCACAGTAGACAGTTTTAATCTAAGAGTCACAGTAGACAGTTTTAATCTAAGAGTCACAGTAGACAGTTTTAATCTAAGAGTCACAGTAGACGGTTTTAATCTAAGAGTCACAGTAGACAGTTTTAATCTAAGAATCACAGTGGACAGTTTTAATCTAAGAGTCACAGTAGACAGTTTTAATATAAGAGTCACAGTAGACAGTTTTAATCTAAGAGTCAGAGTAGACGGTTTTAATCTAAGAGTCACAGTAGACAGTTTTAATCTAAGAGTCACAGTAGACGGTTTTAATCTAAGAATCACAGTAGACAGTTTTAATATAAGAGTCACAGTAGACAGTTTTAATCTAAGAGTCACAGTAGACGGTTTTAATCTAAGAGTCACAGTAGACAGTTTTAATCTAAGAGTCACGGTAGACAGTTTTAATCTAAGAGTCACAGTAGACGGTTTTAATCTAAGAGTCACAATAGACGGTTTTAATCTAAGAGTCACAGTAGACGGTTTTAATCTAAGAGTCACAGTAGACAGTTTTAATCTAAGAGTCACAGTAGACAGTTTTAATCTAAGAGTCACAGTAGACGGTTTTTATCTAAAAATCAGAGTGGACAGTTTTAATCTAAGAATCACAGTAGACAGTTTTAATCTAAGAGTCACAGTAGACAGTTTTAATCTAAGAGTCACAGTAGACGATTTTAATCTAAGAATCACAGTAGACAGTTTTAATATAAGAGTCACAGTAGACAGTTTTAATCTAAGAATCACAGTGGACAGTTTTAATCTAAGAATCACAGTAGACAGTTTTAATCTAAGAGTCACAGTAGACAGTTTTAATCTAAGAGTCACAGTAGACAGTTTTAATCTAAGAGTCACAGTAGACGGTTTTAATCTAAGAGTCACAGTAGACAGTTTTAATCTAAGAATCACAGTGGACAGTTTTAATCTAAGAGTCACAGTAGACAGTTTTAATATAAGAGTCACAGTAGACAGTTTTAATCTAAGAGTCAGAGTAGACGGTTTTAATCTAAGAGTCACAGTAGACAGTTTTAATCTAAGAGTCACAGTAGACGGTTTTAATCTAAGAATCACAGTAGACAGTTTTAATATAAGAGTCACAGTAGACAGTTTTAATCTAAGAGTCACAGTAGACGGTTTTAATCTAAGAGTCACAGTAGACAGTTTTAATCTAAGAGTCACGGTAGACAGTTTTAATCTAAGAGTCACAGTAGACGGTTTTAATCTAAGAGTCACAATAGACGGTTTTAATCTAAGAGTCACAGTAGACGGTTTTAATCTAAGAGTCACAGTAGACAGTTTTAATCTAAGAGTCACAGTAGACAGTTTTAATCTAAGAGTCACAGTAGACGGTTTTTATCTAAAAATCAGAGTGGACAGTTTTAATCTAAGAATCACAGTAGACAGTTTTAATCTAAGAGTCACAGTAGACAGTTTTAATCTAAGAGTCACAGTAGACGATTTTAATCTAAGAGTCACAGTAGACAGTTTTAATCTAAGAAACACAGTGGACAGTTTTAATCTAAGAATCACAGTAGACAGTTTTAATCTAAGAGTCACAGTAGACAGTTTTAATCTAAGAGTCACAGTAGACAGTTTTAATCTAAGAGTCACAGTAGACGGTTTTAATCTAAGAGTCACAGTAGACAGTTTTAATCTAAGAATCACAGTGGACAGTTTTAATCTAAGAGTCACAGTAGACAGTTTTAATATAAGAGTCACAGTAGACAGTTTTAATCTAAGAGTCAGAGTAGACGGTTTTAATCTAAGAGTCACAGTAGACAGTTTTAATCTAAGAGTCACAGTAGACGGTTTTAATCTAAGAATCACAGTAGACAGTTTTAATATAAGAGTCACAGTAGACAGTTTTAATCTAAGAGTCACAGTAGACGGTTTTAATCTAAGAGTCACAGTAGACAGTTTTAATCTAAGAGTCACGGTAGACAGTTTTAATCTAAGAGTCACAGTAGACGGTTTTAATCTAAGAGTCACAATAGACGGTTTTAATCTAAGAGTCACAGTAGACGGTTTTAATCTAAGAGTCACAGTAGACAGTTTTAATCTAAGAGTCACAGTAGACAGTTTTAATCTAAGAGTCACAGTAGACGGTTTTTATCTAAAAATCAGAGTGGACAGTTTTAATCTAAGAATCACAGTAGACAGTTTTAATCTAAGAGTCACAGTAGACAGTTTTAATCTAAGAGTCACAGTAGACGATTTTAATCTAAGAATCACAGTAGACAGTTTTAATATAAGAGTCACAGTAGACAGTTTTAATCTAAGAATCACAGTGGACAGTTTTAATCTAAGAATCACAGTAGACAGTTTTAATCTAAGAGTCACAGTAGACAGTTTTAATCTAAGAGTCACAGTAGACAGTTTTAATCTAAGAGTCACAGTAGACGGTTTTAATCTAAGAGTCACAGTAGACAGTTTTAATCTAAGAATCACAGTGGACAGTTTTAATCTAAGAGTCACAGTAGACAGTTTTAATATAAGAGTCACAGTAGACAGTTTTAATCTAAGAGTCAGAGTAGACGGTTTTAATCTAAGAGTCACAGTAGACAGTTTTAATCTAAGAGTCACAGTAGACGGTTTTAATCTAAGAATCACAGTAGACAGTTTTAATATAAGAGTCACAGTAGACAGTTTTAATCTAAGAGTCACAGTAGACGGTTTTAATCTAAGAGTCACAGTAGACAGTTTTAATCTAAGAGTCACGGTAGACAGTTTTAATCTAAGAGTCACAGTAGACGGTTTTAATCTAAGAGTCACAATAGACGGTTTTAATCTAAGAGTCACAGTAGACGGTTTTAATCTAAGAGTCACAGTAGACAGTTTTAATCTAAGAGTCACAGTAGACAGTTTTAATCTAAGAGTCACAGTAGACGGTTTTTATCTAAAAATCAGAGTGGACAGTTTTAATCTAAGAATCACAGTAGACAGTTTTAATCTAAGAGTCACAGTAGACAGTTTTAATCTAAGAGTCACAGTAGACGATTTTAATCTAAGAGTCACAGTAGACAGTTTTAATCTAAGAATCACAGTGGACAGTTTTAATCTAAGAGTCACAGTAGACAGTTTTAATATAAGAGTCACAGTAGACAGTTTTAATCTAAGAGTCAGAGTAGACGGTTTTAATCTAAGAGTCACAGTAGACAGTTTTAATCTAAGAGTCACAGTAGACGGTTTTAATCTAAGAATCACAGTAGACAGTTTTAATATAAGAGTCACAGTAGACAGTTTTAATCTAAGAGTCACAGTAGACGGTTTTAATCTAAGAGTCACAGTAGACAGTTTTAATCTAAGAGTCACGGTAGACAGTTTTAATCTAAGAGTCACAGTAGACGGTTTTAATCTAAGAGTCACAATAGACGGTTTTAATCTAAGAGTCACAGTAGACGGTTTTAATCTAAGAGTCACAGTAGACAGTTTTAATCTAAGAGTCACAGTAGACAGTTTTAATCTAAGAGTCACAGTAGACGGTTTTTATCTAAAAATCAGAGTGGACAGTTTTAATCTAAGAATCACAGTAGACAGTTTTAATCTAAGAGTCACAGTAGACAGTTTTAATCTAAGAGTCACAGTAGACGATTTTAATCTAAGAGTCACAGTAGACAGTTTTAATCTAAGAATCACAGTGGACAGTTTTAATCTAAGAATCACAGTAGACAGTTTAAATCTAAGAGTCACAGTAGACAGTTTTAATCTAAGAGTCACAGTAGACAGTTTTAATCTAAGAGTCACAGTAGACGGTTTTAATCTAAGAGTCACAGTAGACAGTTTTAATCTAAGAGTCACAGTAGACGATTTTAATCTAAGAATCACAGTAGACGGTTTTAATCTAAGAGTCACAGTAGATGGCTTTAATCTAAGAATCACAGTAGACGGTTTTAATCTAAGAGTCACAGTAGACGGTTTTAATCTAAGAATCACAGTAGACGGTTTTAATCTAACAGTCACAGTAGAGAGTTTTAATCTAAGAGTCACAGTAGACGGTTTTAATCTAAGAGTCAGAATAGACGGTTTTAATCTAACAGTCACAGTAGACGGTTTTAATCTAAGAGTCACAGTAGACAGTTGTAATCTAAGAATCACAGTAGACGGTTTTAATCTAAGAGTCACAGTAGACAGTTTTAATCTAAGAGTCACAGTAGACAGTTTTAATCTAAGAGTCACAGTAGACAGTTTTTATCTAAGAGTCACAGTAGACAGTTTTAATCTAAGAGTCACAGTAGACGGTATTAATCTAAGAATCACAGTGGACAGTTTTAATCTAAGAATCACAGTAGACAGTTTTAATCTAAGAGTCACAGTAGACAGTTTTAATCTAAGAGTCACAGTAGACGATTTTAATCTAAGAGTCACAGTAGACAGTTTTAATCTAAGAATCACAGTGTACAGTTTTAATCTAAGAATCACAGTAGACAGTTTTAATCTAAGAGTCACAGTAGACAGTTTTAATCTAAGAGTCACAGTAGACAGTTTTAATCTAAGAGTCACAGTAGACGGTTTTAATCTAAGAGTCACAGTAGACAGTTTTAATCTAAGAATCACAGTGGACAGTTTTAATCTAAGAATCACAGTAGACAGTTTTAATCTAAGATTCACAGTAGACGGTTTTAATATAAGAATCACAGTAGACAGTTTTAATCTAAGTGTCACAGTAGACGGTTTTAATCTAAGAGTCACAGTCGACAGTTTTAATCTAAGAGTCACAGTAGACGGTTTTAATCTAAGAGTCACAGTAGACGGCTTTAATCTAAGAATCACAGTAGACGGTTTTAATCTAAGAGTCACAGTAGACGGTTTTAATCTAAGAATCACAGTAGACGGTTTTAATCTAACAGTCACAGTACACAGTTTTAATCTAAGAGTCACAGTAGACGGTTTTGATCTAAGAGTCACAGTAGACAGTTTTAATCTAAGAGTCACAGTAGACGATTTTAATCTAAGAGTCACAGTGGACAGTTTTAATCTAAGAGTCACAGGAGACAGTTTTAATCTAAGAGTCACAGTAGACGATTTTAATCTAAGAGTCACAGTGGACAGTTTTAATCTAAGAGTCACAGTAGACAGTTTCAATCTAAGAGTCACAGTAGACGGCTTTAATCTAAGAGTCACAGTAGACAGTTTTAATCTAAGAGTGACAGTAGACAGTTTTAATCTAAGAGTCAAGTAGACGATTTCAATCTAAGAGTCACAGTAGACGGTTTTAATCTAAGAATCACAGTAGACGGTTCTAATCTAGGAGTCACAGAAGACGGTTTTAATCTAAGAATCACAGTAGGCGGTTTTAATCTAACAGTCACAGTGGACAGTTTTAATCTAAGAGTCACAGTAGACGGTTTTAATCTAAGAGTCACAGTAAACGGTTTTAATCTAAGAGTCACAGTAGACGGTTTTAATCTAAGAATCACAGTAGACGGTTTTAATCTAAGAGTCACAGGAGACAGTATCAATCTAAGAGTCACAGTAGACAGCTTTAATCTAAGAGTCAAGTAGACGATTTCAATCTAAGAGTCACAGTAGACGGTTTTAATCTAAGAATCACAGTAGACAGTTTTAATATAAGAGTCACAGTAGACAGTTTTAATCTAAGAGTCACAGTAGACGGTTTTAATCTAAGAGTCACAGTAGACAGTTTTAATCTAAGAGTCACAGTAGACGATTTTAATCTAAGAATCACAGTAGACGGTTTTAATCTAAGAGTCACAGTAGATGGCTTTAATCTAAGAATCACAGTAGACGGTTTTAATCTAAGAGTCACAGTAGACAGTTTTAATCTAAGAGTCACAGTAGACGGTTTTAATCTAAGAGTCACAGTAGACGGTTTTAATCTAAGAGTCACAGTAGACGGCTTTAATCTAAGAGTTACAGTAGACGGTTTTAATCTAAGAGTCACAGTAGACAGTTTTATTCTAAGAGTCACAGTAGACAGTTTTAATCTAAGAGTCACATTAGACAGTTTTAATTTAAGAGTCACAGTAGACGGTTTTAATCTAAGAGTCACAGTAGACGTCTTTAATCTAAGAGTCACAGTAGACGGTTTTAATCTAAGAGTCACAATAGACAGTTTTAATCTAAGAGTCACAGTAGACAGTTTTAATCTAAGAGTCACAGTAGACAGTTTTAATTTAAGAGTCACAGTAGACGGTTTTAATCTAAGAGTCACAGTAGACAGTTTTAATCTTAGAGTCACAGTAGACGGTTTTAATCTAAGAGTCACAGTAGACAGTTGTAATCTAAGAGTCACAGTGGACAGTTTTAATCTAAGAGTCACAGTAGACAGTTTTAATCTAAGAGTCACAGTAGACAGTTTTAATCTAAGAATCACAGTAGACGGTTTTAATCTAAGAGTCACAGTAGACAGTTTTAATCTAAGAGTCACAGTAGACGGTTTTAATCTAAGAATCACAGTAGACAGTTTTAATATAAGAGTCACAGTAGACAGTTTTATTCTAAGAGTCACAGTAGACGGTTTTAATCTAAGAGTCACAGTAGACAGTTTTAATCTAAGAGTCACGGTAGACAGTTTTAATCTAAGAGTCACAGTAGACGGTTTTAATCTAAGAGTCACAATAGACGGTTTTAATCTAAGAGTCACAGTAGACGGTTTTAATCTAAGAGTCACAGTAGACGGTTTTAATCTAAGAATCACAGTAGACAGTTTTAATCTAAGAGTCACAGTAGACAGTTTAAATCTAAGAGTCACAGTAGACAGTTTTAATCTAAGAGTCACAGTAGACAGTTTTAATCTAAGAGTCACAGTAGACGGTTTTAATCTAAGAGTCACAGTAGACAGTTTTAATCTAAGAGTCACAGTAGACGATTTTAATCTAAGAATCACAGTAGACGGTTTTAATCTAAGAGTCACAGTAGACAGTTTTAATCTAAGAGTCACAGTAGACGGTTTTATTCTAAGAATCACAGTAGACGGTTTTAATCTAAGAATCACAGTAGACAGTTTTAATCTAAGAGTCACAGTAGACGGTTTTAATCTAAGAATCACAGTAGCCGGTTTTAATCTAAGAGTCACAGTAGACAGTTTAATCTAAGAGTGACAGTAGACAGTTTTAATCTAAGAGTGACAGTAGACAGTTTTAATCTAAGAGTCACAGTAGACGGTTTTAATCTAAGAGTCACAGTAGACGATTTTAATCTAAGAATCACAGTAGACGGTTTTAATCTAAGAATCACAGTGGACAGTTTTAATCTAAGAATCACAGTAGACGGTTTTAATCTAAGAATCACAGTGGACAGTTTTAATCTAAGAGTCACAGTAGACGGTTTTAATCTAAGAGTCACAGTAAACAGTTTTAATCTAAGAGTCACAGTAGACAGTTTTAATCTAAGAGTCACAGTAGACGGTTTTAATGTAAGAGTGACAGTAGACAGTTTTAATCTAAGAGTCACAGTAGACGATTTTAATCTAAGAGTCACAGTAGACAGTTTTAAGCTAAGAGTCACAGTAGACAGTTTTTATCTAAGAGTCACAGTAGACGTTTTAATCTAAGAGTCACAGTAGACAGTTTTAATCTAAGAGTCACAGTAGACAGTTTTAATTTAAGAGTCACAGTAGACGGTTTTAATCTAAGAATCACAGTAGACGGTTTTAATCTAAGAATCACAGTAGACAGTTTTAATCTAAGAGTCACAGTAGACGGTTTTAAACTAAGAGTCACAGTAGGCAGTTTTAATCTCAGAGTCACAGTAGACAGTTTTAATCTAAGAGTCACAGTAGACGGTTTTATTCTAAGAATCACAGTAGACGGTTTTAATCTAAGAGTCACAGTAGACAGTTTTAATCTAAGAGTCACAGTAGACGGTTTTAATCTAAGAGTCACAGTAGACAGTTTTAATCTAAGAGTCACAGTAGACAGTTTTAATCTCAGAGTCACAGTAGACAGTTTTAATCTAAGAGTCACAGTAGACGGTTTTAATCTAAGAGTCACAGTAGACAGTTTTAATCTAAGAGTCACAGTAGAAGGTTTTAATCTAAGAGTCACAGTAGACAGTTTTAATCTAAGAGTCACAGTAGACAGTTTTAATCTAAGAGTCACAGTAGACGGTTTTAATCTAAGAGTCACAGTAGACGGTTTTAATCTAAGAGTCACAGTAGACGGCTTTAATCTAAGAGTTACAGTAGACGGTTTTAATCTAAGAGTCACAGTAGACAGTTTTATTCTAAGAGTCACAGTAGACAGTTTTAATCTAAGAGTCACATTAGACAGTTTTAATTTAAGAGTCACAGTAGACGGTTTTAATCTAAGAGTCACAGTAGACGTCTTTAATCTAAGAGTCACAGTAGACGGTTTTAATCTAAGAGTCACAATAGACAGTTTTAATCTAAGAGTCACAGTAGACAGTTTTAATCTAAGAGTCACAGTAGACAGTTTTAATTTAAGAGTCACAGTAGACGGTTTTAATCTAAGAGTCACAGTAGACAGTTTTAATCTTAGAGTCACAATAGACGGTTTTAATCTAAGAGTCACAGTAGACAGTTGTAATCTAAGAGTCACAGTGGACAGTTTTAATCTAAGAGTCACAGTAGACAGTTTTAATCTAAGAGTCACAGTAGACAGTTTTAATCTAAGAATCACAGTAGACGGTTTTAATCTAAGAGTCACAGTAGACAGTTTTAATCTAAGAGTCACAGTAGACGGTTTTAATCTAAGAATCACAGTAGACAGTTTTAATATAAGAGTCACAGTAGACAGTTTTAATCTAAGAGTCCCAGTAGACGGTTTTAATCTAAGAGTCACAGTAGACAGTTTTAATCTAAGAGTCACGGTAGACAGTTTTAATCTAAGAGTCACAGTAGACGGTTTTAATCTAAGAGTCACAATAGACGGTTTTAATCTAAGAGTCACAGTAGACGGTTTTAATCTAAGAGTCACAGTAGACAGTTTTAATCTAAGAGTCACAGTAGACAGTTTTAATCTGAGAGTCACAGTAGACGGTTTTTATCTAAAAATCACAGTGGACAGTTTTAATCTAAGAATCACAGTAGACAGTTTAAATCTAAGAGTCACAGTAGACAGTTTTAATCTAAGAGTCACAGTAGACAGTTTTAATCTAAGAGTCACAGTAGACGGTTTTAATCTAAGAGTCACAGTAGACAGTTTTAATCTAAGAGTCACAGTAGACGATTTTAATCTAAGAATCACAGTAGACGGTTTTAATCTAAGAGTCACAGTAGATGGCTTTAATCTAAGAATCACAGTAGACGGTTTTAATCTAAGAGTCACAGTAGACGGTTTTAATCTAAGAATCACAGTAGACGGTTTTAATCTAAGAGTCACAGTAGACAGTTTTAATCTAAGAGTCACAGTAGACGGTTTTATTCTAAGAATCACAGTAGACGGTTTTAATCTAAGAGTCACAGTAGACAGTTTTAATCTAAGAGTCACAGTAGACGGTTTTAATCTAAGAGTCACAGTAGACAGTTTTAATCTAAGAGTCACAGTAGACAGTTTTAATCTCAGAGTCACAGTAGACAGTTTTAATCTAAGAGTCACAGTAGACGGTTTTAATCTAAGAGTCACAGTAGACGGTTTTAATCTAAGAGTCACAGTAGAAGGTTTTAATCTAAGAGTCACAGTAGACAGTTTTAATCTAAGAGTCACAGTAGACAGTTTTAATCTAAGAGTCACAGTAGACGGTTTTAATCTAAGAGTCACAATAGACGGTTTTAATCTAAGAGTCACAGTAGACGGCTTTAATCTAAGAGTTACAGTAGACGGTTTTAATCTAAGAGTCACAGTAGACAGTTTTATTCTAAGAGTCACAGTAGACAGTTTTAATCTAAGAGTCACATTAGACAGTTTTAATTTAAGAGTCACAGTAGACGGTTTTAATCTAAGAGTCACAGTAGACGTCTTTAATCTAAGAGTCACAGTAGACGGTTTTAATCTAAGAGTCACAGTAGACAGTTTTAATCTAAGAGTCACAGTAGACAGTTTTAATCTAAGAGTCACAGTAGACAGTTTTAATTTAAGAGTCACAGTAGACAGTTTTAATCTAAGAGTCACAGTAGACAGTTTTAATCTAAGAGTCACAGTAGACAGTTTTAATCTAAGAGTCACAGTAGACAGTTTTAATCTCAGAGTCACAGTAGACAGTTTTAATCTAAGAGTCACAGTAGACGGTTTTAATCTAAGAGTCACAGTAGACAGTTTTAATCTAAGAGTCACAGTAGAAGGTTTTAATCTAAGAGTCACAGTAGACAGTTTTAATCTAAGAGTCACAGTAGACAGTTTTAATCTAAGAGTCACAGTAGACGGTTTTAATCTAAGAGTCACAGTAGACGGTTTTAATCTAAGAGTCACAGTAGACGGCTTTAATCTAAGAGTTACAGTAGACGGTTTTAATCTAAGAGTCACAGTAGACAGTTTTATTCTAAGAGTCACAGTAGACAGTTTTAATCTAAGAGTCACATTAGACAGTTTTAATTTAAGAGTCACAGTAGACGGTTTTAATCTAAGAGTCACAGTAGACGTTTTTAATCTAAGAGTCACAGTAGACGGTTTTAATCTAAGAGTCACAGTAGACAGTTTTAATCTAAGAGTCACAGTAGACAGTTTTAATCTAAGAGTCACAGTAGACAGTTTTAATTTAAGAGTCACAGTAGACGGTTTTAATCTAAGAGTCACAATAGACAGTTTTAATCTAAGAGTCACAGTAGAAGGTTTTAATCTAAGAGTCACAGTAGACAGTTTTAATCTAAGAGTCACAGTAGACAGTTTTAATCTAAGAGTCACAGTAGACGGTTTTTATCTAAAAATCACAGTGGACAGTTTTAATCTAAGAATCACAGTAGACAGTTTAAATCTAAGAGTCACAGTAGACAGTTTTAATCTAAGAGTCACAGTAGACAGTTTTAATCTAAGAGTCACAGTAGACGGTTTTAATCTAAGAGTCACAGTAGACAGTTTTAATCTAAGAGTCACAGTAGACGATTTTAATCTAAGAATCACAGTAGACGGTTTTAATCTAAGAGTCACAGTAGATGGCTTTAATCTAAGAATCACAGTAGACGGTTTTAATCTAAGAGTCACAGTAGACGGTTTTAATCTAAGAATCACAGTAGACGGTTTTAATCTAACAGTCACAGTAGAGAGTTTTAATCTAAGAGTCACAGTAGACGATTTTAATCTAAGAGTCACAGTAGACGGTATTAATCTAAGAATCACAGTGGACAGTTTTAATCTAAGAATCACAGTAGACAGTTTTAATCTAAGAGTCACAGTAGACAGTTTTAATCTAAGAGTCACAGTAGACGATTTTAATCTAAGAGTCACAGTAGACAGTTTTAATCTAAGAATCACAGTGGACAGTTTTAATCTAAGAATCACAGTAGACAGTTTTAATCTAAGAGTCACAGTAGACAGTTTTAATCTAAGAGTCACAGTAGACGGTTTTAATCTAAGAGTCACAGTAGACAGTTTTAATCTAAGAATCACAGTGGACAGTTTTAATCTAAGAGTCACAGTAGACAGTTTTAATATAAGAGTCACAGTAGACAGTTTTAATCTAAGAGTCAGAGTAGACGGTTTTAATCTAAGAGTCACAGTAGACAGTTTTAATCTAAGAGTCACAGTAGACGGTTTTAATCTAAGAATCACAGTAGACAGCTTTAATATAAGAGTCACAGTAGACAGTTTTAATCTAAGAGTGACAGTAGACGGTTTTAATCTAAGAGTCACAGTAGACAGTTTTAATCTAAGAGTCACGGTAGACAGTTTTAATCTAAGAGTCACAGTAGACGATTTTAATCTAAGAGTCACAGTAGACAGTTTTAATCTAAGAGTCACAGTAGACGATTTTAATCTAAGAATCACAGTAGACGGTTTTAATCTAAGAGTCACAGTAGATGGCTTTAATCTAAGAATCACAGTAGACGGTTTTAATCTAAGAGTCACAGTAGACGGTTTTAATCTAAGAATCACAGTAGACGGTTTTAATCTAACAGTCACAGTAGAGAGTTTTAATCTAAGAGTCACAGTAGACGGTTTTAATCTAAGAGTCAGAATAGACGGTTTTAATCTAAGAGTCACAGTAGACGGTTTTAATCTAAGAGTCACAGTAGACAGTTGTAATCTAAGAATCACAGTAGACGGTTTTAATCTAAGAGTCACAGTAGACAGTTTTAATCTAAGAGTCACAGTAGACAGTTTTAATCTAAGAGTCACAGTAGACAGTTTTTATCTAAGAGTCACAGTAGACAGTTTTAATCTAAGAGTCACAGTAGACGGTATTAATCTAAGAATCACAGTGGACAGTTTTAATCTAAGAATCACAGTAGACAGTTTTAATCTAAGAGTCACAGTAGACAGTTTTAATCTAAGAGTCACAGTAGACGATTTTAATCTAAGAGTCACAGTAGACAGTTTTAATCTAAGAAACACAGTGGACAGTTTTAATCTAAGAATCACAGTAGACAGTTTTAATCTAAGAGTCACAGTAGACAGTTTTAATCTAAGAGTCACAGTAGACAGTTTTAATCTAAGAGTCACAGTAGACGGTTTTAATCTAAGAGTCACAGTAGACAGTTTTAATCTAAGAATCACAGTGGACAGTTTTAATCTAAGAGTCACAGTAGACAGTTTTAATATAAGAGTCACAGTAGACAGTTTTAATCTAAGAGTCAGAGTAGACGGTTTTAATCTAAGAGTCACAGTAGACAGTTTTAATCTAAGAGTCACAGTAGACGGTTTTAATCTAAGAATCACAGTAGACAGTTTTAATATAAGAGTCACAGTAGACAGTTTTAATCTAAGAGTCACAGTAGACGGTTTTAATCTAAGAGTCACAGTAGACAGTTTTAATCTAAGAGTCACAGTAGACGATTTTAATCTAAGAATCACAGTAGACGGTTTTAATCTAAGAGTCACAGTAGATGGCTTTAATCTAAGAATCACAGTAGACGGTTTTAATCTAAGAGTCACAGTAGACGGTTTTAATCTAAGAATCACAGTAGACGGTTTTAATCTAACAGTCACAGTAGAGAGTTTTAATCTAAGAGTCACAGTAGACGGTTTTAATCTAAGAGTCAGAATAGACGGTTTTAATCTAAGAATCACAGTAGACAGTTGTAATCTAAGAATCACAGTAGACGGTTTTAATCTAAGAGTCACAGTAGACAGTTTTAATCTAAGAGTCACAGTAGACAGTTTTAATCTAAGAGTCACAGTAGACAGTTTTTATCTAAGAGTCACAGTAGACAGTTTTAATCTAAGAGTCACAGTAGACGGTATTAATCTAAGAATCACAGTGGACAGTTTTAATCTAAGAATCACAGTAGACAGTTTTAATCTAAGAGTCACAGTAGACAGTTTTAATCTAAGAGTCACAGTAGACGATTTTAATCTAAGAGTCACAGTAGACAGTTTTAATCTAAGAATCACAGTGGACAGTTTTAATCTAAGAATCACAGTAGACAGTTTTAATCTAAGAGTCACAGTAGACAGTTTTAATATAAGAGTCACAGTAGACAGTTTTAATCTAAGAGTCAGAGTAGACGGTTTTAATCTAAGAGTCACAGTAGACAGTTTTAATCTAAGAGTCACAGTAGACGGTTTTAATCTAAGAATCACAGTAGACAGCTTTAATATAAGAGTCACAGTAGACAGTTTTAATCTAAGAGTCACAGTAGACGGTTTTAATCTAAGAGTCACAGTAGACAGTTTTAATCTAAGAGTCACGGTAGACAGTTTTAATCTAAGAGTCACAGTAGACGATTTTAATCTAAGAGTCACAGTAGACAGTTTTAATCTAAGAGTCACAGTAGACGATTTTAATCTAAGAATAACAGTAGACGGTTTTAATCTAAGAGTCACAGTAGATGGCTTTAATCTAAGAATCACAGTAGACGGTTTTAATCTAAGAGTCACAGTAGACGGTTTTAATCTAAGAATCGCAGTAGACGGTTTTAATCTAACAGTCACAGTAGAGAGTTTTAATCTAAGAGTCACAGTAGACGGTTTTAATCTAAGAGTCAGAATAGACGGTTTTAATCTAACAGTCACAGTAGACGGTTTTAATCTAAGAGTCACAGTAGACAGTTGTAATCTAAGAATCACAGTAGACGGTTTTAATCTAAGAGTCACAGTAGACAGTTTTAATCTAAGAGTCACAGTAGACAGTTTTAATCTAAGAGTCACAGTAGACAGTTTTTATCTAAGAGTCACAGTAGACAGTTTTAATCTAAGAGTCACAGTAGACGGTATTAATCTAAGAATCACAGTGGACAGTTTTAATCTAAGAATCACAGTAGACAGTTTTAATCTAAGAGTCACAGTAGACAGTTTTAATCTAAGAGTCACAGTAGACGATTTTAATCTAAGAGTCACAGTAGACAGTTTTAATCTAAGAAACACAGTGGACAGTTTTAATCTAAGAATCACAGTAGACAGTTTTAATCTAAGAGTCACAGTAGACAGTTTTAATCTAAGAGTCACAGTAGACAGTTTTAATCTAAGAGTCACAGTAGACGGTTTTAATCTAAGAGTCACAGTAGACAGTTTTAATCTAAGAATCACAGTGGACAGTTTTAATCTAAGAGTCACAGTAGACAGTTTTAATATAAGAGTCACAGTAGACAGTTTTAATCTAAGAGTCAGAGTAGACGGTTTTAATCTAAGAGTCACAGTAGACAGTTTTAATCTAAGAGTCACAGTAGACGGTTTTAATCTAAGAATCACAGTAGACAGTTTTAATATAAGAGTCACAGTAGACAGTTTTAATCTAAGAGTCACAGTAGACGGTTTTAATCTAAGAGTCACAGTAGACAGTTTTAATCTAAGAGTCACGGTAGACAGTTTTAATCTAAGAGTCACAGTAGACGGTTTTAATCTAAGAGTCACAATAGACGGTTTTAATCTAAGAGTCACAGTAGACGGTTTTAATCTAAGAGTCACAGTAGACAGTTTTAATCTAAGAGTCACAGTAGACAGTTTTAATCTAAGAGTCACAGTAGACGGTTTTTATCTAAAAATCAGAGTGGACAGTTTTAATCTAAGAATCACAGTAGACAGTTTTAATCTAAGAGTCACAGTAGACAGTTTTAATCTAAGAGTCACAGTAGACGATTTTAATCTAAGAGTCACAGTAGACAGTTTTAATCTAAGAATCACAGTGGACAGTTTTAATCTAAGAATCACAGTAGACAGTTTTAATCTAAGAGTCACAGTAGACAGTTTTAATCTAAGAGTCACAGTAGACAGTTTTAATCTAAGAGTCACAGTAGACGGTTTTAATCTAAGAGTCACAGTAGACAGTTTTAATCTAAGAATCACAGTGGACAGTTTTAATCTAAGAGTCACAGTAGACAGTTTTAATATAAGAGTCACAGTAGACAGTTTTAATCTAAGAGTCAGAGTAGACGGTTTTAATCTAAGAGTCACAGTAGACAGTTTTAATCTAAGAGTCACAGTAGACGGTTTTAATCTAAGAATCACAGTAGACAGTTTTAATATAAGAGTCACAGTAGACAGTTTTAATCTAAGAGTCACAGTAGACGGTTTTAATCTAAGAGTCACAGTAGACAGTTTCAATCTAAGAGTCACGGTAGACAGTTTTAATCTAAGAGTCACAGTAGACGGTTTTAATCTAAGAGTCACAATAGACGGTTTTAATCTAAGAGTCACAGTAGACGGTTTTAATCTAAGAGTCACAGTAGACAGTTTTAATCTAAGAGTCACAGTAGACAGTTTTAATCTAAGAGTCACAGTAGACGGTTTTTATCTAAAAATCAGAGTGGACAGTTTTAATCTAAGAATCACAGTAGACAGTTTTAATCTAAGAGTCACAGTAGACAGTTTTAATCTAAGAGTCACAGTAGACGATTTTAATCTAAGAGTCACAGTAGACAGTTTTAATCTAAGAATCACAGTGGACAGTTTTAATCTAAGAGTCACAGTAGACAGTTTTAATATAAGAGTCACAGTAGACAGTTTTAATCTAAGAGTCAGAGTAGACGGTTTTAATCTAAGAGTCACAGTAGACAGTTTTAATCTAAGAGTCACAGTAGACGGTTTTAATCTAAGAATCACAGTAGACAGTTTTAATATAAGAGTCACAGTAGACAGTTTTAATCTAAGAGTCACAGTAGACGGTTTTAATCTAAGAGTCACAGTAGACAGTTTTAATCTAAGAGTCACGGTAGACAGTTTTAATCTAAGAGTCACAGTAGACGGTTTTAATCTAAGAGTCACAATAGACGGTTTTAATCTAAGAGTCACAGTAGACGGTTTTAATCTAAGAGTCACAGTAGACAGTTTTAATCTAACAGTCACAGTAGACAGTTTTAATCTAAGAGTCACAGTAGACGGTTTTTATCTAAAAATCAGAGTGGACAGTTTTAATCTAAGAATCACAGTAGACAGTTTTAATCTAAGAGTCACAGTAGACAGTTTTAATCTAAGAGTCACAGTAGACGATTTTAATCTAAGAGTCACAGTAGACAGTTTTAATCTAAGAATCACAGTGGACAGTTTTAATCTAAGAATCACAGTAGACAGTTTAAATCTAAGAGTCACAGTAGACAGTTTTAATCTAAGAGTCACAGTAGACAGTTTTAATCTAAGAGTCACAGTAGACGGTTTTAATCTAAGAGTCACAGTAGACAGTTTTAATCTAAGAGTCACAGTAGACGATTTTAATCTAAGAATCACAGTAGACGGTTTTAATCTAAGAGTCACAGTAGATGGCTTTAATCTAAGAATCACAGTAGACGGTTTTAATCTAAGAGTCACAGTAGACGGTTTTAATCTAAGAATCACAGTAGACGGTTTTAATCTAACAGTCACAGTAGAGAGTTTTAATCTAAGAGTCACAGTAGACGGTTTTAATCTAAGAGTCAGAATAGACGGTTTTAATCTAACAGTCACAGTAGACGGTTTTAATCTAAGAGTCACAGTAGACAGTTGTAATCTAAGAATCACAGTAGACGGTTTTAATCTAAGAGTCACAGTAGACAGTTTTAATCTAAGAGTCACAGTAGACAGTTTTAATCTAAGAGTCACAGTAGACAGTTTTTATCTAAGAGTCACAGTAGACAGTTTTAATCTAAGAGTCACAGTAGACGGTATTAATCTAAGAATCACAGTGGACAGTTTTAATCTAAGAATCACAGTAGACAGTTTTAATCTAAGAGTCACAGTAGACAGTTTTAATCTAAGAGTCACAGTAGACGATTTTAATCTAAGAGTCACAGTAGACAGTTTTAATCTAAGAATCACAGTGTACAGTTTTAATCTAAGAATCACAGTAGACAGTTTTAATCTAAGAGTCACAGTAGACAGTTTTAATCTAAGAGTCACAGTAGACAGTTTTAATCTAAGAGTCACAGTAGACGGTTTTAATCTAAGAGTCACAGTAGACAGTTTTAATCTAAGAATCACAGTGGACAGTTTTAATCTAAGAATCACAGTAGACAGTTTTAATCTAAGATTCACAGTAGACGGTTTTAATATAAGAATCACAGTAGACAGTTTTAATCTAAGTGTCACAGTAGACGGTTTTAATCTAAGAGTCACAGTCGACAGTTTTAATCTAAGAGTCACAGTAGACGGTTTTAATCTAAGAGTCACAGTAGACGGCTTTAATCTAAGAATCACAGTAGACGGTTTTAATCTAAGAGTCACAGTAGACGGTTTTAATCTAAGAATCACAGTAGACGGTTTTAATCTAACAGTCACAGTACACAGTTTTAATCTAAGAGTCACAGTAGACGGTTTTGATCTAAGAGTCACAGTAGACAGTTTTAATCTAAGAGTCACAGTAGACGATTTTAATCTAAGAGTCACAGTGGACAGTTTTAATCTAAGAGTCACAGGAGACAGTTTTAATCTAAGAGTCACAGTAGACGATTTTAATCTAAGAGTCACAGTGGACAGTTTTAATCTAAGAGTCACAGTAGACAGTTTCAATCTAAGAGTCACAGTAGACGGCTTTAATCTAAGAGTCACAGTAGACAGTTTTAATCTAAGAGTGACAGTAGACAGTTTTAATCTAAGAGTCAAGTAGACGATTTCAATCTAAGAGTCACAGTAGACGGTTTTAATCTAAGAATCACAGTAGACGGTTCTAATCTAGGAGTCACAGAAGACGGTTTTAATCTAAGAATCACAGTAGGCGGTTTTAATCTAACAGTCACAGTGGACAGTTTTAATCTAAGAGTCACAGTAGACGGTTTTAATCTAAGAGTCACAGTAAACGGTTTTAATCTAAGAGTCACAGTAGACGGTTTTAATCTAAGAATCACAGTAGACGGTTTTAATCTAAGAGTCACAGGAGACAGTATTAATCTAAGAGTCACAGTAGACAGCTTTAATCTAAGAGTCAAGTAGACGATTTCAATCTAAGAGTCACAGTAGACGGTTTTAATCTAAGAATCACAGTAGACGGTTCTAATCTAGGAGTCACAGAAGACGGTTTTAATCTAAGAATCACAGTAGGCGGTTTTAATCTAACAGTCACAGTGGACAGTTTTAATCTAAGAGTCACAGTAGACGGTTTTAATCTAAGAGTCACAGTAAACGGTTTTAATCTAAGAGTCACAGTAGACGGTTTTAATCTAAGAATCACAGTAGACGGTTTTAATCTAACAGTCACAGTAGACAGTTTTAATCTAAGAGTCACAGTAGACAGTTTTAATCTAAGAGTCACAGTAGACGGTTTTAGTCTAAGAGTCACAGTAGACGGTTTTAATCTAAGAATCACAGTAGACGGTTTTAATCTAACAGTCACAGTAGACAGTTTTACTCTATCAGTCACAGTAGACAGTTTTAATCTAAGAGTCACAGTAGACGGTTTTAATCTAAGAGTCACAGTAGACGGTTTTAATCTAAGAGTCACAGTAGACGGTTTTAATCTAAGAGTCACAGTAGACGGTTTTAATCTAAGAGTCACAGTAGACAGCTTTAATCTAAGAGTCAAGTAGACGATTTCAATCTAAGAGTCACAGTAGACGGTTTTAATCTAAGAATCACAGTAGACGGTTCTAATCTAGGAGTCACAGAAGACGGTTTTAATCTAAGAATCACAGTAGGCGGTTTTAATCTAACAGTCACAGTGGACAGTTTTAATCTAAGAGTCACAGTAGACGGTTTTAATCTAAGAGTCACAGTAAACGGTTTTAATCTAAGAGTCACAGTAGACGGTTTTAATCTAAGAATCACAGTAGACGGTTTTAATCTAACAGTCACAGTAGACAGTTTTAATCTAAGAGTCACAGTAGACAGTTTTAATCTAAGAGTCACAGTAGACGGTTTTAGTCTAAGAGTCACAGTAGACGGTTTTAATCTAAGAATCACAGTAGACGGTTTTAATCTAACAGTCACAGTAGACAGTTTTACTCTATCAGTCACAGTAGACAGTTTTAATCTAAGAGTCACAGTAGACGGTTTTAATCTAAGAGTCACAGTAGACGGTTTTAATCTAAGAGTCACAGTAGACGGTTTTAATCTAAGAGTCACAGTAGACGGTTTTAATCTAAGAGTCACAGTAGACGGTTTTAATCTAAGAATCACAGTAGACGGTTTTAATCTAACAGTCACAGTAGACAGTTTTATTCTATCAGTCACAGTAGACAGTTTTAATCTAAGAGTCACAGTAGACTGTTTTAATCTAAGAGTCACAGTAGACGGTTTTAATCAAAGAGTCAAGTAGACAGTTTTAATCTAAGAGTCACAGTAGACAGTTTTAATCTAAGAGTCACAGTAGACAGTTTTAATCTAAGAGTCACAGTAGACGGTTTTAATCTAAGAGTCACAGTAGACGATTTTATTCTAAGAGTGACAGTAGACAGTTTTAATCTAAGAGTCACAGTAGACGGTTTTAATCTAAGAGTCACAGTAGACGGTTTTAATCTAAGAATTACAGTAGACGGTTTTAATCTAACAGTCACAGTAGAGAGTTTTAATCTAAGAGTCACAGTAGACGGTTTTAATCTAAGAGTCACAATAGACGGTTTTAATCTAACAGTCACAGTAGACGGTTTTAATCTAAGAGTCACAGTAGACAGTTGTAATCTAAGAATCACAGTAGACGGTTTTAATCTAAGAGTCACAGTAGACAATTTTAATCTAAGAGTCACAGTAGACAGTTTTAATCCAAGAGTCACAGTAGACAGTTTTTATCTAAGAGTCACAGTAGACAGTTTTAATCTAAGAGTTACAGTAGACGGTATTAATCTAAGAATCACAGTGGACAGTTTTAATCTAAGAATCACAGTAGACAGTTTTAATCTAAGAGTCACAGTAGACAGTTTTAATCTAAGAGTCACAGTAGACGATTTTAATCTAAGAGTCACAGTAGACAGTTTTAATCTAAGAATCACAGTGGACAGTTTTAATCTAAGAATCACAGTAGACAGTTTTAATCTAAGAGTCACAGTAGACAGTTTTAATCTAAGAGTCACAGTAGACAGTTTTAATCTAAGAGTCACAGTAGACGGTTTTAATCTAAGAGTCACAGTAGACAGTTTTAATCTAAGAATCACAGTAGACGGTTTTAATCTAAGAATCACAGTCGACAGTTTTAATCTAAGAGTCAAAGTAGACAGTTTTAATCTAAGAGTCACAGTAGACGGCTTTAATCTAAGAATCACAGTAGACGGTTTTAATCTAAGAGTCACAGTAGACGGTTTTAATGTAAGAATCACAGTAGACGGTTTTAATCTAACAGTCACAGTAGACAGTTTTAATCTAAGAGTCACAGTAGACAGTTTTGATCTAAGTGTCACAGTAGACAGTTTTAATCTAAGAGTCACAGTAGACGATTTTAATCTAAGAGTCACAGTGGACAGTTTTAATCTAAGAGTCACAGGAGACAGTTTTAATCTAAGAGTCACAGTAGACAGTTTTAATCTAAGAGTCACAGTAGACAGTTTTAATCTAAGAGTCACAGTAGACGTTTTTAATCTAAGAGTCACAGTAGACGATTTTAATCTAAGAGTGACAGTAGACAGTTTTAGTCTAAGAGTCACAGTAGACGGTTTTAATCTAAGAGTCACAGTAGACGGTTTTAATCTAAGAATCACAGTGGACAGTTTTAATCTAAGAATCACAGTAGACAGTTTTAATCTAAGATTCACAGTAAACGGTTTTAATCTAAGAATCACAGTAGACAGTTTTAATCTAAGTGTCACAGTAGACGGTTTTAATCTAAGAGTCACAGTCGACAGTTTTAATCTAAGAGTCACAGTAGACGGTTTTAATCTAAGAATTACAGTAGACGGTTTTAATCTAACAGTCACAGTAGAGAGTTTTAATCTAAGAGTCACAGTAGACGGTTTTAATCTAAGAATTACAGTACACGGTTTTAATCTAACAGTCACAGTAGAGAGTTTTAATCTAAGAGTCACAGTAGACGGTTTTAATCTAAGAGTCACAATAGACGGTTTTAATCTAACAGTCACAGTAGACGGTTTTAATCTAAGAGTCACAGTAGACAGTTGTAATCTAAGAATCACAGTAGACGGTTTTAATCTAAGAATCACAGTAGACAATTTTAATCTAAGAGTCACAGTAGACAGTTTTAATCCAAGAGTCACAGTAGACAGTTTTTATCTAAGAGTCACAGTAGACAGTTTTAATCTAAGAGTCACAGTAGACGGTATTAATCTAGGAATCACAGTGGACAGTTTTAATCTAAGAATCACAGTAGACAGTTTTAATCTAAGAGTCACAGTAGACAGTTTTAATCAAAGAGTCACAGTAGACGATTTTAATCTAAGAGTCACAGTAGACAGTTTTAATCTAAGAATCACAGTGGACAGTTTTAATCTAAGAATCACAGTAGACAGTTTTAATCTAAGAGTCACAGTAGACAGTTTTAATCTAAGAGTCACAGTAGACAGTTTTAATCTAAGAGTCACAGTAGACGGTTTTAATCTAAGAGTCACAGTAGACAGTTTTAATCTAAGAATCACAGTAGACAGTTTTAATCTAAGAATCACAGTAGACAGTTTTAATCTAAGATTCACAGTAGACGGTTTTAATCTAAGAATCACAGTAGACAGTTTTAATCTAAGAGTCACAGTAGACGGTTTTAATCTAAGAGTCACAGTCGACAGTTTTAATCTAAGAGTCAAAGTAGACAGTTTTAATCTAAGAGTCACAGTAGACGGCTTTAATCTAAGAATCACAGTAGACGGTTTTAATCTAAGAGTCACAGTAGACGGTTTTAATCTAAGAATCACAGTAGACGGTTTTAATCTAACAGTCACAGTAGACAGTTTTAATCTAAGAGTCACAGTAGACGGTTTCGATCTAAGAGTCACAGTAGACAGTTTTAATCTAAGAGTCACAGTAGACGATTTTAATCTAAGAGTCACAGTGGACAGTTTTAATCTAAGAGTCACAGGAGACAGTTTTAATCTAAGAGTCACAGTAGACAGTTTTAATCTAAGAGTCACAGTAGACAGTTTTAATCTAAGAGTCACAATAGACGGTTTTAATCTAAGAGTCACAGTAGACGATTTTAATCTAAGAGTGACAGTAGACAGTTTTAATCTAAGAGTCACAGTAGACGGTTTTAATCTAAGAGTCACAGTAGACGGTTTTAATCTAAGAATTACAGTAGACGGTTTTAATCTAACAGTCACAGTAGAGAGTTTTAATCTAAGAGTCACAGTAGACGGTTTTAATCTAAGAGTCACAATAGACGGTTTTAATCTAACAGTCACAGTAGACGGTTTTAATCTAAGAGTCACAGTAGACAGTTGTAATCTAAGAATCACAGTAGACGGTTTTAATCTAAGAGTCACAGTAGACAATTTTAATCTAAGAGTCACAGTAGACAGTTTTAATCTAAGAGTCACAGTAGACAGATTTTATCTAAGAGTCACAGTAGACAGTTTTAATCTAAGAGTCACAGTAGACGGTATTAATCTAAGAATCACAGTAGATAGTTTTAATCTAAGAGTCACAGTAGACAGTTTTAATCTAAGAGTCACAGTAGACGATTTTAATCTAAGAGTCACAGTAGACAGTTTTAATCTAAGAATCACAGTGGACAGTTTTAATCTAAGAATCACAGTAGACAGTTTTAATCTAAGAGTCACAGTAGACAGTTTTAATCTAAGAGTCACAGTAGACAGTTTTAATCTAAGAGTCACAGTAGACGGTTTTAATCTAAGAGTCACAGTAGACAGTTTTAATCTAAGAATCACAGTGGACAGTTTTAATCTAAGAATCACAGTAGACAGTTTTAATCTAAGATTCACAGTAGACGGTTTTAATCTAAGAATCACAGTAGACAGTTTTAATCTAAGTGTCACAGTAGACGGTTTTAATCTAAGAGTCACAGTCGACAGTTTTAATCTAAGAGTCAAAGTAGACAGTTTTAATCTAAGAGTCACAGTAGACGGCTTTAATCTAAGAATCACAGTAGACGGTTTTAATCTAAGAGTCACAGTAGACGGTTTTAATCTAAGAATCACAGTAGACAGTTTTAATCTAACAGTCACAGTAGACAGTTTTAATCTAAGAGTCACAGTAGACGGTTTTGATCTAAGAGTCACAGTAGACAGTTTTAATCTAAGAGTCACAGTAGACGATTTTAATCTAAGAGTCACAGGAGACAGTTTTAATCTAAGAGTCACAGTAGACGGTTTTAATCTAAGAGTCACAGTAGACAGTTTCAATCTAAGAGTCACAGTAGACGGCTTTAATCTAAGAGTCACAGTAGACAGTTTTAATCTAAGAGTAACAGTAGACAGTTTTAATCTAAGAGTCACAGTAGACGGTTTTAATCTAAGAGTCACAGTAGACAGTTTTAATCTAAGAGTCACAGGAGACAGTATTAATCTAAAAGTCACAGTAGACAGCTTTAATCTAAGAGTCAAGAAGACGATTTTAATGTAAGAGTCACAGTAGACGGTTTTAATCTAAGAATCACAGTAGACTGTTCTAATCTAAGAGTCACAGAAGACGGTTTTAATCTAAGAATCACAGTAGGCGGTTTTAATCTAACAGTCACAGTGGACAGTTTTAATCTAAGAGTCACAGTAAACGGTTTTAATCTAAGAGTCACAGTAGACGGTTTTAATCTAAGAATCACAGTAGACGGTTTTAATCTAAGAGTCACAGTAGACAGTTTTAATCTAAGAGTCACAGTAGACAGTTTTAATCTAAGAGTCACAGTAGACGGTTTTAATCTAAGAGTCACAGTAGACAGTTTTAATCTAAGAATCACAGTGGACAGTTTTAATCTAAGAATCACAGTAGACAGTTTTAATCTAAGATTCACAGTAGACGGTTTTAATCTAAGAGTCACAGTAGACAGTTTTAATCTAAGAGTCACAGTAGACGGTTTTGATCTAAGAGTCACAGTAGACAGTTTTAATCTAAGAGTCACAGTAGACGATTTTAATCTAAGAGTCACAGTGGACAGTTTTAATCTAAGAGTCACAGGAGACAGTTTTAATCTAAGAGTCACAGTAGACGATTTTAATCTAAGAGTCACAGTGGACAGTTTTAATCTAAGAGTCACAGTAGACAGTTTCAATCTAAGAGTCACAGTAGACGGCTTTAATCTAAGAGTCACAGTAGACAGTTTTAATCTAAGAGTGACAGTAGACAGTTTTAATCCAAGAGTCACAGTAGACAGTTTTTATCTAAGAGTCACAGTAGACAGTTTTAATCTAAGAGTCACAGTAGACGGTATTAATCTAGGAATCACAGTGGACAGTTTTAATCTAAGAATCACAGTAGACAGTTTTAATCTAAGAGTCACAGTAGACAGTTTTAATCAAAGAGTCACAGTAGACGATTTTAATCTAAGAGTCACAGTAGACAGTTTTAATCTAAGAATCACAGTGGACAGTTTTAATCTAAGAATCACAGTAGACAGTTTTAATCTAAGAGTCACAGTAGACAGTTTTAATCTAAGAGTCACAGTAGACAGTTTTAATCTAAGAGTCACAGTAGACGGTTTTAATCTAAGAGTCACAGTAGACAGTTTTAATCTAAGAATCACAGTAGACAGTTTTAATCTAAGAATCACAGTAGACAGTTTTAATCTAAGATTCACAGTAGACGGTTTTAATCTAAGAATCACAGTAGACAGTTTTAATCTAAGAGTCACAGTAGACGGTTTTAATCTAAGAGTCACAGTCGACAGTTTTAATCTAAGAGTCAAAGTAGACAGTTTTAATCTAAGAGTCACAGTAGACGGCTTTAATCTAAGAATCACAGTAGACGGTTTTAATCTAAGAGTCACAGTAGACGGTTTTAATCTAAGAATTACAGTAGACGGTTTTAATCTAACAGTCACAGTAGAGAGTTTTAATCTAAGAGTCACAGTAGACGGTTTTAATCTAAGAGTCACAATAGACGGTTTTAATCTAACAGTCACAGTAGACGGTTTTAATCTAAGAGTCACAGTAGACAGTTGTAATCTAAGAATCACAGTAGACGGTTTTAATCTAAGAGTCACAGTAGACAATTTTAATCTAAGAGTCACAGTAGACAGTTTTAATCTAAGAGTCACAGTAGACAGATTTTATCTAAGAGTCACAGTAGACAGTTTTAATCTAAGAGTCACAGTAGACGGTATTAATCTAAGAATCACAGTAGATAGTTTTAATCTAAGAGTCACAGTAGACAGTTTTAATCTAAGAGTCACAGTAGACGATTTTAATCTAAGAGTCACAGTAGACAGTTTTAATCTAAGAATCACAGTGGACAGTTTTAATCTAAGAATCACAGTAGACAGTTTTAATCTAAGAGTCACAGTAGACAGTTTTAATCTAAGAGTCACAGTAGACAGTTTTAATCTAAGAGTCACAGTAGACGGTTTTAATCTAAGAGTCACAGTAGACAGTTTTAATCTAAGAATCACAGTGGACAGTTTTAATCTAAGAATCACAGTAGACAGTTTTAATCTAAGATTCACAGTAGACGGTTTTAATCTAAGAATCACAGTAGACAGTTTTAATCTAAGTGTCACAGTAGACGGTTTTAATCTAAGAGTCACAGTCGACAGTTTTAATCTAAGAGTCAAAGTAGACAGTTTTAATCTAAGAGTCACAGTAGACGGCTTTAATCTAAGAATCACAGTAGACGGTTTTAATCTAAGAGTCACAGTAGACGGTTTTAATCTAAGAATCACAGTAGACAGTTTTAATCTAACAGTCACAGTAGACAGTTTTAATCTAAGAGTCACAGTAGACGGTTTTGATCTAAGAGTCACAGTAGACAGTTTTAATCTAAGAGTCACAGTAGACGATTTTAATCTAAGAGTCACAGGAGACAGTTTTAATCTAAGAGTCACAGTAGACGGTTTTAATCTAAGAGTCACAGTAGACAGTTTCAATCTAAGAGTCACAGTAGACGGCTTTAATCTAAGAGTCACAGTAGACAGTTTTAATCTAAGAGTAACAGTAGACAGTTTTAATCTAAGAGTCACAGTAGACGGTTTTAATCTAAGAGTCACAGTAGACAGTTTTAATCTAAGAGTCACAGGAGACAGTATTAATCTAAAAGTCACAGTAGACAGCTTTAATCTAAGAGTCAAGTAGACGATTTTAATGTAAGAGTCACAGTAGACGGTTTTAATCTAAGAATCACAGTAGACTGTTCTAATCTAAGAGTCACAGAAGACGGTTTTAATCTAAGAATCACAGTAGGCGGTTTTAATCTAACAGTCACAGTGGACAGTTTTAATCTAAGAGTCACAGTAAACGGTTTTAATCTAAGAGTCACAGTAGACGGTTTTAATCTAAGAATCACAGTAGACGGTTTTAATCTAAGAGTCACAGTAGACAGTTTTAATCTAAGAGTCACAGTAGACAGTTTTAATCTAAGAGTCACAGTAGACGGTTTTAATCTAAGAGTCACAGTAGACAGTTTTAATCTAAGAATCACAGTGGACAGTTTTAATCTAAGAATCACAGTAGACAGTTTTAATCTAAGATTCACAGTAGACGGTTTTAATCTAAGAGTCACAGTAGACAGTTTTAATCTAAGAGTCACAGTAGACGGTTTTGATCTAAGAGTCACAGTAGACAGTTTTAATCTAAGAGTCACAGTAGACGATTTTAATCTAAGAGTCACAGTGGACAGTTTTAATCTAAGAGTCACAGGAGACAGTTTTAATCTAAGAGTCACAGTAGACGATTTTAATCTAAGAGTCACAGTGGACAGTTTTAATCTAAGAGTCACAGTAGACAGTTTCAATCTAAGAGTCACAGTAGACGGCTTTAATCTAAGAGTCACAGTAGACAGTTTTAATCTAAGAGTGACAGTAGACAGTTTTAATCTAAGAGTCAAGTAGACGATTTCAATCTAAGAGTCACAGTAGACGGTTTTAATCTAAGAATCACAGTAGACGGTTCTAATCTAGGAGTCACAGAAGACGGTTTTAATCTAAGAATCACAGTAGGCGGTTTTAATCTAACAGTCACAGTGGACAGTTTTAATCTAAGAGTCACAGTAGACGGTTTTAATCTAAGAGTCACAGTAAACGGTTTTAATCTAAGAGTCACAGTAGACGGTTTTAATCTAAGAATCACAGTAGACGGTTTTAATCTAAGAGTCACAGGAGACAGTATTAATCTAAGAGTCACAGTAGACAGCTTTAATCTAAGAGTCAAGTAGACGATTTCAATCTAAGAGTCACAGTAGACGGTTTTAATCTAAGAATCACAGTAGACGGTTCTAATCTAGGAGTCACAGAAGACGGTTTTAATCTAAGAATCACAGTAGGCGGTTTTAATCTAACAGTCACAGTGGACAGTTTTAATCTAAGAGTCACAGTAGACGGTTTTAATCTAAGAGTCACAGTAAACGGTTTTAATCTAAGAGTCACAGTAGACGGTTTTAATCTAAGAATCACAGTAGACGGTTTTAATCTAACAGTCACAGTAGACAGTTTTAATCTAAGAGTCACAGTAGACAGTTTTAATCTAAGAGTCACAGTAGACGGTTTTAGTCTAAGAGTCACAGTAGACGGTTTTAATCTAAGAATCACAGTAGACGGTTTTAATCTAACAGTCACAGTAGACAGTTTTACTCTATCAGTCACAGTAGACAGTTTTAATCTAAGAGTCACAGTAGACGGTTTTAATCTAAGAGTCACAGTAGACGGTTTTAATCTAAGAGTCACAGTAGACGGTTTTAATCTAAGAGTCACAGTAGACGGTTTTAATCTAAGAGTCACAGTAGACAGCTTTAATCTAAGAGTCAAGTAGACGATTTCAATCTAAGAGTCACAGTAGACGGTTTTAATCTAAGAATCACAGTAGACGGTTCTAATCTAGGAGTCACAGAAGACGGTTTTAATCTAAGAATCACAGTAGGCGGTTTTAATCTAACAGTCACAGTGGACAGTTTTAATCTAAGAGTCACAGTAGACGGTTTTAATCTAAGAGTCACAGTAAACGGTTTTAATCTAAGAGTCACAGTAGACGGTTTTAATCTAAGAATCACAGTAGACGGTTTTAATCTAACAGTCACAGTAGACAGTTTTAATCTAAGAGTCACAGTAGACAGTTTTAATCTAAGAGTCACAGTAGACGGTTTTAGTCTAAGAGTCACAGTAGACGGTTTTAATCTAAGAATCACAGTAGACGGTTTTAATCTAACAGTCACAGTAGACAGTTTTACTCTATCAGTCACAGTAGACAGTTTTAATCTAAGAGTCACAGTAGACGGTTTTAATCTAAGAGTCACAGTAGACGGTTTTAATCTAAGAGTCACAGTAGACGGTTTTAATCTAAGAGTCACAGTAGACGGTTTTAATCTAAGAGTCACAGTAGACGGTTTTAATCTAAGAATCACAGTAGACGGTTTTAATCTAACAGTCACAGTAGACAGTTTTATTCTATCAGTCACAGTAGACAGTTTTAATCTAAGAGTCACAGTAGACTGTTTTAATCTAAGAGTCACAGTAGACGGTTTTAATCAAAGAGTCAAGTAGACAGTTTTAATCTAAGAGTCACAGTAGACAGTTTTAATCTAAGAGTCACAGTAGACAGTTTTAATCTAAGAGTCACAGTAGACGGTTTTAATCTAAGAGTCACAGTAGACGATTTTATTCTAAGAGTGACAGTAGACAGTTTTAATCTAAGAGTCACAGTAGACGGTTTTAATCTAAGAGTCACAGTAGACGGTTTTAATCTAAGAATTACAGTAGACGGTTTTAATCTAACAGTCACAGTAGAGAGTTTTAATCTAAGAGTCACAGTAGACGGTTTTAATCTAAGAGTCACAATAGACGGTTTTAATCTAACAGTCACAGTAGACGGTTTTAATCTAAGAGTCACAGTAGACAGTTGTAATCTAAGAATCACAGTAGACGGTTTTAATCTAAGAGTCACAGTAGACAATTTTAATCTAAGAGTCACAGTAGACAGTTTTAATCCAAGAGTCACAGTAGACAGTTTTTATCTAAGAGTCACAGTAGACAGTTTTAATCTAAGAGTTACAGTAGACGGTATTAATCTAAGAATCACAGTGGACAGTTTTAATCTAAGAATCACAGTAGACAGTTTTAATCTAAGAGTCACAGTAGACAGTTTTAATCTAAGAGTCACAGTAGACGATTTTAATCTAAGAGTCACAGTAGACAGTTTTAATCTAAGAATCACAGTGGACAGTTTTAATCTAAGAATCACAGTAGACAGTTTTAATCTAAGAGTCACAGTAGACAGTTTTAATCTAAGAGTCACAGTAGACAGTTTTAATCTAAGAGTCACAGTAGACGGTTTTAATCTAAGAGTCACAGTAGACAGTTTTAATCTAAGAATCACAGTAGACGGTTTTAATCTAAGAATCACAGTCGACAGTTTTAATCTAAGAGTCAAAGTAGACAGTTTTAATCTAAGAGTCACAGTAGACGGCTTTAATCTAAGAATCACAGTAGACGGTTTTAATCTAAGAGTCACAGTAGACGGTTTTAATGTAAGAATCACAGTAGACGGTTTTAATCTAACAGTCACAGTAGACAGTTTTAATCTAAGAGTCACAGTAGACAGTTTTGATCTAAGTGTCACAGTAGACAGTTTTAATCTAAGAGTCACAGTAGACGATTTTAATCTAAGAGTCACAGTGGACAGTTTTAATCTAAGAGTCACAGGAGACAGTTTTAATCTAAGAGTCACAGTAGACAGTTTTAATCTAAGAGTCACAGTAGACAGTTTTAATCTAAGAGTCACAGTAGACGTTTTAAATCTAAGAGTCACAGTAGACGATTTTAATCTAAGAGTGACAGTAGACAGTTTTAGTCTAAGAGTCACAGTAGACGGTTTTAATCTAAGAGTCACAGTAGACGGTTTTAATCTAAGAATCACAGTGGACAGTTTTAATCTAAGAATCACAGTAGACAGTTTTAATCTAAGATTCACAGTAAACGGTTTTAATCTAAGAATCACAGTAGACAGTTTTAATCTAAGTGTCACAGTAGACGGTTTTAATCTAAGAGTCACAGTCGACAGTTTTAATCTAAGAGTCACAGTAGACGGTTTTAATCTAAGAATTACAGTAGACGGTTTTAATCTAACAGTCACAGTAGAGAGTTTTAATCTAAGAGTCACAGTAGACGGTTTTAATCTAAGAATTACAGTACACGGTTTTAATCTAACAGTCACAGTAGAGAGTTTTAATCTAAGAGTCACAGTAGACGGTTTTAATCTAAGAGTCACAATAGACGGTTTTAATCTAACAGTCACAGTAGACGGTTTTAATCTAAGAGTCACAGTAGACAGTTGTAATCTAAGAATCACAGTAGACGGTTTTAATCTAAGAATCACAGTAGACAATTTTAATCTAAGAGTCACAGTAGACAGTTTTAATCCAAGAGTCACAGTAGACAGTTTTTATCTAAGAGTCACAGTAGACAGTTTTAATCTAAGAGTCACAGTAGACGGTATTAATCTAGGAATCACAGTGGACAGTTTTAATCTAAGAATCACAGTAGACAGTTTTAATCTAAGAGTCACAGTAGACAGTTTTAATCAAAGAGTCACAGTAGACGATTTTAATCTAAGAGTCACAGTAGACAGTTTTAATCTAAGAATCACAGTGGACAGTTTTAATCTAAGAATCACAGTAGACAGTTTTAATCTAAGAGTCACAGTAGACAGTTTTAATCTAAGAGTCACAGTAGACAGTTTTAATCTAAGAGTCACAGTAGACGGTTTTAATCTAAGAGTCACAGTAGACAGTTTTAATCTAAGAATCACAGTAGACAGTTTTAATCTAAGAATCACAGTAGACAGTTTTAATCTAAGATTCACAGTAGACGGTTTTAATCTAAGAATCACAGTAGACAGTTTTAATCTAAGAGTCACAGTAGACGGTTTTAATCTAAGAGTCACAGTCGACAGTTTTAATCTAAGAGTCAAAGTAGACAGTTTTAATCTAAGAGTCACAGTAGACGGCTTTAATCTAAGAATCACAGTAGACGGTTTTAATCTAAGAGTCACAGTAGACGGTTTTAATCTAAGAATCACAGTAGACGGTTTTAATCTAACAGTCACAGTAGACAGTTTTAATCTAAGAGTCACAGTAGACGGTTTCGATCTAAGAGTCACAGTAGACAGTTTTAATCTAAGAGTCACAGTAGACGATTTTAATCTAAGAGTCACAGTGGACAGTTTTAATCTAAGAGTCACAGGAGACAGTTTTAATCTAAGAGTCACAGTAGACAGTTTTAATCTAAGAGTCACAGTAGACAGTTTTAATCTAAGAGTCACAATAGACGGTTTTAATCTAAGAGTCACAGTAGACGATTTTAATCTAAGAGTCACAGTAGACAGTTTTAATCTAAGAGTCACAGTAGACGGTTTTAATCTAAGAGTCACAGTAGACGTTTTAATCTAAGAATTACAGTAGACGGTTTTAATCTAACAGTCACAGTAGAGAGTTTTAATCTAAGAGTCACAGTAGACGGTTTTAATCTAAGAGTCACAATAGACGGTTTTAATCTAACAGTCACAGTAGACGGTTTTAATCTAAGAGTCACAGTAGACAGTTGTAATCTAAGAATCACAGTAGACGGTTTTAATCTAAGAGTCACAGTAGACAATTTTAATCTAAGAGTCACAGTAGACAGTTTTAATCTAAGAGTCACAGTAGACAGATTTTATCTAAGAGTCACAGTAGACAGTTTTAATCTAAGAGTCACAGTAGACGGTATTAATCTAAGAATCACAGTAGATAGTTTTAATCTAAGAGTCACAGTAGACAGTTTTAATCTAAGAGTCACAGTAGACGATTTTAATCTAAGAGTCACAGTAGACAGTTTTAATCTAAGAATCACAGTGGACAGTTTTAATCTAAGAATCACAGTAGACAGTTTTAATCTAAGAGTCACAGTAGACAGTTTTAATCTAAGAGTCACAGTAGACAGTTTTAATCTAAGAGTCACAGTAGACGGTTTTAATCTAAGAGTCACAGTAGACAGTTTTAATCTAAGAATCACAGTGGACAGTTTTAATCTAAGAATCACAGTAGACAGTTTTAATCTAAGATTCACAGTAGACGGTTTTAATCTAAGAATCACAGTAGACAGTTTTAATCTAAGTGTCACAGTAGACGGTTTTAATCTAAGAGTCACAGTCGACAGTTTTAATCTAAGAGTCAAAGTAGACAGTTTTAATCTAAGAGTCACAGTAGACGGCTTTAATCTAAGAATCACAGTAGACGGTTTTAATCTAAGAGTCACAGTAGACGGTTTTAATCTAAGAATCACAGTAGACAGTTTTAATCTAACAGTCACAGTAGACAGTTTTAATCTAAGAGTCACAGTAGACGGTTTTGATCTAAGAGTCACAGTAGACAGTTTTAATCTAAGAGTCACAGTAGACGATTTTAATCTAAGAGTCACAGGAGACAGTTTTAATCTAAGAGTCACAGTAGACGGTTTTAATCTAAGAGTCACAGTAGACAGTTTCAATCTAAGAGTCACAGTAGACGGCTTTAATCTAAGAGTCACAGTAGACAGTTTTAATCTAAGAGTAACAGTAGACAGTTTTAATCTAAGAGTCACAGTAGACGGTTTTAATCTAAGAGTCACAGTAGACAGTTTTAATCTAAGAGTCACAGGAGACAGTATTAATCTAAAAGTCACAGTAGACAGCTTTAATCTAAGAGTCAAGTAGACGATTTTAATGTAAGAGTCACAGTAGACGGTTTTAATCTAAGAATCACAGTAGACTGTTCTAATCTAAGAGTCACAGAAGACGGTTTTAATCTAAGAATCACAGTAGGCGGTTTTAATCTAACAGTCACAGTGGACAGTTTTAATCTAAGAGTCACAGTAAACGGTTTTAATCTAAGAGTCACAGTAGACGGTTTTAATCTAAGAATCACAGTAGACGGTTTTAATCTAAGAGTCACAGTAGACAGTTTTAATCTAAGAGTCACAGTAGACAGTTTTAATCTAAGAGTCACAGTAGACGGTTTTAGTCTAAGAGTCACAGTAGACGGTTTTAATCTAAAAATCACAGTAGACGGTTTTAATCTAAGAATCACAGTAGACGGTTTTAATCTAAAAATCACAGTAGACAGTTTTACTCTATCAGTCACAGTAGACAGTTTTAATCTTAGAGTCACAGTAGACGGTTTTAATCTAAGAGTCACAGTAGACGGTTTTAATCTAAGAGTCACAGTAGACGGTTTTAATCTAAGAGTCACAGTAGACGGTTTTAATCTAAGAATCACAGTAGACGGTTTTAATCTAACAGTCACAGTAGACAGTTTTAATCTAACAGTCACAGTAGACAGTTTTAATCTAAGAGTCACAGTAGACGGTTTTAGTCTAAGAGTCACAGTAGACGGTTTTAATCTAAGAATCACAGTAGACGGTTTTAATCTAACAGTCACAGTAGACAGTTTTACTCTATCAGTCACAGTAGACAGTTTTAATCTAAGAGTCACAGTAGACGGTTTTAATCTAAGAGTCACAGTAGACGGTTTTAATCTAAGAGTCACAGTAGACGGTTTTAATCTAAGAGTCACAGTAGACGGTTTTAATCTAAGAATCACAGTAGACGGTTTTAATCTAACAGTCACAGTAGACAGTTTTATTCTATCAGTCACAGTAGACAGTTTTAATCTAAGAGTCACAGTAGACGGTTTTAATCTAAGAGTCACAGTAGACGGTTTTAATCTAAGAGTCACAGTAGACGGTTTTAATTTAAGAGTCACAGTAGACGGTTTTAATCTAAGAGTCACAGTAGACGGTTTTAATCTAAGAATCACAGTAGACGGTTTTAATCTAACAGTCACAGTAGACAGTTTTATTCTATCAGTCACAGTAGACAGTTTTAATCTAAGAGTCACAGTAGACGGTTTTAATCTAAGAGTCACAGTAGACGGTTTTAATCTAAGAATCACAGTAGACAGTTTTAATCTAAGAGTCACAGTAGACTGTTTTAATCTAAGAGTCACAGTAGACGGTTTTAATCAAAGAGTCAAGTAGACAGTTTTAATCTAAGAGTCACAGTAGACATTTTTAATCTAAGAGTCACAGTAGACAGTTTTAATCTAAGAGTCACAGTAGACGGTTTTAATCTAAGAGTCACAGTAGACGATTTTAATCTAAGAGTGACAGTAGACAGTTTTAATCTAAGAGTCACAGTAGACGGTTTTAATCTAAGAGTCACAGTAGACGGTTTTAATCTAAGAATTACAGTAGACGGTTTTAATCTAACAGTCACAGTAGAGAGTTTTAATCTAAGAGTCACAGTAGACGGTTTTAATCTAAGAGTCACAATAGACGGTTTTAATCTAACAGTCACAGTAGACGGTTTTAATCTAAGAGTCATAGTAGACAGTTGTAATCTAAGAATCACAGTAGACGGTTTTAATCTAAGAGTCACAGTAGACAATTTTAATCTAAGAGTCACAGTAGACAGTTTTAATCCAAGAGTCACAGTAGACAGTTTTTATCTAAGAGTCACAGTAGACAGTTTTAATCTAAGAGTCACAGTAGACGGTTTTAATCTAAGAGTCACAGTAGACGGTTTTAATCTAAGAATCACAGTAGATAGTTTTAATCTAAGAGTCACAGTAGACTGTTTTAATCTAAGAGTCACAGTAGACGGTTTTAATCAAAGAGTCAAGTAGACAGTTTTAATCTAAGAGTCACAGTAGACAGTTTTAATCTAAGAGTCACAGTAGACAGTTTTAATCTAAGAGTCACAGTAGACGGTTTTAATCTAAGAGTCACAGTAGACGATTTTAATCTAAGAGTGACAGTAGACAGTTTTAATCTAAGAGTCACAGTAGACGGTTTTAATCTAAGAGTCACAGTAGACGGTTTTAATCTAAGAATTACAGTAGACGGTTTTAATCTAACAGTCACAGTAGAGAGTTTTAATCTAAGAGTCACAGTAGACGGTTTTAATCTAAGAGTAACAATAGACGGTTTTAATCTAACAGTCACAGTAGACGGTTTTAATCTAAGAGTCACAGTAGACAGTTGTAATCTAAGAGTCACAGTAGACGGTTTTAATCTAAGAGTCACAGTAGACAGTTTTAATCTAAGAGTCACAGGAGACAGTATTAATCTAAAAGTCACAGTAGACAGCTTTAATCTAAGAGTCAAGTAGACGATTTTAATGTAAGAGTCACAGTAGACGGTTTTAATCTAAGAATCACAGTAGACTGTTCTAATCTAAGAGTCACAGAAGACGGTTTTAATCTAAGAATCACAGTAGGCGGTTTTAATCTAACAGTCACAGTGGACAGTTTTAATCTAAGAGTCACAGTAAACGGTTTTAATCTAAGAGTCACAGTAGACGGTTTTAATCTAAGAATCACAGTAGACGGTTTTAATCTAAGAGTCACAGTAGACAGTTTTAATCTAAGAGTCACAGTAGACAGTTTTAATCTAAGAGTCACAGTAGACGGTTTTAGTCTAAGAGTCACAGTAGACGGTTTTAATCTAAAAATCACAGTAGACGGTTTTAATCTAAGAATCACAGTAGACGGTTTTAATCTAAAAATCACAGTAGACAGTTTTACTCTATCAGTCACAGTAGACAGTTTTAATCTTAGAGTCACAGTAGACGGTTTTAATCTAAGAGTCACAGTAGACGGTTTTAATCTAAGAGTCACAGTAGACGGTTTTAATCTAAGAGTCACAGTAGACGGTTTTAATCTAAGAATCACAGTAGACGGTTTTAATCTAACAGTCACAGTAGACAGTTTTAATCTAACAGTCACAGTAGACAGTTTTAATCTAAGAGTCACAGTAGACGGTTTTAGTCTAAGAGTCACAGTAGACGGTTTTAATCTAAGAATCACAGTAGACGGTTTTAATCTAACAGTCACAGTAGACAGTTTTACTCTATCAGTCACAGTAGACAGTTTTAATCTAAGAGTCACAGTAGACGGTTTTAATCTAAGAGTCACAGTAGACGGTTTTAATCTAAGAGTCACAGTAGACGGTTTTAATCTAAGAGTCACAGTAGACGGTTTTAATCTAAGAATCACAGTAGACGGTTTTAATCTAACAGTCACAGTAGACAGTTTTATTCTATCAGTCACAGTAGACAGTTTTAATCTAAGAGTCACAGTAGACGGTTTTAATCTAAGAGTCACAGTAGACGGTTTTAATCTAAGAGTCACAGTAGACGGTTTTAATTTAAGAGTCACAGTAGACGGTTTTAATCTAAGAGTCACAGTAGACGGTTTTAATCTAAGAATCACAGTAGACGGTTTTAATCTAACAGTCACAGTAGACAGTTTTATTCTATCAGTCACAGTAGACAGTTTTAATCTAAGAGTCACAGTAGACGGTTTTAATCTAAGAGTCACAGTAGACGGTTTTAATCTAAGAATCACAGTAGACAGTTTTAATCTAAGAGTCACAGTAGACTGTTTTAATCTAAGAGTCACAGTAGACGGTTTTAATCAAAGAGTCAAGTAGACAGTTTTAATCTAAGAGTCACAGTAGACATTTTTAATCTAAGAGTCACAGTAGACAGTTTTAATCTAAGAGTCACAGTAGACGGTTTTAATCTAAGAGTCACAGTAGACGATTTTAATCTAAGAGTGACAGTAGACAGTTTTAATCTAAGAGTCACAGTAGACGGTTTTAATCTAAGAGTCACAGTAGACGGTTTTAATCTAAGAATTACAGTAGACGGTTTTAATCTAACAGTCACAGTAGAGAGTTTTAATCTAAGAGTCACAGTAGACGGTTTTAATCTAAGAGTCACAATAGACGGTTTTAATCTAACAGTCACAGTAGACGGTTTTAATCTAAGAGTCATAGTAGACAGTTGTAATCTAAGAATCACAGTAGACGGTTTTAATCTAAGAGTCACAGTAGACAATTTTAATCTAAGAGTCACAGTAGACAGTTTTAATCCAAGAGTCACAGTAGACAGTTTTTATCTAAGAGTCACAGTAGACAGTTTTAATCTAAGAGTCACAGTAGACGGTTTTAATCTAAGAGTCACAGTAGACGGTTTTAATCTAAGAATCACAGTAGATAGTTTTAATCTAAGAGTCACAGTAGACTGTTTTAATCTAAGAGTCACAGTAGACGGTTTTAATCAAAGAGTCAAGTAGACAGTTTTAATCTAAGAGTCACAGTAGACAGTTTTAATCTAAGAGTCACAGTAGACAGTTTTAATCTAAGAGTCACAGTAGACGGTTTTAATCTAAGAGTCACAGTAGACGATTTTAATCTAAGAGTGACAGTAGACAGTTTTAATCTAAGAGTCACAGTAGACGGTTTTAATCTAAGAGTCACAGTAGACGGTTTTAATCTAAGAATTACAGTAGACGGTTTTAATCTAACAGTCACAGTAGAGAGTTTTAATCTAAGAGTCACAGTAGACGGTTTTAATCTAAGAGTAACAATAGACGGTTTTAATCTAACAGTCACAGTAGACGGTTTTAATCTAAGAGTCACAGTAGACAGTTGTAATCTAAGAATCACAGTAGACGGTTTTAATCTAAGAGTCACAGTAGACAATTTTAATCTAAGAGTCACAGTAGACAGTTTTAATCCAAGAGTCACAGTAGACAGTTTTTATCTAAGAGTCACAGTAGACAGTTTTAATCTAAGAGTCACAGTAGACGGTATTAATCTAAGAATCACAGTGGACAGTTTTAATCTAAGAATCACAGTAGACAGTTTTAATCTAAGAGTCACAGTAGACAGTTTTAATCTAAGAGTCACAGTAGACGATTTTAATCTAAGAGTCACAGTAGACAGTTTTAATCTAAGAATCACAGTGGACAGTTTTAATCCAAGAATCACAGTAGACAGTTTTAATCTAAGAGTCACAGTAGACAGTTTTAATCTAAGAGTCACAGTAGACAGTTTTTATCTAAGAGTCACAGTAGACGGTTTTAATCTAAGAGTCACAGTAGACAGTTTTAATCTAAGAATCACAGTGGACAGTTTTAATCTAAGAATCACAGTAGACAGTTTTAATCTAAGATTCACAGTAGACGGTTTTAATCTAAGAATCACAGTAGACAGTTTTAATCTAAGTGTCACAGTAGACGGTTTTAATCTAAGAGTCACAGTCGACAGTTTTAATCTAAGAGTCAAAGTAGACAGTTTTAATCTAAGAGTCACAGTAGACGGCTTTAATCTAAGAATCACAGTAGACGGTTTTAATCTAAGAGTCACAGTAGACGGTTTTAATCTAAGAATCACAGTAGACGGTTTTAATCTAACAGTCACAGTAGACAGTTTTAATCTAAGAGTCACAGTAGACGGTTTTGATCTAAGAGTCACAGTAGACAGTTTTAATCTAAGAGTCACAGTAGACGATTTTAATCTAAGAGTCACAGTGGACAGTTTTAATCTAAGAGTCACAGGAGACAGTTTTAATCTAAGAGTCACAGTAGACAGTTTTAATCTAAGAGTCACAGTAGACAGTTTTAATCTAAGAGTCACAGTAGACGGTTTTAATCTAAGAGTCACAGTAGACGATTTTAATCTAAGAGTGACAGTAGACAGTTTTAATCTAAGAGTCACAGTAGACGGTTTTAATCTAAGAGTCACAGTAGACGGTTTTAATCTAAGAGTCACAATAGACGGTTTTAATCTAACAGTCACAGTAGACGGTTTTAATCTAAGAGTCACAGTAGACAGTTGTAATCTAAGAATCACAGTAGACAATTTTAATCTAAGAGTCACAGTAGACAGTTTTAATCCAAGAGTCACAGTAGACAGTTTTTATCTAAGAGTCACAGTAGACAGTTTTAATCTAAGAGTCACAGTAGACGGTATTAATCTAAGAATCACAGTAGACAGTTTTAATCTAAGAGTCACAGTAGACAGTTTTAATCTAATAGTCACAGTAGACGATTTTAATCTAAGAGTCACAGTAGACAGTTTTAATCTAAGAATCACAGTGGACAGTTTTAATCTAAGAATCACAGTAGACAGTTTTAATCTAAGAGTCACAGTAGACAGTTTTAATCTAAGAGTCACAGTAGACAGTTTTAATCTAAGAGTCACAGTAGACGGTTTTAATCTAAGAGTCACAGTAGACAGTATTAATCTAAGAATCACAGTGGACAGTTTTAATCTAAGAATCACAGTAGACAGATTTAATCTAAGATTCACAGTAGACGGTTTTAATCTAAGAATCACAGTAGACAGTTTTAATCTAAGTGTCACAGTAGACGGTTTTAATCTAAGAGTCACAGTCGACAGTTTTAATCTAAGAGTCAAAGTAGACAGTTTTAATCTAAGAGTCACAGTAGACGGCTTTAATCTAAGAATCACAGTAGACGGTTTTAATCTAAGAGTCACAGTAGACGGTTTTAATCTAAGAATCACAGTAGACGGTTTTAATCTAACAGACACAGTAGACAGTTTTAATCTAAGAGTCACAGTAGACGGTTTTGATCTAAGAGTCACAGTAGACAGTTTTAATCTAAGAGTCACAGTAGACGATTTTAATCTAAGAGTCACAGTGGACAGTTTTAATCTAAGAGTCACAGAAGACAGTTTTAATCTAAGAGTCACAGTAGACGGTTTTAATCTAAGAGTCACAGTAGACAGTTTCAATCTAAGAGTCACAGTAGACGGCTTTAATCTAAGAGTCACAGTAGACAGTTTTAATCTAAGAGTAACAGTAGACAGTTTTAATCTAAGAGTCACAGTAGACGGTTTTAATCTAAGAGTCACAGTAGACAGTTTTAATCCAAGAGTCACAGGAGACAGTATTAATCTTAGAGTCACAGTAGACAGCTTTAATCTAAGAGTCAAGTAGACGATTTTAATGTAAGAGTCACAGTAGACGGTTTTAATCTAAGAATCACAGTAGACGGTTCTAATCTAAGAGTCACAGAAGACGGTTTTAATCTAGGAATCACAGTAGGCGGTTTTAATCTAACAGTCACAGTGGACAGTTTTAATCTAAGAGTCACAGTAAACGGTTTTAATCTAAGAGTCACAGTAGACGGTTTTAATCTAAGAGTCACAGTAGACGGTTTTGATCTAAGAGTCACAGTAGACAGTTTTAATCTAAGAGTCACAGTAGACGATTTTAATCTAAGAGTCACAGTGGACAGTTTTAATCTAAGAGTCACAGAAGACAGTTTTAATCTAAGAGTCACAGTAGACGGTTTTAATCTAAGAGTCACAGTAGACAGTTTCAATCTAAGAGTCACAGTAGACGGCTTTAATCTAAGAGTCACAGTAGACAGTTTTAATCTAAGAGTAACAGTAGACAGTTTTAATCAAAGAGTCACAGTAGACGGTTTTAATCTAAGAGTCACAGTAGACAGTTTTAATCCAAGAGTCACAGGAGACAGTATTAATCTAAGAGTCACAGTAGACAGCTTTGATCTAAGAGTCAAGTAGACGATTTTAATGTAAGAGTCACAGTAGACGGTTTTAATCTAAGAATCACAGTAGACGGTTCTAATCTAAGAGTTACAGAAGACGGTTTTAATCTAAGAATCACAGTAGGCGGTTTTAGTCTAACAGTCACAGTGGACAGTTTTAATCTAAGAGTCACAGTAAACGGTTTTAATCTAAGAGTCACAGTAGACGGTTTTAATCTAAGAGTCACAGTAGACGGTTTTAATCTAAGAGTCACAGTAGACAGTTTTAATCTAAGAGTCACAGTAGACAGTTTTAATCTAAGAGTCACAGTAGACGGTTTTAGTCTAAGAGTCACAGTAGACGGTTTTAATCTAAAAATCACAGTAGACGGTTTTAATCTAAGAATCACAGTAGACGGTTTTAATCTAACAGTCACAGTAGACAGTTTTACTCTATCAGTCACAGTAGACAGTTTTAATCTTAGAGTCACAGTAGACGGTTTTAATCTAAGAGTCACAGTAGACGGTTTTAATCTAAGAGTCACAGTAGACGGTTTTAATCTAAGAATCACAGTAGACGGTTTTAATCTAACAGTCACAGTAGACAGTTTTACTCTATCAGTCACAGTAGACAGTTTTAATCTAAGAGTCACAGTAGACGGTTTTAATCTAAGAGTCACAGTAGACGGTTTTAATCTAAGAGTCACAGTAGACGGTTTTAATCTAAGAGTCACAGTAGACGGTTTTAATCTAAGAGTCACAGTAGACAGCTTTAATCTAAGAGTCAAGTAGACGATTTCAATCTAAGAGTCACAGTAGACGGTTTTAATCTAAGAATCACAGTAGACGGTTCTAATCTAGGAGTCACAGAAGACGGTTTTAATCTAAGAATCACAGTAGGCGGTTTTAATCTAACAGTCACAGTGGACAGTTTTAATCTAAGAGTCACAGTAGACGGTTTTAATCTAAGAGTCACAGTAAACGGTTTTAATCTAAGAGTCACAGTAGACGGTTTTAATCTAAGAATCACAGTAGACGGTTTTAATCTAACAGTCACAGTAGACAGTTTTAATCTAAGAGTCACAGTAGACAGTTTTAATCTAAGAGTCACAGTAGACGGTTTTAGTCTAAGAGTCACAGTAGACGGTTTTAATCTAAGAATCACAGTAGACGGTTTTAATCTAACAGTCACAGTAGACAGTTTTACTCTATCAGTCACAGTAGACAGTTTTAATCTAAGAGTCACAGTAGACGGTTTTAATCTAAGAGTCACAGTAGACGGTTTTAATCTAAGAGTCACAGTAGACGGTTTTAATCTAAGAGTCACAGTAGACGGTTTTAATCTAAGAGTCACAGTAGACGGTTTTAATCTAAGAATCACAGTAGACGGTTTTAATCTAACAGTCACAGTAGACAGTTTTATTCTATCAGTCACAGTAGACAGTTTTAATCTAAGAGTCACAGTAGACTGTTTTAATCTAAGAGTCACAGTAGACGGTTTTAATCAAAGAGTCAAGTAGACAGTTTTAATCTAAGAGTCACAGTAGACAGTTTTAATCTAAGAGTCACAGTAGACAGTTTTAATCTAAGAGTCACAGTAGACGGTTTTAATCTAAGAGTCACAGTAGACGATTTTATTCTAAGAGTGACAGTAGACAGTTTTAATCTAAGAGTCACAGTAGACGGTTTTAATCTAAGAGTCACAGTAGACGGTTTTAATCTAAGAATTACAGTAGACGGTTTTAATCTAACAGTCACAGTAGAGAGTTTTAATCTAAGAGTCACAGTAGACGGTTTTAATCTAAGAGTCACAATAGACGGTTTTAATCTAACAGTCACAGTAGACGGTTTTAATCTAAGAGTCACAGTAGACAGTTGTAATCTAAGAATCACAGTAGACGGTTTTAATCTAAGAGTCACAGTAGACAATTTTAATCTAAGAGTCACAGTAGACAGTTTTAATCCAAGAGTCACAGTAGACAGTTTTTATCTAAGAGTCACAGTAGACAGTTTTAATCTAAGAGTTACAGTAGACGGTATTAATCTAAGAATCACAGTGGACAGTTTTAATCTAAGAATCACAGTAGACAGTTTTAATCTAAGAGTCACAGTAGACAGTTTTAATCTAAGAGTCACAGTAGACGATTTTAATCTAAGAGTCACAGTAGACAGTTTTAATCTAAGAATCACAGTGGACAGTTTTAATCTAAGAATCACAGTAGACAGTTTTAATCTAAGAGTCACAGTAGACAGTTTTAATCTAAGAGTCACAGTAGACAGTTTTAATCTAAGAGTCACAGTAGACGGTTTTAATCTAAGAGTCACAGTAGACAGTTTTAATCTAAGAATCACAGTAGACGGTTTTAATCTAAGAATCACAGTCGACAGTTTTAATCTAAGAGTCAAAGTAGACAGTTTTAATCTAAGAGTCACAGTAGACGGCTTTAATTTAAGAATCACAGTAGACGGTTTTAATCTAAGAGTCACAGTAGACGGTTTTAATGTAAGAATCACAGTAGACGGTTTTAATCTAACAGTCACAGTAGACAGTTTTAATCTAAGAGTCACAGTAGACAGTTTTGATCTAAGTGTCACAGTAGACAGTTTTAATCTAAGAGTCACAGTAGACGATTTTAATCTAAGAGTCACAGTGGACAGTTTTAATCTAAGAGTCACAGGAGACAGTTTTAATCTAAGAGTCACAGTAGACAGTTTTAATCTAAGAGTCACAGTAGACAGTTTTAATCTAAGAGTCACAGTAGACGTTTTTAATCTAAGAGTCACAGTAGACGATTTTAATCTAAGAGTGACAGTAGACAGTTTTAGTCTAAGAGTCACAGTAGACGGTTTTAATCTAAGAGTCACAGTAGACGGTTTTAATCTAAGAATCACAGTGGACAGTTTTAATCTAAGAATCACAGTAGACAGTTTTAATCTAAGATTCACAGTAAACGGTTTTAATCTAAGAATCACAGTAGACAGTTTTAATCTAAGTGTCACAGTAGACGGTTTTAATCTAAGAGTCACAGTCGACAGTTTTAATCTAAGAGTCACAGTAGACGGTTTTAATCTAAGAATTACAGTAGACGGTTTTAATCTAACAGTCACAGTAGAGAGTTTTAATCTAAGAGTCACAGTAGACGGTTTTAATCTAAGAATTACAGTACACGGTTTTAATCTAACAGTCACAGTAGAGAGTTTTAATCTAAGAGTCACAGTAGACGGTTTTAATCTAAGAGTCACAATAGACGGTTTTAATCTAACAGTCACAGTAGACGGTTTTAATCTAAGAGTCACAGTAGACAGTTGTAATCTAAGAATCACAGTAGACGGTTTTAATCTAAGAATCACAGTAGACAATTTTAATCTAAGAGTCACAGTAGACAGTTTTAATCCAAGAGTCACAGTAGACAGTTTTTATCTAAGAGTCACAGTAGACAGTTTTAATCTAAGAGTCACAGTAGACGGTATTAATCTAGGAATCACAGTGGACAGTTTTAATCTAAGAATCACAGTAGACAGTTTTAATCTAAGAGTCACAGTAGACAGTTTTAATCAAAGAGTCACAGTAGACGATTTTAATCTAAGAGTCACAGTAGACAGTTTTAATCTAAGAATCACAGTGGACAGTTTTAATCTAAGAATCACAGTAGACAGTTTTAATCTAAGAGTCACAGTCGACAGTTTTAATCTAAGAGTCACAGTAGACAGTTTTAATCTAAGAGTCACAGTAGACGGTTTTAATCTAAGAGTCACAGTAGACAGTTTTAATCTAAGAATCACAGTAGACAGTTTTAATCTAAGAATCACAGTAGACAGTTTTAATCTAAGATTCACAGTAGACGGTTTTAATCTAAGAATCACAGTAGACAGTTTTAATCTAAGAGTCACAGTAGACGGTTTTAATCTAAGAGTCACAGTCGACAGTTTTAATCTAAGAGTCAAAGTAGACAGTTTTAATCTAAGAGTCACAGTAGACGGCTTTAATCTAAGAATCACAGTAGACGGTTTTAATCTAAGAGTCACAGTAGACGGTTTTAATCTAAGAGTCACAGTAGACGTTTCGATCTAAGAGTCACAGTAGACAGTTTTAATCTAAGAGTCACAGTAGACGATTTTAATCTAAGAGTCACAGTGGACAGTTTTAATCTAAGAGTCACAGGAGACAGTTTTAATCTAAGAGTCACAGTAGACAGTTTTAATCTAAGAGTCACAGTAGACAGTTTTAATCTAAGAGTCACAATAGACGGTTTTAATCTAAGAGTCACAGTAGACGATTTTAATCTAAGAGTGACAGTAGACAGTTTTAATCTAAGAGTCACAGTAGACGGTTTTAATCTAAGAGTCACAGTAGACGGTTTTAATCTAAGAATTACAGTAGACGGTTTTAATCTAACAGTCACAGTAGAGAGTTTTAATCTAAGAGTCACAGTAGACGGTTTTAATCTAAGAGTCACAATAGACGGTTTTAATCTAACAGTCACAGTAGACGGTTTTAATCTAAGAGTCACAGTAGACAGTTGTAATCTAAGAATCACAGTAGACGGTTTTAATCTAAGAGTCACAGTAGACAATTTTAATCTAAGAGTCACAGTAGACAGTTTTAATCTAAGAGTCACAGTAGACAGATTTTATCTAAGAGTCACAGTAGACAGTTTTAATCTAAGAGTCACAGTAGACGGTATTAATCTAAGAATCACAGTAGATAGTTTTAATCTAAGAGTCACAGTAGACAGTTTTAATCTAAGAGTCACAGTAGACGATTTTAATCTAAGAGTCACAGTAGACAGTTTTAATCTAAGAATCACAGTGGACAGTTTTAATCTAAGAATCACAGTAGACAGTTTTAATCTAAGAGTCACAGTAGACAGTTTTAATCTAAGAGTCACAGTAGACAGTTTTAATCTAAGAGTCACAGTAGACGGTTTTAATCTAAGAGTCACAGTAGACAGTTTTAATCTAAGAATCACAGTGGACAGTTTTAATCTAAGAATCACAGTAGACAGTTTTAATCTAAGATTCACAGTAGACGGTTTTAATCTAAGAATCACAGTAGACAGTTTTAATCTAAGTGTCACAGTAGACGGTTTTAATCTAAGAGTCACAGTCGACAGTTTTAATCTAAGAGTCAAAGTAGACAGTTTTAATCTAAGAGTCACAGTAGACGGCTTTAATCTAAGAATCACAGTAGACGGTTTTAATCTAAGAGTCACAGTAGACGGTTTTAATCTAAGAATCACAGTAGACAGTTTTAATCTAACAGTCACAGTAGACAGTTTTAATCTAAGAGTCACAGTAGACGGTTTTGATCTAAGAGTCACAGTAGACAGTTTTAATCTAAGAGTCACAGTAGACGATTTTAATCTAAGAGTCACAGGTGACAGTTTTAATCTAAGAGTCACAGTAGACGGTTTTAATCTAAGAGTCACAGTAGACAGTTTCAATCTAAGAGTCACAGTAGACGGCTTTAATCTAAGAGTCACAGTAGACAGTTTTAATCTAAGAGTAACAGTAGACAGTTTTAATCTAAGAGTCACAGTAGACGGTTTTAATCTAAGAGTCACAGTAGACAGTTTTAATCTAAGAGTCACAGGAGACAGTATTAATCTAAAAGTCACAGTAGACAGCTTTAATCTAAGAGTCAAGTAGACGATTTTAATGTAAGAGTCACAGTAGACGGTTTTAATCTAAGAATCACAGTAGACTGTTCTAATCTAAGAGTCACAGAAGACGGTTTTAATCTAAGAATCACAGTAGGCGGTTTTAATCTAACAGTCACAGTGGACAGTTTTAATCTAAGAGTCACAGTAAACGGTTTTAATCTAAGAGTCACAGTAGACGGTTTTAATCTAAGAATCACAGTAGACGGTTTTAATCTAAGAGTCACAGTAGACAGTTTTAATCTAAGAGTCACAGTAGACAGTTTTAATCTAAGAGTCACAGTAGACGGTTTTAGTCTAAGAGTCACAGTAGACGGTTTTAATCTAAAAATCACAGTAGACGGTTTTAATCTAAGAATCACAGTAGACGGTTTTAATCTAAAAATCACAGTAGACAGTTTTACTCTATCAGTCACAGTAGACAGTTTTAATCTTAGAGTCACAGTAGACGGTTTTAATCTAAGAGTCACAGTAGACGGTTTTAATCTAAGAGTCACAGTAGACGGTTTTAATCTAAGAGTCACAGTAGACGGTTTTAATCTAAGAATCACAGTAGACGGTTTTAATCTAACAGTCACAGTAGACAGTTTTAATCTAACAGTCACAGTAGACAGTTTTAATCTAAGAGTCACAGTAGACGGTTTTAGTCTAAGAGTCACAGTAGACGGTTTTAATCTAAGAATCACAGTAGACGGTTTTAATCTAACAGTCACAGTAGACAGTTTTACTCTATCAGTCACAGTAGACAGTTTTAATCTAAGAGTCACAGTAGACGGTTTTAATCTAAGAGTCACAGTAGACGGTTTTAATCTAAGAGTCACAGTAGACGGTTTTAATCTAAGAGTCACAGTAGACGGTTTTAATCTAAGAATCACAGTAGACGGTTTTAATCTAACAGTCACAGTAGACAGTTTTATTCTATCAGTCACAGTAGACAGTTTTAATCTAAGAGTCACAGTAGACGGTTTTAATCTAAGAGTCACAGTAGACGGTTTTAATCTAAGAGTCACAGTAGACGGTTTTAATTTAAGAGTCACAGTAGACGGTTTTAATCTAAGAGTCACAGTAGACGGTTTTAATCTAAGAATCACAGTAGACGGTTTTAATCTAACAGTCACAGTAGACAGTTTTATTCTATCAGTCACAGTAGACAGTTTTAATCTAAGAGTCACAGTAGACGGTTTTAATCTAAGAGTCACAGTAGACGGTTTTAATCTAAGAGTCACAGTAGACGGTTTTAATCAAAGAGTCAAGTAGACAGTTTTAATCTAAGAGTCACAGTAGACATTTTTAATCTAAGAGTCACAGTAGACGGTATTAATCTAAGAATCACAGTAGATAGTTTTAATCTAAGAGTCACAGTAGACAGTTTTAATCTAAGAGTCACAGTAGACGATTTTAATCTAAGAGTCACAGTAGACAGTTTTAATCTAAGAATCACAGTGGACAGTTTTAATCTAAGAATCACAGTAGACAGTTTTAATCTAAGAGTCACAGTAGACAGTTTTAATCTAAGAGTCACAGTAGACAGTTTTAATCTAAGAGTCACAGTAGACGGTTTTAATCTAAGAGTCACAGTAGACAGTTTTAATCTAAGAATCACAGTGGACAGTTTTAATCTAAGAATCACAGTAGACAGTTTTAATCTAAGATTCACAGTAGACGGTTTTAATCTAAGAATCACAGTAGACAGTTTTAATCTAAGTGTCACAGTAGACGGTTTTAATCTAAGAGTCACAGTCGACAGTTTTAATCTAAGAGTCAAAGTAGACAGTTTTAATCTAAGAGTCACAGTAGACGGCTTTAATCTAAGAATCACAGTAGACGGTTTTAATCTAAGAGTCACAGTAGACGGTTTTAATCTAAGAATCACAGTAGACAGTTTTAATCTAACAGTCACAGTAGACAGTTTTAATCTAAGAGTCACAGTAGACGGTTTTGATCTAAGAGTCACAGTAGACAGTTTTAATCTAAGAGTCACAGTAGACGATTTTAATCTAAGAGTCACAGGAGACAGTTTTAATCTAAGAGTCACAGTAGACGGTTTTAATCTAAGAGTCACAGTAGACAGTTTCAATCTAAGAGTCACAGTAGACGGCTTTAATCTAAGAGTCACAGTAGACAGTTTTAATCTAAGAGTAACAGTAGACAGTTTTAATCTAAGAGTCACAGTAGACGGTTTTAATCTAAGAGTCACAGTAGACAGTTTTAATCTAAGAGTCACAGGAGACAGTATTAATCTAAAAGTCACAGTAGACAGCTTTAATCTAAGAGTCAAGTAGACGATTTTAATGTAAGAGTCACAGTAGACGGTTTTAATCTAAGAATCACAGTAGACTGTTCTAATCTAAGAGTCACAGAAGACGGTTTTAATCTAAGAATCACAGTAGGCGGTTTTAATCTAACAGTCACAGTGGACAGTTTTAATCTAAGAGTCACAGTAAACGGTTTTAATCTAAGAGTCACAGTAGACGGTTTTAATCTAAGAATCACAGTAGACGGTTTTAATCTAAGAGTCACAGTAGACAGTTTTAATCTAAGAGTCACAGTAGACAGTTTTAATCTAAGAGTCACAGTAGACGGTTTTAGTCTAAGAGTCACAGTAGACGGTTTTAATCTAAAAATCACAGTAGACGGTTTTAATCTAAGAATCACAGTAGACGGTTTTAATCTAAAAATCACAGTAGACAGTTTTACTCTATCAGTCACAGTAGACAGTTTTAATCTTAGAGTCACAGTAGACGGTTTTAATCTAAGAGTCACAGTAGACGGTTTTAATCTAAGAGTCACAGTAGACGGTTTTAATCTAAGAGTCACAGTAGACGGTTTTAATCTAAGAATCACAGTAGACGGTTTTAATCTAACAGTCACAGTAGACAGTTTTAATCTAACAGTCACAGTAGACAGTTTTAATCTAAGAGTCACAGTAGACGGTTTTAGTCTAAGAGTCACAGTAGACGGTTTTAATCTAAGAATCACAGTAGACGGTTTTAATCTAACAGTCACAGTAGACAGTTTTACTCTATCAGTCACAGTAGACAGTTTTAATCTAAGAGTCACAGTAGACGGTTTTAATCTAAGAGTCACAGTAGACGGTTTTAATCTAAGAGTCACAGTAGACGGTTTTAATCTAAGAGTCACAGTAGACGGTTTTAATCTAAGAATCACAGTAGACGGTTTTAATCTAACAGTCACAGTAGACAGTTTTATTCTATCAGTCACAGTAGACAGTTTTAATCTAAGAGTCACAGTAGACGGTTTTAATCTAAGAGTCACAGTAGACGGTTTTAATCTAAGAGTCACAGTAGACGGTTTTAATTTAAGAGTCACAGTAGACGGTTTTAATCTAAGAGTCACAGTAGACGGTTTTAATCTAAGAATCACAGTAGACGGTTTTAATCTAACAGTCACAGTAGACAGTTTTATTCTATCAGTCACAGTAGACAGTTTTAATCTAAGAGTCACAGTAGACGGTTTTAATCTAAGAGTCACAGTAGACGGTTTTAATCTAAGAATCACAGTAGACAGTTTTAATCTAAGAGTCACAGTAGACTGTTTTAATCTAAGAGTCACAGTAGACGGTTTTAATCAAAGAGTCAAGTAGACAGTTTTAATCTAAGAGTCACAGTAGACATTTTTAATCTAAGAGTCACAGTAGACAGTTGTAATCTAAGAGTCACAGTAGACGGTTTTAATCTAAGAGTCACAGTAGACGATTTTAATCTAAGAGTGACAGTAGACAGTTTTAATCTAAGAGTCACAGTAGACGGTTTTAATCTAAGAGTCACAGTAGACGGTTTTAATCTAAGAATTACAGTAGACGGTTTTAATCTAACAGTCACAGTAGAGAGTTTTAATCTAAGAGTCACAGTAGACGGTTTTAATCTAAGAGTCACAATAGACGGTTTTAATCTAACAGTCACAGTAGACGGTTTTAATCTAAGAGTCACAGTAGACAGTTGTAATCTAAGAATCACAGTAGACGGTTTTAATCTAAGAGTCACAGTAGACAATTTTAATCTAAGAGTCACAGTAGACAGTTTTAATCCAAGAGTCACAGTAGACAGTTTTTATCTAAGAGTCACAGTAGACAGTTTTAATCTAAGAGTCACAGTAGACGGTTTTAATCTAAGAGTCACAGTAGACGGTTTTAATCTAAGAATCACAGTAGATAGTTTTAATCTAAGAGTCACAGTAGACTGTTTTAATCTAAGAGTCACAGTAGACGGTTTTAATCAAAGAGTCAAGTAGACAGTTTTAATCTAAGAGTCACAGTAGACAGTTTTAATCTAAGAGTCACAGTAGACAGTTTTAATCTAAGAGTCACAGTAGACGGTTTTAATCTAAGAGTCACAGTAGACGATTTTAATCTAAGAGTGACAGTAGACAGTTTTAATCTAAGAGTCACAGTAGACGGTTTTAATCTAAGAGTCACAGTAGACGGTTTTAATCTAAGAATTACAGTAGACGGTTTTAATCTAACAGTCACAGTAGAGAGTTTTAATCTAAGAGTCACAGTAGACGGTTTTAATCTAAGAGTAACAATAGACGGTTTTAATCTAACAGTCACAGTAGACGGTTTTAATCTAAGAGTCACAGTAGACAGTTGTAATCTAAGAATCACAGTAGACGGTTTTAATCTAAGAGTCACAGTAGACAATTTTAATCTAAGAGTCACAGTAGACAGTTTTAATCCAAGAGTCACAGTAGACAGTTTTTATCTAAGAGTCACAGTAGACAGTTTTAATCTAAGAGTCACAGTAGACGGTATTAATCTAAGAATCACAGTGGACAGTTTTAATCTAAGAATCACAGTAGACAGTTTTAATCTAAGAGTCACAGTAGACAGTTTTAATCTAAGAGTCACAGTAGACGATTTTAATCTAAGAGTCACAGTAGACAGTTTTAATCTAAGAATCACAGTGGACAGTTTTAATCCAAGAATCACAGTAGACAGTTTTAATCTAAGAGTCACAGTAGACAGTTTTAATCTAAGAGTCACAGTAGACAGTTTTTATCTAAGAGTCACAGTAGACGGTTTTAATCTAAGAGTCACAGTAGACAGTTTTAATCTAAGAATCACAGTGGACAGTTTTAATCTAAGAATCACAGTAGACAGTTTTAATCTAAGATTCACAGTAGACGGTTTTAATCTAAGAATCACAGTAGACAGTTTTAATCTAAGTGTCACAGTAGACGGTTTTAATCTAAGAGTCACAGTCGACAGTTTTAATCTAAGAGTCAAAGTAGACAGTTTTAATCTAAGAGTCACAGTAGACGGCTTTAATCTAAGAATCACAGTAGACGGTTTTAATCTAAGAGTCACAGTAGACGGTTTTAATCTAAGAATCACAGTAGACGGTTTTAATCTAACAGTCACAGTAGACAGTTTTAATCTAAGAGTCACAGTAGACGGTTTTGATCTAAGAGTCACAGTAGACAGTTTTAATCTAAGAGTCACAGTAGACGATTTTAATCTAAGAGTCACAGTGGACAGTTTTAATCTAAGAGTCACAGGAGACAGTTTTAATCTAAGAGTCACAGTAGACAGTTTTAATCTAAGAGTCACAGTAGACAGTTTTAATCTAAGAGTCACAGTAGACGGTTTTAATCTAAGAGTCACAGTAGACGATTTTAATCTAAGAGTGACAGTAGACAGTTTTAATCTAAGAGTCACAGTAGACGGTTTTAATCTAAGAGTCACAGTAGACGGTTTTAATCTAAGAGTCACAATAGACGGTTTTAATCTAACAGTCACAGTAGACGGTTTTAATCTAAGAGTCACAGTAGACAGTTGTAATCTAAGAATCACAGTAGACAATTTTAATCTAAGAGTCACAGTAGACAGTTTTAATCCAAGAGTCACAGTAGACAGTTTTTATCTAAGAGTCACAGTAGACAGTTTTAATCTAAGAGTCACAGTAGACGGTATTAATCTAAGAATCACAGTAGACAGTTTTAATCTAAGAGTCACAGTAGACAGTTTTAATCTAATAGTCACAGTAGACGATTTTAATCTAAGAGTCACAGTAGACAGTTTTAATCTAAGAATCACAGTGGACAGTTTTAATCTAAGAATCACAGTAGACAGTTTTAATCTAAGAGTCACAGTAGACAGTTTTAATCTAAGAGTCACAGTAGACAGTTTTAATCTAAGAGTCACAGTAGACGGTTTTAATCTAAGAGTCACAGTAGACAGTATTAATCTAAGAATCACAGTGGACAGTTTTAATCTAAGAATCACAGTAGACAGTTTTAATCTAAGATTCACAGTAGACGGTTTTAATCTAAGAATCACAGTAGACAGTTTTAATCTAAGTGTCACAGTAGACGGTTTTAATCTAAGAGTCACAGTCGACAGTTTTAATCTAAGAGTCAAAGTAGACAGTTTTAATCTAAGAGTCACAGTAGACGGCTTTAATCTAAGAATCACAGTAGACGGTTTTAATCTAAGAGTCACAGTAGACGGTTTTAATCTAAGAATCACAGTAGACGGTTTTAATCTAACAGACACAGTAGACAGTTTTAATCTAAGAGTCACAGTAGACGGTTTTGATCTAAGAGTCACAGTAGACAGTTTTAATCTAAGAGTCACAGTAGACGATTTTAATCTAAGAGTCACAGTGGACAGTTTTAATCTAAGAGTCACAGAAGACAGTTTTAATCTAAGAGTCACAGTAGACGGTTTTAATCTAAGAGTCACAGTAGACAGTTTCAATCTAAGAGTCACAGTAGACGGCTTTAATCTAAGAGTCACAGTAGACAGTTTTAATCTAAGAGTAACAGTAGACAGTTTTAATCTAAGAGTCACAGTAGACGGTTTTAATCTAAGAGTCACAGTAGACAGTTTTAATCCAAGAGTCACAGGAGACAGTATTAATCTTAGAGTCACAGTAGACAGCTTTAATCTAAGAGTCAAGTAGACGATTTTAATGTAAGAGTCACAGTAGACGGTTTTAATCTAAGAATCACAGTAGACGGTTCTAATCTAAGAGTCACAGAAGACGGTTTTAATCTAGGAATCACAGTAGGCGGTTTTAATCTAACAGTCACAGTGGACAGTTTTAATCTAAGAGTCACAGTAAACGGTTTTAATCTAAGAGTCACAGTAGACGGTTTTAATCTAAGAGTCACAGTAGACGGTTTTGATCTAAGAGTCACAGTAGACAGTTTTAATCTAAGAGTCACAGTAGACGATTTTAATCTAAGAGTCACAGTGGACAGTTTTAATCTAAGAGTCACAGAAGACAGTTTTAATCTAAGAGTCACAGTAGACGGTTTTAATCTAAGAGTCACAGTAGACAGTTTCAATCTAAGAGTCACAGTAGACGGCTTTAATCTAAGAGTCACAGTAGACAGTTTTAATCTAAGAGTAACAGTAGACAGTTTTAATCAAAGAGTCACAGTAGACGGTTTTAATCTAAGAGTCACAGTAGACAGTTTTAATCCAAGAGTCACAGGAGACAGTATTAATCTAAGAGTCACAGTAGACAGCTTTAATCTAAGAGTCAAGTAGACGATTTTAATGTAAGAGTCACAGTAGACGGTTTTAATCTAAGAATCACAGTAGACGGTTCTAATCTAAGAGTTACAGAAGACGGTTTTAATCTAAGAATCACAGTAGGCGGTTTTAGTCTAACAGTCACAGTGGACAGTTTTAATCTAAGAGTCACAGTAAACGGTTTTAATCTAAGAGTCACAGTAGACGGTTTTAATCTAAGAGTCACAGTAGACGGTTTTAATCTAAGAGTCACAGTAGACAGTTTTAATCTAAGAGTCACAGTAGACAGTTTTAATCTAAGAGTCACAGTAGACGGTTTTAGTCTAAGAGTCACAGTAGACGGTTTTAATCTAAAAATCACAGTAGACGGTTTTAATCTAAGAATCACAGTAGACGGTTTTAATCTAACAGTCACAGTAGACAGTTTTACTCTATCAGTCACAGTAGACAGTTTTAATCTTAGAGTCACAGTAGACGGTTTTAATCTAAGAGTCACAGTAGACGGTTTTAATCTAAGAGTCACAGTAGACGGTTTTAATCTAAGAGTCACAGTAGACGGTTTTAATCTAAGAATCACAGTAGACGGTTTTAATCTAACAGTCACAGTAGACAGTTTTAATCCAACAGTCACAGTAGACAGTTTTAATCTAAGAGTCACAGTAGACGGTTTTAGTCTAAGAGTCACAGTAGACGGTTTTAATCTAAGAATCACAGTAGACGGTTTTAATCTAACAGTCACAGTAGACAGTTTTACTCTATCAGTCACAGTAGACAGTTTTAATCTAAGAGTCACAGTAGACCGTTTTAATCTAAGAGTCACAGTAGACGGTTTTAATCTAAGAGTCACAGTAGACGGTTTTAATCTAAGAGTCACAGTAGACGGTTTTAATCTAAGAGTCACAGTAGACGGTTTTAATCTAAGAATCACAGTAGACGGTTTTAATCTAACAGTCACAGTAGACAGTTTTATTCTATCAGTCACAGTAGACAGTTTTAATCTAAGAGTCACAGTAGACGGTTTTAATCTAAGAGTCACAGTAGACGGTTTTAATCTAAGAATCACAGTAGACAGTTTTAATCTAAGAGTCACAATAGACTGTTTTAATCTAAGAGTCACAGTAGACGGTTTTAATCAAAGAGTCAAGTAGACATTTTTAATCGAAGAGTCACAGTAGACATTTTTAATCTAAGAGTCACAGTAGACAGTTTTAATCTAAGAGTCACAGTAGACGGTTTTAATCTAAGAGTCACAGTAGACGATTTTAATCTAAGAGTGACAGTAGACAGTTTTAATCTAAGAGTCACAGTAGACGGTTTTAATCTAAGAGTCACAGTAGACGGTTTTAATCTAAGAATTACAGTAGACGGTTTTAATCTAACAGTCACAGTAGAGAGTTTTAATCTAAGAGTCACAGTAGACGGTTTTAATCTAAGAGTCACAATAGACGGTTTTAATCTAACAGTCACAGTAGACGGTTTTAATCTAAGGGTCACAGTAGACAGTTGTAATCTAAGAATCACAGTAGACCGTTTTAATCTAAGAGTCACAGTAGAAAATTTTAATCTAAGAGTCACAGTAGACAGTTTTAATCCAAGAGTCACAGTAGACAGTTTTTATCTAAGAGTCACAGTAGACAGTTTTAATCTAAGAGTCACAGTAGACGGTATTAATCTAAGAATCACAGTGGACAGCTTTAATCTAAGAATCACAGTAGACAGTTTTAATCTAAGAGTCACAGTAGACAGTTTTAATCTAAGAGTCACAGTAGACGATTTTAATCTAAGAGTCACAGTAGACAGTTTTAATCTAAGAATCACAGTGGACAGTTTTAATCTAAGAATCACAGTAGACAGTTTTAATCTAAGAGTCACAGTAGACAGTTTTAATCTAAGAGTCACAGTAGACAGTTTTAATCTAAGAGTCACAGTAGACGGTTTTAATCTAAGAGTCACAGTAGACAGTTTTAATCTAAGAATCACAGTGGACAGTTTTAATCTAAGAATCACAGTAGACAGTTTTAATCTAAGATTCACAGTAGACGGTTTTAATCTAAGAATCACAGTAGACAGTTTTAATCTAAGTGTCACAGTAGACGGTTTTAATCTAAGAGTCACAGTAGATGATTTTAATCTAAGAGTGACAGTAGACAGTTTTAATCTAAGAGTCACAGTAGACGGTTTTAATCTAAGAGTCACAGTAGACGGTTTTAATCTAAGAATTACAGTAGACGGTTTTAATCTAACAGTCACAGTAGAGAGTTTTAATCTATGAGTCACAGTAGACGGTTTTAATCTAAGAGTCACAATAGACGGTTTTAATCTAACAGTCACAGTAGACGGTTTTAATCTAAGAGTCACAGTAGAGAGTTGTAATCTAAGAATCACAGTAGACGGTTTTAATCTAAGAGTCACAGTAGACAATTTTAATCTAAGAGTCACAGTAGACAGTTTTAATCCAAGAGTCACAGTAGACAGTTTTTATCTAAGAGTCAGAGTAGACAGTTTTAATCTAAGAGTCACAGTAGACGGTATTAATCTAAGAATCACAGTGGACAGTTTTAATCTAAGAATCACAGTAGACAGTTTTAATCTAAGAGTCACAGTAGACAGTTTTAATCTAAGAGTCACAGTAGACGATTTTAATCTAAGAGTCACAGTAGACAGTTTTAATCTAAGAATCACAGTGGACAGTTTTAATCTAAGAATCACAGTAGACAGTTTTAATCTAAGAGTCACAGTAGACAGTTTTAATCTAAGAGTCACAGTAGACAGTTTTAATCTAAGAGTCACAGTAGACGGTTTTAATCTAAGAGTCACAGTAGACAGTTTTAATCTAAGAATCACAGTGGACAGTTTTAATCTAAGAATCACAGTAGACAGTTTTAATCTAAGATTCACAGTAGACGGTTTTAATCTAAGAATCACAGTAGACAGTTTTAATCTAAGTGTCACAGTAGACGGTTTTAATCTAAGAGTCACAGTGGACAGTTTTAATCTAAGAGTCAAAGTAGACAGTTTTAATCTAAGAGTCACAGTAGACGGCTTTAATCTAAGAATCACAGTAGACGGTTGTAATCTAAGAGTCACAGTAGACGGTTTTAATCTAAGAATCACAGTAGACGGTTTTAATCTAACAGTCACAGTAGACAGTTTTAATCTAAGAGTCACAGTAGACGGTTTTGATCTAAGAGTCACAGTAGACAGTTTTAATCTAAGAGTCACAGTAGACGATTTTAATCTAAGAGTCACAGTGGACAGTTTTAATCTAAGAGTCACAGGAGACAGTTTTAATCTAAGAGTCACAGTAGACGGTTTTAATCTAAGAGTCACAGTAGACAGTTTCAATCTAAGAGTCACAGTAGACGGCTTTAATCTAAGAGTCACAGTAGACGGTTTTAATCTAAGAATTACAGTAGACGGTTTTAATCTAACAGTCACAATAGAGAGTTTTAATCTATGAGTCACAGTAGACGGTTTTAATCTAAGAGTCACAATAGACGGTTTTAATCTAACAGTCACAGTAGACGGTTTTAATCTAAGAGTCACAGTAGACAGTTGTAATCTAAGAATCACAGTAGACGGTTTTAATCTAAGAGTCACAGTAGACAATTTTAATCTAAGAGTCACAGTAGACAGTTTTAATCCAAGAGTCACAGTAGACAGTTTTTATCTAAGAGTCAGAGTAGACAGTTTTAATCTAAGAGTCACAGTAGACGGTATTAATCTAAGAATCACAGTGGACAGTTTTAATCTAAGAATCACAGTAGACAGTTTTAATCTAAGAGTCACAGTAGACAGTTTTAATCTAAGAGTCACAGTAGACGATTTTAATCTAAGAGTCACAGTAGACAGTTTTAATCTAAGAATCACAGTGGACAGTTTTAATCTAAGAATCACAGTAGACAGTTTTAATCTAAGAGTCACAGTAGACAGTTTTAATCTATGAGTCACAGTAGACGGTTTTAATCTAAGTGTCACAGTAGACGGTTTTAATCTAAGAGTCACAGTGGACAGTTTTAATCTAAGAGTCAAAGTAGACAGTTTTAATCTAAGAGTCACAGTAGACGGCTTTAATCTAAGAATCACAGTAGACGGTTGTAATCTAAGAGTCACAGTAGACGGTTTTAATCTAAGAATCACAGTAGACGGTTTTAATCTAACAGTCACAGTAGACAGTTTTAATCTAAGAGTCACAGTAGACGATTTTAATCTAAGAGTCACAGTGGACAGTTTTAATCTAAGAGTCACAGGAGACAGTTTTAATCTAAGAGTCCCAGTAGACGGTTTTAATCTAAGAGTCACAGTAGACAGTTTCAATCTAAGAGTCACAGTAGACGGCTTTAATCTAAGAGTCACAGTAGACGGTTTTAATCTAAGAATTACAGTAGACGGTTTTAATCTAACAGTCACAGTAGAGAGTTTTAATCTATGAGTCACAGTAGACGGTTTTAATCTAAGAGTCACAATAGACGGTTTTAATCTAACAGTCACAGTAGACGGTTTTAATCTAAGAGTCACAGTGGACAGTTTTAATCTAAGAGTCACAGGAGACAGTTTTAATCTAAGAGTCACAGTAGACGGTTTTAATCTAAGAGTCACAGTAGACAGTTTCAATCTAAGAGTCACAGTAGACGGCTTTAATCTAAGAGTCACAGTAGACGGTTTTAATCTAAGAATTACAGTAGACGGTTTTAATCTAACAGTCACAGTAGAGAGTTTTAATCTATGAGTCACAGTAGACGGTTTTAATCTAAGAGTCACAATAGACGGTTTTAATCTAACAGTCACAGTAGACGGTTTTAATCTAAGAGTCACAGTAGACAGTTGTAATCTAAGAATCACAGTAGACGGTTTTAATCTAAGAGTCACAGTAGACAATTTTAATCTAAGAGTCACAGTAGACAGTTTTAATCCAAGAGTCACAGTAGACAGTTTTTATCTAAGAGTCAGAGTAGACAGTTTTAATCTAAGAGTCACAGTAGACGGTATTAATCTAAGAATCACATTGGACAGTTTTAATCTAAGAATCACAGTAGACAGTTTTAATCTAACAGTCACAGTAGACAGTTTTAATCTAAGAGTCACAGTAGACGATTTTAATCTAAGAGTCACAGTAGACAGTTTTAATGTAAGAATCACAGTGGACAGTTTTAATCTAAGAATCACAGTAGACAGTTTTAATCTAAGAGTCACAGTAGACAGTTTTAATCTAAGAGTCACAGTAGACAGTTTTAATCTAAGAGTCACAGTAGACGGTTTTAATCTAAGAGTCACAGTAGACAGTTTTAATCTAAGAATCACAGTGGACAGTTTTAATCTAAGAATCACAGTAGACAGTTTTAATCTAAGATTCACAGTAGACGGTTTTAATCTAAGAATCACAGTAGACAGTTTTAATCTAAGTGTCACAGTAGACGGTTTTAATCTAAGAGTCACAGTCGACAGTTTTAATCTAAGAGTCAAAGTAGACAGTTTTAATCTAAGAGTCACAGTAGACGGCTTTAATCTAAGAATCACAGTAGACGGTTGTAATCTAAGAGTCACAGTAGACGGTTTTAATCTAAGAATCACAGTAGACGGTTTTAATCTAACAGTCACAGTAGACAGTTTTAATCTAAGAGTCACAGTAGACGGTTTTGATCTAAGAGTCACAGTAGACAGTTTTAATCTAAGAGTCACAGTAGACGATTTTAATCTAAGAGTCACAGTGGACAGTTTTAATCTAAGAGTCACAGGAGACAGTTTTAATCTAAGAGTCACAGTAGACGGTTTTAATCTAAGAGTCACAGTAGACAGTTTCAATCTAAGAGTCACAGTAGACGGCTTTAATCTAAGAGTCACAGTAGACGGTTTTAATCTAAGAATTACAGTAGACGGTTTTAATCTAACAGTCACAGTAGAGAGTTTTAATCTATGAGTCACAGTAGACGGTTTTAATCTAAGAGTCACAATAGACGGTTTTAATCTAACAGTCACAGTAGACGGTTTTAATCTAAGAGTCACAGTGGACAGTTTTAATCTAAGAGTCACAGGAGACAGTTTTAATCTAAGAGTCACAGTAGACGGTTTTAATCTAAGAGTCACAGTAGACAGTTTCAATCTAAGAGTCACAGTAGACGGCTTTAATCTAAGAGTCACAGTAGACGGTTTTAATCTAAGAATTACAGTAGACGGTTTTAATCTAACAGTCACAGTAGAGAGTTTTAATCTATGAGTCACAGTAGACGGTTTTAATCTAAGAGTCACAATAGACGGTTTTAATCTAACAGTCACAGTAGACGGTTTTAATCTAAGAGTCACAGTAGACAGTTGTAATCTAAGAATCACAGTAGACGGTTTTAATCTAAGAGTCACAGTAGACAATTTTAATCTAAGAGTCACAGTAGACAGTTTTAATCCAAGAGTCACAGTAGACAGTTTTTATCTAAGAGTCAGAGTAGACAGTTTTAATCTAAGAGTCACAGTAGACGATTTTAATCTAAGAGTCACAGTAGACGATTTTAATCTAAGAGTCACAGTAGACAGTTTTAATGTAAGAATCACAGTGGACAGTTTTAATCTAAGAATCACAGTAGACAGTTTTAATCTAAGAGTCACAGTAGACAGTTTTAATCTAAGAGTCACAGTAGACAGTTTTAATCTAAGAGTCACAGTAGACGGTTTTAATCTAAGAGTCACAGTAGACAGTTTTAATCTAAGAATCACAGTGGACAGTTTTAATCTAAGAATCACAGTAGACAGTTTTAATCTAAGATTCACAGTAGACGGTTTTAATCTAAGAATCACAGTAGACAGTTTTAATCTAAGTGTCACAGTAGACGGTTTTAATCTAAGAGTCACAGTCGACAGTTTTAATCTAAGAGTCAAAGTAGACAGTTTTAATCTAAGAGTCACAGTAGACGGCTTTAATCTAAGAATCACAGTAGACGGTTGTAATCTAAGAGTCACAGTAGACGGTTTTAATCTAAGAATCACAGTAGACGGTTTTAATCTAACAGTCACAGTAGACAGTTTTAATCTAAGAGTCACAGTAGACGGTTTTGATCTAAGAGTCACAGTAGACAGTTTTAATCTAAGAGTCACAGTAGACGATTTTAATCTAAGAGTCACAGTGGACAGTTTTAATCTAAGAGTCACAGGAGACAGTTTTAATCTAAGAGTCACAGTAGACGGTTTTAATCTAAGAGTCACAGTAGACAGTTTCAATCTAAGAGTCACAGTAGACGGCTTTAATCTAAGAGTCACAGTAGACGGTTTTGATCTAAGAGTCACAGTAGACAGTTTTAATCTAAGAGTCACAGTAGACGATTTTAATCTAAGAGTCACAGTGGACAGTTTTAATCTAAGAGTCACAGGAGACAGTTTTAATCTAAGAGTCACAGTAGACGGTTTTAATCTAAGAGTCACAGTAGACAGTTTCAATCTAAGAGTCACAGTAGACGGCTTTAATCTAAGAGTCACAGTAGACGGTTTTAATCTAAGAATTACAGTAGACGGTTTTAATCTAACAGTCACAGTAGAGAGTTTTAATCTATGAGTCACAGTAGACGGTTTTAATCTAAGAGTCACAATAGACGGTTTTAATCTAACAGTCACAGTAGACGGTTTTAATCTAAGAGTCACAGTAGACAGTTGTAATCTAAGAATCACAGTAGACGGTTTTAATCTAAGAGTCACAGTAGACAATTTTAATCTAAGAGTCACAGTAGACAGTTTTAATCCAAGAGTCACAGTAGACAGTTTTTATCTAAGAGTCAGAGTAGACAGTTTTAATCTAAGAGTCACAGTAGACGGTATTAATCTAAGAATCACAGTGGACAGTTTTAATCTAAGAATCACAGTAGACAGTTTTAATCTAAGAGTCACAGTAGACAGTTTTAATCTAAGAGTCACAGTAGACGATTTTAATATAAGAGTCACAGTAGACAGTTTTAATGTAAGAATCACAGTGGACAGTTTTAATCTAAGAATCACAGTAGACAGTTTTAATCTAAGAGTCACAGTAGACAGTTTTAATCTAAGAGTCACAGTAGACAGTTTTAATCTAAGAGTCACAGTAGACGGTTTTAATCTAAGAGTCACAGTAGACAGTTTTAATCTAAGAATCACAGTGGACAGTTTTAATCTAAGAATCACAGTAGACAGTTTTAATCTAAGATTCACAGTAGACGGTTTTAATCTAAGAATCACAGTAGACAGTTTTAATCTAAGTGTCACAGTAGACGGTTTTAATCTAAGAGTCACAGTCGACAGTTTTAATCTAAGAGTCAAAGTAGACAGTTTTAATCTAAGAGTCACAGTAGACGGCTTTAATCGAAGAATCACAGTAGACGGTTGTAATCTAAGAGTCACAGTAGACGGTTTTAATCTAAGAATCACAGTAGACGGTTTTAATCTAACAGTCACAGTAGACAGTTTTAATCTAAGAGTCACAGTAGACGGTTTTGATCTAAGAGTCACAGTAGACAGTTTTAATCTAAGAGTCACAGTAGACGATTTTAATCTAAGAGTCACAGTGGACAGTTTTAATCTAAGAGTCACAGGAGACAGTTTTAATCTAAGAGTCACAGTAGACGGTTTTAATCTAAGAGTCACAGTAGACAGTTTCAATCTAAGAGTCACAGTAGACGGCTTTAATCTAAGAGTCACAGTAGACAGTTTTAATCTAAGAGTAACAGTAGACAGTTTTAATCTAAGAGTCACAGTAGACGGTTTTATTCTAAGAGTCACAGTAGACAGTTTTAATCTAAGATTCACAGTAGACGGTTTTAATCTAAGAATCACAGTAGACAGTTTTAATCTAAGTGTCACAGTAGACGGCTTTAATCTAAGAGTCACAGTCGACAGTTTTAATCTAAGAGTCAAAGTAGACAGTTTTAATCTAAGAGTCACAGTAGACGGCTTTAATCTAAGAATCACTGTAGACGGTTTTAATCTAAGAGTCACAGTAGACGGTTTTAATCTAAGAATCACAGTAGACGGTTTTAATCTAACAGTCACAGTAGACGGTTTTAATCTAAGAGTCACAGTAGACGGTTTTGATCTAAGAGTCACAGTAGACAGTTTTAATCTAAGAGTCACAGTAGACGATTTTAATCTAAGAGTCACAGTGGACAGTTTTAATCTAAGAGTCACAGGAGACAGTTTTAATCTAAGAGTCACAGTAGACAGTTTTAATCTAAGAGTCACAGTAGACAGTTTTAATCTAAGAGTCACAGTAGACGGTTTTAATCTAAGAGTCACAGTAGATGATTTTAATCTAAGAGTGACAGTAGACAGTTTTAATCTAAGAGTCACAGTAGACGGTTTTAATCTAAGAGTCACAGTAGACGGTTTTAATCTAAGAATTACAGTAGACGGTTTTAATCTAACAGTCACAGTATAGAGTTTTAATCTATGAGTCACAGTAGACGGTTTTAATCTAAGAGTCACAATAGACGGTTTTAATCTAACAGTCACAGTAGACGGTTTTAATCTAAGAGTCACAGTAGACAGTTGTAATCTAAGAATCACAGTAGACCGTTTTAATCTAAGAGTCACAGTAGACAATTTTAATCTAAGAGTCACAGTAGACAGTCTTAATCCAAGAGTCACAGTAGACAGTTTTTATCTAAGAGTCAGAGTAGACAGTTTTAATCTAAGAGTCACAGTAGACGGTATTCATCTAAGAATCACAGTGGACAGTTTTAATCTAAGAATCACAGTAGACAGTTTTAATCTAAGAGTCACAGTAGACAGTTTTAATCTAAGAGTCACAGTAGACGATTTTAATCTAAGAGTCACAGTAGACAGTTTTAATCTAAGAATCACAGTGGACAGTTTTAATCTAAGAATCACAGTAGACAGTTTTAATCTAAGAGTCACAGTAGACAGTTTTAATCTAAGAGTCACAGTAGACAGTTTTAATCTAAGAGTCACAGTAGACGGTTTTAATCTAAGAGTCACAGTAGACAGTTTTATTCTAAGAATCACAGTGGACAGTTTTAATCTAAGAATCACAGTAGACAGTTTTAATCTAAGAATCACAGTAGACAGTTTTAATCTAAGATTCACAGTAGACGGTTTTAATCTAAGAATCACAGTAGACAGTTTTAATCTAAGTGTCACAGTAGACGGTTTTAATCTAAGAGTCACAGTCGACAGTTTTAATCTAAGAGTCAAAGTAGACAGTTTTAATCTAAGAGTCACAGTAGACGGCTTTAATCTAAGAATCACAGTAGACGGTTGTAATCTAAGAGTCACAGTAGACGGTTTTAATCTAAGAATCACAGTAGACGGTTTTAATCTAACAGTCACAGTAGACAGTTTTAATCTAAGAGTCACAGTAGACGGTTTTGATCTAAGAGTCACAGTAGACAGTTTTAATCTAAGAGTCACAGTAGACGATTTTAATCTAAGAGTCACAGTGGACAGTTTTAATCTAAGAGTCACAGGAGACAGTTTTAATCTAAGAGTCACAGTAGACGGTTTTAATCTAAGAGTCACAGTAGACAATTTCAATCTAAGAGTCACAGTAGACGGCTTTAATCTAAGAGTCACAGTAGACAGTTTTAATCTAAGAGTAACAGTAGACAGTTTTAATCTAAGAGTCACAGTAGACGGTTTTAATCTAAGAGTCACAGTAGACAGTTTTAATCTAAGAGTCACAGGAGACAGTATTAATCTAAGAGTCACAGTAGACAGCTTTAATCTAAGAGTCAAGTAGACGATTTTAATGTAAGAGTCACAGTAGACGGTTTTAATCTAAGAGTCACAGTAGACAGTTTTAATCTAAGAGTCACAGTAGACGGTTTTAATCTAAGAATCACAGTAGACGGTTCTAATCTAAGAGTCACAGAAGACGGTTTTAATCTAAGAATCACAGTAGGCGGTTTTAATCTAACAGTCACAGTGGACAGTTTTAATCTAAGAGTCACAGTAAACGGTTTTAATCTAAGAGTCACAGTAGACGGTTTTAATCTAAGAATCACAGTAGACGGTTTTAATCTAACAGTCACAGTAGACAGTTTTAATCTAAGAGTCACAGTAGACAGTTTTAATCTAAGAGTCACAGTAGACGGTTTTAGTCTAAGAGTCACAGTAGACGGTTTTAATCTAAAAATCACAGTAGACGGTTTTAATCTAACAGTCACAGTAGACAGTTTTACTCTATCAGTCACAGTAGACAGTTTTAATCTAAGAGTCACAGTAGACGATTTTAATCTAAGAGTCACAGTAGACGGTTTTAATCTAAGAGTCACAGTAGACGGTTTTAATCTAAGAATCACAGTAGACAGTTTTAATCTAAGAGTCACAGTAGACTGTTTTAATCTAACAGTCACAGTAGACGGTTTTAATCAAAGAGTCAAGTAGACAGTTTTAATCTAAGAGTCACAGTAGACAGTTTTAATCTAAGAATCACAATAGACGGTTCTAATCTAAGAGTCACAGTAGACGGTTTTAATCTAAGAGTCACAGTAGACGGTTTTAATCTAAGAGTCACAATAGACGGTTTTAATCTAAGAATCACAGTAGACGGTTTTAATCTAAGAATCACAGTAGACAGTTTTAATCTAAGAGTCACAGTAGACGGTTTTAATCTAAGAATCACAGTAGACGATTTTAATCTAAGAGTCACAGTAAACAGTTTTAATCTAAGAATCACAGTAGACGATTTTAGGGTTGTCTATATATTAATTTATATATATATATTTATAATATGATACGATATGATTAGACCGTACCCCTCCCCCCTTCATAATCCCAAACACTATTGTAATGCCTTCACCAATTTCTGCTGTTATTTTTACTATAAACCTGTACCGCGCTCCATGTATTAAGAAGAGCAAACGTCTTGCAGTCATTCTTGATGTTTAGAGTCTTCTGTATTTTTGCTATGTCTATGATAATTTGCATTTTGAGCTCTGGTGACAAGTCATCCCATCTGAATGTACTGTCTTCGTGTAGTACAGTTTTAATCTCTTCCAGAGTGGGGTTTCTAATATAGTCAGGTTTAACTGTGTATAAATATCTATAAACTAAAGATAATTTTCATCAACTTATAATATACATTCATCATAAATATTTCTGTAATGGCCATGGTATATACAATCTTCTTAACATCTGTAAAGAAAAATGTAGATATCAACTTATTTTTCAAAGTGATATAAATCCTCGGTTTATTTTAGTTTGAATCCTGCTTACGTCAGTTATGACGATACAACATTATGTGATAAAGTTTGTCTGTGTCACAAATGACCAGTATATGTTCCACTTGTCGTAAGTAATTGCAGGTCCTTTCCCCATTCATTACTTATAACTAGAGTAACATGACGGGTGCCACTAGTGGAGCAGGAACTGCCTACCCTTCCTGAGCACCTGAGTTCACCCCCAGTTTTTTTTTTAGGTTCATCTTGCTCGATCTTTATGCTTTCTGTGTAGTTTTTTGTAGATCATTGAATTGTTTGTCAATATAAATTGACCGCCACCATATAGTTACCATAACCCTATAATTAAGTGCTTTTCTCAAGTGCATGGTCTTTTTGAGTGAAAGTGAAGCTGTTGAGGTTTTTTATCATTATTTTATATCTATTGCCGTTAGATATTCAATTATCAAGAGAGAAATGTTGGGATCCCATTAAACGGTTTAAATATTTGTGTTTGTCCCAAGGCAGGACCTGCATTTTCAATGCCATATCATGGTCTTTCTTGATTTTCCATGATTGGAAATGGGACGTGGGTTGTTCCTGGTTGATATTAATGGAAATTTCTTACCTTCGCTGTTGAAACCTTTTTTTCACAACATAATGTAATTATCATAGTCAAACCTGTATCAAGAGGTCACCTTTGGGACAAATAAAAATGCCCTTATAACACAGGTGACCTCTTAAAAGAGGTTCAACTTATATGAATTTCTCTATGACTGAGCAAGAAAAAAGTGACCTTTTAATACAAGTGACTGCTTAATACAGGCTACTGCATGGGCAGGTTTAACTTTACAATGTATATAAATACCTATAAACTGAAGATAATCTTCATAAACTTATATTATACATTCACCATACATATTTCTGTAATGGCCATGGTATATGCAATCTTCTAAACATCTGTAAAACAAGAGCACCGCCCACGGGTGCTGGACGCTCGACTTTTTCGTATCCGATATTAAACTGCAAGCAATTTACAAAGTTATACATACTTCTAACTTGTCAATAGAATGGGGTCAACACTTTCTACAAGTGTATTGAGTTTCAAGTTAATAGCTTAGATAGTTATTGAGAAATTTTAATTATACTAAAATAATATCCCAAATTTCTGATCTACACTGAAATTATTTATGAAAATAAAATAAAGGGCTACGCAGAGCGAAGCATGATATGACCACAGAATATCGACAAGAGAAAGTTGAACAAGTGTATATTACAAACAAATGTGGACACAGTATTTTGCTTAACACACTGTAATTGAAACCTTAAATATAATATGTTTTATTAAAAGGATTAACTATAAGAAAAAAAATTATATGTAGTTTTTTTATTTATTATAGATATATTTAATAAAAAATTGTCGATAAAAAATAATATCATTATTTATATATAAATTATCCAATATGATGGAAGGTTAGGAGGTTTTGGTGTGTAACGCCACTGTCAACAATATTTCAGTTATATCCAGGAGGACAGCTTTATTGGTGGAGAAAACCAGAGTACACTGAGAAAACCATCGATCCATCATGCTAAATCGAGTACACCTTGCCATGAACGGGATTTGAATTCGCAACATTAGTTGTGATAGACACCGATTCCAGAGGTAGTTATAAATCCAACTACCATACGACCACGCCCTCTCCCTTTATGGGAATGAAAGGTTTTTGTTTCTAAACTATTTTCACCTGTACTCTATTTGAAAATATAATAAAATAAAATCACATGTAAAGATAAAATCTAAAGAGGAAAGTACAGAAAATACAGTGCTGCCTAAGTTCCCTTCCCACTGGTCTTAGGTCATTGTACAAACCAGGAGTTGTTGAACAAAATATAGCTCTGTAAAAATCAACATACAGTCAAACCTGTATTGAAAGGTCACCTTTGGGACAACGACAAAGTGGCCTTATATGGCAAGTGACCTCTTAAAAGAGGTTCAATTCATATAAAGTTGTATGTGATAGGACAAGGAAAAGGTGATCTTTTAACAGAGGTGGCTGCTTAATAGAGGTGACCACATGTGCAGGTTTTACTGTATTTAATTTATTTTCAGATATAGACATTAAAAAAAGATTTAATGCCCAAAATTGGATTTTGACTTTAGCCGAACTCAAATTTCAATGGTTTTTTATTTTTTTACCTCTTTATTTACAATGCTATATGAATACCTTTAAAACCAATTATAGTCTTGTAAATATTATTAGGTAATCTTTGAATAGATCTGTCATAATTTTTTGAATGTGTTCATCAAATTATACCAACAAATCATTATTTTATGAACAACATACTCCCTCTTATGTGAGTGACAATAAAATATGTATAAATTATTCACCAGTGACTGAGTGAGTGATTGTTGTTTAACACCAACTCAGCAATTTTTCAGCTAAATCATGGCAAGAACAAGTTAACGTAATTTTCAATGAGATGAGGACAGCTTTGTACTACACCAACACGCTCGAACGCACAATCTACCGCACAACAATTACATCACATAATACAAGTTTTTACATAATAGAGGTGGTCACTAATGCAGGTTTGACCCGATCGGGGCTTGAACCCACAATCTACCACCGATGTGGTAACTCCCCTTTAATGTAGATATATTTAAAATACCACTACTTTGCATATAGTCAAACCTCTATTAAGCAATAACTTATATTGTGTGACCTTAATTTAAATTTCACTTCACAGTGCATTCTATATTAAATAAACCTGTATTAAGTGACCACCTGCCTTATGTGACCATATTTCACCATTGCCTTGAAAAATCAGGAAAATTATTAACAGGTGCCATGAATTTTTTTCAGCTACGATACTTTATGCTCTCTCCACCTACTGCAATAGGCTAGTAGAAGAGACATTTCCAGCCCCAAAATCTCAAAAGAATAAGCAAGAGGCACACTTCGTTAATATATATTTTAAAGCTGAAAATGCCTGCAACAATTGAAAAGAAAAATGTTGAAGTTGTGGTGGTTTCAATCTTACAGAAATGCTATAAGTCACATGAGATATTTAAATTGTCTGCTTAATAGCAGATATATGCAGTGGTATACTAGGTCCAGTTTAGCAAATGGCATATTTTTTTTACGTTTTCAAGATACAAGATTCTGAAGAAAAAAACTTGCTAGTATTTCTTAACAAATTCAATTAAAATCACAAGACATAAAGGTAATAACAAAATTACCGAACTCCGAACAATCTTACAAAGGGAAAGTCAAAACTCATAATTATATAAACAGACAAAATCAGTCAACAACCGGAAAACTGTGAAAACCGTAATGACCCTGACTTGGTACAGGCATTTCTAAAGAAATGGTGGGTTGAATCAGATTTTAAGGCGCCAAACCTCCCGCTCTCATTATGGTTCAAAGGTTCCGGCTGTCACTGTAACAGTATTTAAATACAGGAACAAAATAGGTAAAATAGTTGTCAAAGCAGTACCATATTCGGTGACGTAAATGTCAAAAATATTTTTACGTCACACATTGACAAAAAAATTCTTGACATTTTTGACTTCTTTATCTTTATACATTTTCACTATATGAAAATGCATCGCTTATAATTTTTTCTGCAGAGACAGAATATATTTCGACAAGATATTGGTATCGGAATATAAACTTTTTAAGAGATCGAATAAGGCGAATCTTTTAATAGCCCTGGTCCAGTAGCCTGTTTCTCGGATTGTAATTTGTATATCTCTAACTGGGTAAACACAATGATCTGATTTGAGGATGCTCTCATCTGCTCTAGAGGATGAGCTGTTCCTGCATTTTGACTAAATTTTGTTTCAATCCATCCCGTGGTTCTGAAGATTTTCAAAGATTTCCAATTTGTCAACCAATTAGAAGCCATGGTAGCCATCTTTAATATCAGGCAAGGTCAGCAAACACAATTTTAGAAGAGGAGCATTCAAAGAGTATCACATCAGAGTTTGGTCCAATTTGGCCTAGTAGTTCTTGAGCAGATCAAATGCAAAAAGTTAACGGATGACAGACACAAAGTGATGGGAAAAGTTCATTTGAGCTCTCAGCCCTGGTGAGCAAAAATTTTTTTGAGAACTATGAAATGGACACTCCTACCATGCTTGAACACAACTGGTCCTGTGGTTTTAGGGAAGAGATCAAAATGTGAAGATTACTCACGACGAGTAGAGATGGACATCAAGTAATGATAGTACCTCTCATAACCCTTAAGGTCTCATCTTCATTCAAGCACACCCTTACCAATGAAAAACACAACACAAACTAAAGTTTGTCAACCAGCACGATGCATGAGTGAACTTTTTTCTCAGCTGTCGATTTAATACAACATAAATATTTAGATATATTATACAATTATATTTACAATAAAGTTAAATATGACAAATCGGCAATATACACACCTTGATATACGTAAACCCAGCATTAAAACCAATGGCGTCCATTGGGAAAAGCTTTGGTTTAAAATTGTATATCCATTCAATGACATATAATATTATAACCACCTCTAATTATACACAACTACAACTAATTGAACCGCCAGGATATAACTGAAATATTGTTGAAAGTGGTGTTAAACAAAAATTTCCAATATAGAGTACTTTTACAAATTATACAATATTTTTATGTCAGAATTTGTATAATGATCATTGGCGTTCCCAATTTCTTGTATTGTTGTATACTACTTATTATAGTCTTGTGTCATAGCAGATCTCCGAATAAAAAAACTAAAAAAAAACAAAAACAATAAAAAATGTCAAAACAGATTGCAAAAAAACAAAAAATAAATTCTTAAAAATGAAAGAAAATATTTACATTAGTAATGAATTAATGCATATAATTGCATTTATCTTAATTTTGGAAATTTAGAGAATTATTGAATCATTTAACTAAAAATAACCAAAATTAGGACTTCTAAAGTGTTCAAAGTGGGACTAAAATGATACATTTTGAAAGATTAAAACAAATATTTAAATTATTATACCAACCAGCTTGCTCATTTTGTTCATGTTAATAGTCGGCTTAAAAATATAAATATTCATTGAAAACCGATTATTAAAGTGCAGGGGGAATGCAATGCTTTGTTAGATAGGGAAATGCAGTACTCGGTTAGCTGAGGTTTACCACAAAACAAGCAAGACAATAAATAAATTTAACAAGCAATTATTGCCTATCTCTCTAAAATGTATCCGCTTATAATTTATTCTTAAAATATTTAAAAATATTCAAGATTAAAGCTTACTGAAATTTTTCAAATGGAATTATTTTTGAAAATGATTTAAAAAAATTAAATGTTAAAGATAAAGCATCTGAATCTCCACTTTTTGAATCAATGTAAATACTATGACAACAATTATAAAGTGCTTTGCACCTATGATAATAATTGGACTATTACAGGAATAATTGGGACTATTAGAGGACTAAAAGTCAGGACCAAACCATATTTTATAGGTTTTACCACAAAATATGCTGAACCTTGCTTCCATATTCCTGTAATAGTACAACATTCATATTTATACAATTTAATAAACAAACATTCAAATTCAAAATATTCAAAGAGCAATAACTCTTGATAATTTTTATACACATCTTATCACAGCAAAAAAAAAGTTAATTCATTACTTACCTGGTTTAAAGCTAAAAAAATATCCAATTTAATTTTTTCTTAGAGAGACTCATTAATTTTTGACAATGTTTTTTTTATGTAAATGTAAATTAAATTAAAAAAAAATATACTTAGACTTGGAATTTTGGAAAGTATAAAACTTTAAAGTGCTTTAGACCAAGTAGACTGACATGACATAAACTAATACAAGAGAACAACAATAACCGATTGACGGTCTGGCTAAAATTTTACTTTTTGTTTATTAAATTCCCTCCAAAATTTACAAGATGCTTACAATGCTTACATTTTTACTTTTTTATTTGTGTGTGTTTTTTTTTGTTTTTTGTTTTTGTACAATTCTGTTATCCCATCCTTTACAGAGCCTGTTTTTGTTTCTAACAAGACCATAGGTTACAAAGAAATGCACCATTTCTACCAAAACAAAATTTTTAAAATAAAGAAAAGAAAAATTAATTTAACCTTAAGCATAGAAATGTGACGTTTCTTATTTAATTCAATTTTTAGGGGATTATATTTACAATTTTATTAAAATTTTGAAATCTTTATATCTCACATAGCATACTTAATTTACATAACTACAAGAATATACAATATTACAAAAAGAAAATTAGTTCTGAAATTCATTTTTAATACATTTATTGTGAAATATCTTGAAATCATGATTTTTGACTGTCTTTCATCCAATCTTTATCTGTGATCTTTGCACATGTCTTCCATTCTTCATCTCTGATCTCTTCATCTGTGATATCTTCATCTGTGACTCTTCATCTGTGACCTCTTCATTTGTGCCTTTATCTTTCATCCATGGCTCGGTACATTACACTGAAAACATAAAAGGTATCAGAACTTGAAAAATGCCATATTGAATAAACAATAATATTTTCCATGGTGCTAATAAACTGCAAGAAAAAAACACATCGGCATTCAGTAACTGGACCCTCCAAATTAAATCTTTAATGAAATCTGCACATGCGAAACATTTCCAAAAACTGGTCAGGTGCAACTAATATCTGGGTCCTCTAATTACAAGTCCTCCCCAGATAACAGTGTTCACTTTATATGTTATTCATGCCCTGTCAACTGGAACCTATAATTACAAGTTTTATGCTTTCTACTGGTCACTTTACAAAATACAAGTCCTCTCCTGACATGTACAATGCCATTATCTTTATTTCGATAAAATGTAAGTTTTTTTGTCTTTTTTTAATAAAACCTCACTTATATTGTTCTTATGTTATGCACATTTTTGGAAGTTTCCATCATTTATACCAGTTTAGCTTTTTTGTGCCTGTCACAAGCTAGAACCTTCATTTCCAAAGCAATCTCAATTTTTTATCAAAATAATAATGGTATATACGATTACTCACCTAATAAACTCCATGGTTACACTACGTCTACTTCCCATTGGATATTCTTATGGGAATAGAGACTGTACATTCCAGTACTGAAATTAAAAAAATATCAATATTTTATCACCAACAAAACTGATAAAAGCCTATTTTTTAGGTCTTGTTGCAATGATTTTGTATTGGCATAGCAGTAACCAAAATATTGAGTGAGTGATTGTTGTTTAATTCCAAGTGACGAAAAGGAAGAACATGTCTCTTGTTGACCAGATGATAATGATGTCTTCTTTGAACTAAACCGTTACACACGAAGTTAGATTTTGGTGCTATTTCACAGAACCCGTGTCTGAAGTCGGACACATTATACTGACTCCCAAGTCAACCAGTTTTTGTTCTTTTTCTTTGCCTGATCCTTCGTGCTAAGCAAACATTTTTTTTTTTTTTATATCTGTATTGTCATTGTAGATCCAATCATCAAGAAGGCAGAGGGTGGTGATCCCATTCTTCAGTTTACTGCCGATACATTTTTTGTGCCAGTCCCAAGCCAGGAACTGGATTTCCATTGACATATGTTGTGGTCTTTTCTTCCAATCATTTGAAAAGAGATGTAGTTGTTTGTTTTGTTGTTATTAGTGGATTCTATTTTCACCACTGTTAAATTTTTCTTTCAATAAATAACAATTTTATAGTGTTTGGTTTGTGCCAACAGGGAATCAAACTCATGATCACCCTAACCTTATACACACCATTGAGTCAGTTTTTATATTGAGTAGTCACCCTCTAATAAGGCTACCACTTGTGCAATAACGAAAATTGTCTGATAAGAAGAACTAACTCTTGAGGGGGTCAATTTAGTAGTATTTTACTATCTCAGTACATCTGATATATGGCTTGATAAGAAGTGTGGCCTTTTAGTTGTAGTGCCGTTATATCAGGCGAACTATTGTATCACATTGAAAAAACAGTCAGGTTAGTGTTATGGGTGTTTAACACCACTATCAACAACAACATTAGTTACGTAATATCACGGCAAGTCAGCTTAAACCATGGAGAAAACGGGAGTACTCGAACCATCTGCAAACTGACACACTTTATCACATGATGTATACAGTACACTTCTATATGATCAGGAATCGAACATTAGCAAGATAACATACATTTGGTTAGGCTGGCTTCATCTGGTACTGCCAAGCACCTGTCATAGTATGTTGTGTTGTGAACTAGAATTTGCCAAGCTTATTGATAAAGGGAAAAGAAAAACAAATTATGATATTTTGTTTTTTTCAATGACAGTAAATATCATATGTACTTGTGGAAATTTAAGTTGACAAATATTAATATTACAAGGATCTGTATCAAGACTTCATCAACACTTACTGAATGAATACCATGGTTAGACATCATCCACTTCCTATGGGACAGAGTATGGGATTGGAGTTCGCTTCAGTGCTTAAATAAAATTATAAAATCATTATTATAAATGGTAATTTGAATTGTAAAATCATGAAGCATTCATTAATTTAAAAAAAATGATTTGAAAAGATTTCACAATCTTAGAAACACCAGAAAGTGTATTCCCTATATATCTTCTTTGATTACCTTTGACATGTACGAAACAAGCCTCTTGTTGCCTCTTGCTATGATCAACTTTTAATTTGCCGAGGTTTTTTTTCAAAGTACATATGACAAAGAATGTTCTGTCCAGTAAAATATTGCACATTTTCAGTGAGACTTACACGTTAAGTTAATGACACTGCATCTTATAACTGTATTTTGTATTGTGGTTTCATTCATTTTCGTAGACTTTTATTGACTTTCATTGACTTTTAAATTCAGAGTCGTGATAGCTACTGTGTGGTCACACATTTTGATTAACTGTCTGGTTTCCTAATGATTCTGCATCTGTGGCACAGGTAAGTTGACTGGTCAAGTGTCCACACATTCCAACTTTTAAATTTGATTCTCATGACTTAATTTCTTTCACTGTTCTCACAATACAATTCTTCTCAAACTGTCAGATGGATATAGGAAACCAACCGATGTTGAAATGTCTGACAAAAAGCATGTTGAAAAGAAAAACCAAACAGAAAATTGTACCATGTGACTGCACCTTTACTCCAAACTTCTCTTGTTCAAGTTGTTGCATATGCTTTTATTATGGTTCACTAAATTTCATGGTTTTATGATACTAACAGGAACCACGAAAACTGGTATTCAACAAATAAAATTATCAATTCACACTATCAGAGAAATTTTACAAAACTTCATTTATTGCATATTACACAGTTATAAATTTGTAAATTGTATTTTTGATCATTTCATCATTATGTTATTTTGTCCACAATACTAATTTTTTATTGTCTACTATAATAAAATATATACCTCATGTATGCCATGGATGAAGATTTGGTATACATCTTTGTACTTCTTTCTTCTAACTGTCTGGTAGCGACAGTAAATCTTACAAACAAGCAGTTTTTAAGGAAATTAAGATCTATATAAATATTTACCCTTATTGGAGCGTGTTAAATTCTCCACAGATGAATTACCGTTTTAGAGCACATTCAAATCTCTGTAGATGTTAAACCATTTGTGCACGTCGGAGTTACCTCAACTTTTTAAAACCGGTTTTTAGTGAAGTTCGAGTTGCTCCATATTTAGTTTATGTGTAAGTTTTGTAGATTGTTTTGTACTTTTTGTTGTGTCCATTGTATTGTCTGTCCTTCGATTTACAGATTCTGATAACTCCTTTGGTATCTTCAAACTCTTCTTACCTCTTCAAGAGCATCTGAGGTCAACCCCAGTTTTTGTGGGGTTCATGGTGCTTGATCGTTAGTTTTCTGTGTAGTAATTTATAGATCATTGTTTTTTGTTTTTGTTTTTTTTTGTCCATTGCATTGTCTGTCCTTCGATTTACGGAATCTGATAACTCCTTTGGTATCTTCAAACTCTTCTTACCTCTTCAAGAGCATCTGAGTTCAATCCCAGTTTTTGTGGGGTTCATGATGCTTGATCATTAGTTTTCTGTGTAGTGTTTTGTAGATCATTGTTTTTGGGTTTTTTTTCCATTTTATTGTGTCCTTCGATTTACGGATTCTGATTGCCACTTTGGTATCTTCAACCTCTTCTTATCCATATTAAACCCCCTTAAATATTAAACCTACCAAAAGTATTGTTGACTGTACTTTCAGCGGATTTGATGTCATCTTCAATTGGCTGTGGTGTCTGCGCGGGTGCATCTTAAAACATTTTTTTTAATAGATACAAGTGTGGACACAGAAATGTGCTGTCCAAAAGGCAAGTGTGGATGTCAATATTTCATATCATTAACTTTAAACAAAAAAATTCCTGGACACAGGGTCCTGGATTTTTTTTAATAAAAAACTAATCTTGGATTACTATTTTTGCTTAAAATCCGGTCCTGTGTTTTTATTTCAAATTTTCATCATAGCCCCCCTCCCCCTCCAAAGGGATATAAAATTGTATCATTAATAATAAATTAATAAATAATAAATTCAGATTTTCTATTTAAAATAAATTTCATTTACAAAACCACTGATATTTGTTCAATTTTTAACGCCGATTTAAGCTTTAGTCAAAACAAATTTTTATTTTTCTCTTTAAACTGTCGAAACATACATCTATTTAAACTGTAAAATTCACAAATATAATTTCCCCCCCCCCCCCTTTTTCCCTTTTTTCTTGTTTAAATCAATGATCAACAATATTCCAGAATCAAACAAATGAATAAATATAACAGATTTCTTATACATGCATCTTTTTACCATGGAGAGTCAGTGTGTTTTAAATCGGTCATCCAATCAGGACGCTCATTATTCTTGTCCAAGATAAAAATACATCGCTAAAGTAAATTTACCTGTGGTTTCAGAGTAGAAGATTTTTTAGAAATCTAACATAAAATTTCCCCACTTCAACTCGTAAATTTACATAGAAATCGGAGATATTTCGTCATAAAACTTCACACATGGTTTTGTCTATCATATTTCTTGAAGACAATCATAAAATTTTATTGCATTTATCAATATTGTATGAGTATCAACAGTTTTTTCAACACCGTATCTGTTTCTCGATACACCCGCAACTTCAACTCGTAAATTTACATAGAAATCGGAGATATTTCGTCATAAAACTTCGCACATGGTTTTGTCTATAATATTTCATGAAGACAAGCATAAAATTGTATAGCATTTATCAATATTTTATGAGTATCAACAGTTTTTTCAACACCGTATCTTTTCCTAGATACAGCCGCCCAATTACAGTGACCCATGACCCAGATTAGCAGATCCCAGCAGTTTTTTTCTGAATAAGGTTGTTTAATTAATTTTTTCTTAAACTTAAAAAAAAATAATTTAGAATTGCCATTAATACCAAGTCTTCATAAAAAAAACTATTACTTAAAAAAAAACTAGAAAAGAAGTGTGCCCCTGCACTTGATAATTATGGACAAAGTTGTTTTGTTAGGAGTGATTTTTTTAAAATGAAGTGTGTCTGCAAGACACAAATGATGCCCCCCACCTGACCATAAGAAATTATAAACAAGTCAACCTCCATTATGTGTATAAACATCATGCAAAATATTAAAGCTGTAGCTCCAAAACTGTAGGAGGACAAACCATGTATCTATATTCGGACGACGAACAAAATTACTAATTCCAACTACCTGTCATTTTGAGAATATTTGATGAAAATCAAAATCCTGTGGACATGCACACCTCCATAATATGTGTATAAACATCCTGCAAAATATTAAAGTTGTAGCTGCAAAACTGTAGGAGGAGATAGCGGACAAACCATGCATCTATATCCGGACGAACGAACGGACGGACAGGGGTAAATTAATATCCCCCCCCCCCCCGAATCTTCGTCGCGGGGGCATACAAATTAAGTGTATCTGTAAGAAACAAATGACCATCAAAATCATGTGGACATTATGTGCATAAACATAAAAAATGCAAAATATTAAAGCTGTAGCTCTAAAACTGTAGGAGGAGTTAGCCGGGCAAACCATGTTTCCTTTATCCAGCTAGTACAAAAACAATGACTACAAAATAGTAAAGCTGTAGCTCCCAAACTGTAGGAGGAGATAGCCAGGAAAAACCATGTATCTATATCCGGGTGGATGAACGGACGGACGGACAGGGGGCATAAAAAGACACCAGAAATGAGATTTGTTTTCAAAATTATATTAAATTTAAAAAAGATCCAAAACAAACAAAAATATAAATTTGCTAACAGTATTGATGTAGGCCACTCTTACTTCTGAAAAAACAAAAATAGATTAGTATACCTGAACAATAAAAGCTGATTAGTACATGCAGTTGTTTTTTTTTCATGCATTTTTTGGGGTTTTTTTTGTAAAAGCACTGCATATGTTTTGCATCATACTAACATTACAAACCAACACCTGCTATACATGTATCTTTACAGATGTAGTTTAAACAAAATGATAGAGTACACATTTTTGATGGGAAATAGCCTGCATACAGGTAGTACATGATATAGCTGATAACATTTTAAACCATACATACATTTATATAGTTGTTTTTCATTGTATATAAACAGCAAACTCTAAGGATACGTAAACCACAATGATACCACACATGATCTTGATAGAATTAGCTAAAAAATATCAAACAGCACATATTGTTCTGTTGACAAAAAATAAAGAACTCCTTCATGTACAGTCGTCCATAATACATAAACTTTATAACCATGGCTTGTTGTCGTTTTAAGTCTTTCGTCCTTTTTATTCTCCTTGATCATGCATTTTCAATTAGAACTAGTTTCTCAAGAATTAACACATTTGAGATCCATTCCATTAGTACTTCAAAATCCTTAATCCATTTAATTATTGATGATATACAATATTATTATATTTTTGGCACTATTGTGCCTTTATTAGATGTGAAACCTAACTGGAAAAAAGTTATTTACCTATCATTCATCCTGGCATACCCCCCGTTTCTAGCATGCAACATTCACTCATAAACCTTATTTAATTATCCAAAGTTATTTTTATTGAAGTACATAAATGATCTCTGGAACATATATAATTCTATGATAAACCTAATTTTAATTCGATTGGCTTCACACTGACACCGATCTATTTTGAGCTATTTCATACTGGGGCAGCATGGGTATATCCATAACGATTCTCGGAAAATCAGTATTTTCACGAGACGGGATGTGGAAGTCAATGAACACAAGAAAGAAAAATCACATTTTACATTTAGAACTAAACAAAAGTCTAGGAATAATAGCTTTTATTACTTTTATTAAAAAAATAATTTTAAACTCTGATGTCATTCACTTTTCCAAATGAAGGTTTGCAATATCTTAATGATGCATACAGAAATGTAACAATATCACATACTAAATACATGATATTAATGATTAAAAACATATTTACAGTATATACAAACATATATTTGCACTATACATGTATACATAGACCTATTTACAAGTAGAGTAGAAGGCCTTGGACACTGGGACACCATGATCAGATGTTTAAGCACAATATTAACCAAGAACAGACAGATGGGGAGGGGGCTTTAACACAACTTTAACCAAGAACAGACAGGTGGGGAGGGGGGGTTGTTTAACACAACTTTAACCAAGAACAGACAGGTGGGGAGGGGGGCTTTAACCAAGAACAGACATGCAGGGAGGGAGGCTTTAGAACAACATTAACTAAGAACAGACAGGTGGGGAGAGGGGCATTAACACAACTTTAACTAAGAACAGACAGGTGGAGAGGAGGCTTTAACACTACTTTATCCAAGAACAGACAGGTGGGGAGGGGGCTTTAGCACAACTTTAACCAAGAACAGACAGTTGGGGAGGGGGGCTTTAGCACAATTTTAACCAAGAACAGACAGGTGGGGAGGGGGGATTTAACACAACATTAACCAAGAACAGACAGGTGGGGAGGGGGGCTTTATCCAAAAACAGACAGCTGGAGAGGGGGGCTTTAGCACAATTTTAACTAAGAACAGACAGGTGGGAAGGGGGCTTTAACACTACTTTAACCAAGAACAGACAGGTGGGGAAGGGGGCTTTAGCACAACTTTAACCAAGAACAGACAGGTGGGAGAGGGGGGCTTTAACACAACTTTAGCTAAGAACAGACAGGTGGGGAGGGCTTTAGCACAACTTTAACCAAGAACAGACAGGTGGGGAGGGGGCTTTAACACAACCTTAACTAAGAACAGACAGGTGGAGAGAGGGCTTTAACACAACTTTAACTAAGAACAGACAGTTGGGGATGGGGCTTTAACACAACTTTAACCAAGAACAGACAGGTGGGGAGGGGGGCTTTAACATAACATTAACCAAGAACAGACAGGTGGGAAGGGGGGCTTTAACCAAGAACAGACAGCTGGAGAGGGGGGCTCTAACACAATTTTAACTAAGAACAGACAAGTGGGAAGGGGGCCTATAGCAGCCATTGCTTCATTGTCTACATCTGCTGAATTAACAGCTGGTGCAGGCAATGAGACAATGGCAGCTGTCACATCCAATATGAGCAAAGCATTGACTGCATGTTTTTGTAAATTGTGTGTGTGGGAGGGGGGGGGGATACATCTTGTTTTAATGAAAACAAAATGCTTTATATACGGGTAATGAAAGAATTGTTTCTTTGTCCTTTTTAAACTCTAGGGAGGGGGCATTGAGAAAAAAACTTCAGGAATTTTTGTCAAAATGCTGGTCTAACTACTACACATTTTAAGCCATTTCTAAAAGTAAAATTCTAAAAGTTTTAATCACCTTCAATGTACTCCAACATTCTCAGAGAAGTGTTTATGTTCTAACATGGTCACATAATAAAACAAGAATTTATTGTCTTCGATATATATCTGTTCACTAAAAATTGATGTAGTATATGGCTAACAGAGTTCATTCTAGGATTTGGGAAACATTGTCTAGTGGCTGCTCCTCTTAAAAAAGTGGGCCATTTAAAATTTAATTTGGGCCAATGCCAATCAAACCAATATTCTAATCAGTATATATTTGAAACATTTTTGTCCTAATAAATGAGCCTGAGTGAGCGAGTGATTGTTGTTGCATTTCCTCATTCAGATCATTCAATCTGCTAAATATGGGGAATATGTCAAGAGATACAATATCAAACATTACAATTTACTTGATTTACAATGAATAGTTTGAATAGACTCATCATTATCTCATTGAAAATTAACTTGTTCTCGCCATCATATAGCTGAAAAATTGCAGAATTGGCATTAAGCAACAATCACTCGCTCACTCTTCCGATTGCCAAAAAAAGTTTAAGTAATGATTTTATCTGTTTACTATGGAAGCCTGAATGAGACATGCATATATTTATCTATCACATTGCCACTAGATACCAATGTTTGGCAACAAGATACTAACTAGGGTACCCAAATTAAAAGGAATGTTATAGCGAAAGACCTGATAATTTACCCATGTTTCAATTGGTATTGTGTTAGGAAATTAAAAAACTGCAAATGGAACTCATCTATTGAATGAATACAGTTTCCTTTGTTTACAGGTAAATCCTATTGTTGGACATTTGAACATTTAATTGTATGACTGGGAGAGAGAAGTCAATCACTCATTGATTAAAACTTCCCGAAAAAAAGTTCAACCCATCTGGTGTAGGATATTGATGTTCTTTGGTGAAACCAGAAGCTCTCAGGAGCCTGTAATCGCTCACCTGGATCAAAGCTGCTTTCAATAACAACGCAACTGCACTGTGGCAGCCATCTTGGTGGGAGATCGCGACTACCGGACACAATTTTGGAAGAGGATCATCCAATGATTTCCTTTAAAGTTTGGTTCTAATTGAGCTACTGGTTCCAGACAAGATGGTTTTTATGTGAATATGTGAATTTCCCATTGGGTCCTATGTTAAGCTAAGCTAAGCTGTGCAGCCATCTTGGTCAGAGAGCTAAGTTCGGCTGTGGGGGCCATCTTGGTCGAAGGGTCGAACCACCGGACACATTTTTGGAAGAGAACCATCCAATGACTATTTCATCAAAATTTAGTTCTTATTGAGCAAATGGTTTCAGACAAGAAGATTTTTATGGGAATTTCCCATAGGGTCCTATGTTAAATTAATTTCGGCTGTGGTGGCCATCTTGGTCGGAGGTCTGAAATGCCGGACACACTTTTGGAAGGGGGCCACCCAAGGATCATTTCAGCAAAGTTTGGTTGAGATTGGCTCAGTAGTTTCAGAGGAGAAGATTTTTTTTAATTTCATCCCCCCTTTTTTCTATTTTTAGCTTGGTGGCCATCTTCAGTGCCTCAAATGGACGGTCGCTCAGTCGCCAAATGCGACTAATATCTTATTCGGGCGACCAAAAGCTGTTCCAAATTAGGTAGTCACTGGCCCAACAAAAAACGTTTGGGCGATTGCCTATTAGACCGTTAAAAATTGTTGTTTTTCCTAAACCCGACATAAACTGTAACGGTAGATAACTCTTCTGTTCTAGTCGAAAACAGTTTGTTACGAGCACAGCGATTGGTCCAAATACATTTTTGTAGCCAATGAATACACAGCTAATGTAATTTACTGTTCTCCCCAATTATGTATTTTTATCGAGCCAATCAATACACGTTTCCTACACGTTTTCATGTAATACACAAGTATTCACTAAATATTAGAAAAGAAACGTCTTTTTTTTCTTTCTTTATGATTTAATTATTAAAATTGTTAAAAAGCACGGACGAAGTGGAAAGTTGTGAACAATAAAGAGAATTCTGTCAACTTATAATGTTCGCGATCTGGTATCCACGACCACGGTTCAGAAATTTATTCATTCAATCTGCTGCAAAATGTACATCATACAACATGTACGAATGTGCAATGCCTTACGGTTGCAATGATAACATCAAAGGAGTGGAAAATTTGTCAAGTCCTGGATGCAACGAAATCAACGTGATGAGCCTTTTTAATACTATTCCAAGAACTAAACGTAGCCATGGTCATAAAAGAATTCAACATCCTAATGTTAAAAAGTCCTCTAAACCAAGAACGTTACAAGATACTTTTAATGATTTACTTTCTAATATACGGAAACCTCTTGGAATTCATCATATTCGTAAAATCTTATTTTCACTACCCGTAAACTACCTCAAAGATCTTAGGGATTTTTGACTTGACAAAGGAGGCGTAGATCCTTTTTCTCCTAAGTACAGATTGTCTAGTATTATATGTGACGTGGCGTCCTTTCGTCTTTTTAAACCAGTTCGATCTGAACCTCTTCATGATAACAACAGAAAATTCCTCCATATTCCGTTTGCTAACAAAGGAATCGATGCTATTAACATTAGCAACATTCTTAATAGAAAAGAGGTCGTAAAAGAAATTCCACCATATTTCAAAAATCAATCTGTTCCCATTGTCTCCTCTAGCTACACTAACAGCATTGGCCGTAAAATTTCCAACTACAAAGAAGCATTGCAAGATATTAACATAGAAGAGTACCTTAAGAACCCTCTGACTTGTGACTGCTCCCACTCTCCTTTTCAATACAACCCATCTGGACATGTAATCACTGGTGATCTGAATATCATTCAACATGAGAGTCTCCGAAAGGTGATTGCTCATGGTCCTTAATTCAGAGAACCTCAACACATCAATTGGAAACATAATTTCAAGATAATTATGGATGCTGTTAAAGATTATGCCAGAAGGTGGATAAAGAGAGAAGTAGACCAAGATCCTGAGTTAGAGTCCTTGTCAGACTGGGTTAGAACAATTAGGTCTCTAGTACAAGGTTGGATTCACAAACTCAAAAATTGTGTTAATAATCGACCTAAGTCTGTATTTAAAGACCAAGAAGCTGTTAGGTGTCTTTCCTCTCTTCATGATCAATATGTTATCGTTCCTGCGGACAAGGCTTCCAACAATATCGTGTTTGTATGTAAATCATATTACTTCGAATGCCTAATCAAGGAATTAGGCATAAATAGCTTCGACAAAGATGAAATCCTAGCTAACCACAAATCATTCATGACCTCTTTAAACATTCCCTCTGGTAAAGAGTCTGAGGATTTACCCTATTTATATTGGATACCTAAACTCCATAAGACACCATACAAAGAAAGGTACATAGCGGGATCATCAACTTGTTCGACGAAAGAATTGTCTATTCACCTGACAAAGATTCTGTCTGCAGTAAAAGAGGGACAACAGAAATATTGTTAAACTGTTTACTCGCGTAGTGGCATAAATCATGTGGATTTTGAAAAACTAAAGATCTTTTGGATAACCTGAAATCAAGATCTTTCTCTCGGGTATCCTCCATCAAAACTTTAGATTTTTCAACTCTATATACCACCCTACCGCATGACAAATTAAAAACCCGCTTAAAAGAAACAATTCATAAAGCTTTTAGTCATAGAAACTTTGGCTCAAAATGTGTTGTGTTAGGCTACAATTCCACATATTTTTTAAACAAAATTCAAAAAGGTAAAACATGCTACTCCGAGGAACAAGTGATCAGTATGCTGGAGTTCCTCATCGATAACATATTTGTCTCCTTTGGAGGGACACTGTTTCAGCAGGTCGTCGGCATACCAATGGGTACGAATTGTGCCCCTCTTCTAGCCGATTTATTTGTATACTCATATGAGTCGGAGTTTCTTCAAAAGCTTGTAAAAGATAAGAAGATTCATGAGGCTAGAGCCTTTAATTTCACATGCAGGTATATTGATAACGTTTTATCTATCAATAATTCTAGATTTGCAGAATTTCTTCCATATATATATCCTCCAGAGCTGGAAGTTAAAGAGACCACCGATACAGCTTCGTCCGCATCATTTTTGGACTTATACCTCGAATTTGACGACAGTGGTCAACTCAGTACTAAAATTTATGATAAGTGGGACGACTTCAATTTTAAAATCATAAATTTTCCAAACATGTGCAGCAATATACCAGCTTCTCCTGCATATGGTGTTTACATCTCGCAATTGATTCGCTATGCAAGGGCCAATAGCAATTATTCTGATTTCCTGAAACGTCATCTTCATCTGAGAAACAGGCTACTGGACCAGGGCTATAAAAAGATTCACCTTATTCGATCTCTTAAAAAGTTTATATTCCGATACCAAGATCTTGTCGAAGTATATTCCGTCTCTGCAGAAAAAATTATAAGCGATGCATTTTCATATAGTGAAAATGTATAAAGATAAAGAAGTCAAAAAATGTCAATGATGTTTTTTTTGTCAATGTGTGACGTAAAAATATTTTTGACATTTACGTCACCGAATATGGTACTGCTTTGACAACTATTTTACCTATTTTGTTCCTGTATTTAAATACTGTTATAGTGACAGCCGGAACCTTTGAACCGTAATGAGAGCGGGAGGTTTGGCGCCTTAAAATCTGATTCAACCCACCATTTCTTTAGAAATGCCTGTACCAAGTCAGGGTCATTACGGTTTTCACAGTTTTCCGGTTGTTGACTGATTTTGTCTGTTTATATAATTATGTGTTTTGACTTTCCCTTTGTAAGATTGTTCGGAGTTAGGTAATTTTGTTATTACCCTTATTTTCTGCAGATTGTCTATTTTATTGCTCAGACCTACTAGTTCTTTCTGCAGATTGTCTATTTTATTGCTCAGACCTACTAGTTCTTTCTGCAGATTGTCTATTTTATTGCTCAGACCTACTAGTTCTTTCTGCAGATTGTCTATTTTATTGCTCAGACCTACTATTTCTTTCTGCAGATTGTCTATTTTATTGCTCAGACCTACTAGTTCTTTCTGCAGATTGTCTATTTTATTGCTCAGACCTACTAATTCTTTCAGCAGATTGTCTATTTTATTCCTCAGACCTACTAGTTCTTTCTGCAGATTGTTTATTGTATTGCTCAGACCTACTAGTCCTTTCTGCAGATTGTCTATTTTATTGCTCAGACCTACTAGTTCTTTCTGCAGATTGTCTATTTTATTGCTCAGACCTATTAGTTCTTTCTGCAGATTGTCTATTTTATTGCTCAGACCTACTAGTTCTTTCTGCAGATTGTCTATTTTATTGTACATGTGTGACAGGCATATTTGATGTGAGATACATGTCATATGTTATACTTGGATTACCTAACAACTCATGCAAGCCTATCACCAATACGGCGTGGGTTCGCGCCCGGTTTTGTAAATTACAATAAAGAGTACACTTGACTCGCAGCCGCAATTGATAAAGTTTACCAGTTGCTTGCCCATGGTCGCTGGTTCTCTCCGGCTTCTTCCACCACTAAAACTGGTCGCCATGATATAGCTGAAATATTCCTGAAAGTGGCGTTAAAAACCAAAAATCTAATCAAATCGATCATATGTTATACCCATATTTGTATTTCCCACGTTTCGTTTCTGCTCAATAAATTATTTTACCCTAAAGCAAATCATTTAAAATTGATACACAAGGTCAGGGACCATTTAAGGAAGGTCAAGTTCAATTTCAAACTTTGCAATATTTTCCATTCTGGAATGTTTTGCAGTGACTTGTGACAGGTTGGTGGTTTTCTCCGGGTACTCCAAGTTTCCTCCAGCAATAAATGTGACATCACAATATATATGAAATATTTCTGAAAGTGATGGTAAACACCATAGCCTAGCACATTTTGTAACATCACAATATATGTGAAATATTTGTGAAAGTGATGTTAAACACCATAGCCCTAGCACATTTTGTGACATCACAATATATGTGAAATATTTGTGAAAATGATGTTAAACACTAAAAAGAAATATGAAAGAATATTCATTTAAAATCGCTGAATCCTCTGTTATTAACATTTCAACATTTTGTCAAGTTGCCGTTTAGCTTTTACAACAGAATATTGAAAGATAGTTTGTATTGACAGTTTCGTAATTTTTAAATAAACGATTGTGTATTGCCGTATTATTTGTACATGTACATGATGTAATCAAATGCATGTTTCTTTTTTCTCTCGAAGTTTCCTGACAATTATTGAATCTATTATTGGTAAAATTCAGATAATAACACCTCATCAGAGAATGTTTTTTTTTATTTATTTAAGAAAAAATAAAATTTAGGCACGTGTTAAAAATACGTACACAATATGTACAATTGATGATCAAAATATTGTAAATGTCTGGCAATAATTTTGTACTTCCCTTAAGTCGAATTTCGGATAACTCGAAATTTTGCAACGGTTCCGTGAACTTTGAGATAACGTGATTCACCTGTACTACTTAATTGTACCCATCAGCTGAGGACACCTCTCTTGTATGGCAACTTTATTTCTTCACCTGTACTACTTAATTGTACCCATCAGCTGAGGACACCTCTCTTGTATGGCAACTTTATTTCCATGTAAGAGGGAGAGTATAATGTCAACTTATTGTGATGGTTTTGTCAACAAAACAAATGATAATATTGTGCTGCTAATAAGAGGCCCCCTCTCTTGTAAGCAGAGTTGGATTATGATCTTTTAGTCCCCCTCCCCTCTAACTCGCTCGCTCACACTAGTCTTGAATACCTTTTACCCTTGATATATTTTGATCACATTTACATAGCTTAAAAATTTATATTTAAATTTTTTCTTAGCAGGGCCCCTCATTTTTGGGGGCCCTGCTAAAAGGAGCACTAACTTAAAGCCTACACTAGCCTAGACGATAACCCGGCCCTGCTTATTAGGTAAGCTTTTTCTTTTATTGTAGAAGGGGTATCCTTTTAAGAAGGGAGGGGTTTACCATGTCAATTTATCGTGTAGAAGGGGTATCCTTTTAAGAAGGGAGGGGGCTACCATGTCAATTTATCGTGCTGGTTTTGTCAACAAAAACACCTAATGTAATACACATCACTTACCTTTGCATAAAATACATAGAAGAGAATGACAGCTGCCAGAGCCAATATGTAGAAGACAACAGTGAAAAATAAAAGTCCTGAAAAATACAATGATGTTATTAAATATTATAAATACAGTCAAACCTGTCCATGCAGTCACCTCTGTTAAGCAGTCACCTGTATTAAAAGGTCACCTTTTTCTTGTCCTATCATAGAATATTGCATATGAATTGAACCTCTTTTAAGAGGTCACCTGTCTTATAAGGTCACTTTTTCTTTGTCCCAAAGGTGACCTCTTAATACAGGTTTGACTGTACATGTTTACTAATCATCATATATGTACAGCTTGGGTTTGTATTTTCTAAGAATAATTTTATTTTCTTCATTTTCAAATCAGGTCTTATATTAAGCTATGTTTTGTAATAGTGGACCACCTTTGATTCTCAATTGACACAAAAAAAACATTAATTTTCTAGAGGACCATACCAAAAAAATGGTGAAGTGGTTTCAGAGATTGTTCACGTTGTGTTAAACTTTGTCCTGTGCTGGCGTCAAGAATTATCTAATGGTCATTGATGTGCAGTTTGAGTTCGAACAAGATAAGACCAAGGAAAAATGAATGAGTTTAACCCTGCCACATTGTTGTGCCTGTTCCTTGTCAGGACTTGATTTTCCATCGTAAAATGTCATGGTGTTTTCTGTGTTAAATGATTAGAGGTGAGAGGTGATTGTTTGTATTGTTGATATTAGTGACATTGTGGACTGATGAGAAATACATAGTATATATATATATTTTTTCTTTATCTTTGTACAAAATAAATTACTATCCTTCAACAGTGTAGGAGGGTAAGGTTATGGTGTTTAACGCCACTTTCAACAATATTTCAGTCATATCGGTGCAGTCAGTTTTATTGGTGGAGTACCTGGAGAAAACCACAGACCTGCTGCAAGTCACTGACAAACTTTATCACATAATGTTGTATCAAGTACATCTTGCAATGAGCGGGATTTGAATTCACAACGTTAGTGGTGATAGGTACGGATTGCACAGGTAGTTGTAAATCCAACTACCATATGATAACGACCACGACAGCCCCCTTCAACAATGTATGCATAACATTTTGATTCTGTATCTTCATATTTCTCTACCCAGCTTTCAGCCCAACCATATGCAAAGTCAATAATTAAGACAAGCTGAATCAGGACAAACAAGAATGCATCAATCAGACCAACAATCATCCAGGCTGAAATAAAAACGTCAGTAAGGTCAATAATCAGGACAAACAAGAATTATTATTATTATCATTATTATACAATACTTATATAGCGCATTATATAACAATTACTCTAAGCGCTTCACATTATAAAACCATAAAAATTATACAAGACACCAATTGATATGAAGTAAAAGTAAAAAAAAAATATATATGAGTCTGAAAATTAAACCAAACAGTGTTAGAATTAGATTTTAGAGCTGTCAAATTTTTGTTCTTCCCTCGATGGGATTTGAACTCACACCATTGATACACTGCAGCACCATTCGCTTAGCCTTACGTCCAGCACCCTCGACCACATCCACTCCCTAAAAAAGGAGGTTCAATAATCGTAGTGTTACCTTTTCTCGTAAGGCAAATCTAGGGACAGACGTAAGACATGTGTATAAGCATGTATAGATGGTACATATATGGGTCATTATTTGCTCTAGGGACCATTTGTGTGGACATGCAGTGAACATTTAAAACTGAACTGAAACTAGAAAACTTCATAATTTTTATACAGCTACATATTCACTGTAACTGAAAAAAAAGGTGCAAAGATAATACGAGTATCAGATTTTTCCCCCGTATCATCAAAGGAATCTTCCTCCTATTTTCACGTAACATGGACAGACATGATCAAATTAATAATTTCTGTGATTTCTAAATAATTAATCCCACTAATAACCATCAATTACCAAGCACAAGCTTACAATTATTCATTATAAGCTATTTATTTCATCAAACAGAGAAAATTTGATGGCCTTAATGACGGAAACTAGTTTTACATTTTCAAGAAAAATCTACCATGAAATATAACTTTGCTACAACACCATTTAAGTGGTAGGACTCTTTCAATCTGTTGCAATTTTGAAAGACCTTGATTGGTAGCAGAATAACATAGCTTATAACACCACTTTACAGTCCGAATAAAGAATAATCAGGTTGTTGAAATCACACTGCACTACAAGTCGTTATCATGTAACATGGACAGACATGATGGAAAATAAAACTTTATATAAACAGAATGATAAAGATTGTTTTATATCATCAACTGACCAAAAAGGTTCCTCCAGCAGTTTAGAAAGATCCACATACATGTACATCAAATTTCAACTCCAGAAAATATACAATGGCTTAATTTGGGGGCCGAATACTGAGTTAACATTTTCAAAATCAACAGAAAGTCACTATGCCTTCTGTGCGAAAAATATCAATATTGAAAATAGTAAAATAATTAAATTTATTTTTATTTAATTGTCCTTATGAGTGTCTTTACCTAGATCTGTGCAAGCTAAGTCAGTCTAAGCTGGACCATCCTTGAATGTACTGTCTGGAAATAAAATAAAATATCTGTCCAGTTACATGATATGACAAAGTAATTAACAGATTTAATGTCAGTTAATCATTTTTGTCCTAGCTACTACTAGTAGAAGATGCTTCAGTAATCTTTAATATTGTCACAGGGTGACTAATTTGATTTACAAGTTTTCAAATTTGTATATTCTGACTTAATCTGTCTGTCCTTGTTACATATTTTTTTTTAGCAATGTCTGTCCAAAACAACTTATCTCCATTGATGATCGTCTGCATTTTTACCACACTGCGATATTTTTGTAATCCAAGTGTCCACAATATTCTTTTACAGTGAATGATGTGCAAGAACGTTAAAATCAATTAAAACCTGTTGTCCGCTATCGTTTTTGTTTGATTATTTTCACATCAACGTAACTTAGATTTTTAACGTAACAATTTGGACAGACAAACTGCCTCGTTGTCGAGCTGTTATCCCCTGAACTGGAGGATTCCATCAACTGGATATAATAGACAAAGAGACGTATGCGCAAACTCGAACCTCGTTTTAACGTGCCTATTTTTATCGTTACCAAATTTAACAGTGGGGATTTCGCCTTAACGTAACCACCTAAAAATGGACAGAACTTTCCATCAACATTTCAAAGTTGTTTTGGGAAGTAACGAATGACAGTTAATAGCTTTCATAGATGAAGGTGAACGAGATAAATAAAACAGAGTTGACTGAGATAAAGTTTTAAAGCAAATGACTTCTAAATAATTGGTATTAATACAAATCTTATCCAGCAAGTAATGGACAGACGTTACGTTAAAATTGTCAACAACTTTGCGATCTTGTAATTCTTTAAATAATTGACAAATTATCTTTTTGAAAGCTGAGATTTGATTATTATAACCTTATTTGAGAATTTTTTCAAGCATGACCTGGTTTTTTAAACAAAACATGTCTAATTAATCCGGTGCATATAAGTACCATTCACGTGTCCCTTTTCATGTCGGTAAATTCGGACAATTGAGCAAGATAACGAAAGTATTGAGAAATAACGAAATATGATATGAAGATGAAATTATTTATTTTATTTCTCCAAGATATAAACTACACATCTGCAAACAGTTTTGCCAGCCTCAATAATATTGGTCTGTAAAAAACTGTGTTTTTATGAGCATGCAATAGAAGTGCTGTAGACCGAAGAAAGAGCCATATATTTAATATTATAATTTGACAGCAATCTAACTCAGCAATTTTTAATATATTGTGTAGGATAATGAAGAATTCATTATACAGTCACATGAAATACAGTATTTTATACAAACGTCTAAGCAAGTGACAACCATACAATATATCTGTCCCACTGGATCTCAAAGTTACTAAGGATACTAGGTTAATACTAAATATTAAATATACATATATATACGTCTGAAAATTAAACCAAACAGTGTTAGAATTAGATTTTAGAGCTGTCAAATTTTGTTCTTCCCTCGACGGGATTTGAACTCACACCATTGATACACTGCAGCACCATTCGCTTTGCCTTACGTCCAGCGCCCTAAACCACTCGACCACTTCCACTCTACATATAAGCAGGCACAGATATACAAGACAGTATAAAACAATCATAAAATTAAAAGCTTTAGAAAAGAGAACTATCAGTTAAAAATATTAAATACTTTTGAAAACTACTAAAAGAAACTAAAAAAGAATTTAAAAATCATATGCTTTAGAAACGAGCACTGTCAGTTAAAAAAATCTAATATTCTGAAGACTTAAAAATCTACAAGAAATTCTTAAAAGCAATTCTAAAAAAGTGAGTCTTAAGTTCTCTTTTAAAGACGTCCAAAGAATGCATCAATTAGACCGAAATACTTCCAGGACAAATATAAAATTTACATATGTGTTTAACATGTAATGAATTGAATGTTACAGATGAGGAAATATGGTACTGGCAATTAGAATATGGTTCACAGTTGACTACTGCTTCACTAGTATAATGTCCTTGTGTACTATCTAATATTTAAATGATGGTTAAGGTCATCTGCTCTTTTTAATATAACGAATATTATACATATAATAACTTCTGTGTCACAAAGATTAATTATATTATGTGAAATGTTCAAGATTATAGCATTCTTTGTAACAACACTGTTCACCCACTAATATGTGAGGGTTGACATTTTACACATATTTGGGGGAAAAACTTGCATGGCCGCATCATTTCACTAAAAGGGGAGTCTTTGATCCATAAAACTAGTTTAACTCTGCCACTTTTTTTTAAGTGTTGGTATCAAGGCAAGAGAGTGACCTATCATGTATATATGTGTGTTCAGGGTATACATTTTGCCTCTTTCTACAATTTTTTTATTGGCGTTTTGGACAGTGTAGTATATTTAGTTTTTCATTTTATTTTTGTAAAGTTTCTTTCCATCTAACCTGGTAGCTGAAAAGAAAAAGATAACGACGCTGACAACAAAGCAGGACGATGACGGACTGCAAGTGATAACATTAACTATCATGTGGACCAAGTAAGCTAAATAATATCAAGATACCTTTCCCAAATTCTCCTCTTGGAATAAAGAATGCTCCTACACAGATCGCTATCATAATAATAATCTTGAAGGCCCAAAACCTGTAAAAATAAAGTACATTAAGTATTACTTATCTTCAAGCTAGTCAAGTCGTCAAGTGTAAATTTTATCTTACTAGTCAAGTCGCCAAGTGTAAATTGTATCTTACTAGTCAAGTCGCCAAGTGTAAATTTTTTCTTACTAGTCATGTCGTCAAGTGTAAATTTTATCTTACAAATTCAATAAAACATTTACAACAATAAATCTACATATAATTTAAAAGCAGAGAAAATGGATTAACACGCCAACGGCTTAATGTCATTGTCAATAACATTTCAGCTACATAGCCCCCGAGTGAAATCTCTGCTCAGACGAGGTGCACTCGATACAACATTATGTTATAAAGTTGGTCAGTGACTTGCGGCAGGTCGATGGTATTCTCCTGGTACTTCGGTTACCTCCACCGATAAAACTGACCACCATGATATAACTGAAATATTGCTGAAAGTGGTGCTAAGCACCATAAACCGAGTGAACCCTTACAGGTAGAGGAAACTTTGAGCACCTAGAGAATACCATTGACCTTTACCACATAAATTGCATCAATTACATCTTGCCATGAGCTCTCTAGAAGTGAGGTAGTAAAAGTATATTTTCTCTAGAAGTGAGCTGGTAAAAGTATAATGAACAAACTATGCACATACAAATTTCCTGTGACGAAATACTTTGGTTTTCAATCAACGGATTCTGACAATGTGGAGATAGGCACTGATGGCGTAGGTAGATATAAATACAGCTACCATATTATCTCGGTTATGGCATCCTCCTTTATGTCATGACAGGGATAACTGCAGCAAAATAATTTGATGAGTCCAGAAGACGTTTCTGAAAATTTAGGCGAGTCCCACCAATATAAGAATCTAAAATTTGAAAACATGAGGGGGGTAGTCCAAATTCAAAATGGCAAGTTCAGGACTCCCCTAGGCGAGTTGCAAGGATCTCCGTCATGAAAACTTTTTACTCTTGTATCTGATTTAAAATAACTACTATGAAGGATAGCATATATAGATACAGTTGTGAATAAGTTTCAGTCATTTATGTTTATATTGCATAAATATCCTTTTATTTGCATTTTTTTTTTACATTGTTCGGATAGATAATTACGCAACAGTCAACTTCATAACTCAGTCAAAAAAAAAGATTTCGTTATTTAAAGACGTTTCTAAATTTTTTCCATTATATACAAACCCATTCTGTATTCCAGCACGCGGATCTTTAGACGACTTGACAGCTATCATAATAAGTGACATAAGGAAGAAGAAAGCGGTCATGGCGAAGCATATTCTGTATACACACAGATATCCCACCATATCATCACATAGTATCTTCTTCGCGGTAGCATTGCCTTGGAACTGGTCCCATGTTGTACCAGGAATATTTATTTCAACAAAGTTCTTGCAAAGTCCTGGTATCTGAAACATATATGGACAAATATGCAAATAGAATTATAGAATCAGTCACCGAAATGAAAATTTGAATTTACTGGGACGAATCAAATTCTTGAATTTATTTTTTATATACAGTGGAACCTGTCTAATCCAACACACCAAGGGGCCAGGGAAATGTGTCGGATTGTACAGGATGTCGGAATACTCAGGTTTTATTTTAGTTAAAATTAATACTTTGGGACCATAAATTTTTGTCGGATGTCAGAAAACTCGGGTGTCGGATTGCACAAGTTCCACTGTAGTACTAAATAAAAACTGAAAAAATTTCTGGTCCGAACAAAGTTTTACTGGTCTTGGCCCAGTGGACTGGCACTTATCATGAGGACTGTAGATTATCTAATTTAGTGTGCACAACATGGAATAAATAATCTACATTAGGTACGCTCAAAGTCAAAAGATAGGAAAGCCAAATAACATAAGTCTTTGGGAGCAAGAAAACCAAGTCCAATGACCTAAACATGATAGCCAAAGTCAACTAAGGTTACCTATGTCTTAATTTCATTATTAATTACATTAATTGTTGTTTAAACACAAGAGAGCAATTTTTCATGTTGAAATATACAGGGGCGGATCCAGGATTTCAAGTTAGGGGGGGTGTACTTAAAAAAATTACGCTGAGCGGAGGGAGGTGCGAAAAATTTTGGGGTATTTCGTGTGAAAAATCACGATTTTACGCCAAAAAATCATATTTTTTCCAATTTTAGGGGGGCGCGCGCCGGGTGCACACCCCCCCCCCCCCCTGGATCCGCCCCTGATATATACCTATGATGATACCTGCTTTATATATACAATGTACATGTATATGTACAATACAATACAATACAAATATTTTTATTTCCAATTAAGGAGCCCTTTAAGGCAGAACAATTAACAAAGAATTGAATAAAATGTACAAGAACAAATAACTGAGCTTTTTAATAGTAAAAGTGTACTAAAACACCAGACTGCACTTAGCCATGTTTCTCCAACTAGGGTTAGTGTTATGGGAAACAAGACAGTTCGGCACCAAGACATTTCGATACCGTTGAAAAAAAGTGTCAAATCGGCACCGCATTTTCTTTCAAACAAACGTGATTACCTTTTTTAAAATAAAATCAACGAAAATTTAAAAAAAACATCAATGATCGTTTAAATGCAATCAAAGCATAATTTATTTAAATATTCTTTAAAAGAAGCCATTATTAACTTACAATGTAATTAAGATCAAAAGCAGTGATCAAATGTTTACAGCTTGTGTTTGTATTGGTGATTGTTTGCTTTCGAGATGATCCAGCCTTAAACAAATGCGGCCTCAGTTAAGAATGATGTGAATCTATGGATATATACGATACATACGATAAAACGACACATTGTGATGATTTGAGTAAATAATTAATTAATTAATTTGTTTATCAGGTGTCATATAGCATGTGTTTTTTTTGCTTACACCATGACAGAAAAATATTAGAAAATTAACGTATGTAGGCGTAATTTTAATAAATAGATTAATAAAAATATAATAAAACAAAAACAAAATATTCGAACAAAAACGAATCGCGAGAAGACATTAAACATTTGAACAAGTATTTGAATCACAAAATATTTTTTTTTATAATGATTTATTTTGGAAAAAAGTGGGGGCATTTTGGTAAAAAGTATGATTTCCGTCATTGTTACCAAAAATTACTAATTAAAAAATTGCTAAAATAATTACGATTTATTATGGGTTTTCATATTCAGTTACGAGTAAATCTTGTGAAATCTAGAAAACAGATATCAAAACATCAGAATCAAGGCTATTGGAAGTTTTGTAGGTAAGATCAAAGAAAAAAACACAAGTGCCGAATTGTCCGGGTGCCGAACTGTTTTGGTGCTGAAATGTCTCACACAGGTGTCGAATTGTCCGGGTGCCGAACTGTCTTGGTGCCGAAATGTCTCACACAGGTGCCGAATTGCCCCGGTGCCGAAGTGTCTAGCATTCAGTGTTATGTTCACTTTCAACAGAACATGTATTTCAGTTATATCACGAGGGAAAGTTTTATTGGTGTAGGAAACTGAAGTTCCTGTAGAAAACCACCAACCTGCCATACTCACTGACAAACCTTATGTGATAAAGTTTGTCAGATTAGTGGCCTTCTCCAGTTTTCTTCACCAAAAAAATTGACCGCCATGATTTAACTGATATATTGTTGAAACTCAAAGTGGTGTTAAACACCACGACTCCCCCATGTACTTACATCATCCAGTGTACTCCGCAATCCTGGTGCTAGGAATATGCAGGCTACAATAGCCCCCACAATTAACATCAGGGAGTACCCAATCCTACTGGCCGTCGAGTTCTTACATGATGGACATGCTGCACAACATAAACTGCAGGCGGCACTGCCACAACAACAGGCAAGCTGAAATATATCATATTATATTTATACAACATAAACTGCAGGTGGCACTGCCACAACAGGCAAGCTGAAATATATCATATTATTTTATATACAACATAAACTGCAGGTGGCACTGCCACAACAACAGGCAAGCTGAAATATATCATATTATATTTATACAACATAAACTGCAGGTGGCACTGCCACAACAGGCAAGCTGAAATATATCATATTATATTATATACAACATAAACTGCAGGTGGCACTGCCACAACAGGCAAGCTGAAATATATCATATTATATTATACAACATAAACTGCAGTTGGCACTGCCACAACAGGCAAGCTCAAATATATCATATTATATTATATACAACATAAACTGCAGGCAGCACTGCCACAACAACAGGCAAGCTGAAATATATCATATTATATTTATACAACATAAACTACAGGTGGCACCGCCACAACAGGCAAGCTGAAATATATCATATTATATTAATATCAGAGGATATCAGTTTTCAATTCTAAATGCTGTTTTTTCTGAACAGTGATATCCCTGCCATCAAAATTGTCAGCCACAACACAAGTGAAATATCCTTCAAAATGGTGTTCATCACTTGTCATCTACACAGGGCTGGATTATAACCTTTTGATGCCCCCAGCCCTCAAGACGGAGCCACCCTTTAACTTGACTGCATCGGTATTGAATATTTTTACTTGTGATATATTTTAGCAACATTTACATAGCTTGGTGTAAACTTATTACAAATTCTTTAAACAAATTAGCTTGAGCCCAAGTTGAGGGGCCCTAGGCTGCAGTCTATACTAGCCTATAGGATAATCTGGCCCTCCATAATCTACATGCATTTATCCATTTGTGAATGCTGAGCCCCAGCAATATCCAATGAAAGAGGTGATGTCTAACAACCAATACAATCATTGATGGAATAGCCTGTAGATTGATTGCATGCTCAATGATAGTAGACAAATTTAGTATTAACATAGTAGTGGTTGGAAGCAGGTCTTTGTTGGAATTATTTAGAAACGAAAATAGGGATGAGGAAGTTCTCAAAACACATTCTACATTTCTATCATATTTTGTGAATACTGTAGCACCTTAAAATTATAAAATTCATTTTCATGGACAATGGATTAATTTATAGACAGTGCTATTTTTTTTTTTTTTGTTGACTTCCGAAATGATGTCATAGATTTTGATAAACACAAATATCAGACCATCTGACAGATGATCGTATGACAAAAATATTAAACCCGTAAACAATGACTTACTGAGCCTATAATGCATCCCATTGTGTAAAATTAACGAAACTCTTAATAAATCTTCTAGTATATACAAAAAGTTGTTTAGAGATATGTGACTTTGAGTCACTAATTAGTTTTGTTTATAAATATTACTGCGCAAGAAAATTACAAAATGTCTTCTACTGAAACTAATATTCAAAACAATTTCCGGAAACACACACGCTACTCCGGATACATATTTTGTACTATCTAACTATCTGTAGGTTCTCTTCTCTCTCTAGGAGCACTCCACAAAGTGGATTATTTATTATTTGAATGTTAAAATTTCATAAAAATATGGTATATTATTGTATCATATTTAAAATTTGGGGTTTATATAAAAGGGAGAGAAAATAAATCCGAAATTAAAATTGATGATTATTAATATAATTTAATAGTTTTAGTACACTATATGTATCTGGTTCATTATTTTAATATATTCTGAAATAAACTAATAAGCTAAGTATGTGGATGAATATTTAAATCTAAAATCTAAATGTAACGGCGTTGATTTATCTTAAAGTATAAAAATATTTTATTTTAAGAATCATTCACTTTTAAAAGTATAAAATAAATTGAAATATAACATCTATATTATTGTTAAAATCCTAGATAGAGGACGATATTGGATGTGCACATATCAGGGAGACATTATATGTATTGTATCCAGGATTTCTGTACGATAGGTATAGCGCGGAACACCCACACTGACCCGGTGTCCTGATACAATACTTGGGTCATTCGATTTCTCTGACAACTTTTCAAAATACCGAGTTGTGTCTATATGAAATGAAAATTTGTCACAAACGTTTCATTTGCTACAGTTCGTTTAATTAATCATTCTTGAGACAGAATTAAGTGTTTGGCAAGCTGCTTTATCAAAAATATATTTTTTCTACATCTTTTATTCCCTTAAACGCAAATTTTCTTACTTTTTCTTCAACATAAACCATAAAACCGATATGAATATAAACGAATAAATTGTTCTGTTGATATATGTAGAATTATTTATATATTTTTTCTTATATCTACGGAGTATTGAAAAGGTTTGTGTGTCATAATTTCAAAGCTGAGATCCGAGATGTATATATTTTTGCTATCAGTGATTCTTTAACTAGTGCTCAAAGGTCAAATATAACTGAAGTGGGTAATAGATGTGCTACTACAGTGTCATTTAAGGTTACATTTGTTGTATATATACATGCATTCTATTCAACGGACCCTTAAGCAGTATAAATTCTATTTCATAGATGTTGATGTAATCATGTGTACTACAATACAGAGACGTGCAAAAAGTATTCGTCACAGTATTTTCTTTCTGTATACTTCATTGAAAGTCACATTTTCTTACAAAGGCAGAATTAAATGTAGTTTCAATCTATCGTGAATTTCAGAATGTTTTACATACAATTTTTAAAGACTTCACCATTTGAACATCCACAAAGCTGCTCAGTGGTCCAGATGAGATTCCAACAAGACTTCTCAAAGAGCTAGTACCATACCTGGCTGAAGCCTTCCCAGCATTCTTCCAAGCATCGATCAATCAAGGCACGATACCACCGGATTGGAAAGAAGCCTTTGCTGTACCAATCTTCAAGAAAGGAGATAAATCCCATGCCTTCAACTACCGCCCAGTTTCATTGACTCTCGTCAAATGCAAGATATTAGAACATATAATGTGCAGTAGTATTGCCAAACACCTTGAAACCCACGGCATCCTACACCACGCTCAACCTGGATTTAGAAAGAACCGTTCTTGCGAGTCCCAACTGATCCTCAAATGGCACAGTTGTTTATTTTGTCATATTCCGATGCTGTTTCCTTCCGTGATATAAGGGGTCTCTTAGGGAAAATTTTATATATGCGCTTGTCGTAGAAGGCGACTATAGCAGGGTCACTCGTCGGAATCCCGGGGAATATAAATAGAACCAATTTGTCGTCGGAAGAGACAGAAAAACAAGTTCCCGTGTTAAGTCGTTGCTCATGTTGACCCATCCCAGAGTCCCCTCTTTCTGATTTTTTGCTTACAAACTTTTCTCATCCTGAATATGACTGAAATATTGTTTCCTGGACTTTAAGCAATCAATCAATCAATCAATCAATTCGCACACTTTATTGTATCCAGCTCTATTGATGTGTCGACATTGCTTTTTAACATAAATAGTCCTTGATAAAGGGCGGGGGACACTGGTACGCTCTTCTTTTTGTCTTTTCCTTTTTTATTTTTTATTTCTTATTTTTTTGTAGTAATTTATTTCATCTTTCTTTTCAATAGTGACTTTCCTTGGCTGGACTCGGCTACACGCTACTTGAATAAAGCCTGAAGTAGTCGCTACTAAAAAATATACGGGATACTTACACTACCGGTTCATCACGACTGGATCCAGGTTTTTATGGAGTCCGTGTTGTTCATATATGTGTTTTTTGAGTTCTTGTGTGGCCCTGCCAATTGTTTGTCCGTCTATGATATCGTGTTTCCGATGTTCTGGAACTTTCTTTGGTGAGTAAACGGTTCGGTTTCTGGCCCCATATTACACATGTTATAGTGTTAACTTTCAAAGAAATAAAGCATTTATCGGACTATCGGACTGTCGGATTATAGGTCGGACCCCATTGATATCTGATGTCTTTTTTTCCAAAAAAAATGTCACAAAATGATTGGGCCACCATTATGCCATTTGGACCAGTGACTCTAATTTTTTACTGCCCCCAAAAAAAAATTTCGGGCCAGCCAAAGGCTAGCCCTCATTTCAGGCACGGTTGCATGGATTAATTAAAAAAATTGTTCATTGGAATTATAACATTTTATTATTATGGCTTTTTCAAGTTCTATAAGAAAGGCACAAAGCGAAAAACTTTGTGAACTTTGCGAAACGGAATCAAACTTAAAAAGGAGGTGCATTCAATGTGATAAAATTTTGTGTGAGAAGTGTGAAAAAATCCATAATAAAGTACAGACCAACACACAACATCAGATAGTGAATTTAAAAATACCATTTCAAGATGTAGAACAGAAAGTGATTCTAGACAACATTAGATGTACATAACATCAGATAAAGATGACATGTCTGTTCAGTAGAACCTGTGATCATCTTGTGTGTCTAGATTGTATTTCATCTAAACACAACAAACACAACTTTGAACCCGTAAAAAAAAATTCTCTCTGAAAAATTGGATGAACTTAAAGGAGCGGAGGCAAGATATTGTAAAGATTTAACTCTCTGTCGGGCAAAGGTTAAAGAATTCCAAATCAGTGAAACTAAATATGAGTCTTTGTTTGATGAAACAATTACAACAATAAAAGAAAGAGAGCAAACAATGATAGATTCTGTCAGGAAATATTCCATAGAATTGCAAAAACAAATTGAATTGTACCGAAAATCTGAGAAAAAAAAGTTTTTGAACATAAAAAGGCAGACCGACCAAACTGAAAAGACAATTATACACCACCAAGATGAAATCATGGCAGCTTTGAAATCTATCCAAGGAAGTACAATATTTGCAACAGCTACAAAATTTAAGAAAATGATGTCAGACTTTAATTTTAATCAAATTCCTTCTGAAATTAAATATTTCATTCCTGGGAAAGAAACGGTCAATGATATATCAAACTTATTTGGATCACTTTTGAAAATGAAAATACCACAAGTTACACTCGTAGGGTGTTTAGTCACGTGACGTTACAGTTGGGAAAACCCCGGTTGACCGACAATTTCTTTATCGAGTGCATGATTATCTCTGATTTCACGTTAGTTAATAAATGTTTATATATGTATTATATATCAATAAATTTGCCTTTAAATAAGCTTTTAAATGATATATAAATTGTTTCTGTCGGCCAAGTAGTTTTGGAGAATTTCAATCGAAAATTCAGGTCGGTGTTTGCATTGCACTGCGTGATCGATTGCAGTTGATTGGCACGTATTTTTATAGTATTTGGCGCGTCATAGCCTATTTTCAAAGGGAAATCCGCTGGATGCTATCTCTCATTGGTTAATTGAAAATAGATATTTTAAAAATAGAAATCCCAAGCTACAAATATATAGGGATTTGTTTTACATGTTGCAATACTTTTGGCCACATGGGTGTATATGTATATGTTAGGGGCCTATATTGCCATCCTTTATAGCACATTCGTGTGTTGTGTATTGTTCCAATGTGGGAAAATGGATTTCACATTGAGTTGATTGACCACACTGCAATCCGTCGAATTTAATATTTTCATTCTCATCTAATGCCAGGTCTAATGCGTTCCCTTCGCCATCTTGTCTGGAAAACAAACCGCTAAAACTGCAACACGAGACAGTTTGGTCAGTTTCGGAAACCAGTTTCAGTTTGTTGAAAACAAATGAAAAAACCGGTTATGGTTTCGAACCGGTTTTATGCAACAAATGGATAGTTTGACAAACTGTTTCGAAACTGAAACCGGTTTGAATGCACCAAATTCGCCCTAAGATTAAAAAGAGTTTCACAAAAATACTTACGATAATCTTAAGTGTAAAAATAGTCCAAACTTTACGTGTAAAACTACCCTGTCCTAAGTGTAAAATTTTGATCGTAAGAGAAATGTTGGTCTTATCTTTTATCGTAAGGGAACGACCATTTAACTTGAAAGGGGGGGGGGGGGTGTATGGTTCTTTGTTTCGTTCAGAATACTTTTTTTTTCGGACGACACAAGAGTTAGAATATTTTTTTTTTGTCGCGTCAAGCGCGATATTTTTTCTGTACATTGTTAATTTTCAAATGACAGGGGTGTGATGTGCATTTGTGATTCCAAAAGACAAAAACTGCCCCTGAATCTATGAGGGGGAGGACAGGGGGTAGTCTTCTCCCACTTCTCTTCTCCTTTCCCTCTTCCTCGACTCCTTTCTCCCTTCTCCCCCTTTTTTTCTTTATCTCCTGTCTCCCTCATTTTTTCCCCACCTTTCTCCCACCCTCTTTCTCATTTCTCCCACCTCTCTCCATTCTTCCACCCCTTTCCTTTCTCCCACCCCCTGTCTGCCTTCACCCTGTCCCCTCATCTATGTGGTCATGATTGTTGTGAATACCATACACACATTTGTGTTGCTCAGGGATGGAAAATATGTTGGTGGCCCAGTGTTCTACATGTATGATCAAGCAAAAACGTTGAAAAAATAGTAACCCCGTTTAAGTTTTAGGGGTTATGTGAATTTCCATCCCTGAATAGCACAGGCACTTGTTTCAATATCAAACATTTTAAGGATACTTAATAGTGAGTACTCGCTATCAAGTCTCCTTTAAATTTTTGATATTGAAACAAGTGCCTAAGCTGAATAGTGTAAAATTATTCTAAGTCTATGGGGATAAATGTCATTATTTAAATGGATCATCTCACAACATGCAGTTTTACATACCTGCACTGTTAAAATAAGCCATCAAAATATATGCTCTTGTCTCTGTGAAAAAACAATACCTCTATGAATACCATATTATATCATGTTAAAGGTAAAGGGGTATATTTTTCACAAAGACAAGTGCCTGTGGCTCAAACTACTGAGAAATGAACCCATAAATTCAAATCTTTATTGATTAAACCTATAATCATAAGGACCCAAAGAGGGTATATAAATCATGGTACATTATATTATACAAATCTCACACACACGCACACATTCATTCATTCATTCATTCATTCATTCATTCATTCATTCATTCATTCATTCATCCATCCATCCATCCATCCATCCATCCATCCATTGATTATTTTGATTGGATACAGCACAATGAAAGCATATAATTGTAACATGATGCTTCTAATGTATCAGTGGAGAGTCAGATGACACTGTCTAAGGAGAGATAACTCTAACACATCCTAGCTTTGACAAATATGAAAAAGTAAATATCAACCTATGGCAGTTTTTCTTAATAGAAATAATGAGTGCAGGTGCTCACACATATTAATAATAAATTAGACATCTTCATTTCACATAAGAACAAGTATTATAGAAAATGTTTTTCATCTTCAACCAAGCCTGGTGAACATAGAAACACACAACCTTGGACATGCTGTATACCATTAAATAGGAACCTGGGCTATTGTTTTATTGAATTTATGTGAACTAAAATGCATGAATTGATTGAACAACTTATATAATTAGTTGCAAAATATTTTTTGCTTATACATGTATATATATATTTTTTTTATTTTTAGGTCTACTCATTGAACCTGTTCTTAACAGGCTCTTGTCTGTATTCAAGGATAGATGATCACAGCTATTTTTCTTTTTCAGTAAGTGTATTGCAATAGTATTACAAAACAACCAAACAGAACAGGAAATATATGTTATATTTGGCATTATATTGTACAAATACAATAATATTATTGATAAATATCTTCTGGGAAAAAGTGCCTGAAAAGTGGATGACCAAAGATTAATGTTTGTTTTGAAAATTTGAGTGTACAAACATGATCTAAATAAATAACTTAGTTGTGATGAAAATATTATAATTAGTTTGATTACTTTACAATGGATTATTTTTTCTGGCACAAAACTTTTGGGACCAATTTTCAAGAGTGCAGTCAAAATAACATCAAAACATCAAAATTAAGACACGGGGGAACAAAGAATTTTATTTTCGGCCTGAAGTAATGGTTATTAAAATTTCAAGGGCATTCACTGATAAAGTATAGATCATCATTTATTTACATGCCTAAAGTATAGTATTCTATTAGGATATACGCCCTATGGAAATTGGCCAGCCTATAGCCCATTTGGTTGATGAATCCCAACCTACTCCTAACAACATGACCAATGAATTGATGAAAGACACACAACAGTTACCTGTACAGGTACCTTAAAAAAAGCTTGAATTTACACATTTTATAACAATATGCCCTCAATACAAAAAACGTAAGAGGGATCATATTAATGTGAAAGGATCGTCTGTTAATGCAGTGTGAAAAACCGAAAATTCCATTCTCAATTTAAAGACTTTGGGTCTATGAAAATTTTGTTGAGTGAAAACTTAAGTAAAAGGCAGTCGGGGGCATTAAGTTTGACCAATGTCCGTCTGTACATCCGTCCGTCCGTCCAAAAAATGTTCATCAAAGATTTCACAGCTTCTACTGGGCAGAATGATTTGATATTTGGCATAGAGCTTCAGCATCATGAGTTGTACCGTGTAAGTGCTTTTCAGATCTGTCAGCCATCTACTTCCTGTTTGCCGATAAGTGAGAGCGGGGGCATCCATGTCCCACGGACACATTTTGTCTTTATTTTACATAGACAATCGGTCTTCATCAATTGATTTCTGCATAGACTGATGAGATTTTAATAAGACTCTGTCCATTGGTTTACTGTTTATTTTTGTCACTTTGCATGCATGCACAATACACATGCAGCGACTTTAGATGTGAAAAAACCCGGATATTTTCCACATATTCTTTATAGGGAGGGCATTGAATCAGTCTAATTAAAGTTATATTTTTTTCTTTGGATTGTTCTTTATATGAACCCATTGATTTTTAAGATCAAATATCAAGGTCACAGGGTTATTGTAGTTGCAACAGGAAGCTGCTTTGCAATGCACATTGTGACATTTTTATCAATAACATGCACTTATCACATTGTAACTCTTGCAGAAAATTGTATGTTTGAATCTTTCCTTGGAGTCTCCCAATTTTACAGATTTACCTCCCATATCAGCAGGTATCTTACACTGGCTACAATAGGGCAATTTTGATTTTTTTTGCAATTAAATTTGTCTTTGTGAAAATATTCCATGTATTCTCTAGCAAAAATTTCAAATGGTGTATATGGTAAAAATACACATTTCTGCATTTGTTCAAATAGTTAAATGTCCTTACTTTTTCTTTAGAAAAAATAAAAGTTAAGTTTTTGCCCTATCTCTTCAATACAAAGTACCTGCAAACAAGAAAGACTACTCTTGTCAAAAAGGAGATAACTCTGTAATTTGAAACGAGGGAATAACACACTAAAAAGACAACCAGTCTGTTGTGTTCAGAAATGCCCAAGTAGTTTTGCAGTTCAATGGTGTTGTTAGTGAGTTTATCATTGAAGATTTATATGACTTGACCACAATTTGTAAAACTATTGAAAATTAAACGAAAAGGTAAAAACATATGCTTGCTCGCTAAGTAAATTTCTGAAAAATAACTCATCATGATCTATAGTACCAGTACTTAATAAATATAATTTTATTTCCAGCTTGCAAATGTTGTTTTGGAGGAGGCTGTATTGGATGTCAAAGAAGTAAGACTGTTGGATCATCAAATAATTTTATCTTGCAATCACACCTTTTTGCAACCTCATAAAGGGGGTAGAATAATATTGAGACATATAAAGTCATTGAATTAATAAATTGCGTTTAAAAATTGCTTGTTCCTTATACCTTACACGGCAGATTTACGAAAATGGCGTCAAAATCGGGAAAAAAACATTAACTGACGATATGAACAGCACAAGAAAAAAATACTCTAAAGCACCATCAATTCAATGACTGTTAAAATAACAGTTATTAACAATAAAAATCAATATCTGAAACATAAAGACAACAACTTACAAATACCAATAGCACTTCTGAATCTGATTCTGAGAATGAAAATCGAATAAGAGATGATGAAAAGTGCTGTGTATGCAAATTATTCACCCCAAAAGAAATCAGAGAGAGCCCATGTTTAATATTCACGAAATGGCTACAATGTGACAAATACAAACACTGGGTTAATTTGGTCTACTCAACTGAAAAACGTGTGATCAGGAACAGAGATGTATTTTAATGCCCCTATTGCAAGAGTGATTAGTATTGAAATCATGCTATCTATATTAATATTTAATAACTTGATTAACTTCCAGTTTGTTTAAAAAAAAACAATTTAAAAACAAGGACAAAATTAAAACACAAACATAGCAAAGATTAAAAACAAAGAAATGGTGCCATCACAAGATTATGTTTTACAAGATAACAAGAGGTGCTACGACAAAATTTATAGTGACTGGAATTTCAGACCCCGTTCAAATGTATTCTGGTAGGCTTGATGAACATGATTGATGGCTGAAATGTTCCTAACAAATTCATGACAAAATGTTGTAGTTACTATGACGTCAATGAATCAGTACATTTCAATAATGTTTGAGAGATGTCAGTTCAAATCTCTCTGGAAGCTAATGATCGGAGTACATATTAGGTTTGTCAACTACTAACAATTACAATACATCTATATAGCTTCTATAGTACAAGGTAGTACATTTCAATAATGTTGAACAGATGTCAGTTCAAATCTGACTGGAAGCTAATCTATGGGTTTATTTTAATATATGCTTGATCATGTTGACTGCATTAACTAACTTGGACACAAGTCCCTAGCTTAATGAAAGTTTTGAAGAACTACTCTTTTTTCAGTGTGATTTTTACACAACCACAAAAATGTTGTGTAATGGTTAGCATGCTCACCTTGAATGTGGTAGATCCATGGGTTCTAGCCCCTGTCTAGTCAAACCAAAGATTATAAAATTGGTAAGAATGCAGCATTAAGGAGTAAGAACAAAGAATGGTCGGGTCAGAATCAGAATAATGTTTCAGAGTGGAACAACATATCTACCCACAGACTGTTGTTTCAATGAACTAGGACTCTAAAATCCAACCAAGGATGTTGGTCTTTTAATTTTGTGTATCTAAATGTGTTTCCTGTTGCTCATACATAAATAGTTTACACATCACATGTTATAGTTTATATTTCTTGTTGTTTATTGTTTAACAATTCTATGAATAGAATGTTTTTATCCCCCATATGAGTGTTGTTTTTCATGTAAAATTATTGAATATTTTGGGCTTTGTTCATTTAACTGAAAAGTAATAGACAAATATTTTGAAATTAAAGGAGTTTTGAACCTTATTACATGTAGTATGTTTTTGGGGGAGGCTGGAACTTGTGTCAGATTTTTAACTTCTCAATTCAATAACTAAAGGATAGAGAAAATTGTATAGTGTCCCCCAATATTAACTTTTTGATGTTAAAAGTAATATAATTTTCATTCAATCATTAACTTAAGACTTCACAAGGACGATGGGAATGTGTTTTATTACCCATTCTTCAATGTTCCAGATCAGGATGAGGGGAATGTGTTTTATTACCCATTCTTCAATGTTCCAGATCAGGATGAGGGGAATGTGTTTTATTACCCATTCTTCAATGTTCCAGATCAGGATGAGGGGAATGTGTTTTATTACCCATTCTTCAATGTTCCAGATCAGGACGATGGGAATATGTTTTATTACCCATTCTTCAATGTTCCAGTTCATAGTTTTGTTATTTTACAACATTATTACTATACATGTAGCTGACCTTTTAATAATGTTTTTTGTTTTTGCAATAACTATTTCTTGTTAATGAGTATTTCTTTAATTTTTGTGCTCTTTGATTTACAAAAGTTATCCAGTTGAATCATTTACAAAGTACATGTGCATGTACATATTTTGCCCAACCAAGATTGACTTGTTCCTGAATTTAGCACTTTTTCCATATTAATCCATATATGTTACTATTGGTCTCCTGACATTGGCATAAACAAGAAAGGATGGTGTGCCTCATGAACAGAAACCACACCATAATAATGTGCTTGACATACATGTAAGAATGGAACATGACTGTTAATGTATAGCCCTGTATCAGGGCATACTATTTAACCCCTGTCTGTCCCTCCCTATAGTTTTGAGCTAGAGTTTTTGTAATATTTTGTAGTGTGTTTAATGTACAAATACTAAAGGTGTGCATTCCTACAGGATTTTGACTTCTAAAAAAATCACAAAATGATATATAGTTGAAATAAGTCATTTTTAAGTTAGTACATCAAAAGTGTCTTACACACACAGACTTTATACATTCTCTAACAAAAGGGGCATACCAGTTTTAAGTTGGGCCTTTTAAAAAGTTTTATTTGATGCTCCATAATATGATAATTTACAAATTGCATGTTTAATGTGATATAAATATGATAAACTATAAAACCATGCAGAAGTCTAACATAATGCCAACTTTAAAGCATTAACATTACAAAGCTGGTATTTGTTCGAATACCTGCCAGTCGTGTAGGGGAAAAGACTTATTTTGATTTCCCTTTCTTATAAGTACCCCCCCCCCTTTTTTTCTTAGGATTGTCAGACAACAACATATACGAGATTTAGATTAATTTTCTTCAAGTTTATCGATAAGTACCCGCTAGGATGATATATTTTATTTATTCTTGCAGGTCTAGGATGTTTTGTAAACAGTACTATTTGCGAGGTAGTCCGAGATTCCTCTGCCGTCTGACGGCTTTTATGGACTTGCTGTAGCACGGACTATTTGGGAGGTTATGTCACAATATCCTTGGAAGTTGGAACTACTATAGATGAATATTCACACGCTCTCGTATTATTTTCAAGATCTACGGGATACATGTAGTCTTAAATTATTTTCCTAACCAGCAAATTCATGAAAACTTCCTTACGACCGTGACGATATGTACATAACTGCCACGATGAATAAACTGCGTCACCGTGTTTACAAATGCAATGACGTCTTGTTTACGTTTTTTTTTAACTCCGATTGATTTATTTAGAGTACTTTTAATTTCGTGTATGTGCTGATAAACTGATCGAGGGCGTGCCCGAGATCAGTTTATCTGTGCATACAAGAAATTAAAAGTATTCTAAATGTTTTGTATCATATCCAATCAAATGGAAGCAAATATGTGATTGACGTCTGTCGCACTTGTGAAGACTGATCTTGGTCACGTAAGCCAGCAGTCAGTGACGTGGTAAAAAGTTTTTAATAGAACACGTGGTTAACGTCAAAACGTTAAATGACAGCGAACATGACGGACGATCTTTTAAACGATGATATGCTTTCACAGGTGGCAGAGAATATTTCATTTTTTTTTTTTTTATTGTAATTGAAAATTTTAGAGGCGAAGGTAAAAGTTTGATGCGGCAAACACATGACACAACATTTTCTGAAAAAAATTATTGATTTTAACAAAATTTTAGAACAGAGCGAACAGTTTTTCATTTTATTTTTTAAAGAAAATGGAAAATTTGAGGCGGTTTTTCAGCATTTTTGAAGTGCGAGCCGGCAATTATTTTTTGAACGTGGTGTGACTCAAATATGATCACTTTTTTTATTGCAAAGCTGATAATTTGTCTTGTTTGAATAAAAAAAATTGCTTAGTTAATAGTAAAGCTAAAGAATGTTTCATGTGTTTTTATGTCATCTGCAATGAACAAACACGTGGGGATCACTTTGTCAGTCTTTTTGCTTGTTTTATACACAGGCGCTCGTGGCACGGACCACCCCCCTTTTTCTAACTTTCTGTTTGCAAACTTATTTTCAAAAAAAATTCTTTATTTCTTTATTATTTCATCTCTTTTTCCTTATTTTAACTTGTTCGTTTCAATATTCTTACAATCTTATGCTAACATCAAATTGCATGTGTCGACCCTATAATAGTCATAGATACTAATAGGGTCGACACATGCAATTTGATGTTAACATAAGATTGTATGAATATTGACACGAACAAGTTAAAATAAGGAAAAAGAGATGAAATAATAAAGAAATTTTATTGAAAATAAATTTGTAAACAGAAAGTTAGAAAAAAAGGGGGGGGGGGATTCCGTGCCACGAGCGCCTCTGCCTTTATAGTGTTTTCCAGTGTCAGATTTAAGAAAGCTTGCACTTAGGTACCACTTGGTCAAAAAATTACAATGTGTACCAATTCAAGGCAATTGTCAAAAAAAAAGTTACAATGTGTTTATTTCTGTGTTCTATCAAAATTAAGTCACAGTTAAAGCACACTAAATAGAACATGCTTTGCCCAAATATAGCTATCTTGACTCCACCTCCTGTATGGTTATCTTCATTTAGAAAATACTAAAGATCAAAGGAAAACACACTGGGTTGTGATACAAAATATTGTTTGATCATAAATTTTGCCAATTTAATCCAACTAAATTTTACAAATATAAACAATTTAACCTCCTGGAAATTCCCCCTTTAAGAACTTTTGGACCGCACCTGGCGACCGTTTCACTAAAGTGATCGTAAATCGTAAATCTAAGATCACTTTTAAGATTTCCTTACGTGCACGTATATGTGCGTTTCACTAAACTAGTCATAAGCTTAAGAGTTACAAACCTACGACTTGCGACAAGTAACATCTCCTATAATGGAGGTAAAAAGATATTGTAGTGTATCATATATTTTATATATAATAAACCCAACAGCTCAAAAGCTGATTAGGGGCCCGGGTGGCTCAATGAGTTAGGTCGTTGGATCTAACAACTCATACAAGCCTATCCCTCAATACGGAGTGGGTTCGCGCCTGGCTTTGTAAATTACAAAAAGGGCGCACTCGACTCGCAGCTGAAATACTGCTGAAAGTGGGGTTAAAATACAAAAAATTTCAAATCAAAAGCCGATTACATTAATAATCACATTTTAAATGTGTTTAAATACATTTTTAATATTCAACTAATTATAAAACTCCAAAGTGATTTTTAAATGAATAAACCAAAGTTATCAGGAAAAAAAATGTCAAGTGTGAAAATTTACCGAAATTGGAGAAGAAATTTTTGTTATGGAATATATTTTAACAAATTTCATGCTATATGTAAGGGGAAATTTCAAAAATGTGACCATATATATTTGGCAATACATTCACATTCTGCACTGATATTCCGTTAGCGGTGCATTTCAATTGCGCGGAAAAAAATCCTACATTTGCGTGAAGAACTTCAACACATGACGATTGTGCGGATTTTTTTTTACCTTTCTTTAAAATACAATTTGTATTTTCATAATAGTTTATGGTTTTAATAAACACTAATGCAGGAACTTCTTTTTTAACTCTTTATTGACTTCTTTCGCCAGCCAGAAATTGCTTAATCTGTAATCCCTGCCCAACACATGTACTGTTGATTTGTATTCATAGTGAGTGTTTAACACTTTATATAATCAATAAAAACTACCAATGAATTTTAACATTTGGACTGCTCAAATATCTGTTGCCTTCAAAAAATTTTGTTTATACATGTTTGTTCCACTATTTTTTTTTTAAATTTATATTTCATATAATTATAGATGTTATTCTTATATTTTTTGTTTTCATTTTAAAGGCTGACCAAAGAGGCGAATAATCCATATTGCATCGTCAGTCGTGCTGCAAAATGCAGAAAATGTTATGAGTAAATCAAATATAATCTAAATAACAGGTAATCCCGCACAAATGTAAAAAATAAAGTCTCAGGTATATTTTACGGGCAATTGTAATGCTCTTTTTCCGTGCACTAAAAGTGATACCTGTTAATCCTCAAATCCTTGGAAATGTAATGTGTCCTCTGTTTGTGCTTAACTTTATTTTTGAACCATTGTTTGTACATGCCCCCAATATATTTGTTTTCTTGAAATTTCATCTAGGTACATACACTCGTTAATAAAATATGTTGATATTGTAAATGCAGAACTGATAGAAAGCACACTGAAACAAACAATAATGTGTAGCAGTATTAATGATTTTGTATGGCTCTCGAAATATAAAAAATGTTGTATGCATCTAATATGTATTGATTGCTTCATTTGATTAATGTTCATATTAAAAAAAATAGATAGCAATTCTTCTCTTCAAAAATAGGTTTACGATTTACGACTTACGTGTACCTTCCACCACTCTTAACTTTGCGATCACTTTTTATCGCAAGTCGTAAATCCTAACTATTAGTGAAACGGTCGTAACTCTTGAGAGTACACTTACGTCTACGTTTACGACTTGCGACCTGTAGTGAAACGGTCGCCTGCATTTTATTTTATAAAACATGCACATCATCATTCATAGCAGAAGCCGGGGAAATCCGGAATAAATATAGACCCGTGCCGGTTTTGGGTGTTAAAATGTTGGCGCATGCCCAACGAATTGTGAGAATTACAGTCATTTCGTACCATAACCATTTAGTACCATAATGAAAATAATTTTCGTACCATAACCATTTCGTACCATTGCCATTTCGTACCATAACCATTTCGTACCATTGCCACCATTTCGTACCATTGCCATTTCGTACCATAACCATTTCGTACCATTGCCATTTCGTACCATATGCAGATCGATACATTATTACCATTTCGTACCATATGCAGATCGACACATTATGACCATTTCGTACCATATGCAGATCGATACATTATATGACCATATCGTACCATATGCAGTTTGATACAATAGATGACCATTTCGTACCATATGCAGAATCTTATGAAGATAGTACATTTATCCTTATTTTACATCATATTCAAATAAATGTTATACCCAAGTACATGCTGCATGTTGGTACCGTAAAAAAGTATGTATTTAAGACGGGGAAAAAAACGAGCAAAAAAAAATATACATGTATATTATGTTATTGTGTATTATCATATATTCTGAGCCTTAGCCATTTATTGTTGATGAGTTTGTGCTAATAATGTATTTGTATTTGTATATACATATTATTAATTTTATTAAATGTTCAGTGATTTCAACATTATTTATCATTTTATTTAATAAAGATAATTATTTCGTTACAACTTGTGGAACCTTTGAAGTAATAAAGCTTTGTCTGCATTTAATCTATTATTTGCTTAACAGTTAATCAAAGATGGTAATTAAAAAATAAAAGAACCAATCATTGTCCATTTGCTTATATTGCTATTAGATCAAAGGTAGCAGTGTTTAGGAAATGAAATGAAAGGAAGTCCAAGCTCATATCGTTTGAAGAGAAATTCAAACAAAAGTTACCCAAGCTCTAATTTTCTAAAGAGAAAGCCATGCACTTTATTTGTTTTTACAAATATTTCCTGCTAGTTTATCCAATCAAATTACTTGAATTTTTTTTATTAACAAGAAAAATCTTAAAAGTGATTTTCTTATGAATATAATTCATATGCAAAAATGACGGGTAACGAGTGTCTACGTTGCAATTCCACGGTTAGACCAAGACAAGAAGCCATGCAGTGTGACAACTGTCAACGATGGCAGCATCGTGTATGTGGTACTGGTAAGTGTTAATGTCTCTTTTCCGTACAGCGGATTGCAAGTGACTATGATCTCTATTAATTGATAAAGTACATGAAAACTTGTAAATTACCAGTAACAGATATCTTAAGAAATATTATTGGCAAATGACGTCATGTTTTGAATTAATACAATTACTGTCTACGCAATATTAAAGAACTTAAAGGGTCATTATCTGCCAAATCGTAAATTTTTGTTACCCGTAACAAATATCAGATATGATTGATGCCTTAATAAAACGTGTTTCTGTAACTTATAAATGTTATGAAATGTAGAAGTTTGTCGAATCGTCATTAAATCAGTACAACAATGCACTTATTTCTTATTTTCTGTGTTAATTACGGACAAAGAACCATGCAAGTTTGCATTTAATAAGCGACAAAATACAAATTATTCGTTTTTACCTGTCACTAGTAAGGTCAGTTGCATATGGAAAAAGCGAGGTCAAATTATTTGCTTGCAAGGAAATAACTAATCGATAGTAATTTTCGTTCTCAAAAGGCGAAAAGTGGTTCGATAAGCTGTTTAATGTGAAATATTTACCTTTAACAATCTTGGCAAATATTTGTTACTAGCTGAAAAAATTCGCAACACTTAGTTTCATTTCATTTCGTATTATTGTATTGTATTGCATATATATTATCAAGCTCCGCTGTTATTATCATAATTGTATACAATGTGTATTTTTACTCATGCATTGAATAATTGTATATTGCATATTTATTTCTATAAGAAGTACCGCTTTTGAATAAAGAATTTGAATAATTTATTTATTTGATGTGTTTCAATGCAAAATTCCACAAAAAAGCATGTAGAAACTGAAAAGCGAAAAACTTAAGAAACTACAGCGTAGACATGTCAGAACAACACAACGACTTCTGTTTAACCAGTGGGAGCAGTACGTAGAGGGTAGTATTTCCGTCGGCCGTCTCCTACGTCTATGTGGCCGATTAGTGTAGTATACCAGATCAGTAAACTGTTTCCAAGATGTTGCTCCTATAATAGTAGCTGAATTGTTGCATTGTATTGTATTTGTATTTGTTGATCTTCTTGTTGTTACATGTAAAATGTACCCATAAGGGACCGACCATTTAACTTGAAGGGTTTTTTTGTTTGGTTCAGAAAAAATTTTCCGGACAACACGAGAGTTAGAATATTTATTTTTTTTGTCGCGCAAGGCGCGATTTTTTTTTACATAATTCAACAGTAGGTTATATGACAAAAAGTCTGAATCAGATTATTTTTTTTCCTCCACCAAAATCAGAATATTTTTTTCAGCAACATTGGGAACCATAATATTTTTTTAGAAAAAAAAACATAACCCCCCCCCCCCCCCCCCCTTCAAGTTAAATGGTCGTTCCCTAATTATCTGTAATAAAATGTACTTGTTTAACAATTATAGAGTGTTGTTTTCTTATTCAACTAGATGGAAATAATTATTTAATGGATGACTCAGTGAAACACCAATTACATTGAAAAACAAAATTGCAACAAATCATAGCAAAGAGTTAAATTCAATTCATACATTTCAAAACATCCAAGTATCTACAACTGGGGAGACAAACTTAACCATAATAAATATATGCACGAATTGGTCATAGTGGTATTCTATTTCTATATGGTACCAATTGGTCATAGTGTATCTACTTCCATATCACATATGGTACGAAATGGTCATAGTGTAATTCTATTTCCAAATTGGCTACTGAGCAATATTACATATGGTACGAAATGGTTTCTGGTTATGGTACGAAATTGCAATTTTGTGGTACGAAACGGTTATGGTGCAAAATACATATGGAACGAAATTGCAATTTTGTGGTACGAAATGTTAAATTATGGTACGAAATGGCAATGGTACGAAATGGTTATGGTACGAAATGAATTGCTTCGTGTGAGAATTAAATTGCAATTTTGTGGTACGAAATGGTAAATTATGGTACGAAATGGTTATGGTGCAAAATACATATGGTACGAAATGGTTTCTGGTTATGGTACGAAATTGCAATTGTGTGGTACGAAATGGTTATGGTGCAAAATACATATGGAACGAAATTGCAATTTTGTGGTACGAAATGTTAAATTATGGTACGAAATGGCAATGGTACGAAATGGTTATGGTACGAAATGACTTGCTTCGTGTGAGAATTAAATTGCAATTTTGTGGTACGAAATGGTAAATTATGGTACGAAATGGTTATGGTGCAAAATTCATATGGTACGAAATGGTTTCTGGCTATGGTACGAAATTGCAATTTTGTGGTACGAAATGGTAAATTATGGTACGAAATGGCAATGGTACGAAATGACTTGCTTCGATTCCCAACACCCCTGACTCACAGGGCCTTGTCACTATCCAGGTAAATATACTATCAATGTATAAACATATACAAGGGCGGACATCTTTTTGTACACCCGCTCGCTTCAAGTCGTGTTTGTTTTTTAAATTCCTTCTAATATATTCAAACTCTGTTTGGTTCAACTCCCAAGACCTTATTCTTTTCATAAAATATCATGTACCCCCCTCGACTACCTCTTGTGAAGGCGCAGCGGTCGTTTTTGTCAGGAATTCGCCTGAGTAGAGAACAACATGGACCGAAAGTGAAAGTAACAGCGCCACCTATAACAAAACGGAAGTTCAGAACTCTCGGGGTTTTACCATTCGATATTTGGTTTTCTCGCTAGTTATCGTGTTTCTAAGTATAAGATACCGCGGGAAATAACAGACGAAATAATAAATTAAAGAAAATGGACAGCAATCAAGAAAAAGCCTTGAAAATGGCATTTATCATTCATTGTATGTACAAGTCAAAAATGTTCAGTTTTCATTTCAAATCGTCCCGCTCGTTTAATGATGTTTGAATCTTAACGGTATTTTCCTTACCTCAAAGCTAAAACCCCAAGAGTTCCGAACTTCCGTTTTTTTTTTAGGTGGCGCTGTTACTTTCACTTTGGGTCCACGTTGTTCTGTACTCGGGCGAATTCCTGACAAAAACGATCGCTGCGCCTTCACAAGAGGTAGTCGAGGGGAGGTCATGATATTTTTTGAAAAGAATAAGGTCTTGGGAATTGAACCAAACAGGGTTTTGAATATATTAGAAGGAATTTAAAAAACAAACACGACTTGAAGCGAGCGGGGGTAAAAAAAGATGTCCGCCCTTGTATATGTTTATACATTGATAGTATATTTACCTGGATAGTGACAAGGCCCTGTGCCTGACTGTTGACACTCCCTTTAACCCGAATAATCCAGTCGTTATATTACGCTCCCGCTGGTCGCTACATCCAGCGATAGTGCCGATAGAGGGCGCAGTATTATTCAAGTTACACTCCCTTAAGACAGACTCCTAAAATACCTTGGCAACGCTACTTTCATTTCTGAAAATCATGCGCAATGGATACTTTCGATGTAAATAAAAACATCGTCTGCTAGAAAACTAGAAAACATGGCCATGGACCAAGTATAGGTTGCACCCCGGTTGTGATGGCTAAGCGTAAACCAAACTGGTCGGAAAGCGAATTGCTTGCGCTTTCCGATGCAGTGGATCTAACATTTCAATCATCCGCGTTCAATTTGGCCCAGGGTTAACTGCCAGAGACAAAAATACGTATTGGGCCGAAGTTGGCAAAACAGCGAAAGGTAAAAGCTTTCCCCGTGAGATTAAGCACGATTTACATATTATATATCCCCCGTCATATCCCTTATTTTAATTTCCATTACTTGTTTCTATTTTGTGGCACTATATACGCTATGGTCAGGTTTCCTTGGTCGAGTAGCTTGAGCCAATATATATACACTACAGGTCCGACTCAGACCCCACTCGAGCAGTGTCCGGAAAATCGACGCGCACCTCTCCGTCAGACTTAATTATTATCTAGCTAGTCCTACTTATTGACTCCAACTTTTTTGTGCATTTCCCATTTGACATGTAATGATGTTTGACCTACATTTTGTAAGTTGATGGATTGTTAGTTGTTTAACGTCCAGTCGCAAATAAGTCGGATCTGTCAAAAACTAAAACAGACAATGTACTTAGGGACCGACCATAACTTGCAGGGAGAAGAGGGGGGGTATGGTTTTTTGTTTCGTTCAGAAATTTTTTTTCGGACAACACGAGGGTTTGTTTTCCTCCACCAAAATCAGAATATTTTTTTCAGCAACATTGGGAATCAATATTTTTTTAGAAAGAAACGATAACCCTGCCAGCAACCTTTTTTGTTCGACAATATGTCTGCAGCAGCAAAGACACCAGCTGCCAAGAAATCCGCTGCAAAGAAGGCTGTAAAATCACAAAAAAAACACATTAATAGGCAGCACCAAAACCAAAGAAGAAGTAAAGATGTCTAGCTTCATTTATCAAAAAACAGCCCTTTTAAGGGCTACCAAATTTTCTCAAAAACAATCTTAATATGTTGTGCATCAGTTTAAAGAAAAGCGTAACCCACCCAAACTCTGTAAAGTTTCTTTCCGTTATCTTCTGATTCATATTATTTCAGTTCTATTTCAGTTTTGATCAATATGAACATGAGACTTCTAAACTGACAAACTTTATAGGTACAACTTTATATAGATAAATAATATGATGGGATACATGAACATGAGATATTGATATCAGGAAGACTGCAACAAAAATATGGAATTTATGAACATGAGACACCAAAGTCTGAAAATCATTAAAAAAAACATCTATGCCAAAATGTCGCGAAAAAACACAATCATTAAAATGTCGTCACACATAAAATCCCTTGGACTTTCAAAAGATGGCAGATATGACAACCACAAGAAGCAGTACAATTCATTATAGATAATGAATTAACAAGAAAAACAAGTGATGTGATTGGTTGATTACATTTATTGGAATATTAAATGAATTATATATTAAATTATAATCATGATAATAGTGACATAATACACACAATTAATAATAAACAATACATGTATGCATTAAGCACAGTGACCTAATGGGCCAATAAAACATGCCAGAGGGTTCTAAAATTAAACATATACTCATTAAAACTTATTTGAATAAAAAAAAAATCCTGGACCCAGGTGCCTGTGAGAAAACCGAAGTGCAAATCAAGAATGGACCACAGACACTTGAAGTTTCAAAAATTAGAGGAAAAAATAAGAAAAACTTCGAAAAATGTTGGTCATCTATAGAAATGGAAATAGAAATAAGTTTATTAACCAAATCAGGTCCCCAGGAGGGCATATACAAATAACAATTATGATTGATACACAGCAACAATACATTAAAATAAATATTCGTGGTGAAATATCAATAATTGTAGTGCAGGCGAATCTGGGTCGTTTCGCCCCGATTACCTGTTCGCCCCGGGTCGATTCGCCCTGGGTCGTTTCGCCCCGGAAAGTGGGTCTATTCGCCCCACTTAATCGCTATTATATTATAATAGATGAAGTCTTTTTAGACAATTTTTTGGAAATTATTTATTTATTAGTTGTATGCAAAAAAAATAATAATTCATTCATTTTGGTCTACTTTAAATATGTATTTATTAGTTGTACATACAAAAAAAAAATAATTCATTCATTTTGGTCTACTTTAAATATTTATTTATTAGTTGTACATACAAAAAAAAAAAAATTCATTCATTTTGGTCTACTTTAAATATTTATTTATTAGTTGTACATACAAACAAAATAATAATTCATTCATTTTGGTCTACTTTTGTCAAAGATCTCAAGTGAAACTTTTCTTGCAAAATTTACAAAAACAACACAAAAGAACAGTATAAAGGTTGGGGTTTTTTTTGTAACAACGCAAAAGTGCATAAAATGACTAAGATGCTGTACAAGTGCGCAAATAACCACTTTTTTAATGAATTACGCATCAAATGCTAAAATAGTATAAATTTAATCAGATGTCAAACAAAGAGTGAAGCAATACATAATATTAAACATGTCAAGAAAGCATGTTAATTATGAGGAAGACAAAAATAAAATACCCATGAACAAACTTTACAACATCCAAAATACGAATATTTGCAATGGTATTTTCCATATTTCATTTTTTAAAACACTATTAGTAAATGAGGGCGAAACGACCCGGGGCGAACGGGAATAGGGGCGAAACGACTCAGGGGGCGAACGGGATTCGGGGCGAAACGACCCGGTACCAGTGCAGGCACAGGCACATTCGGGCAGGAAGAGATATATGCACATAAACGTACATACACTCACTCACATATATATGAGGGGGGGGGGGGGGGGGGATGAGAGAGAACATATACATATATCAGGTGATTCACCACCAATCTGCAAGAGAGACCTTGAGTCGATAATAATTTTTTTTTTCCTAATAGGCTAGTTGAAACTTCTGGTGACTGTGAATGGACTGACAACATTGAGTACACAAGACACAAGATGAAGACAAACAATACAGACACATAAAACACACACACACACACTATCCGACCCACGGCCCACTCCCACATGTTGTCCCCAACTTTCCGCCCCACTCTCAAAGCACCCCCACCCCCGTTTCCGATATCCTGACCACGGGCTACATCTCTGTTCATGACCGCTCCCTCTATTTTTTATGTTGCTACATTTATAAGTTTAATATTGACACGAGTGATATTTTAGCATCTTTAAATATATTGATAGAGATATTGATTATGCAATATTTATTTTTTTCATTTTCGATAAATCACAATCATCCGTCTAAGGGAATTCCCCGTATAGACCGAGGAAGTTTTAGCTTGGATTAGTCTATTTAAAACCAGGTCAACAAAATTAATACAAATCAGAAGAAAACATCACAATATAAAAAATATAAATTATTTTAAAAATATTTCACCACTTTACATAAGATGTACCCCCATTCTAAGTCAGAGATTGTAACATTATTAGGTCAGAATTTACAATTAATATCAAGTTTCCAAAAACTACTACCCGTGAAAGTAAATAAACTCTTCCATTGTATAAAATGTTGTTGCCGACACGATGTGAGGACTTTAGTAAACACAATTTAACTGTGTATTACTATGGCGTTTTCAAGCTCCATTAAAAGAGCACAAAATCCAAAACTTTGTGAACTCTGTAAAACTGATATAAAAATTAAGTGGAGATGCGTTGAGTGCAATAAGTTCATCTGCGACAGATGTAAGGAAATTCATCTGAATGTACAAACGAACATTCAGCACCAGATTATTGATATTAAATCGCCATTTCAAGATGTACAACCGAAAATAATAACGGACAATATCCCGTGTACAGAACATACGACAAAAATGACCTGTCTGTTCTGTAGAACCTGTGATCATCTTGTGTGTACAGATTGTATTTTATCTAAACACAACAAACACAACTTTGAACCCGTAGAAAAAATTCTCCCGGAAAAATTGGATGAACTTAAAGGAGCGGAGGCGAGATATTGTAAAGATTTAACTCTCTGTCAGGCAAAAGTTGAAGAATTCCAAATCAGTGAAACTAAATATGAGTCTTTGTGTGATGAAACAATAACAACAATTAAAAAAAGAGAAAAACAATTAATAGATGGAATCACTAAACATTCTCAAAAACTACAAAATGAAATAGAACTGGAAAGAAAAACTGTTAAACAGACATTCTGTGACTTGAAGAGAGGCCGACCAAGCCGAAAAAACAATTATACTCCACCAAGATGAAATCATGGCAGCTTTGAAATCTATCCAAGGAAGTACAATATTTACAACAGCTACAAAATCTAAGAAAATGATGTCGGACTTGAATTTTAATCCAATTCCTTCTGAAATTAAATATTTTATTCCAGGGAAAGAAACAGTCAATGATATACCAAACTTATTTGGATCACTTCAGAAAATACCACAAGTAGAATCAAACATTGATTTTGAGGTTGTTAATTCATACACTACAGATTTATCAGGTATCTTCAACATAATTACTGTTGATGACAAATCAAAATGGGTTAATGATTGTAAAAAACAAGTCATAAGACAAATAAACATTGACAATGACAACATTACAACCACAAAGCAGATTTCTTGTTTTATCTTAGACATGACATTGACATCAAACAATGACATACTTCTGTCTGATGTTAACAGTTCAGATATAAAACTCTTGACAAAGTCAGGAGAAATAAAACCATTCTTCTCAGTGTCATCACCCTTGTCACCCCTGGGAATCCATGTGACGAGTGACAATTATATTATAGTAGGTGTCAAAGAACCTGGTAATCGCTACACACCTACAGACAAAAGTACAAGGGCACTACTTATCTTTGGTATGGATGGTAAACAACAACATACTTATCAATATGACAGTAACAAACACAGACTGTTTACTTACCCACGACGTATCACAACAAATAATAACAAAGACATAGTTGTTGTTGACATGACAGGTGATACTGGGAGGGTGGTGGTTGTAAGGTGGGAGGGAGGTTTAAGGTGGACATATACAGGACATTCTAAGATAAATGTTACTACACAATTTGATCCTTTTGATGTAGTAACAACAACAGCAGGACACATTATTGTGTGTGACTTTAGATCACATGCTCTCCATGTTTTATCTGAACAAGGAGATATATTGACATATAAAGTAATGGAGGACACAGGGATTAAATATCCTGTCTCACTTGACATTGACATGAGGGGACAATTATGGGTGGGTTGTTATAAACAGTCAGGAGCAACAATACACAAAGTAAAACTTCTTTAATGAATCAAGTTTTATTATTTATATTTGACAGCTGACATTTTTCTTTTTGACACCTGCCATTTTTATTTTTTCTAATTAAATGGAGCTTTATAATAATTTAGAAACTGACATTTTATTTCAATGAAATTGTATGATAATTTGACAATTGACATTTCTCATTTTAAAATGTGGTTTTATAATAATTTGGACAGCTGACATTTTTATATTTAAAAGAAGTTATATAATAATTTAAACAGATGACAAAATAAGATTGTTTGATATATTTGAAGACCTGACAATTTTATTTTTTAAATAAGTTTGTACATGTATCCTGGTGGTATCATATTTTGTATGTACAGGGGGTACATGTATGGACAAATGACATTTTCAGATAATTGTATGATTTATTTGGAGACCTGACATTTTTATCTTTTTAAATGATGATATATGATAAATCTGGACATTAAAAGTGTATGAATTGATATACCTGCACAAGATGTCTGTTGTCATTAGATATATTATTTATATTTATATTTATTTGTGTTTTATTTTTTATAAGAAAACAAAATTGGTTTGATGTTTTGGATCCCCAAATTCAGAAGTGGGGATATGTGCATTTTTTTACTTCAAAAGATTCCAAAAGTATTGTAAAAAACATCGTAAGAATATAATAAACAGAGATATAACAATTAAATACTATTTATATTTATTATATTTTACACTTGTATCTTTAAGTTTAGATTTTTATTACACATCAATTATGAACAGAAAGTTTAAACCGTGATGATGGGGAAAATCCAGGTCTTGAGATGGGCACAAAACATGTGACAGTGTTAATTTTTATGCCAGTGAATGGGGTGGTTGGATTATGGTGTTTAGTGCCACTTTCAATAATATTTCAGTTATGTCGTGGCGGTCAGTTTTATTGGTGGAGGAAACCGGAGAAAACCACCGGCCTGTCGCAAGTAACTGACAAACTTTATCACATAATGTTGAATCGGGTACTTTTATCCACGAACTGGGTTCGAACTCGCAACTTCAGTGGTGTTGGACACTGATTGCACATGTTGTTGTAAATCCAACTACCATACGATCACGACCATGACACCCCTACCAGTGAATGGGATTCCCCCTTGATAAATGGAAGTTCAATGCGGTGCAGATATAAACAATATTACAATTAAAATGTTATAAGATTGAATAAAAACAAATTAGAGGAACCAGTAAAAAAAATGACACTACATTTTGTGAGTTTGATTCCAGTTAGACAGAAGGTGAACTTGGTAAAACAGTTACTAGTTGTCAGATGTATACTCTAGTTTCCTCCACAAATAAAACTGTTAGACAGAAGGTGAAGTTGATAAAACAGTTACTAGTTGTCAGATGTATACTCTAGTTTCCTCCACAAATAAAACTGTTAGACAGAAGGTGAACTTGATAAAACAGTTACTAGTTGTCAGATGTATACTCTAGTTTCCTCCACAAATAAAATTGTTAAGACAGAAGGTGAACTTGATAAAACAGTTACTAGTTGTCAGATGTATACTCTAGTTTCCTCCACAAATAAAATTGTTAGACAGAAGGTGAACTGGATAAAACAGTTACTAGTTGTCAGATGTATACTCTAGTTTCCTCCACAAATAAAATTGTTAGACAGAAGGTGAACTGGATAAAACAGTTACTAGTTGTCAGATGTATACTCTAGTTTCCTCCACAAATAAAACTGTTAGACAGAAGGTGAAGTTGATAAAACAGTTACTAGTTGTCAGATGTATACTCTAGTTTCCTCAACAAATAAAACTGTTAGACAGAAGGTGAAGTTGATAAAACAGTTACTAGTTGTCAGATGTATACTCTAGTTTCCTCCATGGGCACAAACATGTGACAGTGTTTAAGCCAGTGAATGGGTTGGTTGGTAAATGGTGTTTAATGTCACCTTCAACAATATTTCAGTTGTGTCGTTGTGTTCAGTTTTATTGGTGGAGGAAACTGGAGAAAACCACAGACATGTTGCAAGTAACTGTCAAACTTTATCACATATTGTTGTATCAAGTACACCTCGCCTTGAACAGGGTTTGACCTCTCAACTTTAGTGATGATAGGCATTGATTGCACTCGTAGTTGTAAATCCAACTACGTTGCGATCACAACCACAACACTCCTACCAGTGAATGGGATTCCCAACCCCCTCTTGATATTAAATGGAAGTTCAATGTGATGTAGATATAAACAATGCAAAAACACAACCTGCACAGATTCACTTCCACCCAGATATCGTTCTTTTGTGTATCATTATTAAGTTCATATTCTTGAAAGAAAGTTACCATATTTATGAAGAAAAATCTGAAATTTATTTGGTGTGACTAAAATGTTGAATAAAAATAAATATAGGGAACAATAAAACAAATCCCACTATATATACATGTAGATTTGTCAGTTTGTCACAATGTTAAAAGTGTCGTTAAAACACCAATAAAACTGAGTGCCATATTATACATCATAGCTGAAATATTGTTGACAGTGGCATTAATACCAATAAAACTGGCCAACATGTCATACATTAGGCCAAACAAAAATATATGTCTGTTTACGGTTACATCCTCCAAAAAAATAAGGTAGGTAGGTCGGATTTCCATTTTATTTTATTTTTTCATTTTATTTCACATACTTAAATTCCGGATTACGGACCTATCCGTATCCGGAAAAGGTACCGGACTTTGGAATATATTTGATTGCTCTCCAGTCTGAAGGTGTTATAATACCTCAACAAAATTATTGCAGTCGTATAATAAAAAAAATGATGCCTATTATTTTTCAGGATGTAACCGAAAATTTTTTTTTAGGCCAAAGATTTCTGATGTGTCCACTTTCACTTTTGATTTACCAATAAACTGAACAAGGGTCTCCGATGACAATAGGGTCGGTCGGGTAACCGTAAACAGACATATATTTTTGCTTGCCCTTATACCTGACACATTGTCGAAAGTGTCGTTAAACACCAATAAAACTGGTCACCATGTTATACAAAATGTACGTTATACCTGACACATTTTTGAAAGTGTTGTTAAACACCAATAAAACTGAATCCCATATTATACATCATAGCTGAAATATTGTTGACAGTGGTGTTAATACCAATAAAACTGGCCAACATGTCATACGTTATACCTGACACATTGTTGAAAAGTGTCATTAAACACCAATAAAACTGGTCACCATGTTATACAAAATGTACGTTATACCTGACACATTGTTGAAAGTGTTGTTAAACACCAATAAAACTGGTCACCATGTTATACGTTATACCTGACACATTGTTGAAAGTGTCGTTAAACACCAATAAAACTGGTCACCATGTTATACGTTATACATGTACCTGACACATTGTTGAAAGTGTCGTTAAACACCAATAAAAATGGTCGCCATGTTATACGCTATACCTGACGCATTGTTGAAAGTGTCGTTAAACACCAATAAAACTAGTCAACATGTTATACTTTATATCTGACACATTGTTGAAAAGTGTTGTTAAACACCAATAAAACTTGTCACCATGTTATACGTTATACCTGACATATTGTTGAAAGTGTCGTTAAACACCAATAAAACTGGTCACCATGTAATACGTTATACCTAACACATTGTTGAAAGTGTTGTTAAACACCAATAAAACTGGACACCATGCTATACGTTATACCTGACACATTGTTGAAAGTGTCGTTAAACACCAATAAAACTGGTCACCATGTTATACGTTATACCTGACACATTGTTGAAAGTGTCGTTAAGCACCAATAAAACTGGTCACCATGTTATACCTGACACATTGTTGAAAGTGTCGTTAAGCACCAATAAAACTGGTCACCATGTTATACCTGACACATTGTTGAAAGTGTCGTTAAACACCAATAAACTGGTCACCATGTTATACGTTATACCTGACACATTGTTGAAAGTGTCGTTAAGCACAAAACTGGTCACCATGTTCTACGTTATACCTGACACATTGTTGAAAAGTGTCGCTAAACACCAATAAAACTAGTCACCATGTTATACAAAATGTACATTATACCTGACACATTGTTGAAAGTGTCGTTAAACACCAATAAAACTGGTCACCATGTTTTACGTTATACCTGACACATTGTTGAAAGTGTCATTAAACACCAATAAAACTGGTCACCATGTTGTACGTTATACCTGACACATTGTTGAAAGCGTCGTTAAACACCAATAAAACTGGTCACCATGTTATACGCTATACCTGACACATTGTTGAAAGTGTCGTTAAACACAAAACTGGTCACCATGTTCTACGTTATAACTGACACATTGTTGAAAAGTGTCGCTAAACACCAATAAAACTGGTCACCATGTTATACAAAATGTACGTTATACCTGACACATTGTTGAAAAGTGTTGTTAAACACCAATAAAACTTGTCACCATGTTATACGTTATACCTGACATATTGTTGAAAGTGTCGTTAAACACCAATAAAACTGGTCACCATGTAATACGTTATACCTAGCGCATTGTTGAAAGTGTTGTTAAACACCAATAAAACTGGTCACCATGGTATACGTTATACCTGACATATTGTTGAAAGTGTCGTTAAACACCAATAAAACTGGTCACCATGTTATACGTTATACCTGACACATTGTTGAAAGTGTCGTTAAGCACCAATAAAACTGGTCACCATGTTATACCTGACACATTGTTGAAAATGTCGTTAAACACCAATAAAACTGGTCACCATGTTATACGTTATACCTGACACATTGTTGAAAGTGTCGTTAAGCACAAAACTGGTCACCATGTTCTACGTTATACCTGACACATTGTTGAAAAGTGTCGCTAAACACCAATAAAACTAGTCACCATGTTATACAAAATGTACGTTATACCTGACACATTGTTGAAAGGTGTTGTTAAACACCAATAAAACTTGTCACCATGTTATACGTTATACCTGACACATTGTTGAAAGTGTCGTTAAACACCAATAAAACTGGTCACCATGTAATACGTTATGCCTAATGCATTGTTGAAAGTGTCGTTAAACACCAATAAAACTGGTCACCATGGTATACGTTATACCTGACACATTATTGAAAGTGTCGTTAAACACCAATAAAACTGGTCACTGTATTATACCTGACACATTGTTGAAAGTGTCGTTAAACACCAATTAAACTGGTCACCATGTTATACGTTATACCTGACACATTGTTGAAAGTGTTGTTAAACACCAATAAAACTGGTCACCATGTTATACGTTATACCTGACACATTGTTGAAAGTGTCGTTAAACACCAATAAAACTGGTCACCATGTAATACGCTATGCCTAACGCATTGTTGAAAGTGTCGTTAAACACCAATAAAACTGGTCACCATGGTATACGTTATACCTGACACATTATTGAAAGTGTCGTTAAACACCAATAAAACTGGTCACCATGTTATACGTTATACCTGACACATTGTTGAAAGTGTTGTTAAACACCAATAAAACTGGTCACCATGTTCTACGTTATGCCTGACACATTGTTGAAAAGTGTCGTTAAACAACAATAAAACTGGTCACCATGTAATACGCTATACCTAACGCATTGTTGAAAGTGTCGTTAAACACCAATAAAACTGGTCACCATGGTATACGTTATACATGTACCTGACACATTGTTGAAAGTGTCGTTAAACACCAATAAAAATGGTCGCCATGTTATACGCTATACCTGATGCATTGTTGAAAGTGTCGTTAAACACCAATAAAACTAGTCAACATGTTATACATTATACCTGACACATTGTTGAAAGTGTCGTTAAACACCAATAAAACTGGTCACCGTGTTATACCTGACACATTGTTGAAAGTGTCGTCAAACACCAATAAAATTGGTCACCATGTTGTACGTTATACCTGACACATTGTTGAAATTGTCGTTAAACACCAATAAAACTGGTCACCATGTTATACGTTATACCTGACACATTGTTGAAAGTGTCGTTAAACACAAAACTGGTCACCATGTTCTACGCTATACCTGACATATTGTTGAAAAGTGTCGCTAAACACCAATAAAACTGGTCACCATGTTATACAAAATGTACGTTATACCTGACACATTGTTGAAAAGTGTTGTTAAACACCAATAAAACTTGTCACCATGTTATACATTATACCTGACATATTGTTGAAAGTGTCGTTAAACACCAATAAAACTGGTCACCATGTAATACGTTATACCTAACGCATTGTTGAAAGTGTTGTTAAACACCAATAAAACTGGTCACCATGGTATACGTTATACCTGACACATTGTTGACAGTGTCGTTAAACACCAATAAAACTGGTCACCATGTTATACGTTATACCTGACACATTGTTGAAAGTGTCGTTAAGCACCAATAAAACTGGTCACCATGTTATACCTGACACATTGTTGAAAGTGTCGTTAAACACCAATAAAACTGGTCACCATGTTATACGTTATACCTGACACATTGTTGAAAGTGTCGTTAAGCACAAAACTGGTCACCATGTTCTACGTTATACCTGACACATTGTTGAAAAGTGTCGCTAAACACCAATAAAACTAGTCACCATGTTATACAAAATGTACGTTATACCTGACACATTGTTGAAAAGTGTTGTTAAACACCAATAAAACTTGTCACCATGTTATACATTATACCTGACATATTGTTGAAAGTGTCGTTAAACACCAATAAAACTGGTCACCATGTAATACGTTATACCTAACGCATTGTTGAAAGTGTTGTTAAACACCAATAAAACTGGTCACCATGGTATACGTTATACCTGACACATTGTTGACAGTGTCGTTAAACACCAATAAAACTGGTCACCATGTTATACGTTATACCTGACACATTGTTGAAAGTGTCGTTAAGCACCAATAAAACTGGTCACCATGTTATACCTGACACATTGTTGAAAGTGTCGTTAAACACCAATAAAACTGGTCACCATGTTATACGTTATACCTGACACATTGTTGAAAGTGTCGTTAAGCACAAAACTGGTCACCATGTTCTACGTTATACCTGACACATTGTTGAAAAGTGTCGCTAAACACCAATAAAACTAGTCACCATGTTATACAAAATGTACGTTATACCTGACACATTGTTGAAAAGTGTTGTTAAACACCAATAAAACTTGTCACCATGTTATACGTTATACCTGACACATTGTTGAAAGTGTCGTTAAACACCAATAAAACTGGTCACCATGTAATACGTTATGCCTAATGCATTGTTGAAAGTGTCGTTAAACACCAATAAAACTGGTCACCATCGTATACGTTATACCTGACACATTATTGAAAGTGTCGTTAAACACCAATAAAACTGGTCACTGTATTATACCTGACACATTGTTGAAAGTGTCGCTAAACACCAATAAAACTGGTCACCATGTTATACGCTATACCTGATACATTGTTGAAGGTGTCGTTAAACACCAATAAAACTGGTCACCATGTTATACGCTATACCTAACACATTGTTGAAAGTGTCGTTAAACCCCAATTAAACTGGTCACCATGTTATACGTTATACTGGACACATTGTTGAAAGTGTCGTTAAACACCAATAAAACTGATCACCGTGTTATACCTGACGCATTGTTGAAAGTGTCGTCAAACACCAATAAAACTGGTCACCATGTTATACGTTATACCTGACACATTGTTGAAAGTGTCGTTAAGCACCAATAAAACTGGTCACCATGTTTTACGTTATACCTGACACATTGTTGAAAGTGTCATTAAACACCAATAAAACTGGTCACCATGTTGTACGCTATACCTGACACATTGTTGAAAGTGTCGTTAAACACCAATAAAACTGGTCACCATGTTATACGTTATACTTGACACATTGTTGAAAGTGTCGTTAAACACAAAACTGGTCACCATGTTCTACGTTATACCTGACACATTGTTGAAAAGTGTCGCTAAACACCAATAAAACTGGTCAACATGTTATACAAAATGTACGTTATACCTGACACATTGTTGAAAAGTGTTGTTAAACACCAATAAAACTTGTCACCATGTTATACGTTATACCTGACATATTGTTGAAAGTGTCGTTAAACACCAATAAAACTGGTCACCATGTAATACGTTATACCTAACACATTGTTGAAAGTGTTGTTAAACACCAATAATACTGGACACCATGCTATACGTTATACCTGACACATTGTTGAAAGTGTCGTTAAACACCAATAAAACTGGTCACCATGTTATACGTTATACCTGACACATTGTTGAAAGTGTCGTTAAGCACCAATAAAACTGGTCACCATGTTATACCTGACACATTGTTGAAAGTGTCGTTAAACACCAATAAAACTGGTCACCATGTTATACGTTATACCTGACACATTGTTGAAAGTGTCGTTAAGCACAAAACTGGTCGCCATGTTCTACGTTATACCTGACACATTGTTGAAAAGTGTCGCTAAACACCAATAAAACTAGTCACCATGTTATACAAAATGTACGTTATACCTGACACATTGTTGAAAGTGTCGTTAAACACCAATAAAACTGGTCACCATGTTTTACGTTATACCTGACACATTGTTGAAAGCGTCGTTAAACACCAATAAAACTGGTCACCATGTTATACGTTATACCTGACACATTGTTGAAAGTGTCGTTAAACACAAAACTGGTCACCATGTTCTACGTTATAACTGACACATTGTTGAAAAGTGTCGCTAAACACCAATAATACTGGTCACCATGTTATACAAAATGTACGTTATACCTGACACATTGTTAAAAAGTGTTGTTAAACACCAATAAAACTTGTCACCATGTTATACGTTATACCTGACATATTGTTGAAAGTGTCGTTAAACACCAATAAAACTGGTCACCATGTAATACATTATACCTAACGCATTGTTGAAAGTGTTGTTAAACACCAATAAAACTGGTTACCATGGTATACGCTATACCTGACACATTGTTGAAAGTGTCGTTAAACACCAATAAAACTGGTGACCATGTTATACGTTATACCTGACACATTGTTGAAAGTGTCGTTAAGCACCAATAAAACTGGTCACCATGTTATACCTGACACATTGTTGAAAATGTCGTTAAACACCAATAAAACTGGTCACCATGTTATACGTTATACCTGACACATTGTTGAAAGTGTCGTTAAGCACAAAACTGGTCACCATGTTCTACGTTATACCTGACACATTGTTGAAAAGTGTCGCTAAACACCAATAAAACTAGTCACCATGTTATACAAAATGTACGTTATACCTGACACATTGTTGTTGAAAGTGTCGTTAAACACCAATAAAACTGGTCACCATGTAATACGTTATGCCTAACGCATTGTTGAAAGTGTCGTTAAACACCAATAAAACTGGTCACCATGGTATATGTTATACCTGACACATTATTGAAAGTGTCGTTAAACACCAATAAAACTGGTCACTGTATTATACCTGACACATTGTTGAAAGTGTCGCTAAACACCAATAAAACTGGTCACCATGTTATACGTTATACCTGATACATTGTTGAACGTGTCGTTAAACACCAATAAAAATGGTCACCATGTTATACGCTATACCTGACACATTGTTGAAAGTGTCGTTAAACACCAATTAAACTGGTCACCATGTTATACGTTATACCTGATACATTGTTGAAAGTGTTGTTAAACACCAATAAAACTGGTCACCATGTTATACAAAATGTACGTTATACCTGACACCTTGTTGAAAAGTGTTGTTAAACACCAATAAAACTTGTCACCATGTTATACGTTATACCTGACACATTGTTGAAAGTGTCGTTAAACAACAATAAAACTGGTCACCATGTAATACGCTATACCTAACGCATTGTTTAAAGTGTCGTTAAACACCAATAAAACTGGTCGCCATGTTATACGCTATACCTGATGCATTGTTGAAAGTGTCGTTAAACACCAATAAAACTAGTCAACATGTTATACATTATACCTGACACATTGTTGAAAGTGTCGTTAAACACCAATAAAACTGGTCACCGTGTTATACCTGACACATTGTTGAAAGTGTCGTCAAACACCAATAAAATTGGTCACCATGTTGTACGTTATACCTGACACATTGTTGAAATTGTCGTTAAACACCAATAAAACTGGTCACCATGTTATACGTTATACCTGACACATTGTTGAAAGTGTCGTTAAACACAAAACTGGTCACCATGTTCTACGCTATACCTGACATATTGTTGAAAAGTGTCGCTAAACACCAATAAAACTGGTCACCATGTTATACAAAATGTACGTTATACCTGACACATTGTTGAAAAGTGTTGTTAAACACCAATAAAACTTGTCACCATGTTATACATTATACCTGACATATTGTTGAAAGTGTCGTTAAACACCAATAAAACTGGTCACCATGTAATACGTTATACCTAACGCATTGTTGAAAGTGTTGTTAAACACCAATAAAACTGGTCACCATGGTATACGTTATACCTGACACATTGTTGACAGTGTCGTTAAACACCAATAAAACTGGTCACCATGTTATACGTTATACCTGACACATTGTTGAAAGTGTCGTTAAGCACCAATAAAACTGGTCACCATGTTATACCTGACACATTGTTGAAAGTGTCGTTAAACACCAATAAAACTGGTCACCATGTTATACGTTATACCTGACACATTGTTGAAAGTGTCGTTAAGCACAAAACTGGTCACCATGTTCTACGTTATACCTGACACATTGTTGAAAAGTGTCGCTAAACACCAATAAAACTAGTCACCATGTTATACAAAATGTACGTTATACCTGACACATTGTTGAAAAGTGTTGTTAAACACCAATAAAACTTGTCACCATGTTATACGTTATACCTGACACATTGTTGAAAGTGTCGTTAAACACCAATAAAACTGGTCACAATGTAATACGTTATGCCTAATGCATTGTTGAAAGTGTCGTTAAACACCAATAAAACTGGTCACCATCGTATACGTTATACCTGACACATTATTGAAAGTGTCGTTAAACACCAATAAAACTGGTCACTGTATTATACCTGACACATTGTTGAAAGTGTCGCTAAACACCAATAAAACTGGTCACCATGTTATACGCTATACCTGATACATTGTTGAAGATGTCGTTAAACACCAATAAAACTGGTCACCATGTTATACGCTATACCTAACACATTGTTGAAAGTGTCGTTAAACCCCAATTAAACTGGTCACCATGTTATACGTTATACTGGACACATTGTTGAAAGTGTCATTAAACACCAATAAAACTGATCACCGTGTTATACCTGACGCATTGTTGAAAGTGTCGTCAAACACCAATAAAACTGGTCACCATGTTATACGTTATACCTGACACATTGTTGAAAGTGTCGTTAAACACCAATAAAACTGGTCACCATGTTTTACGTTATACCTGACACATTGTTGAAAGTGTCATTAAACACCAATAAAACTGGTCACCATGTTGTACGCTATACCTGACACATTGTTGAAAGTGTCGTTAAACACCAATAAAACTGGTCACCATGTTATACGTTATACTTGACACATTGTTGAAAGTGTCGTTAAACACAAAATTGGTCACCATGTTCTACGTTATACCTGACACATTGTTGAAAAGTGTCGCTAAACACCAATAAAACTGGTCAACATGTTATACAAAATGTACGTTATACCTGACACATTGTTGAAAAGTGTTGTTAAACACCAATAAAACTTGTCACCATGTTATACGTTATACCTGACATATTGTTGAAAGTGTCGTTAAACACCAATAAAACTGGTCACCATGTAATACGTTATACCTAACACATTGTTGAAAGTGTTGTTAAACACCAATAATACTGGACACCATGCTATACGTTATACCTGACACATTGTTGAAAGTGTCGTTAAACACCAATAAAACTGGTCACCATGTTATACGTTATACCTGACACATTGTTGAAAGTGTCGTTAAGCACCAATAAAACTGGTCACCATGTTATACCTGACACATTGTTGAAAGTGTCGTTAAACACCAATAAAACTGGTCACCATGTTATACGTTATACCTGACACATTGTTGAAAGTGTCGTTAAGCACAAAACTGGTCACCATGTTCTACGTTATACCTGACACATTGTTGAAAAGTGTCACTAAACACCAATAAAACTAGTCACCATGTTATACAAAATGTACGTTATACCTGACACATTGTTGAAAGTGTCGTTAAACACCAATAAAACTGGTCACCATGTTTTACGTTATACCTGACACATTGTTGAAAGCGTCGTTAAACACCAATAAAACTGGTCACCATGTTATACGTTATACCTGACACATTGTTGAAAGTGTCGTTAAACACAAAACTGGTCACCATGTTCTACGTTATAACTGACACATTGTTGAAAAGTGTCGCTAAACACCAATAATACTGGTCACCATGTTATACAAAATGTACGTTATACCTGACACATTGTTAAAAAGTGTTGTTAAACACCAATAAAACTTGTCACCATGTTATACGTTATACCTGACATATTGTTGAAAGTGTCGTTAAACACCAATAAAACTGGTCACCATGTAATACGTTATACCTAACGCATTGTTGAAAGTGTTGTTAAACACCAATAAAACTGGTCACCATGGTATACGCTATACCTGACACATTGTTGAAAGTGTCGTTAAACACCAATAAAACTGGTGACCATGTTATACGTTATACCTGACACATTGTTGAAAGTGTCGTTAAGCACCAATAAAACTGGTCACCATGTTATACCTGACACATTGTTGAAAATGTCGTTAAACACCAATAAAACTGGTCACCATGTTATACGTTATACCTGACACATTGTTGAAAGTGTCGTTAAGCACAAAACTGGTCACCATGTTCTACGTTATACCTGACACATTGTTGAAAAGTGTCGCTAAACACCAATAAAACTAGTCACCATGTTATACAAAATGTACGTTATACCTGACACATTGTTGAAAAGTGTTGTTAAACACCAATAAAACTTGTCACCATGTTATACGTTATACCTGACACATTGTTGAAAGTGTCGTTAAACACCAATAAAACTGGTCACCATGTAATACGTTATGCCTAACGCATTGTTGAAAGTGTCGTTAAACACCAATAAAACTGGTCACCATGGTATATGTTATACCTGACACATTATTGAAAGTGTCGTTAAACACCAATAAAACTGGTCACTGTATTATACCTGACACATTGTTGAAAGTGTCGCTAAACACCAATAAAACTGGTCACCATGTTATACGTTATACCTGATACATTGTTGAACGTGTCGTTAAACACCAATAAAACTGGTCACCATGTTATACGCTATACCTGACACATTGTTGAAAGTGTCGTTAAACACCAATTAAACTGGTCACCATGTTATACGTTATACCTGATACATTGTTGAAAGTGTTGTTAAACACCAATAAAACTGGTCACCATGTTATACAAAATGTACGTTATACCTGACACCTTGTTGAAAAGTGTTGTTAAACACCAATAAAACTTGTCACCATGTTATACGTTATACCTGACACATTGTTGAAAGTGTCGTTAAACAACAATAAAACTGGTCACCATGTAATACGCTATACCTAACGCATTGTTGAAAGTGTCGTTAAACACCAATAAAACTGGTCACCATGGTATACGTTATACATGTACCTGACACATTTTTGAAAGTGTCGTTAAACACCAATAAAACTGGTCACCGTGTTATACCTGACACATTGTTGAAAGTGTTGTCAAACACCAATAAAACTGGTCACCATGTTATACGTTATACCTGACACATTGTTGAAAGTCGTTAAACACCAATAAAACTGGTCACCATGTTTTACGCTATACCTGACACATTGTTGAAAGTGTCGTTAAACACCAATAAAACTGGTCACCATGTTATACGTTATACCTGACACATTGTTGAAAGTGTCGTTAAGCACCAATAAAACTGGTCACCATGTTATACCTGACACATTGTTGAAAGTGTCGTTAAACACCAATAAAACTGGTCACCATGTTATACGTTATACCTGACACATTGTTGAAAGTGTCGTTAAGCACAAAACTGGTCACCATGTTCTACGTTATACCTGACACATTGTTGAAAAGTGTCGCTAAACACCAATAAAACTAGTCACCATGTTATACAAAATGTACGTTATACCTGACACATTGTTGAAAGTGTCGGTAAACACCAATAAAACTGGTCACCATGTTTTACGCTATACCTGACACATTGTTGAAAGTGTCATTAAACACCAATAAAACTGGTCACCATGTTGTACGTTATACCTGACACATTGTTGAAAGCGTCGTTAAACACCAATAAAACTGGTCACCATGTTCTACGTTATAACTGACACATTGTTGAAAAGTGTCGCTAAACACCAATAATACTGGTCACCATGTTATACAAAATGTACGTTATACCTGACACATTGTTGAAAAGTGTTGTTAAACACCAATAAAACTTGTCACCATGTTATACGTTATACCTGACATATTGTTGAAAGTGTCGTTAAACACCAATAAAACTGGTCACCATGTAATACGTTATACCTAACACATTGTTGAAAGTGTTGTGAAACACCAATAATACTGGACACCATGCTATACGTTATACCTGACACATTGTTGAAAGTGTCGTTAAACACCAATAAAACTGGTCACCATGTTATACGTTATACCTGACACATTGTTGAAAGTGTCGTTAAGCACCAATAAAACTGGTCACCATGTTATACCTGACACATTGTTGAAAGTGTCGTTAAACACCAATAAAACTGGTCACCATGTTATACGTTATACCTGACACATTGTTGAAAGTGTCGTTAAGCACAAAACTGGTCACCATGTTCTACGTTATACCTGACACATTGTTGAAAAGTGTCGCTAAACACCAATAAAACTACTCACCATGTTATACAAAATGTATGTTATACCTGACACATTGTTGAACGTGTCGTTAAACACCAATAAAACTGGTCACCATGTTTTACGTTATACCTGACACATTGTTGAAAGCGTCGTTAAACACCAATAAAACTGGTCACCATGTTATACGTTATACCTGACACATTGTTGAAAGTGTCGTTAAACACAAAACTGGTCACCATGTTCTACGTTATAACTGACACATTGTTGAAAAGTGTCGCTAAACACCAATAATACTGGTCACCATGTTATACAAAATGTACGTTATACCTGACACATTGTTAAAAAGTGTTGTTAAACACCAATAAAACTTGTCACCATGTTATACGTTATACCTGACATATTGTTGAAAGTGTCGTTAAACACCAATAAAACTGGTCACCATGTAATACGTTATACCTAACGCATTGTTGAAAGTGTTGTTAAACACCAATAAAACTGGTCACCATGGTATACGCTATACCTGACACATTGTTGAAAGTGTCGTTAAACACCAATAAAACTGGTCACCATGTTATACGTTATACCTGACACATTGTTGAAAGTGTCGTTAAGCACCAATAAAACTGGTCACCATGTTATACCTGACACATTGTTGAAAATGTCGTTAAACACCAATAAAACTGGTCACCATGTTATACGTTATACCTGACACATTGTTGAAAGTGTCGTTAAGCACAAAACTGGTCACCATGTTCTACGTTATACCTGACACATTGTTGAAAAGTGTCGCTAAACACCAATAAAACTAGTCACCATGTTATACAAAATGTACGTTATACCTGACACATTGTTGAAAGGTGTTGTTAAACACCAATAAAACTTGTCACCATGTTATACGTTATACCTGACACATTGTTGAAAGTGTCGTTAAGCACCAATAAAACTGGTCACCATGTAATACGCTATGCCTAACGCATTGTTGAAAGTGTCGTTAAACACCAATAAAACTGGTCACCATGGTATACGTTATACCTGACACATTATTGAAAGTGTCGTTAAACACCAATAAAACTGGTCACTGTATTATACCTGACACATTGTTGAAAGTGTCGTTAAACACCAATTAAACTGGTCACCATGTTATACGTTATACCTGACACATTGTTGAAAGTGTTGTTAAACACCAATAAAACTGGTCACCATGTTATACGTTATACCTGACACATTGTTGAAAGTGTCGTTAAACACCAATAAAACTGGTCACCATGTAATACGTTATGCCTAACGCATTGTTGAAAGTGTCGTTAAACACCAATAAAACTGGTCACCATGGTATACGTTATACCTGACACATTATTGAAAGTGTCGTTAAACACCAATAAAACTGGTCACTGTATTATACCTGACACATTGTTGAAAGTGTCGTTAAACACCAATTAAACTGGTCACCATGTTATACGTTATACCTGACACATTGTTGAAAGTGTTGTTAAACACCAATAAAACTGGTCACCATGTTCTACGTTATGCCTGACACATTGTTGAAAAGTGTCGTTAAACACCAATAAAACTGGTCACCATGTTATACAAAATGTACGTTATACCTGACACCTTGTTGAAAAGTGTTGTTAAACACCAATAAAACTTGTCACCATGTTATACGTTATACCTGACACATTGTTGAAAGTGTCGTTAAACAACAATAAAACTGGTCACCATGTAATACGCTATACCTAACGCATTGTTGAAAGTGTCGTTAAACACCAATAAAACTGGTCACCATGCTATACGTTATACATGTACCTGACACATTGTTGAAAGTGTCGTTAAACACCAATAAAAATGGTCGCCATGTTATACGCTATACCTGATGCATTGCTGAAAGTGTCGTTAAACACCAATAAAACTAGTCAACATGTTATACATTATACCTGACACATTGTTGAAAGTGTCGTTAAACACCAATAAAACTGGTCACCGTGTTATACCTGACACATTGTTGAAAGTGTCGTCAAACACCAATAAAATTGGTCACCATGTTGTACGTTATACCTGACACATTGTTGAAATTGTCGTTAAACACCAATAAAACTGGTCACCATGTTATACGTTATACCTGACACATTGTTGAAAGGGTCGTTAAACACAAAACTGGTCACCATGTTCTACGCTATACCTGACACATTGTTGAAAAGTGTCGCTAAACACCAATAAAACTGGTCACCATGTTATACAAAATGTACGTTATACCTGACACATTGTTGAAAAGTGTTGTTAAACACCAATAAAACTTGTCACCATGTTATACGTTATACCTGACATATTGTTGAAAGTGTCGTTAAACACCAATAAAACTGGTCACCATGTAATACGTTATACCTAACGCATTGTTGAAAGTGTTGTTAAACACCAATAAAACTGGTCACCATGTTATACGTTATACCTGACACATTGTTGAAAGTGTCGTTAAGCACCAATAAAACTGGTCACCATGTTATACCTGACACATTGTTGAAAGTGTCGTTAAACACCAATAAAACTGGTCACCATGTTATACGCTATACCTGACACATTGTTGAAAGTGTCGTTAAGCACAAAACTGGTCACCATGTTCTACGTTATACCTGACACATTGTTGAAAAGTGTTGTTAAACACCAATAAAACTTGTCACCATGTTATACGTTATACCTGACATATTGTTGAAAGTGTCGTTAATCACCAATAAAACTGGTCACCATGTAATACGTTATACCTAACGCATTGTTGAAAGTGTTGTTAAACACCAATAAAACTGGTCACCATGTTATACGTTATACCTGACACATTGTTGAAAGTGTCGTTAAGCACCAATAAAACTGGTCACCATGTTATACCTGACACATTGTTGAAAGTGTCGTTAAACACCAATAAAACTGGTCACCATGTTATACGCTATACCTGACACATTGTTGAAAGTGTCGTTAAGCACAAAACTGGTCACCATGTTCTACGTTATACCTGACACATTGTTGAAAAGTGTCGCTAAACACCAATAAAACTAGTCACCATGTTATACAAAATGTACGTTATACCTGACACATTGTTGAAAAGTGTTGTTAAACACCAATAAAACTTGTCACCATGTTATACGTTATACCTGACACATTGTTGAAAGTGTCGTTAAACACCAATAAAACTGGTCACCATGTAATAGGTTATGCCTAACGCATTGTTGAAAGTGTCGTTAAACACCAATAAAACTGGTCACCATGTTATACGTTATACTTGACACATTGTTGAAAGTGTCGTTAAACACAAAACTGGTCACCATGTTCTACGTTATACCTGACACATTGTTGAAAAGTGTCGCTAAACACCAATAAAACTGGTCAACATGTTATACAAAATGTACGTTATACCTGACACATTGTTGAAAAGTGTTGTTAAACACCAATAAAACTTGTCACCATGTTATACGTTATACGTGACATATTGTTGAAAGTGTTGTTAAACACCAATAAAACTGGTCACCATGTAATACGTTATACCTAACACATTGTTGAAAGTGTTGTTAAACACCAATAATACTGGACACCATGCTATACGTTATACCTGATACATTGTTGAAAGTGTCGTTAAACACCAATAAAACTGGTCACCATGTTATACGTTATACCTGACACATTGTTGAAAGTGTCGTTAAGCACCAATAAAACTGGTCACCATGTTATACCTGACACATTGTTGAAAGTGTCGTTAAACACCAATAAAACTGGTCACCATGTTATACGTTATACCTGACACATTGTTGAAAGTGGCGTTAAGCACAAAACTGGTCACCATGTTCTACGTTATACCTGACACATTGTTGAAAAGTGTCGCTAAACACCAATAAAACTAGTCACCATGTTATACAAAATGTACGTTATACCTGACACATTGTTGAAAGTGTCGTTAAACACCAATAAAACTGGTCACCATGTTTTACGTTATACCTGACACATTGTTGAAAGTGTCATTAAACACCAATAAAACTGGTCACCATGTTGTACGTTATACCTGACATATTGTTGAAAGCGTCGTTAAACACCAATAAAACTGGTCACCATGTTATACGTTATACCTGACACATTGTTGAAAGTGTCGTTAAACACAAAACTGGTCACCATGTTCTACGTTATAACTGACACATTGTTGAAAAGTGTCGCTAAACACCAATAATACTGGTCACCATGTTATACAAAATGTACGTTATACCTGACACATTGTTGAAAAGTGTTGTTAAACACCAATAAAACTTGTCACCATGTTATACGTTATACCTGACATATTGTTGAAAGTGTCGTTAAACACCAATAAAACTGGTCACCATGTAATACGTTATACCTAACGCATTGTTGAAAGTGTTGTTAAACACCAATAAAACTGGTCACCATGGTATACGTTATACCTGACACATTGTTGAAAGTGTCGTTAAACACCAATAAAACTGGTCACCATGTTATACGTTATACCTGACACATTGTTGAAAGTGTCGTTAAGAACCAATAAAACTGGTCACCATGTTATACCTGACACATTGTTGAAAATGTCGTTAAACACCAATAAAACTGGTCACCATGTTATACGTTATACCTGACACATTGTTGAAAGTGTCGTTAAGCACAAAACTGGTCACCATGTTCTACGTTATACCTGACACATTGTTGAAAAGTGTCGCTAAACACCAATAAAACTAGTCACCATGTTATACAAAATGTACGTTATACCTGACACATTGTTGAAAAGTGTTGTTAAACACCAATAAAACTTGTCACCATGTTATACGTTATACCTGACACATTGTTGAAAGTGTCGTTAAACAACAATAAAACTGGTCACCATGTAATACGCTATACCTAACGCATTGTTGAAAGTGTCGTTAAACACCAATAAAACTGGTCACCATGGTATACGTTATACATGTACCTGACACATTTTTGAAAGTGTCGTTAAACACCAATAAAAATGGTCACCATGTTATACGCTATACCTGACGCATTGTTCAAAGTGTCGTTAAACACCAATAAAACTAGTCAACATGTTATACATTATACCTGACACATTGTTGAAAGTGTCGTTAAACACAAAACTGGTCACCATGTTCTACGCTATACCTGACACATTGTTGAAAAGTGTCGCTAAACACCAATAAAACTGGTCACCATGTTATACAAAATGTACGTTATTCCTGACACATTGTTGAAAAGTGTTGTAAAACACCAATAAAACTTGTCACCATGTTATACGTTATACCTGACACATTGTTGAAAGTGTCGTTAAACACCAATAAAACTGGTCACCATGTAATACGCTATGCCTAGCGCATTGTTGAAAGTGTCGTTAAACACCAATAAAACTGGTCACCATGTAATACGTTATGCCTAACGCATTGTTGAAAGTGTCGTTAAACACCAAAAAAACTGGTCACCATGGTATACGTTATACCTGACACATTATTGAAAGTGTCGTTAAACACCAATAAAACTGGTCACTGTATTATACCTGACACATTGTTGAAAGTGTCGCTAAACACCAATAAAACTGGTCACCATGTAATACGTTATGCCTAACGCATTGTTGAAAGTGTCGTTAAACACCAATAAAACTGGTCACCATGGTATACGTTATACCTGACACATTATTGAAAGTCGTTAAACACCAATAAAACTGGTCACTGTATTATACCTGACACATTGTTGAAAGTGTCGCTAAACACCAATAAAACTGGTCACCATGTTATACGCTATACCTGATACATTGTTGAAGGTGTCGTTAAACACCAATAAAACTGGTCACCATGTTATACGCTATACCTGACACATTGTTGAAAGTGTCGTAAAACAAAAATTAAACTGGTCACCATGTTATACGTTATACCTGACACATTGTTGAAAGTGTTGTTAAACACCAATAAAACTGGTCACCATGTTATACAAAATGTACGTTATACCTGACACCTTGTTGAAAAAGTGTTGTTAAACACCAATAAAACTTGTCACCATGTTATACGTTATACCTGACACATTGTTGAAAGTGTTGTTAAGCACCAATAAAACTGGTCACCATGTAATACGCTATACCTAACGCATTGTTGAAAGTGTCGTTAAACACCAATAAAACTGGTCACCATGGTATACGCTATACCTGACACATTATTGAAAGTGTCGTTAAACACCAATAAAACTGGTCACTGTATTATACCTGACACATTGTTGAAAGTGTCGTTAAACACCAATAAAACTGGTCACCATGTTATACGTTATACCTGACACATTGTTGAAAGTGTTGTTAAACACCAATAAAACTGGTCACCATGTCATACGCTATACCTGATACATTGTTGAAAGTGTCGTTAAGCACCAATAAAACTGGTCACCATGTTCTACGTTATACCTGAAACATTGTTGAAAGTGTCGTTAAACACCAATAAAACTGAATGCCATATTATACATCATAGCTGAAATATTGTTGACAATGGCGTTAATACCAATAAAACTGGCCAACATCTTATACCTGACACATTGTTGAAAGTGTCGTTAAACATCAATAAAACTGGTTACCGTTTTATACCTGGCACATTGTAGAAAGTGTCGTTAAACACCAATAAAACTGGTCACCATGTAATACGTTATACCTAACGCATTGTTGAAAGTGTTGGTAAACACCAATAAAACTGGTCACCATGTTATGCGCTATACCTGATACATTGTTGAAAGTGTCGTTAAACACCAATAAAACTGGTCACCATGTAATACGTTATACCTTAAGCATTGTTGAAAATGTCGTTAAACACCAATAAAACTGGTCACCATGTTATACGCTATGCCTAACGCATTGTTGAAAGTGTTGTTAAACACCAATAAAACTGGTCACCATGTTATGCGCTATACCTGATACATTGTTGAAAGTGTCTTTAAACACCAATAAAACTGGTCACCATGTAATACGTTATACCTTACGCATTGTTGAAAGTGTCGTTAAACACCAATAAAACTGGTCACCATGTTATACATTATACCTGACACATTGTTGAAAGTGTCGTTAAACACCAATTAAGCTGCTCACCATGCTATATGTTATACCTGACACATTGTTGAAAGTGTCGTTAAACACCAATAAAACTGGTCACCATGTAATACGCTATACCTAACGCATTGTTGAAAGTGTCGTTAAACACCAATAAAACTGGTCACCATGGTATACGTTATACCTGACATATTATTGAAAGTGTCGTTAAACACCAATAAAACTGGTCACTGTATTATACCTGACACATTGTTGAAAGTGTCGTTAAACACCAATAAAACTGGTCACCATGTTATATGTTATACCTGACACATTGTTGAAAGTGTCGTTAAACACCAATAAAACTGGTCACCATGTTATACGCTATACCTGATGCATTGTTGAAAGTGTCGTTAAACACCAATAAAACTGGTCACCATGTTCTACGTTATACCCGACACATTGTTGAAAGTGTTGTTAAACACCAATAAAACTGGTCACCATGTTGTACATTATACTTGACACATTGTTGAAAGTGTCGTTAAACACCAATAAAACTGAATGCCATATTATACATCATAGCTGAAATATTGTTGACAGTGGCGTTAATACCAATAAAACTGGCCAACATGTTATACCTGACACATTGTTGAAAGTGTCGTTAAACACCAATAAAACTCAGGTCACCATGTAATACAAAATGTACGTTATACCTGACACATTGTTGAAAGTGTCGTTAAACACCAATAAATCTGGTCACCATGCTATACGTTATACCTGACACATTGTTGAAAGTGTTGTTAAACACCAATAAAACTGGTCACCATGTTTTATGTTATACCCGACACATTGTTGAAAGTGTCGTTAAACACCAATAAAACTGGTCACCATGTTATACGTTATACCTGATACATTGTTGAAAGTGTCGCTAAACACCAATAAAACTGGTCACCATGTTATACGTTATACCTGACACATTGTTGAAAGTGTCGCTAAACACCAATAAAACTGGTCACCATGTTATACGCTATAACTGACATATTGTTGAAAGTGGCATTCAACACCAATAAAACTGGTCACCATGTTATACGCTATACCTGACACATTATTGAAAGTGTCGTTAAACACCAATAAAACTGGTTATCGTGTTATACCTGGCACATTGTTGAAAGTGTTGTTAAACATCAATAAAACTGGTCACCATGTAATACGCTATACCTAAGGCATTGTTGAAAGTGTAGTGAAACACCAATAAAACTGGTCAGATACGTTATACCTGACACATTATTGAAAGTGTCGTTAAACACCAATAAAACTGGTCACTGTATTATTCCTGACACATTGTTGAAAGTGTCGTTAAACACCAATAAAACTGGTCACCATGTTATACGCTATACCTGACACATTGTTGAAAGTGTCGTTAAACACCAATAAAACTGGTCACCATGTTATACGCTATACCTGATACATTGTTGAAAGTGTCGTTAAACACCAATAAAACTGGTCACCATGTTATACGTTATACCTGACACATTGTTGAAAGTGTCGTTAAACACGAATAAAGCTGGTCACCATGTTCTACGTTATACCTGACACATTGTTGAAAAGTGTCGTTAAACACCAATAAAACTGGTCACCATGTTATACAAAATGTACGTTATACCTGACACATTGTTGAAAAGTGTTGTTAAACACCAATAAAACTTGTCACCATGTTATACGTTATACCTGACATATTGTTGAAAGTGTCGTTAAACACCAATAAAACTGGTCAGCATGTAATACGCTATACCTAACGCATTGTTGAAAGTGTCGTTAAACACCAATAAAACTGGTCACCATGGTATACGTTATACCTGACACATTATTGAAAGTGTCGTTAAACACCAATAAAACTGGTCACCATGTTTTATATTATACCCGACACATTGTTGAAAGTGTCGTTAAACACCAAAAAAACTGGTCACCATGTTATACGTTATACCTGATACATTGTTGAAAGTGTCGCTAAACACCAATAAAACTGGTCACCATGTTATACGTTATACCTGACACATTTTTGAAAGTGTCGCTAAACACCAATAAAACTGGTCACCATGTTATACGCTATAACTGACATATTGTTGAAAGTGGCATTCAACACCAATAAAACTGGTCACCATGTTATACGCTATACCTGACACATTATTGAAAGTGTCGTTAAACACCAATAAAACTGGTTATCGTGTTATACCTGGCACATTGTTGAAAGTGTTGTTAAACATCAATAAAACTGGTCACCATGTAATACGTTATACCTAAGGCATTGTTGAAAGTGTAGTGAAACACCAATAAAACTGGTCACCATGGTATACGTTATACCTGACACATTATTGAAAGTGTCGTTAAACACCAATAAAACTGGTCACCATGTTATACGCTATACCTGACACATTGTTGAAAGTGTCGTTAAACACCAATAAAACTGGTCACCATGTTATACGCTATACCTGACACATTGTTGAAAGTGTCGTTAAACACCAATAAAACTGGTCACCATGTTATACGCTATACCTGATACATTGTTGAAAGTGTCGTTAAACACCAATAAAACTGGTCACCATGTTATACGATATACCTGACACATTGTTGAAAGTGTCGTTAAACACGAATAAAACTGGTCACCATGTTCTACGTTATACCTGACACATTGTTGAAAAGTGTCGTTAAACACCAATAAAACTGGTCACCATGTTATACAAAATGTACGTTATACCTGACACATTGTTGAAAAGTGTTGTTAAACACCAATAAAACTTGTCACCATGTTATACGCTATACCTGACATATTGTTGAAAGTGTCGTTAAGCACCAATAAAACTGGTCAACATGTAATACGCTATACCTAACGCATTGTTGAAAGTGTCGTTAAACACCAATAAAACTGGTCACCATGGTATACGTTATACCTGACACATTATTGAAAGTGTCGTTAAACACCAATAAAACTGGTCACCATGTTATACGTTATACCTGACACATTGTTGAAAGTGTCGTTAAACACCAATAAAACTGGTCACCATGTTATACGCTATACCTGATACATTGTTGAAAGTGTCGTTAAACACCAATAAAACTGGTCACCATGTTCTACGTTATACCTGACGCATTGTTGAAAGCGTTGTTAAACACCAATAAAACTGGTCACCATGTTGTACATTATACTTGACACATTGTTGAAAGTGTCGTTAAACACCAATAATACTGAATGCCATATTATACATCATAGCTGAAATATTGTTGACAGTGGCGTTAATACCAATAAAACTGGCCAACATGTTATACCTGACACATTGTTGAAAGTGTCGTTAAACACCAATAAAACTCAGGTCACCATGTAATACAAAATGTACGTTATACCTGACACATTGTTGAAAGTGTCGTTAAACACCAATAAAACTGGTCACCATGTTTTATGTTATACCCGACACATTGTTGAAAGTGTCGTTAAACACCAATAAAACTGGTGACCATGTTATACGTTATACCTGATACATTGCTGAAAGTGTCGCTAAACACCAATAAAACTGGTCACCATGTTATACGTTATACCTGACACATTGTTGAAAGTGTCGTTAAACACCAATAAAACTGGTCACCATGTTATACGCTATAACTGACATATTGTTGAAAGTGGCATTCAACACCAATAAAACTGGTCACCATGCTATACGTTATACCTGACACATTATTGAAAGTGTCGTTAAGCACCAATAAAACTGGTTACCGTGTTATACCTGGCACATTGTTGAAAGTGTCATCAAACACCAATAAAACTGGTCACCATGTAATACGTTATACCTAACGCATTGTTGAAAGTGTCGTTAAACACCAATAAAACTGGTCACCATGTTATACGCTATACCTGATACATTGTTGAAAGTGTCGTTAAACACCAATAAAACTGGTAACCATGTTATACGCTATACCTGATACATTGTTGAAAGTGTCGTTAAACACCAATAAAACTGGTCACCATGGTATACGTTATACCTGACACATTATTGAAAGTGTCGTTAAACACCAATAAAACTGGTCACTGTATTATACCTGACACATTGTTGAAAGTGTCTTTAAACACCAATAAAACTGGTCACCATGTTATACGTTGTACCTTACACATTGTTGAAAGTGTCGTTAAACACCAATAAAACTGGTCACCATGTTATACGCTATACCTGATACATTGTTGAAAGTGTCGTTAAACACCAATAAAACTGGTCACCATGTTCTACGTTATACCTGACACATTGTTGAAGGTGTTGTTAAACACCAATAAAACTGGTCACCATGTTGTACATTATACTTGACACATTGTTGAAAGTGTCGTTAAACACCAATAAAACTGGTCACCATGTTATACGTTATACCTGACACATTGTTGAAAGTGTCGTTAAACACCAATAAAACTGGTCACCATGTTCTACGTTATACCTGACACATTGTTGAAAGTGTTGTTAAACACCAATAAAACCAGTCACCATGTTGTACATTATACTTGACACATTGTTGAAAGTGTCGTTAAACACCAATAAAACTGAATGCCATATAATACATCATAGCTGAAATATTGTTGACAGTGGCGTTAATACCAATAAAACTGGCCAACATGTTATACCTGACACATTGTTGAAAGTGTCGTTAAACACCAATAAAACTCAGGTCACCATGTAATACAAAATGTACGTTATACCTGACACATTGTTGAAAGTGTCGTTAAACACCAATAAATCTGGTCACCATGCTATACGTTATACCTGACACATTGTTGAAAGTGTTGTTAAACACCAATAAAACTGGTCACCATGTTTTATGTTATACCCGACACATTGTTGAAAGTGTCGTTAAACACCAATAAAACTGGTCACCATGTTATACGTTATACCTGATACATTGTTGAAAGTGTCGCTAAACACCAATAAAACTGGTCACCATCTTATACGTTATACCTGACACATTGTTGAAAGTGTCGCTAAACACCAATAAAACTGGTCACCATGTTATACGCTATAACTGACATATTGTTGAAAGTGGCATTCAACACCAATAAAACTGGTCACCATGTTATACGCTATACCTGACACATTATTGAAAGTGTCGTTAAACACCAATAAAACTCAGGTCACCATGTAATACAAAATGTACGTTATACCTGACACATTGTTGAAAGTGTCGTTAAACACCAATAAAACTGGTCACCATGTTTTATGTTATACCCGACACATTGTTGAAAGTGTCGTTAAACACCAATAAAACTGGTGACCATGTTATACGTTATACCTGATACATTGCTGAAAGTGTCGCTAAACACCAATAAAACTGGTCACCATGTTATACGTTATACCTGACACATTGTTGAAAGTGTCATTAAACACCAATAAAACTGGTCACCATGTTATATGCTATAACTGACATATTGTTGAAAGTGGCATTCAACACCAATAAAACTGGTCACCATGCTATACGTTATACCTGACACATTATTGAAAGTGTCGTTAAGCACCAATAAAACTGGTTACCGTGTTATACCTGGCACATTGTTGAAAGTGTCGTCAAACACCAATAAAACTGGTCACCATGTAATACGTTATACCTAACGCATTGTTGAAAGTGTCGTTAAACACCAATAAAACTGGTCATCATGTTATACGCTATACCTGATACATTGTTGAAAGTGTCGTTAAACACCAATAAAACTGGTAACCATGTTATACGCTATACCTGATACATTGTTGAAAGTGTCGTTAAACACCAATAAAACTGGTCACCATGGTATACGTTATACCTGACACATTATTGAAAGTGTCGTTAAACACCAATAAAACTGGTCACTGTATTATACCTGACACATTGTTGAAAGTGTCTTTAAACACCAATAAAACTGGTCACCATGTTATACGTTGTACCTTACACATTGTTGAAAGTGTCGTTAAACACCAATAAAACTGGTCACCATGTTATACGCTATACCTGATACATTGTTGAAAGTGTCGTTAAACACCAATAAAACTGGTCACCATGTTCTACGTTATACCTGACACATTGTTGAAGGTGTTGTTAAACACCAATAAAACTGGTCACCATGTTGTACATTATACTTGACACATTGTTGAAAGTGTCGTTAAACACCAATAAAACTGGTCACCATGTTATACGTTATACCTGACACATTGTTGAAAGTGTCGTTAAACACCAATAAAACTGGTCACCATGTTATATGCTATTCCTGATACATTGTTGAAAGTGTCGTTAAACACCAATAAAACTGGTCACCATGTTCTACGTTATACCTGACACATTGTTGAAAGTGTTGTTAAACACCAATAAAACCAGTCACCATGTTGTACATTATACTTGACACATTGTTGAAAGTGTCGTTAAACACCAATAAAACTGAATGCCATATTATACATCATAGCTGAAATATTGTTGACAGTGGCGTTAATACCAATAAAACTGGCCAACATGTTATACCTGACACATTGTTGAAAGTGTCGTTAAACACCAATAAAACTCAGGTCACCATGTAATACAAAATGTACGTTATACCTGACACATTGTTGAAAGTGTCGTTAAACACCAATAAATCTGGTCACCATGCTATACGTTATACCTGACACATTGTTGAAAGTGTTGTTAAACACCAATAAAACTGGTCACCATGTTTTATGTTATACCCGACACATTGTTGAAAGTGTCGTTAAACACCAATAAAACTGGTCACCATGTTATACGTTATACCTGATACATTGTTAAAAGTGTCGCTAAACACCAATAAAACTGGTCACCATGTTATACGTTATACCTGACACATTGTTGAAAGTGTCGCTAAACACCAATAAAACTGGTCACCATGTTATACGCTATAACTGACATATTGTTGAAAGTGGCATTCAACACCAATAAAACTGGTCACCATGTTATACGCTATACCTGACACATTATTGAAAGTGTCGTTAAACACCAATAAAACTGGTTATCGTGTTATACCTGGCACATTGTTGAAAGTGTTGTTAAACATCAATAAAACTGGTCACCATGTAATACATTATACCTAAGGCATTGTTGAAAGTGTAGTGAAACACCAATAAAACTGGTCACCATGGTATGCGTTATACCTGACACATTATTGAAAGTGTCGTTAAACACCAATAAAACTGGTCACTGTATTATACCTGACACATTGTTGAAAGTGTCGTTAAACACCAATAAAACTGGTCACCATGTTATACGCTATACCTGACACATTGTTGAAAGTGTCGTTAAACACCAATAAAACTGGTCACCATGTTATACGCTATACCTGATACATTGTTGAAAGTGTCGTTAAACACCAATAAAACTGGTTACCATGTTATACGTTATACCTGACACATTGTTGAAAGTGTCGTTAAACACGAATAAAACTGGTCACCATGTTCTACGTTATACCTGACACATTGTTGAAAAGTGTCGTTAAACACCAATAAAACTGGTCACCATGTTATACAAAATGTACGTTATACCTGACACATTGTTGAAAAGTGTTGTTAAACACCAATAAAACTTGTCACCATGTTATACGTTATACCTGACATATTGTTGAAAGTGTCATTAAACACCAATAAAACTGGTCACCATGTAATACGCTATACCTAACGCATTGTTGAAAGTGTTGTTAAACACCAATAAAACTGGTCACCATGGTATACGTTATACCTGACACATTATTGAAAGTGTCGTTAAACACCAATAAAACTGTTCACTGTATTATACCTGACACATTGTTGAAAGTGTCGTTAAACACCAATAAAACTGGTCACCATGTTATACGCTATACCTGACACATTGTTGAAAGTGTCGTTAAACACCAATAAAACTGGTCACCATGTTATACGCTATACCTGATACATTGTTGAAAGTGTCGTTAAACACCAATAAAACTGGTCACCATGTTCTACGTTATACCTGACGCATTGTTGAAAGCGTTGTTAAACACCAATAAAACTGGTCACCATGTTGTACATTATACTTGACACATTGTTGAAAGTGTCGTTAAACACCAATAATACTGAATGCCATATTATACATCATAGCTGAAATATTGTTGACAGTGGCGTTAATACCAATAAAACTGGCCAACATGTTATACCTGACACATTGTTGAAAGTGTCGTTAAACACCAATAAAACTCAGGTCACCATGTAATACAAAATGTACGTTATACCTGACACATTGTTGAAAGTGTCGTTAAACACCAATAAAACAGGTCACCATGTTATACGTTATACCTGACACATTGTTGAAAGTGTTGTTAAACACCAATAAAACTGGTCACCATGTTTTATGTTATACCCGACACATTGCTGAAAGTGTCGCTAAACACCAATAAAACTGGTCACCATGTTATACGTTATACCTGACACATTGTTGAAAGTGTCGTTAAACACCAATAAAACTGGTCACCATGTTATACGCTATAACTGACATATTGTTGAAAGTGGCATTCAACACCAATAAAACTGGTCACCATGCTATACGTTATACCTGACACATTATTGAAAGTGTCGTTAAGCACCAATAAAACTGGTTACCGTGTTATACCTGGCACATTGTTGAAAGTGTCGTCAAACACCAATAAAACTGGTCACCATGTAATACGTTATACCTAACGCATTGTTGAAAGTGTCGTTAAACACCAATAAAACTGGTCACCATGTTATACGCTATACCTGATACATTGTTGAAAGTGTCGTTAAACACCAATAAAACTGGTAACCATGTTATACGTTATACCTGACACATTGTTGAAAGTCGTTAAACACTAATAAAACTGGTCACCATGTTATACGCTATAACTGACATATTGTTGAAAGTGGCATTCAACACCAATAAAACTGGTCACCATGCTATACGTTATACCTGACACATTATTGAAAGTGTCGTTAAGCACCAATAAAACTGGTTACCGTGTTATACCTGGCACATTGTTGAAAGTGTCGTCAAACACCAATAAAACTGGTCACCATGTAATACGTTTTACCTAACGCATTGTTGAAAGTGTCGTTAAACACCAATAAAACTGGTCACCATGTTATACGCTATACCTGATACATTGTTGAAAGTGTCGCTAAACACCAATAAAACTGGTCACCATGTTATACGCTATAACTGACATATTGTTGAAAGTGGCATTCAACACCAATAAAACTGGTCACCATGTTATACGCTATACCTGACACATTATTGAAAGTGTCGTTAAACACCAATAAAACTGGTTATCGTGTTATACCTGGCACATTGTTGAAAGTGTTGTTAAACATCAATAAAACTGGTCACCATGTAATACATTATACCTAAGGCATTGTTGAAAGTGTAGTGAAACACCAATAAAACTGGTCACCATGGTATGCGTTATACCTGACACATTATTGAAAGTGTCGTTAAACACCAATAAAACTGGTCACTGTATTATACCTGACACATTGTTGAAAGTGTCGTTAAACACCAATAAAACTGGTCACCATGTTATACGCTATACCTGACACATTGTTGAAAGTGTCGTTAAACACCAATAAAACTGGTCACCATGTTATACGCTATACCTGATACATTGTTGAAAGTGTCGTTAAACACCAATAAAACTGGTTACCATGTTATACGTTATACCTGACACATTGTTGAAAGTGTCGTTAAACACGAATAAAACTGGTCACCATGTTCTACGTTATACCTGACACATTGTTGAAAAGTGTCGTTAAACACCAATAAAACTGGTCACCATGGTATACGTTATACCTGACACATTATTGAAAGTGTCGTTAAACACCAATAAAACTGTTCACTGTATTATACCTGACACATTGTTGAAAGTGTCGTTAAACACCAATAAAACTGGTCACCATGTTATACGCTATACCTGACACATTGTTGAAAGTGTCGTTGAACACCAATAAAACTGGTCACCATGTTATACGCTATACCTGATACATTGTTGAAAGTGTCGTTAAACACCAATAAAACTGGTCACCATGTTCTACGTTATACCTGACGCATTGTTGAAAGCGTTGTTAAACACCAATAAAACTGGTCACCATGTTGTACATTATACTTGACACATTGTTGAAAGTGTCGTTAAACACCAATAATACTGAATGCCATATTATACATCATAGCTGAAATATTGTTGACAGTGGCGTTAATACCAATAAAACTGGCCAACATGTTATACCTGACACATTGTTGAAAGTGTCGTTAAACACCAATAAAACTCAGGTCACCATGTAATACAAAATGTACGTTATACCTGACACATTGTTGAAAGTGTCGTTAAACACCAATAAAACAGGTCACCATGTTATACGTTATACCTGACACATTGTTGAAAGTGTTGTTAAACACCAATAAAACTGGTCACCATGTTTTATGTTATACCCGACACATTGCTGAAAGTGTCGCTAAACACCAATAAAACTGGTCACCATGTTATACGTTATACCTGACACATTGTTGAAAGTGTCGTTAAACACCAATAAAACTGGTCACCATGTTATACGCTATAACTGACATATTGTTGAAAGTGGCATTCAACACCAATAAAACTGGTCACCATGCTATACGTTATACCTGACACATTATTGAAAGTGTCGTTAAGCACCAATAAAACTGGTTACCGTGTTATACCTGGCACATTGTTGAAAGTGTCGTCAAACACCAATAAAACTGGTCACCATGTAATACGTTATACCTAACGCATTGTTGAAAGTGTCGTTAAACACCAATAAAACTGGTCACCATGTTATACGCTATACCTGATACATTGTTGAAAGTGTCGTTAAACACCAATAAAACTGGTAACCATGTTATACGTTATACCTGACACATTGTTGAAAGTCGTTAAACACTAATAAAACTGGTCACCATGTTATACGCTATAACTGACATATTGTTGAAAGTGGCATTCAACACCAATAAAACTGGTCACCATGCTATACGTTATACCTGACACATTATTGAAAGTGTCGTTAAGCACCAATAAAACTGGTTACCGTGTTATACCTGGCACATTGTTGAAAGTGTCGTCAAACACCAATAAAACTGGTCACCATGTAATACGTTTTACCTAACGCATTGTTGAAAGTGTCGTTAAACACCAATAAAACTGGTCACCATGTTATACGCTATACCTGATACATTGTTGAAAGTGTCGCTAAACACCAATAAAACTGGTCACCATGTTATACGCTATAACTGACATATTGTTGAAAGTGGCATTCAACACCAATAAAACTGGTCACCATGTTATACGCTATACCTGACACATTATTGAAAGTGTCGTTAAACACCAATAAAACTGGTTATCGTGTTATACCTGGCACATTGTTGAAAGTGTTGTTAAACATCAATAAAACTGGTCACCATGTAATACATTATACCTAAGGCATTGTTGAAAGTGTAGTGAAACACCAATAAAACTGGTCACCATGGTATGCGTTATACCTGACACATTATTGAAAGTGTCGTTAAACACCAATAAAACTGGTCACTGTATTATACCTGACACATTGTTGAAAGTGTCGTTAAACACCAATAAAACTGGTCACCATGTTATACGCTATACCTGACACATTGTTGAAAGTGTCGTTAAACACCAATAAAACTGGTCACCATGTTATACGCTATACCTGATACATTGTTGAAAGTGTCGTTAAACACCAATAAAACTGGTTACCATGTTATACGTTATACCTGACACATTGTTGAAAGTGTCGTTAAACACGAATAAAACTGGTCACCATGTTCTACGTTATACCTGACACATTGTTGAAAAGTGTCGTTAAACACCAATAAAACTGGTCACCATGGTATACGTTATACCTGACACATTATTGAAAGTGTCGTTAAACACCAATAAAACTGTTCACTGTATTATACCTGACACATTGTTGAAAGTGTCGTTAAACACCAATAAAACTGGTCACCATGTTATACGCTATACCTGACACATTGTTGAAAGTGTCGTTGAACACCAATAAAACTGGTCACCATGTTATACGCTATACCTGATACATTGTTGAAAGTGTCGTTAAACACCAATAAAACTGGTCACCATGTTCTACGTTATACCTGACGCATTGTTGAAAGCGTTGTTAAACACCAATAAAACTGGTCACCATGTTGTACATTATACTTGACACATTGTTGAAAGTGTCGTTAAACACCAATAATACTGAATGCCATATTATACATCATAGCTGAAATATTGTTGACAGTGGCGTTAATACCAATAAAACTGGCCAACATGTTATACCTGACACATTGTTGAAAGTGTCGTTAAACACCAATAAAACTCAGGTCACCATGTAATACAAAATGTACGTTATACCTGACACATTGTTGAAAGTGTCGTTAAACACCAATAAAACAGGTCACCATGTTATACGTTATACCTGACACATTGTTGAAAGTGTTGTTAAACACCAATAAAACTGGTCACCATGTTTTATGTTATACCCGACACATTGCTGAAAGTGTCGCTAAACACCAATAAAACTGGTCACCATGTTATACGTTATACCTGACACATTGTTGAAAGTGTCGTTAAACACCAATAAAACTGGTCACCATGTTATACGCTATAACTGACATATTGTTGAAAGTGGCATTCAACACCAATAAAACTGGTCACCATGCTATACGTTATACCTGACACATTATTGAAAGTGTCGTTAAGCACCAATAAAACTGGTTACCGTGTTATACCTGGCACATTGTTGAAAGTGTCGTCAAACACCAATAAAACTGGTCACCATGTAATACGTTATACCTAACGCATTGTTGAAAGTGTCGTTAAACACCAATAAAACTGGTCACCATGTTATACGCTATACCTGATACATTGTTGAAAGTGTCGTTAAACACCAATAAAACTGGTAACCATGTTATACGTTATACCTGACACATTGTTGAAAGTCGTTAAACACTAATAAAACTGGTCACCATGTTATACGCTATAACTGACATATTGTTGAAAGTGGCATTCAACACCAATAAAACTGGTCACCATGCTATACGTTATACCTGACACATTATTGAAAGTGTCGTTAAGCACCAATAAAACTGGTTACCGTGTTATACCTGGCACATTGTTGAAAGTGTCGTCAAACACCAATAAAACTGGTCACCATGTAATACGTTTTACCTAACGCATTGTTGAAAGTGTCGTTAAACACCAATAAAACTGGTCACCATGTTATACGCTATACCTGATACATTGTTGAAAGTGTCGTTAAGCACCAATAAAACTGGTTACCGTGTTATACCTGGCACATTGTTGAAAGTGTCGTCAAACACCAATAAAACTGGTCACCATGTAATACGTTATACCTAACGCATTGTTGAAAGTGTCGTTAAACACCAATAAAACTGGTCACCATGTTATACGCTATACCTGATACATTGTTGAAAGTGTCGTTAAACACCAATAAAACTGGTAACCATGTTATACGTTATACCTGACACATTGTTGAAAGTCGTTAAACACTAATAAAACTGGTCACCATGTTATACGCTATAACTGACATATTGTTGAAAGTGGCATTCAACACCAATAAAACTGGTCACCATGCTATACGTTATACCTGACACATTATTGAAAGTGTCGTTAAGCACCAATAAAACTGGTTACCGTGTTATACCTGGCACATTGTTGAAAGTGTCGTCAAACACCAATAAAACTGGTCACCATGTAATACGTTTTACCTAACGCATTGTTGAAAGTGTCGTTAAACACCAATAAAACTGGTCACCATGTTATACGCTATACCTGATACATTGTTGAAAGTGTCGTTAAACACCAATAAAACTGGTAACCATGTTATACGCTATACCTGATACATTGTTGAAAGTGTCGTTAAACACCAATAAAACTGGTCACCATGGTATACGTTATACCTGACACATTATTGAAAGTGTCGTTAAACACCAATAAAACTGGTCACTGTATTATACCTGACACATTGTTGAAAGTGTCTTTAAACACCAATAAAACTGGTCACCATGTTATACGTTATACCTTACACATTGTTGAAAGTGTCGTTAAACACCAATAAAACTGGTCACCATGTTATACGCTATACCTGATACATTGTTGAAAGTGTCGTTAAACACCAATAAAACTGGTCACCATGTTCTACGTTATACCTGACACATTGTTGAAGGTGTTGTTAAACACCAATAAAACTGGTCACCATGTTGTACATTATACTTGACACATTGTTGAAAGTGTCGTTAAACACCAATAAAACTGGTCACCATGTTATACATTATACCTGACACATTGTTGAAAGTGTCATTAAACACCAATAAAACTGGTCACCATGTTATACGCTATTCCTGATACATTGTTGAAAGTGTCGTTAAACACCAATAAAACTGGTCACCATGTTCTACGTTATACCTGACACATTGTTGAAAGTGTTGTTAAACACCAATAAAACCAGTCACCATGTTGTACATTATACTTGACACATTGTTGAAAGTGTCGTTAAACACCAATAAAACTGAATGCCATATTATACATCATAGCTGAAATATTGTTGACAGTGGCGTTAATACCAATAAAACTGGCCAACATGTTATACCTGACACATTGTTGAAAGTGTCGTTAAACACCAATGAAACTGGTTACCGTGTTATACCTGGCACATTGTTGAAAGTGTCGTTAAACACCAATAAAACTGGTCACCATGTAATACGCTATACCTAGCGCATTGTTGAAAGTGTTGTTAAACACCAATAAAACTGGTCACCATGTTATACGCTATACCTGATACATTGTTGAAAGTGTCGTTAAACACCAATAAAACTGGTCACCATGTAATACGTTATACCTTACGCATTGTTGAAAGTGTCGTTAAACGCCAATAAAACTGGTCACCATGTTATACGTTATACCTGACACATTGTTGAAAGTGTCGTTAAGCACCAATTAAACTGGTCACCATGTTATATGTTATACCTGACACATTGTTGAAAGTGTTGTTAAACACCAATAAAACTTGTCACCATGTTATACGTTATACCTGACACATTGTTGAAAGTGTCGTTAAACACCAATAAAACTGGTCACCATGTAATACGCTATACCTAACGCATTGTTGAAAGTGTCGTTAAACACCAATAAAACTGTTCACCATGTTATACCTTATACCTGACACATTATAGAAAGTGTCGTTAAACACCAATAAAACTGGTCACTGTATTATACCTGACACATTGTTGAAAGTGTCGTTAAACACCAATAAAACTGGTCACCATGTTATACGTTATACCTGACACATTGTTGAAAGTGTCGTTAAACACCAATAAAACTGGTCACCATGTTATACGCTATACCTGAGACATTGTTGAAAGTGTCGTTAAACACCAATAAAACTGGTCACCATGTTCTACGTTATACCTGACACATTGTTGAAAGTGTTGTTAAACACCAATAAAACTGGTCACCATGTTCTACGTTATACCTGACACATTGTTGAAAGTGTCGTTAAACACCAATAAAACTGAATGCCATATTATACATCATAGCTTAAATATTGTTGACAGTGGCGTTAATACCAATAAAACTGGCCAACATGTTATACCTGACACATTGTTGAAAGTGTCGCTAAACACCAATAAAACTCAGGTCACCATGTAATACAAAATGTACGTTATACCTGACACATTGTTGAAAGTGTCGTTAAACAACAATAAAACTGGTCACCATGTTTTATGTTATACCCGACACATTGTTGAAAGTGTCGTTAAACACCAATAAAACTGGTGACCATGTAATACGCTATACCTGATACATTGTTGAAAGTGTCGCTAAACACCAATAAAACTGGTCACCATGTTATACATTATACCTGACACATTGTTGAAAGTGTTGGTAAACACCAATAAAACTGGTTACCGTGTTTTACCTGGCACATTTTTGAAAGTGTTGTTAAACACCAATAAAACTGGTCACCATGTTATACGTTATACCTGACACATTGTTGAAAGCGTTGGTAAACACCAATAAAACTGGTCACCATGTTCTACGTTATACCTGACACATTGTTGAAAGTGTCGTTAAACACAAATAAAACTGGTCACCATGTTCTACGTTATACCTGACACATTGTTGAAAAGTGTCGTTAAACACCAATAAAACTGGTCACCATGTTATACAAAATGTATGTTATACCTGACACAATGTTGAAAGTATTGTTAAACACCAATAAAATTTGTCACCATGTTATACGTTATTACCTGACACATTGTTGAAAGTGTCGTTAAACACCAATAAAACTGGTCACCATGTTATACGCTATACCTGATACATTGTTGAAAGTGTCGTTAAACACCAATAAAACTGGTCACCATGTTCTACGTTATACCTGACACATTGTTGAAAGTGTTGTTAAACACCAATAAAACTAGTCACCATGTTGTACATTATACTTGACACATTGTTGAAAGTGTCGTTAAACACCAATAAAACTGAATGCCATATTAAACATCATAGCTGAAATATTGTTGACAGTGGCGTTAATACCAATAAAACTGGCCAACATGTTATACCTGACACATTGTTGAAAGTGTCGTTAAACACCAATAAAACTGGTTACCGTGTTATACCTGGCACATTGTTGAAAGTGTCGTTAAACACCAATAAAACTGGTCACCATGTTATACGCTATACCTGACACATTGTTGAAAGTGTCGCTAAACACCAATAAAACTGGTCACCATGTTCTACGTTATACATGACACATTGTTGAAAGTGTCGTTAAACACCAATAAAACTGGTCACCATGTTATACGTTATATCTGACACATTGTTGAAAGTGTTGTTAAACACCAATAAAACACCAATAAAACTGGTTGTACGTTATACTTGACACATTGTTGAAAGTGTCGTTAAACACTAATAAAACTGAATGCCATATTATACATCATAGCTGAAATATTGTTGACAGTGGCGTTAATACCAATAAAACTGGCCAACATGTTATACCTGACACATTGTTGAAAGTGTCGTTAAACACCAATAAAACTGGTCACCATGTAATACAAAATGTACGTTATACCTGACACATTGTTGAAAGTGTCGTTAAACACCAATAAAACTGGTCACCATGTTATACGTTATACCTGACACATTGTTGAAAGTGTCGTAAAGCACTAATAAAACTGGTCACCATGTTATACCTGACACATTGTTGAAAGTGTCGTTAAACACAAATAAAACTGGTCACCATGTAATATGCTATTACTAACGCATTGTTGAAAGTGTCGTTTAACACCAATAAAACTGGTCACCATGTTATACATTATACCTGACACATTATTGAAAGTGTCGTTAAACACCAATAAAACTGGTCAGCATGTAATACGTTATACCTAGCGCATTGTTGAAAGTGTTGTTAAACACCAATAAAACTGGTTACCATGTTTTATGTTATACCCGACACATTGTTGAAAGTGTTGTTAAACACCAATAAAACTGGTCACCATGTTATACGCTATACCTGATACCTTGTTGAAAGTGTCGTTAAACACCAATAAAACTGGTCACCATGTTATACGCTATACCTGACACATTGTTGAAAGTGTCGTTAAACACCAATAAAACTGGTCACCATGTTATACGCTATAACTGACATATTGTTGAAAGTGGCATTCAACACCAATAAAACTGGTCACCATGTTATACGTTATACCTGACACATTATTGAAAGTGTCGTTAAACACCAATAAAACTGGTTACCGTGTTATACCTGACACATTGTTGAAAGTGTTGTTAAACACCAATAAAACTGGTCACCATGATATACGTTATACCTGACACATTGTTGAAAGTGTAATTAAACACCAATAAAACTGGTCACCATGTTATACGTTATACCTGACACATTGTTGAAAGTGTTGTTAAACACCAATAAAACTGGTCATCATGTTATACGTTATACCTGAGACGTTGTTGAAAGTGGTGTTAAACACCAATAAAACTGGTCACCATGTAATACGTTATACCTGACACATTGTTGAAAGTGGGGTTAAACACCAATAAAACTGGTCACCATTTTCTACGTTACACCTGACACATTGTTGAAAGTGTCGTTAAACACCAATAAAACTGGTCACCATGTTATACCTGACACATTGTTGAAAGTGTCGTTAAACACGAATAAAACTGGTCACGATGTTTTACGCTATACCTGACACATTGTTGAAAAGTGTCGTTAAACACCAATAAGACTGGTCACCATTTTATACAAAATGTACGTTATACCTGACACATTATTGAAAAGTGTTGTTAAAGACCAATAAAACTTGTCACCATGTTATACGTTATACCTGACACATTGTTGAAAGTGTCGTTAAACACCAATAAAACTGGTCACCATGTAATATCCTATAACTAACGCATTGTTGAAAGTGTCGTTAAACACCAATAAAACTGGTCACCATGTTATACATTATACCTGACACATTATTGAAAGTGTCGTTGAACACCAATAAAACTGGTCACTGTATTATACCTGACACATTGTTGAAGGTGTCGTTAAGCACCAATAAAACTGGTCACCATGTTATACGATATACCTGACACATTGTTGAAAGTGTCGTTAAACACCAATAAAACTGGTCACCATGTTATATGTTATACCTGACACATTGTTGAAAGTGTTGTTAAACACCAATAAAACTGGTCACCATGTTCTACGTTATACCTGACACATTGTTGAAAGTGTCGTTAAATACCAATAAAACTGGTCACAATATTATATTTATATCTGACACATTGTTGAAAGTGTTGTTAAACACCAATAAAACACCAATAAAACTGGTTGTACGTTATACTTGACACATTGTTGAAAGTGTCGTTAAACACCAATAAAACTGAATGCCATATTATACATCATAGCTGAAATATTGTTGACAGTGGCGTTAATACCAATAAAACTGGCCAACATGATATACCTGACACATTGTTGAAAGTGTCGTTAAACACCAATAAAACTGGTCACCATGTAATACAAAATATACGTTATACCTGACACATTCTTGAAAGTGTCGTTAAACACCAATAAAACTGGTCACCATGTTATACGTTATACCTGACACATTGTTGAAAGTGTCGTTAAACACAAATAAAACTGGTCACCATGTTATACGCTATACCTGACACATTGTTGAAAGTGTCGTTAAACACGAATAAAACTGGTCACCATCTTATACGTTATACCTGACACATTGTTTAAAGTGTCGTTAAGCACCAATAAAACTGGTCACCATGTTATACCTGACACATTGTTGAAAGTGTCGTTAAACACAAATAAAACTGGTCACCATGTTATACGCTATACCTGACACATTGTTGAAAGTGTCGTTAAACACGAATAAAACTGGTCACGATGTTCTACCTTATACCTGACACATTGTTGAAAATTGTCGTTAAACACCAATAAAACTGGTCACCATGTTATGCAAAATGTACGTTATACCTGACACATTGTTGAAAAGTGTCGTTAAACACCAATAAAACTTGTCACCATGTTATACGTTATACCTGACACATTGTTGAAAGTGTCGTTAAACACCAATAAAACTGATCACCATGTAATATGCTATTACAAACGCATTGTTGAAAGTGTCGTTAAACACCAATAAAACTTGTCACCATGTTATACATTATACCTGACACATTATTGAAAGTGTCGTTGAACACCAATAAAACTGGTCACTGTATTATACCTGACACATTGTTGAAAGTGTCGTTAAACACCAATAAAACTGGTCACCATGTTATACTCTATACCTGACACATTGTTGAAAGTGTCGCTAAACACCAATAAAGCTGGTCACCATGTTATACGTTATGCATGACACATTGTTGAAAGTGTCGTTAAACACCAATAAAACTGGTCACCATGTTATACGATATATCTGACACATTGTTGAAAGTGTTGTTAAACACCAATAAAACACCAATAAAACTGGTTGTACGTTATACTTGACACATTGTTGAAAGTGTCGTTAAACACCAATAAAACTGAATTCCATATTATACATCATAGCTGAAATATTTTTGACAGTGGCGTTAATACCAATAAAACTGGCCAACATGTTATACCTGACACATTGTTGAAAGTGTCGTTAAACACCAATAAAACTGGTCACCATGTAATACAAAATGTACGTTATACCTGACACATTGTTGAAAGTGTCGTTAAACACCAATAAAACTGGTCACCATGTTATACGTTATACCTGACACATTGTTGAAAGTGTCGTTAAGCACTAATAAAACTGGTCACCATGTTATACCTGACACATTGTTGAAAGTGTCGTTAAACACAAATAAAACTGGTCACCATGTTATACGCTATAACCTGACACATTGTTGAAAAGTGTCGTTAAAAACCAATAAAACTGGTCACCATGTTATACAAAATGTACGTTATACCTGACACATTGTTGAAAAGTGTTGTTAAACACCAATAAAACTTGTCACCATGTAATACGTTATACCTGACACATTGTTGAAATTGTCGTTAAACACCAATAAAACTGGTCACCATGTAATATGCTATTACTAACGCATTGTTGAAAGTGTCGATAAACACTAATAAAACTGGTCACCATGTTATACATTATACCTGACACATTATTGAAAGTGTCGTTAAACACCAATAAAACTGGTCACTGTATTATACCTGACACATTGTTGAAAGTGTCGTTAAACACCAATAAAACTGGTCACCATGTTATACGTTATACCTGACATATTGTTGAAAGTGTCGTTAAACACCAATAAAACTGGTCACCATGTTTTACGCTATACCTGATACATTGTTGAAAGTGTCGTTAAACACCAATAAAACTGGTCACCATGTTATACGCTATACCTGACACATTGTTGAAAGTGTCGTTAAACACCAATAAAACTGGTCACCATGTTATACGTTATATCTGACACATTGTTGAAAGTGTTGTTAAACACCAATAAAACGCCAATAAAACTGGTTGTACGTTATACTTGACACATTGTTGAAAGTGTTGTTAAACACGAATAAAACTGGTCACCATGTTATACGTTATACCTGACACATTGTTGAAAGTGTCGTTAAGCACCAATAAAACTGGTCACCATGTTATACCTGACACATTGTTGAAAGTGTCGTTAAACACAAATAAAACTGGTCACCATGTTATACGCTATACCTGACACATTGTTGAAAGTGTCGTTAAACACGAATAAAACTGGTCACGATGTTCTACGTTATACCTGACACATTGTTGAAAAGTGTCGTTAAACACCAATAAAACTGGTCACCATGTTATACAAAATGTATTTTATATCTGACACATTGTTGAAAAGTGTCGTTAAACACCAATAAAACTTGTCACCATGTTATACGTTATACCTGACACATTGTTGAAAGTGTCGTTAAACACCAATAAAACTGATCACCATGTAATATGCTATAACAAACGCATTGTTGAAAGTGTCGTTAAACACCAATAAAACTTGTCACTATGTTATACATTATACCTGACACATTATTGAAAGTGTCGTTGAACACCAATAAAACTGGTTACTGTATTATACCTGACACATTGTTGAAAGTGTCGTTAAACACCAATAAAACTGGTCACCATGTTATACGCTATACCTGACACATTGTTGAAAGTGTCGCTAAACACCAATAAAACTGGTCACCATGTTCTACGTTATACATGACACATTGTTGAAAGTGTCGTTAAACACCAATAAAATTGGTCACCATGTTATACGTTTTATCTGACACATTGTTGAAAGTGTTGTTAAACACCAATAAAACACCAATAAAACAGGTTGTACGTTATACTTGACACATTGTTGAAAGTGTCGTTAAACACCAATAAAACTGAATGCCATATTATACATCATAGCTGAAATATTGTTGACAGTGGCGTTAATACCAATAAAACTGGCCAACATGTTATACCTGACACATTGTTGAAAGTGTCGTTAAACACCAATAAAACTGGTCACCATGTAATACAAAATGTACGTTATACCTGACACATTGTTGAAAGTGTCGTTAACCACCAATAAAACTGGTCACCATGTTATACGGTATACCTGACACATTGTTGAAAGTGTCGTTAAGCACTAATAAAACTGGTCACCATGTTATACCTGACACATTGTTGAAAGTGTCGTTAAACACAAATAAAACTGGTCACCATGTTATACGCTATACCTGACACATTGTTGAAAGTGTCGTTAAACACGAATAAAACTGGTCACGATGTTCTACGCTATACCTGACACATTGTTGAAAAGTGTCGTTAAAAACCAATAAACCTGGTCACCATGTTATACAAAATGTACGTTATACCTGACACATTGTTGAAAAGTGTTGTTAAACACCAATAAAACTTGTCACCATGTAATACGTTATACCTGTCACATTGTTGAAAGTGTCGTTAAACACCAATAAAACTGGTCACCATGTAATATGCTATTACTAACGCATTGTTGAAAGTGTCGCTAAACACCAATAAAACTGGTCACCATGTTATACATTATACCTGACACATTATTGAAAGTGTCGTTAAACACCAATAAAACTGGTCACTGTATTATACCTGACACATTGTTGAAAGTGTCGTTAAACACCAATAAAACTGGTCACCATGTTATACGTTATACCTGACACATTGTTGAAAGTGTTGTTAAACACCAATAAAACTGGTCACCATGTTATACGCTATACCTGATACATTGTTGAAAGTGTCGTTAAACACCAATAAAACTGGTCACCATGTTATACGCTATACCTGACACATTGTTGAAAGTGTCGTTAAACACCAATAAAACTGGTCACCATGTTTTACGTTATACCTGACACATTGTTGAAAGTGTCGTTAAACACCAATAAAACTGGTCACCATGTTATACGTTATATCTGACACATTGTTGAAAGTGTTGTTAAACACCAATAAAACACCAATAAAACTGGTTATACGTTATACTTGACACATTGTTGAAAGTGTCGTTAAACACCAATAAAACTGAATGCCATATTATACATCATAGCTGAAATATTGTTGACAGTGGCGTTAATACCAATAAAACTGGCCAACATGTTATACCTGACACATTGTTGAAAGTGTCATTAAACAACAATAAAACTGGTCACCATGTAATACAAAATGTACGTTATACCTGACACATTGTTGAAAGTGTCGTTAAACACCAATAAAACTGGTCACCATGTTATACGTTATTCCTGACACATAGTTGAAAGTGTTGTTAAACACCAATAAAACTGGTCACCATGTTTTATGTTATACCCGACACATTGTTGAAAGTGTTGTTAAACACCAATAAAACTGGTCACCATGTCATACGCTATACCTGATACCTTGTTGAAATTGTCGTTAAATACCAATAAAACTGGTCACCATGTTATACGTTATACCTGACACATTGTTGAAAGTGTCGTTAAACACCAATAAAACTGGTCACCATGTTTTACGTTATACCTGACACATTGTGGAAAGTGTCAATCACCAATAAAACTGGTCATCATGTTATACGTTTTACCTGACACATTGTTGAAAGTGTCGTTAAACACCAATAAAACTGATCACCATGTTATACGTTATACCTTACACATTGTTGAAAGTGTCGTTAAACACCAATAAAACTGGTCACCATGTTTTACGTTATACCTGACACATTGTTGAAAGTGTCAATCACCAATAAAACTGGTCATCATGTTATACGTTTTACCTGACACATTCTTGAAAGTGTCGTTAAACACCAATAAAACTGATTACCATGTTATACGTTATACCTGACACATTGTTGAAAGTGTCGTTAAACACCAATAAAACTGGTCACCATGTTATACGCTATACCTGACACATTGTTGAAAGTGTCGTTAAACACCAAAAAAAAATGATCACCATGTTATACGTTATACCTGACACATTGTTGAAAGTGTCGTTAAGCACCAATAAAACTGGTCACCATGTTATACCTGACACATTGTTGAAAGTGTCGCTAAACACCAATAAAACTGGTCACCATGTTATACACTATACCTGATACATTGTTGAAAGTGTCGTTAAACACCAATAAAACTGGTCACCATGTTATACGTTATACCTGACACATTTTTGAAAGTGTTGTTAAGCACCAATTAAACTGGTCACCATGTTATACGTTATACCTGAGACATTGTTGAAAGTGTTGTTAAACACCAATAAAACTGGTCACCATGTAATATGCTATTAGTAACGCATTGTTGAAAGTGTCGTTAAACACCAATAAAACTGGTCACCATGTTATACATTATACCTGACACATTATTGAAAGTGTCGCTAAACACCAATAAAACTGGTAACTGTATTATACCTGACACATTGTTGAAAGTGTCGTTAAACACCAATAAAACTGGTCACCATGTTATACGTTATACCTGACACATTGTTGAAAGTGTCGCTAAACACCAATAAAACTGGTCACCATGTTATACGTTATACCTGACACATTGTTGAAAAGTGTCGTTAAACACCAATAAAACTGGTCACCATGTTCTACGTTATATCTGCCACATTGTTGAAAAGTGTTGTTAAACACCAATAAAACTGGTCACCATGTTATACAAAATTTACGTTATACCTGACACATTGTTGAAAAGTGTTGCTAAACACCAATAAAACTTGTCACCATGTTATACGTTATACCTGACACATTGTTGAAAAAGTCGTTAAACACGAATAAAACTGGTCACCATGTTCTACGTTATATCTGACACATTGTTGAAAAGTGTCGTTAAACACCAATAAAACTGGTCACCATGTTATACAAAATGTACGTTATACCTGACACATTGTTGAAAGTGTTGTTAAACACCAATAAAACTGGTCACCATGTAATATGCTATAAGTAACGCATTGTTAAAAGTGTCGTTAAACACCAATAAAACTGGTCACCATGTTATACATTATACCTGACACATTATTGAAAGTGTCGTTAAACACCAATAAAACTGGTCACTGTATTATACCTGACACATTGTTGAAAGTGTCGTTAAACACCAATAAAACTGGTCACCATGTTATACGCTATACCTGACACATTGTTGAAAGTGTCGTTAAACACCAATAAAACTGGTCACCATGTTCTACGTTATATCTGACACATTGTTGAAAAGTGTCGTTAAACACCAATAAAACTGGTCACCATGTTATACAAAATGTACGTTATACCTGACACATTGTTGAAAAGTGTTGCTAAACACCAATAAAACTTGTCACCATGTTATACGTTATACCTGACACATTGTTGAAAGTGTCGTTAAACACCAATAAAACTGGTCACCATGTAATACGCTATACCTAACACATTGTTGAAAGTGTCGTTAAACACCAATAAAACTGGTCACCATGTTATACGCTATACCTGACACATTATTGAAAGTGTCGTTAAACACCAATAAAACTGGTCACTGTATTATACCTGAAACATTGTTGAAAGTGTCGTTAAACACCAATAAAACTGGTCACCATATTATACAAAATGTACGTTATACCTGACACATTGTTGAAAAGTGTTGCTAAACACCAATAAAACTTGTCACCATGTTATACGTTATACCTGACACATTGTTGAAAGTGTCGTTAAACACCAATAAAACTGGTCACCATGTAATACGCTATACCTAACACATTGTTGAAAGTGTCGTTAAACACCAATAAAACTGGTCACCATGTTATACGTTATACCTGACACATTGTTGAAAGTGTCGCTAAACACCAATAAAACTGGTCACCATGTTATACGTTATACCTGACACATTGTTGAAAAGTGTCGTTAAACACCAATAAAACTGGTCACCATGTTCTACGTTATATCTGCCACATTGTTGAAAAGTGTTGTTAAACACCAATAAAACTGGTCACCATGTTATACAAAATTTACGTTATACCTGACACATTGTTGAAAAGTGTTGCTAAACACCAATAAAACTTGTCACCATGTTATACGTTATACCTGACACATTGTTGAAAAAGTCGTTAAACACGAATAAAACTGGTCACCATGTTCTACGTTATATCTGACACATTGTTGAAAAGTGTCGTTAAACACCAATAAAACTGGTCACCATGTTATACAAAATGTACGTTATAACTGACACATTGTTGAAAGTGTTGTTAAACACCAATAAAACTGGTCACCATGTAATATGCTATAAGTAACGCATTGTTAAAAGTGTCGTTAAACACCAATAAAACTGGTCACCATGTTATACATTATACCTGACACATTATTGAAAGTGTCGTTAAACACCAATAAAACTGGTCACTGTATTATACCTGACACATTGTTGAAAGTGTCGTTAAACACCAATAAAACTGGTCACCATGTTATACGCTATACCTGACACATTGTTGAAAGTGTCGTTAAACACCAATAAAACTGGTCACCATGTTCTACGTTATATCTGACACATTGTTGAAAAGTGTCGTTAAACACCAATAAAACTGGTCACCATGTTATACAAAATGTACGTTATACCTGACACATTGTTGAAAAGTGTTGCTAAACACCAATAAAACTTGTCACCATGTTATACGTTATACCTGACACATTGTTGAAAGTGTCGTTAAACACCAATAAAACTGGTCACCATGTAATACGCTATACCTAACACATTGTTGAAAGTGTCGTTAAACACCAATAAAACTGGTCACCATGTTATACGCTATACCTGACACATTATTGAAAGTGTCGTTAAACACCAATAAAACTGGTCACTGTATTATACCTGAAACATTGTTGAAAGTGTCGTTAAACACCAATAAAACTGGTCACCATATTATACAAAATGTACGTTATACCTGACACATTGTTGAAAAGTGTTGCTAAACACCAATAAAACTTGTCACCATGTTATACGTTATACCTGACACATTGTTGAAAGTGTCGTTAAACACCAATAAAACTGGTCACCATGTAATACGCTATACCTAACACATTGTTGAAAGTGTCGTTAAACACCAATAAAACTGGTCACCATGTTATACGTTATACCTGACACATTATTGAAAGTGTCGTTAAACACCAATAAAACTGGTTACTGTATCATACCTGAAACATTGTTGAAAGTGTCGTTAAAAACCAATAAAACTGGTCACCATCTTATACGCTATACCTGACACATTGTTGAAGGTGTCGTTAAGCACCAATAAAACTGGTCACCATGTTATACACTATACCTGATACATTGTTGAAAGTGTCGTTAAACACCAATAAAACTGGTCACCATGTTATACGTTATACCCGACACATTTTTGAAAGTGTCGTTAAACACCAATTAAACTGGTCACCATGTGATACGTTATACCTGACACATTGTTGAAAGTGTTGTTAAACACCAATAAAACTGGTCACCATGTAATATGCTATAACTAACGCATTGTTGAAAGTGTCATTAAACACCAATAAAACTGGTCACCATGTAATACATTATACCTGACACATTATTGAAAGTGTTGTTAAACACCAATAAAACTGGTCACTGTATTATACCTGACACATTGTTGAAAGTGTCGTTAAACACCAATAAAACTGGTCACCATGTTATACGTTATACCTGACACATTGTTGAAAGTGTCGCTAAACACCAATAAAACTGGTCACCATGTTATACGTTATACCTGACACATTGTTGAAAAGTGTCGTTAAACACCAATAAAACTGGTCACCATGTTCTACGTTATATCTGCCACATTGTTGAAAAGTGTTGTTAAACACCAATAAAACTGGTCACCATGTTATACAAAATTTACGTTATACCTGACACATTGTTGAAAAGTGTTGCTAAACACCAATAAAACTTGTCACCATGTTATACGTTATACCTGACACATTGTTGAAAAAGTCGTTAAACACGAATAAAACTGGTCACCATGTTCTACGTTATATCTGACACATTGTTGAAAAGTGTCGTTAAACACCAATAAAACTGGTCACCATGTTATAAAAAATGTACGTTATACCTGACACATTGTTGAAAGTGTTGTTAAACACCAATAAAACTGGTCACCATGTAATATGCTATAAGTAACGCATTGTTAAAAGTGTCGTTAAACACCAATAAAACTGGTCACCATGTTATACATTATACCTGACACATTATTGAAAGTGTCGTTAAACACCAATAAAACTGGTCACTGTATTATACCTGACACATTGTTGAAAGTGTCGTTAAACACCAATAAAACTGGTCACCATGTTATACGCTATACCTGACACATTGTTGAAAGTGTCGTTAAACACCAATAAAACTGGTCACCATGTTCTACGTTATATCTGACACATTGTTGAAAAGTGTCGTTAAACACCAATAAAACTGGTCACCATGTTATGCAAAATGTACGTTATACCTGACACATTGTTGAAAAGTGTTGCTAAACACCAATAAAACTTGTCACCATGTTATACGTTATACCTGACACATTGTTGAAAGTGTCGTTAAACACCAATAAAACTGGTCACCATGTTATACGCTATACCTGACACATTATTGAAAGTGTCGTTAAACACCAATAAAACTGGTCACTGTATTATACCTGAAACATTGTTGAAAGTGTCGTTAAACACCAATAAAACTGGTCACCATATTATACAAAATGTACGTTATACCTGACACATTGTTGAAAAGTGTTGCTAAACACCAATAAAACTTGTCACCATGTTATACGTTATACCTGACACATTGTTGAAAGTGTCGTTAAACACCAATAAAACTGGTCACCATGTAATACGCTATACCTAACACATTGTTGAAAGTGTCGTTAAACACCAATAAAACTGGTCACCATGTTATACGTTATACCTGACACATTATTGAAAGTGTCGTTAAACACCAATAAAACTGGTTACTGTATCATACCTGAAACATTGTTGAAAGTGTCGTTAAAAACCAATAAAACTGGTCACCATCTTATACGCTATACCTGACACATTGTTGAAGGTGTCGTTAAGCACCAATAAAACTGGTCACCATGTTATACACTATACCTGATACATTGTTGAAAGTGTCGTTAAACACCAATAAAACTGGTCACCATGTTATACGTTATACCCGACACATTTTTGAAAGTGTCGTTAAACACCAATTAAACTGGTCACCATGTTATACGTTATACCTGACACATTGTTGAAAGTGTTGTTAAACACCAATAAAACTGGTCACCATGTAATATGCTATAACTAACGCATTGTTGAAAGTGTCATTAAACACCAATAAAACTGGTCACCATGTAATACATTATACCTGACACATTATTGAAAGTGTTGTTAAACACCAATAAAACTGGTCACTGTATTATACCTGACACATTGTTGAAAGTGTCGTTAAACACCAATAAAACTGGTCACCATGTTATACGTTATACCTGACACATTGTTGAAAGTGTCGCTAAACACCAATAAAACTGGTCACCATGTTATACGTTATACCTGACACATTGTTGAAAAGTGTCGTTAAACACCAATAAAACTGGTCACCATGTTCTACGTTATATCTGCCACATTGTTGAAAAGTGTTGTTAAACACCAATAAAACTGGTCACCATGTTATACAAAATTTACGTTATACCTGACACATTGTTGAAAAGTGTTGCTAAACACCAATAAAACTTGTCACCATGTTATACGTTATACCTGACACATTGTTGAAAAAGTCGTTAAACACGAATAAAACTGGTCACCATGTTCTACGTTATATCTGACACATTGTTGAAAAGTGTCGTTAAACACCAATAAAACTGGTCACCATGTTATAAAAAATGTACGTTATACCTGACACATTGTTGAAAGTGTTGTTAAACACCAATAAAACTGGTCACCATGTAATATGCTATAAGTAACGCATTGTTAAAAGTGTCGTTAAACACCAATAAAACTGGTCACCATGTTATACATTATACCTGACACATTATTGAAAGTGTCGTTAAACACCAATAAAACTGGTCACTGTATTATACCTGACACATTGTTGAAAGTGTCGTTAAACACCAATAAAACTGGTCACCATGTTATACGCTATACCTGACACATTGTTGAAAGTGTCGTTAAACACCAATAAAACTGGTCACCATGTTCTACGTTATATCTGACACATTGTTGAAAAGTGTCGTTAAACACCAATAAAACTGGTCACCATGTTATGCAAAATGTACGTTATACCTGACACATTGTTGAAAAGTGTTGCTAAACACCAATAAAACTTGTCACCATGTTATACGTTATACCTGACACATTGTTGAAAGTGTCGTTAAACACCAATAAAACTGGTCACCATGTTATACGCTATACCTGACACATTATTGAAAGTGTCGTTAAACACCAATAAAACTGGTCACTGTATTATACCTGAAACATTGTTGAAAGTGTCGTTAAACACCAATAAAACTGGTCACCATATTATACAAAATGTACGTTATACCTGACACATTGTTGAAAAGTGTTGCTAAACACCAATAAAACTTGTCACCATGTTATACGTTATACCTGACACATTGTTGAAAGTGTCGTTAAACACCAATAAAACTGGTCACCATGTAATACGCTATACCTAACACATTGTTGAAAGTGTCGTTAAACACCAATAAAACTGGTCACCATGTTATACGTTATACCTGACACATTATTGAAAGTGTCGTTAAACACCAATAAAACTGGTTACTGTATCATACCTGAAACATTGTTGAAAGTGTCGTTAAACACCAATAAAACTGGTCACCATCTTATACGCTATACCTGACACATTGTTGAAGGTGTCGTTAAACACCAATAAAACTGGTCACCATGTTATACGTTATACTCGACACATTTTTGAAAGTGTCGTTAAACACCAATTAAACTGGTCACCATGTTATACGTTATACCTGACACATTGTTGAAAGTGTTGTTAAACACCAATAAAACTGGTCACCATGTAATATGCTATAACTAACGCATTGTTGAAAGTGTCGTTAAACACCAATAAAACTGGTCACCATGTAATACATTATACCTGACACATTATTGAAAGTGTTGTTAAGCACCAATAAAACTGGTCACTGTATTATACCTGACACATTGTTGAAAGTGTCATTAAACACCAATAAAACTGGTCACCATGTTATACGTTATACCTGACACATTGTTGAAAGTGTCGTTAAACACCAATAAAACTGGTCACCATGTTATACACTATACCTGATACATTGTTGAAAGTGTCGTTAAACACCAATAAAACTGGTCACCATGTTATACGTTATACCTGACACATTTTTGAAAGTGTCGTTAAACACCAATTAAACTGGTCACCATGTTATACGTTATACCTGACACATTGTTGAAAGTGTTGTGAAACACCAATAAAACTGGTCACCATGTAATATGCTATAAGTAACGCATTGTTGAAAGTGTCGTTAAACACCAATAAAACTGGTCACCATGTAATATGCTATAAGTAACGCATTGCTAAAAGTGTCGTTAAACACCAATAAAACTGGTCACCATGTTATACATTATACCTGACACATTATTGAAAGTGTCGTTAAACACCAATAAAACTGGTCACTGTATTATACCTGACACATTGTTGAAAGTGTCGTTAAACACCAATAAAACTGGTCACCATGTTATACGTTATACCTGACACATTGTTGAAAGTGTCGTTAAACACCAATAAAACTGGTCACCATGTTATACACTATACCTGATACATTGTTGAAAGTGTCGTTAAACACCAATAAAACTGGTCACCATGTTCTACGCTATATCTGACACATTGTTGAAAAGTGTCGTTAAACATCAATAAAACTGGTCACCATGTTATACAAAATGTACGTTATACCTAACACATTGTTGAAAGTGTCGTTAAACACCAATAAAATTGGTCACCATGTTCTACGTTATATCTGACACATTGTTGAAAAGTGTCGTTAAACACCAATAAAACTGGTCACCATGTAATATGCTATGCCTAACACATTGTTGAAAGTGTCGTTAAACACCAATAAAACTGGTCACCATGTTATACGCTATACCTGACACATTATTGAAAGTGTCGTTAAACACCAATAAAACTGGTCACTGTATTATACCTGAAACATTGTTGAAAGTGTCGTTAAACACCAATAAAACTGGTCACCATGTTATACAAAATGTACGTTATACCTGACACATTGTTGAAAAGTGTTGCTAAACACCAATAAAACTTGTCACCATGTTATACGTTATACCTGACACATTGTTGAAAGTGTCGTTAAACACCAATAAAACTGGTCACCATGTAATACGCTATACCTAACACATTGTTGAAAGTGTCGTTAAACACCAATAAAACTGGTCACCATGTTATACGTTATACCTGACACATTATTGAAAGTGTCGTTAAACACCAATAAAACTGGTTACTGTATCATACCTGAAACATTGTTGAAAGTGTCGTTAAACACCAATAAAACTGGTCACCATGTAATACGCTATACCTAACACATTGTTGAAAGTGTCGTTAAACACCAATAAAACTGGTCACCATGTTATACGTTATACCTGACACATTATTGAAAGTGTCGTTAAACACCAATAAAACTGGTTACTGTATCATACCTGAAACATTGTTGAAAGTGTCGTTAAACACCAATAAAACTGGTCACCATCTTATACGCTATACCTGACACATTGTTGAAGGTGTCGTTAAACACCAATAAAACTGGTCACCATGTTATACACTATACCTGATACATTGTTGAAAGTGTCGTTAAACACCAATAAAACTGGTCACCATGTTATACGTTATACCCGACACATTTTTGAAAGTGTCGTTAAACACCAATTAAACTGGTCACCATGTTATACGTTATACCTGACACATTGTTGAAAGTGTTGTTAAACACCAATAAAACTGGTCACCATGTAATATGCTATAACTAACGCATTGTTGAAAGTGTCGTTAAACACCAATAAAACTGGTCACCATGTTATACATTATACCTGACACATTATTGAAAGTGTCGTAAAACACCAATAAAACTGGTCACTGTATTATACCTGACACATTGTTGAAAGTGTCGTTAAACACCAATAAAACTGGTAACCATGTTATACGTTATACCTGACACATTGTTGAAAGTGTCGTTAAACACCAATAAAACTGGTCACCATGTTATACACTATACCTGATACATTGTTGAAAGTGTCGTTAAACACCAATAAAACTGGTCACCATGTTATACGTTATACCTGACACATTTTTGAAAGTGTCGTTAAACACCAATTAAACTGGTCACCATGTTATACGTTATACCTGACACATTGTTGAAAGTGTTGTGAAACACCAATAAAACTGGTCACCATGTAATATGCTATAAGTAACGCATTGTTGAAAGTGTCGTTAAACACCAATAAAACTGGTCACCATGTAATATGCTATAAGTAACGCATTGCTAAAAGTGTCGTTAAACACCAATAAAACTGGTCACCATGTTATACATTATACCTGACACATTATTGAAAGTGTCGTTAAACACCAATAAAACTGGTCACTGTATTATACCTGACACATTGTTGAAAGTGTCGTTAATCACCAATAAAACTGGTCACCATGTTATACGTTATACCTGACACATTGTTGAAAGTGTCGTTAAACACCAATAAAACTGGTCACCATGTTATACACTATACCTGATACATTGTTGAAAGTGTCGTTAAAAACCAATAAAACTGGTCACCATGTTCTACGTTATATCTGACACATTGTTGAAAAGTGTCGTTAAACATCAATAAAACTGGTCACCATGTTATACAAAATGTACGTTATACCTAACACATTGTTGAAAGTGTCGTTAAACACCAATAAAACTGGTCACTATGTTCTACGTTATATCTGACACATGGTTGAAAAGTGTCGTTAAACACCAATAAAACTGGTCACCATGTTATACAAAATGTACGTTATACCTGACACATTGTTGAAAAGTGTTGCTAAATACTAATAAAACTTGTCACCATGTTATACGTTATACCTGACACATTGTTGAAAGTGTCGTTAAACACCAATAAAACTGGTCACCATGTAATATGCTATGCCTAACACATTGTTGAAAGTGTCGTTAAACACCAATAAAACTGGTCACCATGTTATACGCTATACCTGACACATTATTGAAAGTGTCGTTAAACACCAATAAAACTGGTCACTGTATTATACCTGAAACATTGTTGAAAGTGTCGTTAAACACCAATAAAACTGGTCACCATGTTATACAAAATGTACGTTATACCTGACACATTGTTGAAAAGTGTTGCTAAACACCAATAAAACTTGTCACCATGTTATACGTTATACCTGACACATTGTTGAAAGTGTCGTTAAACACCAATAAAACTGGTCACCATGTAATACGCTATACCTAACACATTGTTGAAAGTGTCGTTAAACACCAATAAAACTGGTCACCATGTTATACGTTATACCTGACACATTATTGAAAGTGTCGTTAAACACCAATAAAACTGGTTACTGTATCATACCTGAAACATTGTTGAAAGTGTCGTTAAACACCAATAAAACTGGTCACCATGTAATACGCTATACCTAACACATTGTTGAAAGTGTCGTTAAACACCAATAAAACTGGTCACCATGTTATACGTTATACCTGACACATTATTGAAAGTGTCGTTAAACACCAATAAAACTGGTTACTGTATCATACCTGAAACATTGTTGAAAGTGTCGTTAAACACCAATAAAACTGGTCACCATCTTATACGCTATACCTGACACATTGTTGAAGGTGTCGTTAAACACCAATAAAACTGGTCACCATGTTATACACTATACCTGATACATTGTTGAAAGTGTCGTTAAACACCAATAAAACTGGTCACCATGTTATACGTTATACCCGACACATTTTTGAAAGTGTCGTTAAACACCAATTAAACTGGTCACCATGTTATACGTTATACCTGACACATTGTTGAAAGTGTTGTTAAACACCAATAAAACTGGTCACCATGTAATATGCTATAACTAACGCATTGTTGAAAGTGTCGTTAAACACCAATAAAACTGGTCACCATGTTATACATTATACCTGACACATTATTGAAAGTGTCGTAAAACACCAATAAAACTGGTCACTGTATTATACCTGACACATTGTTGAAAGTGTCGTTAAACACCAATAAAACTGGTCACCATGTTATACGTTATACCTGACACATTGTTGAAAGTGTCGTTAAACACCAATAAAACTGGTCACCATGTTATACACTATACCTGATACATTGTTGAAAGTGTCGTTAAACACCAATAAAACTGGTCACCATGTTATACGTTATACCTGACACATTTTTGAAAGTGTCGTTAAACACCAATTAAACTGGTCACCATGTTATACGTTATACCTGACACATTGTTGAAAGTGTTGTGAAACACCAATAAAACTGGTCACCATGTAATATGCTATAAGTAACGCATTGTTGAAAGTGTCGTTAAACACCAATAAAACTGGTCACCATGTAATATGCTATAAGTAACGCATTGCTAAAAGTGTAGTTAAACACCAATAAAACTGGTCACCATGTTATACATTATACCTGACACATTATTGAAAGTGTCGTTAAACACCAATAAAACTGGTCACTGTATTATACCTGACACATTGTTGAAAGTGTCGTTAATCACCAATAAAACTGGTCACCATGTTATACGTTATACCTGACACATTGTTGAAAGTGTCGTTAAACACCGATAAAACTGGTCACCATGTTATACACTATACCTGATACATTGTTGAAAGTGTCGTTAAAAACCAATAAAACTGGTCACCATGTTCTACGTTATATCTGACACATTGTTGAAAAGTGTCGTTAAACATCAATAAAACTGGTCACCATGTTATACAAAATGTACGTTATACCTGACACATTGTTGAAAAGTGTTGCTAAACACAAATAAAACTTGTCACCATGTTATACGTTATACCTGACACATTGTTGAAAGTGTCGTTAAACACCAATAAAACTGGTCACCATGTAATACGCTATACCTAACACATTGTTGAAAGTGTCGTTAAACACCAATAAAACTGGTCACCATGTTATACGCTATACCTGACACATTATTGAAAGTGTCGTTAAACACCAATAAAACTGGTCACTGTATTATACCTGAAACATTGTTGAAAGTGTCGTTAAACACCAATAAAACTGGTCACCATGTTATACAAAATGTACGTTATACCTGACACATTGTTGAAAAGTGTTGCTAAACACCAATAAAACTTGTCACCATGTTATACGTTATACCTGACACATTGTTGAAAGTGTCGTTAAACACCAATAAAACTGGTCACCATGTAATACGCTATACCTAACACATTGTTGAAAGTGTCGTTAAACACCAATAAAACTGGTCACCATGTTATACGTTATACCTGACACATTTTTGAAAGTGTCGTTAAACACCAATAAAACTGGTCACTGCATTATACCTGAAACATTGTTGAAAGTGTCGTTAAACACCAATAAAACTGGTCACCATCTTATACGTTATACCTGACACATTGTTGAAGGTGTCGTTAAACACCAATAAAACTGGTCACCATGTTATACACTATACCTGATACATTGTTGAAAGTGTCGTTAAACACCAATTAAACTGGTCACCATGTTATACGTTATACCTGACACATTTTTGAAAGTGTCGTTAAACACCAATTAAACTGGTCACCATGTTATACGTTATACCTGACACATTGTTGAAAGTGTTGTTAAACACCAATAAAACTGGTCACCATGTAATATGCTATAACTAACGCATTGTTGAAAGTGTCGTTAAACACCAATAAAACTGGTCACCATGTAATACGCTATACCTAACACATTGTTGAAAGTGTCGTTAAACACCAATAAAACTGGTCACCATGTTATACGCTATACCTGACACATTATTGAAAGTGTCATTAAACACCAATAAAACTGGTCACTGTATTATACCTGAAACATTGTTGAAAGTGTCGTTAAACACCAATAAAACTGGTCACCATGTTATACAAAATGTACGTTATACCTGACACATTGTTGAAAAGTGTTGCTAAACACCAATAAAACTTGTCACCATGTTATACGTTATACCTGACACATTGTTGAAAGTGTCGTTAAACACCAATAAAACTGGTCACTGTATTATACCTGAAACATTGTTGAAAGTGTCGTTAAACACCAATAAAACTGGTCACCATCTTATACGTTATACCTGACACATTGTTGAAGGTGTCGTTAAACACCAATAAAACTGGTCACCATGTTATACACTATACCTGATACATTGTTGAAAGTGTCGTTAAACACCAATAAAACTGGTCACCATGTTATACGTTATACCTGACACATTTTTGAAAGTGTCGTTAAACACCAATTAAACTGGTCACCATGTTATACGTTATACCTGACACATTGTTGAAAGTGTTGTTAAACACCAATAAAACTGGTCACCATGTAATATGCTATAACTAACGCATTGTTGAAAGTGTCGTTAAACACCAATAAAACTGGTCACCATGTTATACATTATACCTGACACATTATTGAAAGTGTCGTTAAACACCAATAAAACTGGTCACTGTATTATACCTGACACATTGTTGAAAGTGTCGTTAAACACCAATAAAACTGGTCACTATGTTATACGTTATACCTGACACATTGTTGAAAGTGTCGTTAAACACCAATAAAACTGGTCACCATGTTATACACTATACCTGATACATTGTTGAAAGTGTCGTTAAACACCAATAAAACTGGTCACCATGTTCTACGTTATATCTGACACATTGTTGAAAAGTGTCGTTAAACATCAATAAAACTGGTCACCATGTTATACAAAATGTACGTTATACCTGACACATTGTTGAAAAGTGTCGTTAAACACCAATAAAACTGGTCACCATGTTATACGTTATACCTGACACATTTTTGAAAGTGTCGTTAAACACCAATTAAACTGGTCACCATGTTATACGTTATACCTGACACATTGTTGAAAGTGTTGTTAAACACCAATAAAACTGGTCACCATGTAATATGCTATAAGTAACGCATTGTTGAAAGTGTCGTTAAACACCAATAAAACTGGTCACCATGTAATATGCTATAAGTAACGCATTGTTAAAAGTGTCGTTAAACACCAATAAAACTGGTCACTGTATTATACCTGACACATTGTTGAAAGTGTCGTTAAACACCAATAAAACTGGTCACCATGTTATACGTTATACCTGACACATTGTTGAAAGTGTCGTTAAACACCAATAAAACTGGTCACCATGTTATACGCTATACCTGATACATTGTTGAAAGTGTCGTTAAACACCAATAAAACTGGTCACCATGTTCTACGTTATATCTGACACATTGTTGAAAAGTGTCGTTAAACACCAATAAAACTGGTCACCATGTTATACAAAATGTACGTTATACCTGACACATTGTTGAAAAGTGTTGCTAAACACCAATAAAACTTGTCACCATGTTATACGTTATACCTGACACATTGTTGAAAGTGTCGTTAAACACCAATAAAACTGGTCACCATGTAATACGCTATGCCTAACACATTGTTGAAAGAGTCGTTAAACACCAATAAAACTGGTCACCATGTTATACGCTATACCTGACACATTATTGAAAGTGTCGTTAAACACCAATAAAACTGGTCACTGTATTATACCTGAAACATTGTTGAAAGTGCCGTTAAACACCAATAAAACTGGTCACCATGTTATACAAAATGTACGTTATACCTGACACATTGTTGAAAAGTGTTGCTAAACACCAATAAAACTTGTCACCATGTTATACGTTATACCTGACACATTGTTGAAAGAGTCGTTAAACACCAATAAAACTGGTCACCATGTAATACGCTATACCTAGCACATTGTTGAAAGTGTCATTAAACACCAATAAAACTGGTCACCATGTTATACGTTATACCTGACACATTATTGAAAGTGTCGTTAAACACCAATAAAACTGGTCACTGTATTATACCTGAAACATTGTTGAAAGTGTCGTTAAACACCAATAAAACTGGTCACCATCTTATACGTTATACCTGACACATTGTTGAAGGTGTCGTTAAACACCAATAAAACTGGTCACCATGGTATACACTATACCTGATACATTGTTGAAAGTGTCGTTAAACACCAATAAAACTGGTCACCATGTTATACGTTATACCTGACACATTTTTGAAAGTGTCGTTAAACACCAATTAAACTGGTCACCATGTTATACGTTATACCTGACACATTGTTGAAAGTGTTGTTAAACACCAATAAAACTGGTCACCATGTAATATGCTATAACTAACGCATTGTTGAAAGTGTCGTTAAACACCAATAAAACTGGTCACCATGTAATACGCTATACCTAACACATTGTTGAAAGTGTCGTTAAACACCAATAAAACTGGTCACCATGTTATACGCTATACCTGACACATTATTGAAAGTGTCGTTAAACACCAATAAAACTGGTCACTGTATTATACCTGAAACATTGTTGAAAGTGTCGTTAAACACCAATAAAACTGGTCACCATGTTATACAAAATGTACGTTATACCTGACACATTGTTGAAAAGTGTTGCTAAACACCAATAAAACTTGTCACCATGTTATACGTTATACCTGACACATTGTTGAAAGTGTCGTTAAACACCAATAAAACTGGTCACCATGTAATACGCTATACCTAACACATTGTTGAAAGTGTCGTTAAACACCAATAAAACTGGTCACCATGTTATACGTTATACCTGACACATTATTGAAAGTGTCGTTAAACACCAATAAAACTGGTTACTGTATCATACCTGAAACATTGTTGAAAGTGTCGTTAAACACCAATAAAACTGATCACCATCTTATACGCTATACCTGACACATTGTTGAAGGTGTCATTAAACACCAATAAAACTGGTCACCATGTTATACACTATACCTGATACATTGTTGAAAGTGTCGTTAAACACCAATAAAACTGGTCACCATGTTATACGTTATACCCGACACATTTTTGAAAGTGTCGTTAAACACCAATTAAACTGGTCACCATGTTATACGTTATACCTGACACATTGTTGAAAGTGTTGTTAAACACCAATAAAACTGGTCACCATGTAATATGCTATAACTAACGCATTGTTGAAAGTGTCGTTTAAAACACCAATAAAACTGGTCACCATGTAATACGCTATACCTAACACATTGTTGAAAGTGTCGTTAAACACCAATAAAACTGGTCACCATGTTATACGCTATACCTGACACATTATTGAAAGTGTCGTTAAACACCAATAAAACTGGTCACTGTATTATACCTGAAACATTGTTGAAAGTGTCGTTAAACACCAATAAAACTGGTCACTATGTTATACAAAATGTACGTTATACCTGACACATTGTTGAAAAGTGTTGCTAAACACCAATAAAACTTGTCACCATGTTATACGTTATACCTGACACATTGTTGAAAGTGTCGTTAAACACCAATAAAACTGGTCACCATGTAATACGCTATACCTAACACATTGTTGAAAGTGTCGTTAAACACCAATAAAACTGGTCACCATGTTATACGTTATACTTGACACATTATTGAAAGTGTCGTTAAACACCAATAAAACTGGTTACTGTATCATACCTGAAACATTGTTGAAAGTGTCGTTAAACACCAATAAAACTGGTCACCATCTTATACGCTATACCTGACACATTGTTGAAGGTGTCGTTAAACACCAATAAAACTGGTCACCATGTTATACACTATACCTGATACATTGTTGAAAGTGTCGTTAAACACCAATAAAACTGGTCACCATGTTATACGTTATACCCGACACATTTTTGAAAGTGTCGTTAAACACCAATTAAACTGGTCACCATGTTATACGTTATACCTGACACATTGTTGAAAGTGTTGTTAAACACCAATAAAACTGGTCACCATGTAATATGCTATAACTAACGCATTGTTGAAAGTGTCGTTAAACACCAATAAAACTGGTCACCATGTTATACATTATACCTGACACATTATTGAAAGTGTCGTTAAACACCAATAAAACTGGTCACTGTATTATACCTGACACATTGTTGAAAGGGTCGTTAAACACCAAAAAAAACGGTCACCATTTTATACGTTATACCTGACACATTGTTGAAAGTGTCGTTAAGCACCAATAAAACTGGTCACCATGTTATACACTATACCTGATACATTGTTGAAAGTGTCGTTAAACACCAATAAAACTGGTCACCATGTTATACGTTATACCTGACACATTTTTGAAAGTGTCATTAAACACCAATTAAACTGGTCACCATGTTATACGTTATACCTGACACATTGTTGAAAGTGTTGTGAAACACCAATAAAACTGGTCACCATGTAATATGTTATAAGTAACGCATTGTTGAAAGTGTCGTTAAACACCAATAAAACTGGTCACCATGTAATATGCTATAAGTAATGCATTGCTAAAAGTGTCGTTAAACACCAATAAAACTGGTCACCATGTTATACATTATACCTGACACATTATTGAAAGTGTCGTTAAACACCAATAAAACTGGTCACTGTATTATACCTGACACATTGTTGAAAGTGTCGTTAAACACCAATAAAACTGGTCACCATGTTATATGTTATACCTGACACATTGTTGAAAGTGTCGTTAAACACCAATAAAACTGGTCACCATGTTATACACTATAACTGATACATTGTTGAAAGTGTCGTTAAACACCAATAAAACTGGTCACCATGTTCTACGTTATATCTGACACATTGTTGAAAAGTGTCGTTAAACATCAATAAAACTGGTCACCATGTTATACAAAATGTACGTTATACCTGACACATTGTTGAAAAGTGTTGCTAAACACCAATAAAACTTGTCACCATGTTATACGTTATACCTGACACATTGTTGAAAGTGTCGTTAAACACCAATAAAACTGGTCACCATGTAATACGCTATACCTAACACATTGTTGAAAGTGTCGTTAAACACCAATAAAACTGGTCACCATGTTATACGCTATACCTGACACATTATTGAAAGTGTCGTTAAACACCAATAAAACTGGTCACTGTATTATACCTGAAACATTGTTGAAAGTGTCGTTAAACACCAATAAAACTGGTCACCATGATATACAAAATGTACGTTATACCTGACACATTGTTGAAAAGTGTTGCTAAACACCAATAAAACTTGTCACCATGTTATACGTTATACCTGACACATTGTTGAAAGTGTCATTAAGCACCAATAAAACTGGTCACCATGTAATACGCTATACCTAACAAATTGTTGAAAGTGTCGTTAAACACCAATAAAACTGGTCACCATGTTATACGTTATACCTGACACATTTTTGAAAGTGTCGTTAAACACCAATAAAACTGGTCACTGTATTATACCTGAAACATTGTTGAAAGTGTCGTTAAACACCAATAAAACTGGTCACCATCTTATACGTTATACTTGACACATTGTTGAAGGTGTCGTTAAACACCAATAAAACTGGTCAACATGTTATACACTATACCTGATACATTGTTGAAAGTGTCGTTAAACACCAATAAAACTGGTCACCATGTTATACGTTATACCTGACACATTTTTGAAAGTGTCGTTAAACACCAATTAAACTGGTCACCATGTTATACGTTATACCTGCCACATTGTTGAAAGTGTTGTTAAACACCAATAAAACTGGTCACCATGTAATATGCTATAACTAACGCATTGTTGAAAGTGTCGTTAAACACCAATAAAACTGGTCACCATGTAATACGCTATACCTAACACATTGTTGAAAGTGTCGTTAAACACGAATAAAACTGGTCACCATGTTATACGCTATACCTGACACATTATTGAAAGTGTCATTAAACACCAATAAAACTGGTCACTGTATTATACCTGAAACATTGTTGAAAGTGTCGTTAAACACCAATAAAACTGGTCACCATGATATACAAAATGTACGTTATACCTGACACATTGTTGAAAAGTGTTGCTAAACACCAATAAAACTTGTCACCATGTTATACGTTATACCTGACACATTGTTGAAAGTGTCATTAAACACCAATAAAACTGGTCACCATGTAATACGCTATACCTAACACATTGTTGAAAGTGTCGTTAAACACCAATAAAACTGGTCACCATGTTATACGTTATACCTGACACATTTTTGAAAGTGTCGTTAAACACCAATAAAACTGGTCACTGTATTATACCTGAAACATTGTTGAAAGTGTCGTTAAACACCAATAAAACTGGTCACCATCTTATACGTTATACCTGACACATTGTTGAAGGTGTCATTAAACACCAATAAAACTGGTCAACATGTTATACACTATACCTGATACATTGTTGAAAGTGTCGTTAAACACCAATAAAACTGGTCACCATGTTATACGTTATACCTGACACATTTTTGAAAGTGTCGTTAAACACCAATTAAACTGGTCACCATGTTATACGTTATACCTGACACATTGTTGAAAGTGTTGTTAAACACCAATAAAACTGGTCACCATGTAATATGCTATAACTAACGCATTGTTGAAAGTGTCGTTAAACACCAATAAAACTGGTCACCATGTAATACGCTATACCTAACACATTGTTGAAAGTGTCGTTAAACACCAATAAAACTGGTCACCATGTTATACGCTATACCTGACACATTATTGAAAGTGTCATTAAACACCAATAAAACTGGTCACTGTATTATACCTGAAACATTGTTGAAAGTGTCGTTAAACACCAATAAAACTGGTCACCATGTAATACAAAATGTACGTTATACCTGACACATTGTTGAAAAGTGTTGCTAAACACCAATAAAACTTGTCACCATGTTATACGTTATACGTGACACATTGTTGAAAGTGTCGTTAAACACCAATAAAACTGGTCACCATGTAATACGCTATACCTAACACATTGTTGAAAGTGTCGTTAAACACCAATAAAACTGGTCACCATGTTATACGTTATACCTGACACATTATTGAAAGTGTCGTTAAACACCAATAAAACTGGTCACTGTATTATACCTGAAACATTGTTGAAAGTGTCGTTAAACACCAATAAAACTGGTCACCATCTTATACGTTATACCTGACACATTGTTGAAGGTGTCGTTAAACACCAATAAAACTGGTCACCATGTTATACACTATACCTGATACATTGTTGAAAGTGTCGTTAAACACCAATAAAACTGGTCACCATGTTATACGTTATACCTGACACATTTTTGAAAGTGTCGTTAAACACCAATTAAACTGGTCACCATGTTATACGTTATACCTGACACATTGTTGAAAGTGTTGTTAAACACCAATAAAACTGGTCACCATGTAATATGCTATAACTAACGCATTGTTGAAAGTGTCGTTAAACACCAATAAAACTGGTCACCATGTTATACATTATACCTGACACATTATTGAAAGTGTCGTTAAACACCAATAAAACTGGTCACTGCATTATACCTGACACATTGTTGAAAGTGTCGTTAAACACCAATAAAACTGGTCACCATGTTATACGTTATACCTGACACATTGTTGAAAGTGTCGTTAAACACCAATAAAACTGGTCACCATGTTATACACTATACCTGATACATTGTTGAAAATGTCGTTAAACACCAATAAAACTGGTCACCATGTTATACGTTATACCTGACACATTTTTGAAAGTGTCGTTAAACACCAATTAAACTGGTCACCATGTTATACGTTATACCTGACACATTGTTGAAAGTGTTGTGAAACACCAATAAAACTGGTCACCATGTAATATGCTATAAGTAACGCATTGTTGAAAGTGTCGTTAAACACCAATAAAACTGGTCACCATGTTATACACTATACCTGATACATTGTTGAAAGTGTCGTTAAACACCAATAAAACTGGTCACCATGTTATACGTTATACCTGACACATTTTTGAAAGTGTCGTTAAACACCAATTAAACTGGTCACCATGTTATACGTTATACCTGACACATTGTTGAAAGTGTTGTTAAACACCAATAAAACTGGTCACCATGTAATATGCTATAACTAACGCATTGTTGAAAGTGTCGTTAAACACCAATAAAACTGGTCACCATGTTATACATTATACCTGACACATTATTGAAAGTGTCGTTAAACACCAATAAAACTGGTCACTGTATTATACCTGACACATTGTTGAAAGTGTCGTTAAACACCAATAAAACTGGTCACCATGTTATACGTTATACCTGACACATTGTTGAAAGTGTCGTTAAACACCAATAAAACTGGTCACCATGTTCTACGTTATATCTGACACATTGTTGAAAAGTGTCATTAAACACCAATAAAACTGGTCACCATGTTATACAAAATGTACGTTATACCTGACACATTGTTGAAAAGTGTTACTAAACACCAATAAAACTTGTCACCATGTTATACGTTATACCTGACACATTGTTGAAAGTGTCGTTAAACACCAATAAAACTGGTCACCATGTAATACGCTATACCTAACACATTGTTGAAAGTGTCGTTAAACACCAATAAAACTGGTCACCATGTTATACGCTATACCTGACACATTATTGAAAGTGTCGTTAAACACCAATAAAACTGGTCACTGTATTATACCTGAAACATTGTTGAAAGTGTCGTTAAACACCAATAAAACTGGTCACCATGTTATACAAAATGTACGTTATACCTGACACATTGTTGAAAAGTGTTGCTAAACACCAATAAAACTTGTCACCATGTTATACGTTATACCTGACACATTGTTGAAAGTGTCGTTAAACACCAATAAAACTGGTCACCATGTAATACGCTATACCTAACACATTGTTGAAAGTGTCGTTAAACACCAATAAAACTGGTCACCATGTTATATGTTATACCTGACACATTATTGAAAGTGTCGTTAAACACCAATAAAACTGGTCACTGTATTATACCTGAAACATTGTTGAAAGTGTCGTTAAACACCAATAAAACTGGTCACCATCTTATACGTTATACCTGACACATTGTTGAAGGTGTCGCTAAACACCAATAAAACTGGTCACCATGTTATACACTATACCTGATACATTGTTGAAAGTGTCGTTAAACACCAATAAAACTGGTCACCATGTTATACGTTATACCTGACACATTTTTGAAAATGTCGTTAAACACCAATTAAACTGGTCACCATGTTATACGTTATACCTGACACATTGTTGAAAGTGTTGTTAAACACCAATAAAACTGGTCACCATGTAATATGCTATAAGTAACGCATTGTTGAAAGTGTCGTTAAACACCAATAAAACTGGTCACCATGTAATACGCTATACCTAACACATTGTTGAAAGTGTCGTTAAACACCAATAAAACTGGTCACCATGTTATACGCTATACCTGACACATTATTGAAAGTGTCGTTAAACACCAATAAAACTGGTCACTGTATTATACCTGAAACATTGTTGAAAGTGTCGTTAAACACCAATAAAACTGGTCACCATTTTATACAAAATGTACGTTATACCTGACACATTGTTGAAAAGTGTTGCTAAACACCAATAAAACTTGTCACCATGTTATACGTTATACGTGACACATTGTTGAAAGTGTCGTTAAACACCAATAAAACTGGTCACCATGTAATACGCTATACCTAACACATTGTTGAAAGTGTCGTTAAACACCAATAAAACTGGTCACCATGTTATACGTTATACCTGACACATTATTGAAAGTGTCGATAAACACCAATAAAACTGGTCACTGTATTATACCTGAAACATTGTTGAAAGTGTCGTTAAACACCAATAAAACTGGTCACCATGTTCTACGTTATATCTGACACATTGTTGAAAAGTGTCATTAAACACCAATAAAACTGGTCACCATGTTATACAAAATGTACGTTATACCTGACACATTGTTGAAAAGTGTTACTAAACACCAATAAAACTGGTCACCATGTTATACGTTATACCTGACACATTTTTGAAAGTGTCGTTAAACACCAATTAAACTGGTCACCATGTTATACGTTATACCTGACACATTGTTGAAAGTGTTGTTAAACACCAATAAAACTTGTCACCATGTAATATGTTATTACTAAGGCATTGTTGAAAGTGTCGTTAAACACCAATAAAACTGGTCACCATGTTATACATTATACCTGACACATTATTGAAAGTGTCGTTAAACACCAATAAAACTGGTCACTGTATTATACCTGACACATTGTTGAAAGTGTCGTTAAACACCAATAAAACTGGTCACCATGTTATACGTTATACCTGACACATTGTTGAAAGTGTCGTTAAACACCAATAAAACTGGTCACCATGTTATACACTATACCTGATACATTGTTGAAAGTGTCGTTAAACACCAATAAAACTGGTCACCATGTTATACGTTATACCTGACACATTTTTGAAAGTGTCGTTAAACACCAATTAAACTGGTCACCATGTTATACGTTATACCTGACACATTGTTGAAAGTGTTGTGAAACACCAATAAAACTGGTCACCATGTAATATGCTATAAGTAACGCATTGTTAAAAGTGTCGTTAAACACCAATAAAACTGGTCACCATCTTATACATTATACCTGACACATTATTGAAAGTGTCGTTAAACACCAATAAAACTGGTCACTGTATTATACCTGACACATTGTTGAAAGTGTCGTTAAACACCAATAAAACTGGTCACCATGTTATATGCTATACCTGATACATTGTTGAAAGTGTCGTTAAACACCAATAAAACTGGTCACCATGTTATACGTTATACCTGACACATTGTTGAAAAAGTCGTTAAACACGAATAAAACTGGTCACCATGTTCTACGTTATATCTGACACATTGTTGAAAAGTGTCGTTAAACACCAATAAAACTGGTCACCATGTTATACAAAATGTACGCTATACCTGATACATTGTTGAAAGTGTCGTTAAACACCAATAAAACTGGTCACCATGTTATACGTTATACCTGACACATTTTTGAAAGTGTCGTTAAACACCAATTAAACTGGTCACCATGTTATACGTTATACATGACACATTGTTGAAAGTGTTCTGAAACACCAATAAAACTGGTCACCATGTAATATGCTATAAGTAACGCATTGTTGAAAGTGTCGTTAAACACCAATAAAACTGGTCACCATGTAATATGCTATAAGTAACGCATTGTTAAAAGTGTCGTTAAACACCAATAAAACTGGTCACCATGTTATACATTATACCTGATACATTGTTGAAAGTGTCGTTTAACACCAATAAAACTGGTCACCATGTTATACGTTATACCTGACACATTTTTGAAAGTGTCGCTAAACACCAATTAATCTGGTCACCATGTTATACACTATACCTGATACATTGTTGAAAGTGTCGTTAAACACCAATAAAACTGGTCACCATGTTATACGTTATACCTGACACATTTTTGAAAGTGTCGTTAAACACCAATTAAACTGGTCACCATGTTATATGTTATACCTGACACATTGTTGAAAGTGTTGTGAAACACCAATAAAACTGGTCACCATGTAATATGCTATAAGTAATGCATTGTTGAAAGTGTTGTTAAACACCAATAAAACTGGTCACCATCTTATACATTATACCTGACACATTATTGAAAGTGTCGTTAAACACCAATAAAACTGGTCACTGTATTATACCTGACACATTGTTGAAAGTGTCGTTAAACACCAATAAAACTGGTCACCATGTTATACGTTATACCTGACACATTGTTGAAAGTGTCGTTAAACACCAATAAAACTGGTCACCATGTTATACGCTATACCTGATACATTGTTGAAAGTGTCGTTAAACACCAATAAAACTGGTCATCATGTTATACGTTATACCTGACACATTGTTGAAAAAGTCGTTAAACACGAATAAAACTGGTCACCATGTTCTACGTTATATCTGACACATTGTTGAAAAGTGTCATTAAACACCAATAAAACTGGTCACCATGTTATACAAAATGTACGTTATACCTGACACATTGTTGAAAAGTGTTGCTAAACACCAATAAAACTTGTCACCATGTTATACGTTATACCTGACACATTGTTGAAAGTGTCGTTAAACACCAATAAAACTGGTCACCATGTAATACGCTATGCCTAACACATTGTTGAAAGTGTCGTTAAACACCAATAAAACTGGTCACCATGTTATACAAAATGTACGTTATACCTGACACATTGTTGAAAAGTGTTGCTAAACACCAATAAAACTTGTCACCATGTTATACGTTATACCTGACACATTGTTGAAAGTGTCGTTAAACACCAATAAAACTGGTCACCATGTAATACGCTATACCTAACACATTGTTGAAAGTGTCGTTAAACACCAATAAAACTGGTCACCATGTTATACGTTATACCTGACACATTATTGAAAGTGTCGTTAAACACCAATAAAACTGGTCACTGTATTATACCTGAAACATTGTTGAAAGTGTCGTTAAACACCAATAAAACTGGTCACCATCTTATACGTTATACCTGACACATTGTTGAAGGTGTCGCTAAACACCAATAAAACTGGTCACCATGTTATACACTATACCTGATACATTGTTGAAAGTGTCGTTAAACACCAATAAAACTGGTCACCATGTTATACGTTATACCTGACACATTTTTGAAAATGTCGTTAAACACCAATTAAACTGGTCACCATGTTATACGCTATACCTGACACATTGTTGAAAGTGTTGTTAAACACCAATAAAACTGGTCACCATGTAATATGCTATAACTAACGCATTGTTGAAAGTGTCGTTAAACACCAATAAAACTGGTCACCATGTAATACGCTATACCTAACACATTGTTGAAAGTGTCGTTAAACACCAATAAAACTGGTCACCATGTTATACGCTATACCTGACACATTATTGAAAGTGTCGTTAAACACCAATAAAACTGGTCACTGTATTATACCTGAAACATTGTTGAAAGTGTCGTTAAACACCAATAAAACTGGTCACCATTTTATACAAAATGTACGTTATACCTGACACATTGTTGAAAAGTGTTGCTAAACACCAATAAAACTTGTCACCATGTTATACGTTATATCTGACACATTGTTGAAAGTGTCGTTAAACACCAATAAAACTGGTCACCATGTAATACGCTATACCTAACACATTGTTGAAAGTGTCGTTAAACACCAATAAAACTGGTCACCATGTTATACGTTATACCTGACACATTATTGAAAGTGTCGATAAACACCAATAAAACTGGTCACTGTATTATACCTGAAACATTGTTGAAAGTGTCGTTAAACACCAATAAAACTGGTCACCATCTTATACGTTATACCTGACACATTGTTTAAGGTGTTGTTAAACACCAATAAAACTGGTCACCATGTTATACACTATACCTGATACATTTTTGAAAGTGTCATTAAACACCAATAAAACTGGTCACCATGTTATACGTTATACCTGACACATTTTTGAAAGTGTCGTTAAACACCAATTAAACTGGTCACCATGTTATACGTTATACCTGACACATTGTTGAAAGTGTTGTTAAACACCAATAAAACTTGTCACCATGTAATATGCTATTACTAAGGCATTGTTGAAAGTGTCGTTAAACACCAATAAAACTGGTCACCATGTTATACATTATACCTGACACATTATTGAAAGTGTCGTTAAACACCAATAAAACTGGTCACTGTATTATACCTGACACATTGTTGAAAGTGTCGTTAAACACCAATAAAACTGGTCACCATGTTATACGTTATACCTGACACATTGTTGAAAGTGTCGTTAAACACCAATAAAACTGGTCACCATGTTATACACTATACCTGATACATTGTTGAAAGTGTCGTTAAACACCAATAAAACTGGTCACCATGTTATACGTTATACCTGACACATTTTTGAAAGTGTCGTTAAACACCAATTAAACTGGTCACCATGTTATACGTTATACCTGACACATTGTTGAAAGTGTTGTGAAACACCAATAAAACTGGTCACCATGTAATATGCTATAAGTAACGCATTGTTAAAAGTGTCGTTAAACACCAATAAAACTGGTCACCATCTTATACATTATACCTGACACATTATTGAAAGTGTCGTTAAACACCAATAAAACTGGTCACTGTATTATACCTGACACATTGTTGAAAGTGTCGTTAAACACCAATAAAACTGGTCACCATGTTATATGCTATACCTGATACATTGTTGAAAGTGTCGTTAAACACCAATAAAACTGGTCACCATGTTATACGTTATACCTGACACATTGTTGAAAAAGTCGTTAAACACGAATAAAACTGGTCACCATGTTCTACGTTATATCTGACACATTGTTGAAAAGTGTCGTTAAACACCAATAAAACTGGTCACCATGTTATACAAAATGTACGCTATACCTGATACATTGTTGAAAGTGTCGTTAAACACCAATAAAACTGGTCACCATGTTATACGTTATACCTGACACATTTTTGAAAGTGTCGTTAAACACCAATTAAACTGGTCACCATGTTATACGTTATACATGACACATTGTTGAAAGTGTTCTGAAACACCAATAAAACTGGTCACCATGTAATATGCTATAAGTAACGCATTGTTGAAAGTGTCGTTAAACACCAATAAAACTGGTCACCATGTAATATGCTATAAGTAACGCATTGTTAAAAGTGTCGTTAAACACCAATAAAACTGGTCACCATGTTATACATTATACCTGATACATTGTTGAAAGTGTCGTTTAACACCAATAAAACTGGTCACCATGTTATACGTTATACCTGACACATTTTTGAAAGTGTCGCTAAACACCAATTAATCTGGTCACCATGTTATACACTATACCTGATACATTGTTGAAAGTGTCGTTAAACACCAATAAAACTGGTCACCATGTAATATGCTATAAGTAATGCATTGTTGAAAGTGTTGTTAAACACCAATAAAACTGGTCACCATCTTATACATTATACCTGACACATTATTGAAAGTGTCGTTAAACACCAATAAAACTGGTCACTGTATTATACCTGACACATTGTTGAAAGTGTCGTTAAACACCAATAAAACTGGTCACCATGTTATACGTTATACCTGACACATTGTTGAAAGTGTCGTTAAACACCAATAAAACTGGTCACCATGTTATACGCTATACCTGATACATTGTTGAAAGTGTCGTTAAACACCAATAAAACTGGTCATCATGTTATACGTTATACCTGACACATTGTTGAAAAAGTCGTTAAACACGAATAAAACTGGTCACCATGTTCTACGTTATATCTGACACATTGTTGAAAAGTGTCATTAAACACCAATAAAACTGGTCACCATGTTATACAAAATGTACGTTATACCTGACACATTGTTGAAAAGTGTTGCTAAACACCAATAAAACTTGTCACCATGTTATACGTTATACCTGACACATTGTTGAAAGTGTCGTTAAACACCAATAAAACTGGTCACCATGTAATACGCTATGCCTAACACATTGTTGAAAGTGTCGTTAAACACCAAAAAAACTGGTCACCATGTTATACGTTATACCTGACACATTATTGAAAGTGTCGTTAAACACCAATAAAACTGGTCACTGTATTATACCTGAAACATTGTTGAAAGTGTCGTTAAACACCAATAAAACTGGTCACCATGTTATACAAAATGTACGTTATACCTGACACATTGTTGAAAAGTGTTGCTAAACACCAATAAAACTTGTCACCATGTAATACGTTATACCTGACACATTGTTGAAAGTGTCGTTAAACACCAATAAAACTGGTCACCATGTTATACGTTATACCTGACACATTATTGAAAGTGTCGTTAAACACCAATAAAACTGGTCACTGTATTATACCTGAAACATTGTTGAAAGTGTCGTTAAACACCAATAAAACTGGTCACCATGTTATACAAAATGTACGCTATACCTGACACATTGTTGAAAAGTGTTGCTAAACACCAATAAAACTTGTCACCATGTTATACGTTATACCTGACACATTGTTGAAAGTGTCGTTAAACACCAATAAAACTGGTCACCATGTAATACGCTATACCTAACACATTGTTGAAAGTGTCGTTAAACACCAATAAAACTGGTCACCATGTTATACATTATACCTGACACATTATTGAAAGTGTCGTTAAACACCAATAAAACTGGTCACTGTATTATACCTGAAACATTGTTGAAAGTGTCGTTAAACACCAATAAAACTGGTCACCATGTTATATGTTATACCTGACACATTGTTGAAAGTGTCGTTAAACACCAATAAAACTGGTCACCATATTATACACTATACCTGATACATTGTTGAAAGTGTCGTTAAACACCAATAAAACTGGTCACCATGTTATACGTTATACCTGACACATTTTTGAAAGTGTCGCTAAACACCAATTAATCTGGTCACCATGTTATAAACTATACCTGATACATTGTTGAAAGTGTCGTTAAACACCAATAAAACTGGTCACCATGTTATACGTTATACCTGACACATTTTTTAAAGTGTCGTTAAACACCAATTAAACTGGTCACCATGTTATATGTTATACCTGACACATTGTTGAAAGTGTTGTGAAACACCAATAAAACTGGTCACCATGTAATATGCTAAAAGTAACGCAATGTTGAAAGTGTCGTTAAACACCAATAAAACTGGTCACCATGTTATACGTTATACCTGACACATTGTTGAAAGTGTCGTTAAACACCAATAAAACTGGTCACCATGTTATACGCTATACCTGATACATTGTTGAAAGTGTCGTTAAACACCAATAAAACTGGTCATCATGTTATACGTTATACCTGACACATTATTGAAAGTGTCGTTAAACACCAATAAAACTGGTCACTGTATTATACCTGAAACATTGTTGAAAGTGTCGTTAAACACCAATAAAACTGGTCACCATGTTATACAAAATGTACGCTATACCTGACACATTGTTGAAAAGTGTTGCTAAACACCAATAAAACTTGTCACCATGTTATACGTTATACCTGACACATTGTTGAAAGTGTCGTTAAACACCAATAAAACTGGTCACCATGTAATACGCTATACCTAACACATTGTTGAAAGTGTCGTTAAACACCAATAAAACTGGTCACCATGTTATACATTATACCTGACACATTATTGAAAGTGTCGTTAAACACCAATAAAACTGGTCACTGTATTATACCTGAAACATTGTTGAAAGTGTCGTTAAACACCAATAAAACTGGTCACCATGTGATACGTTATACCTGACACATTGTTGAAAGTGTCGTTAAACACCAATAAAACTGGTCACCATATTATACACTATACCTGATACATTGTTGAAAGTGTCGTTAAACACCAATAAAACTGGTCACCATGTTATACGTTATACCTGACACATTTTTGAAAGTGTCGCTAAACACCAATTAATCTGGTCACCATGTTATACACTATACCTGATACATTGTTGAAAGTGTCGTTAAACACCAATAAAACTGGTCACCATGTTATACGTTATACCTGACACATTTTTTAAAGTGTCGTTAAACACCAATTAAACTGGTCACCATGTTATATGTTATACCTGACACATTGTTGAAAGTGTTGTGAAACACCAATAAAACTGGTCACCATGTAATATGCTATAAGTAACGCATTGTTGAAAGTGTCGTTAAACACCAATAAAACTGGTCACCATGTTATACATTATACCTGACACATTATTGAAAGTGTCGTTAAACACCAATAAAACTGGTCACTGTATTATACCTGACACATTGTTGAAAGTGTCGTTAAACACCAATAAAACTGGTCACCATGTTATACGTTATACCTGACACATTGTTGAAAGTGTCGTTAAACACCAATAAAACTGGTCTCCATGTTATACGCTATACCTGATACATTGTTGAAAGTGTCGTTAAACACCAATAAAACTGGTCACCATGTTATACGTTATACCTGACACATTGTTGAAAAAGTCGTTAAACACGAATAAAACTGGTCACCATGTTCTACGCTATATCTGACACATTGTTGAAAAGTGTCGTTAAACACCAATAAAACTGGTCACCATGTTATACAAAATGTACGTTATACCTGACACATTGTTGAAAAGTGTTGCTAAATACCAATAAAACTTGTCACCATGTTATACGTTATACCTGACACATTGTTGAAAGTGTCGTTAAACACCAATAAAACTGGTCAGCATGTAATACGCTATACCTAACACATTGTTGAAAGTGTCGTTAAACACCAATAAAACTGGTCACCATGTTCTACGTTATACCTGACACATTATTGAAAGTGTCGTTAAACACCAATAAAACTGGTCACTGTATTATACCTGAAACATTGTTGAAAGTGTCGTTAAACACCAATAAAACTGGTCACCATGTTATACAAAATGTACGTTATACCTGACACATTGTTGAAAAGTGTTGCTAAACACCAATAAAACTTGTCACCATGTTATACGTTATACCTGACACATTGTTGAAAGTGTCGTTAAACACCAATAAAACTGGTCACCATGTTATACGTTATACCTGACACATTATTGAAAGTGTCGTTAAACACCAATAAAACTGGTCACTGTATTATACCTGAAACTTTGTTGAAAGTGTCGTTAAACACCAATAAAACTGGCACCATGTTATACGTTATACCTGACACATTGTTGAAAGTGTCGTTAAACACCAATAAAACTGGTCACCATGTTATACACTATACCTGATACATTGTTGAAAGTGTCGATAAACACGAATTAAACTGGTCACCATGTTATACACTATACCTGATACATTGTTGAAAGTGTCGTTAAAAACCAATAAAACTGGTCACCATGTTATACGTTATACCTGACACATTTTTGAAAGTGTCGTTAAACACCAATTAAACTGGTCACCATGTTATACGTTATACCTGACACATTTTTGAAAGTGTCGATAAACACCAATTAAACTGGTCACCATGTTATACACTATACCTGATACATTGTTGAAAGTGTCGTTAAAAACCAATAAAACTGGTCACCATGTTATACGTTATACCTGACACATTTTTGAAAGTGTCGTTAAACACCAATTAAACTGGTCACCATGTTATACGTTATACCTGACACATTGTTGAAAGTGTTGTGAAACACCAATAAAACTGGTCACCATGTTATACGTTATACCTGACACATTGTTGAAAGTGTCGTTAAACACCAATAAAACTGGTCACCATGTTATACGCTATACCTGATACATTGTTGAAAGTGTCGTTAAACACCAATAAAACTGGTCATCATGTTATACGTTATACCTGACACATTGTTGAAAAAGTCGTTAAACACGAATAAAACTGGTCACCATGTTCTACGTTATATCTGACACATTGTTCAAAAGTGTCATTAAACACCAATAAAACTGGTCACCATGTTATACAAAATGTACGTTATACCTGTCACATTGTTGAAAAGTGTTGCTAAACACCAATAAAACTTGTCACCATGTTATACGTTATACCTGACACATTGTTGAAAGTGTCGTTAAACACCAATAAAACTGGTCACCATGTAATACGCTATGCCTAACACATTGTTGAAAGTGTCGTTAAACACCAATAAAACTGGTCACCATGTTATACGTTATACCTGACACATTATTGAAAGTGTCGTTAAACACCAATAAAACTGGTCACTGTATTATACCTGACACATTGTTGAAAGTGTCGTTAAACACCAATAAAACTGGTCACCATGTTATACGTTATACCTGACACATTGTTGAAAGTGTCGTTAAACACCAATAAAACTGGTCTCCATGTTATACGCTATACCTGATACATTGTTGAAAGTGTCGTTAAACACCAATAAAACTGGTCACCATGTTATACGTTATACCTGACACATTGTTGAAAAAGTCGTTAAACACGAATAAAACTGGTCACCATGTTCTACGCTATATCTGACACATTGTTGAAAAGTGTCGTTAAACACCAATAAAACTGGTCACCATGTTATACAAAATGTACGTTATACCTGACACATTGTTGAAAAGTGTTGCTAAATACCAATAAAACTTGTCACCATGTTATACGTTATACCTGACACATTGTTGAAAGTGTCGTTAAACACCAATAAAACTGGTCAGCATGTAATACGCTATACCTAACACATTGTTGAAAGTGTCGTTAAACACCAATAAAACTGGTCACCATGTTCTACGTTATACCTGACACATTATTGAAAGTGTCGTTAAACACCAATAAAACTGGTCACTGTATTATACCTGAAACATTGTTGAAAGTGTCGTTAAACACCAATAAAACTGGTCACCATGTTATACAAAATGTACGTTATACCTGACACATTGTTGAAAAGTGTTGCTAAACACCAATAAAACTTGTCACCATGTTATACGTTATACCTGACACATTGTTGAAAGTGTCGTTAAACACCAATAAAACTGGTCACCATGTTATACGTTATACCTGACACATTATTGAAAGTGTCGTTAAACACCAATAAAACTGGTCACTGTATTATACCTGAAACTTTGTTGAAAGTGTCGTTAAACACCAATAAAACTGGCACCATGTTATACGTTATACCTGACACATTGTTGAAAGTGTCGTTAAACACCAATAAAACTGGTCACCATGTTATACACTATACCTGATACATTGTTGAAAGTGTCGATAAACACGAATTAAACTGGTCACCATGTTATACACTATACCTGATACATTGTTGAAAGTGTCGTTAAAAACCAATAAAACTGGTCACCATGTTATACGTTATACCTGACACATTTTTGAAAGTGTCGTTAAACACCAATTAAACTGGTCACCATGTTATACGTTATACCTGACACATTTTTGAAAGTGTCGATAAACACCAATTAAACTGGTCACCATGTTATACACTATACCTGATACATTGTTGAAAGTGTCGTTAAAAACCAATAAAACTGGTCACCATGTTATACGTTATACCTGACACATTTTTGAAAGTGTCGTTAAACACCAATTAAACTGGTCACCATGTTATACGTTATACCTGACACATTGTTGAAAGTGTTGTGAAACACCAATAAAACTGGTCACCATGTTATACGTTATACCTGACACATTGTTGAAAGTGTCGTTAAACACCAATAAAACTGGTCACCATGTTATACGCTATACCTGATACATTGTTGAAAGTGTCGTTAAACACCAATAAAACTGGTCATCATGTTATACGTTATACCTGACACATTGTTGAAAAAGTCGTTAAACACGAATAAAACTGGTCACCATGTTCTACGTTATATCTGACACATTGTTCAAAAGTGTCATTAAACACCAATAAAACTGGTCACCATGTTATACAAAATGTACGTTATACCTGTCACATTGTTGAAAAGTGTTGCTAAACACCAATAAAACTTGTCACCATGTTATACGTTATACCTGACACATTGTTGAAAGTGTCGTTAAACACCAATAAAACTGGTCACCATGTAATACGCTATGCCTAACACATTGTTGAAAGTGTCGTTAAACACCAATAAAACTGGTCACCATGTTATACGTTATACCTGACACATTATTGAAAGTGTCGTTAAACACCAATAAAACTGGTCACTGTATTATACCTGAAACATTGTTGAAAGTGTCGTTAAACACCAATAAAACTGGTCACCATGTTATACAAAATATACGTTATACCTGACACATTGTTGAAAAGTGTTGCTAAACACCAATAAAACTTGTCACCATGTTATACGTTATACCTGACACATTGTTGAAAGTGTCGTTAAACACCAATAAAACTGGTCACCATGTTATACGTTATACCTGACACATTATTGAAAGTGTCGTTAAACACCAATAAAACTGGTCACTGTATTATACCTGAAACATTGTTGAAAGTGTCGTTAAACACCAATAAAACTGGTCACCATGTTATACAAAATGTACGCTATACCTGACACATTGTTGAAAAGTGTTGCTAAACACCAATAAAACTTGTCACCATGTTATACGTTATACCTGACACATTGTTGAAAGTGTCGTTAAACACCAATAAAACTGGTCACCATGTAATACGCTATACCTAACACATTGTTGAAAGTGTCGTTAAACACCAATAAAACTGGTCACCATGTTATACATTATACCTGACACATTATTGAAAGTGTCGTTAAACACCAATAAAACTGGTCACTGTATTATACCTGAAACATTGTTGAAAGTGTCGTTAAACACCAATAAAACTGGTCACCATGTTATATGTTATACCTGACACATTGTTGAAAGTGTCGTTAAACACCAATAAAACTGGTCACCATATTATACACTATACCTGATACATTGTTGAAAGTGTCGTTAAACACCAATAAAACTGGTCACCATGTTATACGTTATACCTGACACATTTTTGAAAGTGTCGCTAAACACCAATTAATCTGGTCACCATGTTATAAACTATACCTGATACATTGTTGAAAGTGTCGTTAAACACCAATAAAACTGGTCACCATGTTATACGTTATACCTGACACATTTTTTAAAGTGTCGTTAAACACCAATTAAACTGGTCACCATGTTATATGTTATACCTGACACATTGTTGAAAGTGTTGTGAAACACCAATAAAACTGGTCACCATGTAATATGCTATAAGTAACGCATTGTTGAAAGTGTCGTTAAACACCAATAAAACTGGTCAACATGTTATACGTTATACCTGACACATTGTTGAAAGTGTCGTTAAACACCAATAAAACTGGTCACCATGTTATACGCTATACCTGATACATTGTTGAAAGTGTCGTTAAACACCAATAAAACTGGTCATCATGTTATACGTTATACCTGACACATTATTGAAAGTGTCGTTAAACACCAATAAAACTGGTCACTGTATTATACCTGAAACATTGTTGAAAGTGTCGTTAAACACCAATAAAACTGGTCACCATGTTATACAAAATGTACGCTATACCTGACACATTGTTGAAAAGTGTTGCTAAACACCAATAAAACTTGTCACCATGTTATACGTTATACCTGACACATTGTTGAAAGTGTTGTTAAACACCAATAAAACTGGTCACCATGTAATACGCTATACCTAACACATTGTTGAAAGTGTCGTTAAACACCAATAAAACTGGTCACCATGTTATACATTATACCTGACACATTATTGAAAGTGTCGTTAAACACCAATAAAACTGGTCACTGTATTATACCTGAAACATTGTTGAAAGTGTCGTTAAACACCAATAAAACTGGTCACCATGTTATACGTTATACCTGACACATTGTTGAAAGTGTCGTTAAACACCAATAAAACTGGTCACCATATTATACACTATACCTGATACATTGTTGAAAGTGTCGTTAAACACCAATAAAACTGGTCACCATGTTATACGTTATACCTGACACATTTTTGAAAGTGTCGCTAAACACCAATTAATCTGGTCACCATGTTATACACTATACCTGATACATTGTTGAAAGTGTCGTTAAACACCAATAAAACTGGTCAACATGTTATACGTTATACCTGACACATTTTTTAAAGTGTCGTTAAACACCAATTAAACTGGTCACCATGTTATATGTTATACCTGACACATTGTTGAAAGTGTTGTGAAACACCAATAAAACTGGTCACCATGTAATATGCTATAAGTAACGCATTGTTGAAAGTGTCGTTAAACACCAATAAAACTGGTCACCATGTAATACATTATACCTGACACATTATTGAAAGTGTCGTTAAACACCAATAAAACTGGTCACTGTATTATACCTGACACATTGTTGAAAGTGTCGTTAAACACCAATAAAACTGGTCACCATGTTATACGTTATACCTGACACATTGTTGAAAGTGTCGTTAAACACCAATAAAACTGGTCTCCATGTTATACGCTATACCTGATACATTGTTGAAAGTGTCGTTAAACACCAATAAAACTGGTCACCATGTTATACGTTATACCTGACACATTGTTGAAAAAGTCGTTAAACACCAATAAAACTGGTCACCATGTTCTACGCTATATCTGACACATTGTTGAAAAGTGTCGTTAAACACCAATAAAACTGGTCACCATGTTATACAAAATGTACGTTATACCTGACACATTGTTGAAAAGTGTTGCTAAACACCAATAAAACTTGTCACCATGTTATACGTTATACCTGACACATTGTTGAAAGTGTCGTTAAACACCAATAAAACTGGTCACCATGTAATACGCTATACCTAACACATTGTTGAAAGTGTCGTTAAACACCAATAAAACTGGTCACCATGTTCTACGTTATACCTGACACATTATTGAAAGTGTCGTTAAACACCAATAAAACTGGTCACTGTATTATACCTGAAACATTGTTGAAAGTGTCGTTAAACACCAATAAAACTGGTCACCATGTTATACAAAATGTACGTTATACCTGACACATTGTTGAAAAGTGTTGCTAAACACCAATAAAACTTGTCACCATGTTATACGTTATACCTGACACATTGTTGAAAGTGTCGTTAAACACCAATAAAACTGGTCACCATGTTATACGTTATACCTGACACATTATTGAAAGTGTCGTTAAACACCAATAAAACTGGTCACTGTATTATACCTGAAACTTTGTTGAAAGTGTCGTTAAACACCAATAAAACTGGCACCATGTTATACGTTATACCTGACACATTGTTGAAAGTGTCGTTAAACACCAATAAAACTGGTCACCATGTTATACACTATACCTGATACATTGTTGAAAGTGTCGATAAACACGAATTAAACTGGTCACCATGTTATACACTATACCTGATACATTGTTGAAAGTGTCGTTAAAAACCAATAAAACTGGTCACCATGTTATACGTTATACCTGACACATTTTTGAAAGTGTCGTTAAACACCAATTAAACTGGTCACCATGTTATACGTTATACCTGACACATTTTTGAAAGTGTCGATAAACACCAATTAAACTGGTCACCATGTTATACACTATACCTGATACATTGTTGAAAGTGTCGTTAAAAACCAATAAAACTGGTCACCATGTTATACGTTATACCTGACACATTTTTGAAAGTGTCGTTAAACACCAATTAAACTGGTCACCATGTTATACGTTATACCTGACACATTGTTGAAAGTGTTGTGAAACACCAATAAAACTGGTCACCATGTTATACGTTATACCTGACACATTGTTGAAAGTGTCGTTAAACACCAATAAAACTGGTCACCATGTTATACGTTATACCTGACACATTTTTGAAAGTGTCGATAAACACCAATTAAACTGGTCACCATGTTATACACTATACCTGATATATTGTTGAAAGTGTCGTTAAAAACCAATAAAACTGGTCACCATGTTATACGTTATACCTGACACATTTTTGAAAGTGTCGTTAAACACCAATTAAACTGGTCACCATGTTATACGTTATACCTGACACATTGTTGAAAGTGTTGTGAAACACCAATAAAACTGGTCACCATGTAATATGCTGTAAGTAACGCATTGTTGAAAGTGTCGTTAAACACCAATAAAACTGGTCACCATGTTATACATTATACCTGACACATTATTGAAAGTGTCGTTAAACACCAATAAAACTGGTCACTGTATTATACCTGACACATTGTTGAAAGTGTCGTTAAACACCCATAAAACTGGTCACCATGTTATACGTTATACCTGACACATTGTTGAAAGTGTCGTTAAACACCAATAAAACTGGTCACCATGTTATACGCTATACCTGATACATTGTTGAAAGTGTCGTTAAACACCAATAAAACTGGTCACCATGTTATACGTTATACCTGACACATTGTTGAAAAAGTCGTTAAACACGAATAAAACTGGTCACCATGTTCTACGTTATATCTGACACATTGTTGAAAAGTGTCGTTAAACACCAATAAAACTGGTCACCATGTTATACAAAATGTACGTTATACCTGACACATTGTTGAAAAGTGTTGCTAAACACCAATAAAACTTGTCACCATGTTATACGTTATACCTGACACATTGTTGAAAGTGTCATTAAACACCCATAAAACTGGTCACCATGTAATACGCTATGCCTAACACATTGTTGAAAGTGTCGTTAAACACCAATAAAACTGGTCACCATGTTATACGTTATACCTGACACATTATTGAAAGTGTCGTTAAACACCAATAAAACTGGTCACTGTATTATACCTGAAACATTGTTGAAAGTGTCGTTAAACACCAATAAAACTGGTCACCATGTTATACAAAATGTACGTTATACCTGACACATTGTTGAAAAGTTTTGCTAAACACCAATAAAACTTGTCACCATGTTATACGTTATACCTGACACATTGTTGAAAGTGTCGTTAAACACCAATAAAACTGGTCACCATGTTATACGTTATACCTGACACATTATTGAAAGTGTCGTTAAACACCAATAAAACTGGTCACTGTATTATACCTGAAACATTGTTGAAAGTGTCGTTAAACACCAATAAAACTGGTCACCATGTTATACAAAATGTACGCTATACCTGACACATTGTTGAAAAGTGTTGCTAAACACCAATAAAACTTGTCACCATGTTATACGTTATACCTGACACATTGTTGAAAGTGTCGTTAAACACCAATAAAACTGGTCACCATGTAATACGCTATACCTAACACATTGTTGAAAGTGTCGTTAAACACCAATAAAACTGGTCACCATGTTATACATTATACCTGACACATTATTGAAAGTGTCGTTAAACACCAATAAAACTGGTCACTGTATTATACCTGAAACATTGTTGAAAGTGTCGTTAAACACCAATAAAACTGGTCACCATGTTATACGTTATACCTGACACATTGTTGAAAGTGTCGTTAAACACCAATAAAACTGGTCACCATATTATACACTATACCTGATACATTGTTGAAAGTGTCGTTAAACAGCAATAAAACTGGTCACCATGTTATACGTTATACCTGACACATTTTTGAAAGTGTCGCTAAACACCAATTAATCTGGTCACCATGTTATACACTATACCTGATACATTGTTGAAAGTGTCGTTAAACACCAATAAAACTGGTCATCATGTTATACGTTATACCTGACACATTTTTGAAAGTGTCGTTAAACACCAATTAAACTGGTCACCATGTTATATGTTATACCTGACACATTGTTGAAAGTGTTGTGAAACACCAATAAAACTGGTCACCATGTAATATGCTATAAGTAACGCATTGTTGAAAGTGTTGTTAAACACCAATAAAACTGGTCACCATGTTATACGTTATACCTGACACATTGTTGAAAAAGTCGTTAAACACGAATAAAACTGGTCACCATGTTCTACGCTATATCTGACACATTGTTGAAAAGTGTCGTTAAACACCAATAAAACTGATCACCATGTTATACAAAATGTACGTTATACCTGACACATTGTTGAAAAGTGTTGCTAAACACCAATAAAACTTGTCACCATGTTATACGTTATACCTGACACATTGTTGAAAGTGTCGTTAAACACCAATAAAACTGGTCACCATGTAATACGCTATACCTAACACATTGTTGAAAGTGTCGTTAAACACCAATAAAACTGGTCACCATGTTATACGTTATACCTGACACATTATTGAAAGTGTCGTTAAACACCAATAAAACTGGTCACTGTATTATACCTGAAACATTGTTGAAAGTGTCGTTAAACACCAATAAAACTGGTCACCATGTTATACAAAATGTACGTTATACCTGACACATTGTTGAAAAGTGTTGCTAAACACCAATAAAACTGGTCACCATGTTATACGTTATACCTGACACATTATTGAAAGTGTCGTTAAACACCAATAAAACTGGTCACTGTATTATACCTGAAACTTTGTTGAAAGTGTCGTTAAACACCAATAAAACTGGTCACCATGTTATACGTTATACCTGACACATTGTTGAAAGTGTCGTTAAACACCAATAAAACTGGTCACCATGTTATACACTATACCTGATACATTGTTGAAAGTGTCGATAAACACGAATTAAACTGGTCACCATGTTATACACTATACCTGATACATTGTTGAAAGTGTCGTTAAAAACCAATAAAACTGGTCACCATGTTATACGTTATACCTGACACATTTTTGAAAGTGTCGTTAAACACCAATTAAACTGGTCACCATGTTATACGTTATACCTGACACATTGTTGAAAGTGTTGTGAAACACCAATAAAACTGGTCACCATGTTATACGTTATACCTGACACATTGTTGAAAGTGTCGTTAAACACCAATAAAACTGGTCACCATGTTATACGTTATACCTGACACATTTTTGAAAGTGTCGATAAACACCAATTAAACTGGTCACCATGTTATACACTATACCTGATATATTGTTGAAAGTGTTGTTAAAAACCAATAAAACTGGTCACCATGTTATACGTTATACCTGACACATTTTTGAAAGTGTCGTTAAACACCAATTAAACTGGTCACCATGTTATACGTTATACCTGACACATTGTTGAAAGTGTTGTGAAACACCAATAAAACTGGTCACCATGTAATATGCTATAAGTAACGCATTGTTGAAAGTGTCGTTAAACACCAATAAAACTGGTCACCATGTTATACATTATACCTGACACATTATTGAAAGTGTCGTTAAACACCAATAAAACTGGTCACTGTATTATACCTGACACATTGTTGAAAGTGTCGTTAAACACCCATAAAACTGGTCACCATGTTATACATTATACCTGACACATTGTTGAAAGTGTCGTTAAACACCAATAAAACTGGTCACCATGTTATACGCTATACCTGATACATTGTTGAAAGTGTCGTTAAACACCAATAAAACTGGTCACCATGTTATACGTTATACCTGACACATTGTTGAAAAAGTCGTTAAACACGAATAAAACTGGTCACCATGTTCTACGTTATATCTAACACATTGTTGAAAAGTGTCGTTAAACACCAATAAAACTGGTCACCATGTTATACAAAATGTACGTTATACCTGACACATTGTTGAAAAGTGTTGCTAAACACCAATAAAACTGGTCACCATGTTATACATTATACCTGACACATTATTGAAAGTGTCGTTAAACACCAATAAAACTGGTCACTGTATTATACCTGAAACATTGTTGAAAGTGTCGTTAAACACCAATAAAACTGGTCACCATGTTCTACGCTATATCTGACACATTGTTGAAAAGTGTCGTTAAACACCAATAAAACTGGTCACCATGTTATACAAAATGTACGTTATACCTGACACATTGTTGAAAAGTGTTGCTAAACACCAATAAAACTTGTCACCATGTTATACGTTATACCTGACACATTGTTGAAAGTGTCGTTAAACACCAATAAAACTGGTCACCATGTAATACGCTATACCTAACACATTGTTGAAAGTGTCGTTAAACACCAATAAAACTTGTCACCATGTAATACGTTATACCTGACACATTGTTGAAAGTGTCGTTAAACACCAATAAAACTGGTCACCATGTTATACGTTATACCTGACACATTATTGAAAGTGTCGTTAAACACCAATAAAACTGGTCACTGTATTATACCTGAAACTTTGTTGAAAGTGTCGTTAAACACCAATAAAACTGGTCACCATGTTATATGCTATACCTGACACATTGTTGAAAGTGTCGTTAAACACCAATAAAACTGGTCACCATGTTATACACTATACCTGATACATTGTTGAAAGTGTCGATAAACACGAATTAAACTGGTCACCATGTTATACACTATACCTGATACATTGTTGAAAGTGTCGTTAAAAACCAATAAAACTGGTCACCATGTTATACGTTATACCTGACACATTTTTGAAAGTGTCGTTAAACACCAATTAAACTGGTCACCATGTTATACGTTATACCTGACACATTTTTGAAAGTGTCGATAAACACCAATTAAACTGGTCACCATGTTATACACTATACCTGATACATTGTTGAAAGTGCCGTTAAAAACCAATAAAACTGGTCACCATGTTATACGTTATACCTGACACATTTTTGAAAGTGTCGTTAAACACCAATTAAACTGGTCACCATGTTATACGCTATACCTGACACATTGTTGAAAGTGTTGTGAAACACCAATAAAACTGGTCACCATGTTATACGTTATACCTGACACATTGTTGAAAGTGTCGTTAAACACCAATAAAACTGGTCACCATGTTATACGTTATACCTGACACATTTTTGAAAGTGTCGATAAACACCAATTAAACTGGTCACCATGTTATACACTATACCTGATACATTGTTGAAAGTGTCGTTAAAAACCAATAAAACTGGTCACCATGTTATACGTTATACCTGACACATTTTTGAAAGTGTCGTTAAACACCAATTAAACTGGTCACCATGTTATATGTTATACCTGACACATTGTTGAAAGTGTTGTGAAACACCAATAAAACTGGTCACCATGTAATATGCTATAAGTAATGCATTGTTGAAAGTGTCGTTAAACACCAATAAAACTGGTCACCATGTTATACATTATACCTGACACATTATTGAAAGTGTCGTTAAACACCAATAAAACTGGTCACTGTATTATACCTGACACATTGTTGAAAGTGTCGTTAAACACTCATAAAACTGGTCACCATGTTATACGTTATACCTGACACATTGTTGAAAGTGTCGTGAAACACCAATAAAACTGGTCACCATGTTATACGCTATACCTGATACATTGTTGAAAGTGTCGTTAAACACCAATAAAACTGGTCACCATGTTATACGTTATACCTGACACATTGTTGAAAAAGTCGTTAAACACGAATAAAACTGGTCACCATGTTCTACGTTATATCTGACACATTGTTGAAAAGTGTCGTTAAACACCAATAAAACTGGTCACCATGTAATACGCTATACCTAACACATTGTTGAAAGTGTCGTTAAACACCAATAAAACTTGTCACCATGTAATACGTTATACCTGACACATTGTTGAAAGTGTCGTTAAACACCAATAAAACTGGTCACCATGTTATACGTTATACCTGACACATTATTGAAAGTGTCGTTAAACACCAATAAAACTGGTCACTGTATTATACCTGAAACTTTGTTGAAAGTGTCGTTAAACACCAATAAAACTGGTCACCATGTTATATGCTATACCTGACACATTGTTGAAAGTGTCGTTAAACACCAATAAAACTGGTCACCATGTTATACACTATACCTGATACATTGTTGAAAGTGTCGATAAACACGAATTAAACTGGTCACCATGTTATACACTATACCTGATACATTGTTGAAAGTGTCGTTAAAAACCAATAAAACTGGTCACCATGTTATACGTTATACCTGACACATTTTTGAAAGTGTCGTTAAACACCAATTAAACTGGTCACCATGTTATACGTTATACCTGACACATTTTTGAAAGTGTCGATAAACACCAATTAAACTGGTCACCATGTTATACACTATACCTGATACATTGTTGAAAGTGCCGTTAAAAACCAATAAAACTGGTCACCATGTTATACGTTATACCTGACACATTTTTGAAAGTGTCGTTAAACACCAATTAAACTGGTCACCATGTTATACGCTATACCTGACACATTGTTGAAAGTGTTGTGAAACACCAATAAAACTGGTCACCATGTTATACGTTATACCTGACACATTGTTGAAAGTGTCGTTAAACACCAATAAAACTGGTCACCATGTTATACGTTATACCTGACACATTTTTGAAAGTGTCGATAAACACCAATTAAACTGGTCACCATGTTATACACTATACCTGATACATTGTTGAAAGTGTCGTTAAAAACCAATAAAACTGGTCACCATGTTATACGTTATACCTGACACATTTTTGAAAGTGTCGTTAAACACCAATTAAACTGGTCACCATGTTATATGTTATACCTGACACATTGTTGAAAGTGTTGTGAAACACCAATAAAACTGGTCACCATGTAATATGCTATAAGTAATGCATTGTTGAAAGTGTCGTTAAACACCAATAAAACTGGTCACCATGTTATACATTATACCTGACACATTATTGAAAGTGTCGTTAAACACCAATAAAACTGGTCACTGTATTATACCTGACACATTGTTGAAAGTGTCGTTAAACACCCATAAAACTGGTCACCATGTTATACGTTATACCTGACACATTGTTGAAAGTGTCGTGAAACACCAATAAAACTGGTCACCATGTTATACGCTATACCTGATACATTGTTGAAAGTGTCGTTAAACACCAATAAAACTGGTCACCATGTTATACGTTATACCTGACACATTGTTGAAAAAGTCGTTAAACACGAATAAAACTGGTCACCATGTTCTACGTTATATCTGACACATTGTTGAAAAGTGTCGTTAAACACCAATAAAACTGGTCACCATGTTATACAAAATGTACGTTATACCTGACACATTGTTGAAAAGTGTTGCTAAACACCAATAAAACTTGTCACCATGTTATACGTTATACCTGACACATTGTTGAAAGTGTCGTTAAACACCAATAAAACTGGTCACCATGTAATACGCTATACCTAACACATTGTTGAAAGTGTCGTTAAACACCAATAAAACTGGTCACCATGTTATACGCTATACCTGACACATTATTGAAAGTGTCGTTAAACACCAATAAAACTGGTCACTGTATTATACCTGAAACATTGTTGAAAGTGTCGTTAAACACCAATAAAACTGGTCACCATGTTATACAAAATGTACGTTATACCTGACACATTGTTGAAAAGTGTTGCTAAACACCAATAAAACTTGTCACCATGTTATACGTTATACGTGACACATTGTTGAAAGTGTCGTTAAACACCAATAAAACTGGTCACCATGTAATACGCTATACCTAACACATTGTTGAAAGTGTCGTTAAACACCAATAAAACTGGTCACCATGTTATACGTTATACCTGACACAGTATTGAAAGTGTCGTTAAACACCAATAAAACTGGTCACTGTATTATACCTGAAACATTGTTGAAAGTGTCGTTAAACACCAATAAAACTGGTCACCATCTTATACGTTATACCTGACACATTGTTGAAGGTGTCGTTAAACACCAATAAAACTGGTCACCATGTTATACACTATACCTGATACATTGTTGAAAGTGTCGTTAAACACCAATAAAACTGGTCATCATGTTATACGTTATACCTGACACATTTTTGAAAGTGTCGATAAACACCAATTAAACTGGTCACCATGTTATACACTATACCTGATACATTGTTGAAAGTGTCGTTAAAAACCAATAAAACTGGTCACCATGTTATACGTTATACCTGACACATTTTTGAAAGTGTCGTTAAACACCAATTAAACTGGTCACTATGTTATACGTTATACCTGACACATTGTTGAAAGTGTTGTGAAACACCAATAAAACGGGTCACCATGTAATATGCTATAAGTAACGCATTGTTGAAAGTGTCGTTAAACACCAATAAAACTGGTCACCATGTTATACATTATACCTGACACATTATTGAAAGTGTCGTTAAACACCCATAAAACTGGTCACCATGTTATACGTTATACCTGACACATTGTTGAAAGTGTCGTTAAACACCAATAAAACTGGTCACCATGTTATACGCTATACCTGATACATTGTTGAAAGTGTCGTTAAACACCAATTAAACTGGTCACCATGTTATACGTTATACCTGACACATTTTTGAAAGTGTCGATAAACACCAATTAAACTGGTCACCATGTTATACACTATACCTGATACATTGTTGAAAGTGTCGTTAAAAACCAATAAAACTGGTCACCATGTTATACGTTATACCTGACACATTTTTGAAAGTGTCGTTAAACACCAATTAAACTGGTCACCATGTTATACGCTATACCTGACACATTGTTGAAAGTGTCGTGAAACACCAATAAAACTGGTCACCATGTTATACGTTATACCTGACACATTGTTGAAAGTGTCGTTAAACACCAATAAAACTGGTCACCATGTTATACGTTATACCTGACACATTTTTGAAAGTGTCGATAAACACCAATTAAACTGGTCACCATGTTATACACTATACCTGATACATTGTTGAAAGTGTCGTTAAAAACCAATAAAACTGGTCACCATGTTATACGTTATACCTGACACATTTTTGAAAGTGTCGTTAAACACCAATTAAACTGGTCACCATGTTATACGTTATACCTGACACATTGTTGAAAGTGTTGTGAAACACCAATAAAACTGGTCACCATGTAATATGCTATAAGTAACGCATTGTTGAAAGTGTCGTTAAACACCAATAAAACTGGTCACCATGTTATACATTATACCTGACACATTATTGAAAGTGTCGTTAAACACCAATAAAACTGGTCACTGTATTATACCTGACACATTGTTGAAAGTGTCGTTAAACACCCATAAAACTGGTCACCATGTTATACGTTATACCTGACACATTGTTGAAAGTGTCGTTAAACACCAATAAAACTGGTCACCATGTTATACGCTATACCTGATACATTGTTGAAAGTGTCGTTAAACACCAATAAAACTGTTCACCATGTTATACGTTATACCTGACACATTGTTGAAAAAGTCGTTAAACACGAATAAAACTGGTCACCATGTTCTACGTTATATCTGACACATTGTTGAAAAGTGTCGTTAAACACCAATAAAACTGGTCACCATGTTATACAAAATGTACGTTATACCTGACACATTGTTGAAAAGTGTTGCTAAACACCAATAAAACTTGTCACCATGTTATACGTTATACCTTACACATTGTTGAAATTGTCGTTAAACACCAATAAAACTGGTCACCATGTAATACGCTATACCTAACACATTGTTGAAAGTGTCGTTAAACACCAATAAAACTGGTCACCATGTTATACGCTATACCTGACACATTATTGAAAGTGTCGTAAAACACCAATAAAACTGGTCACTGTATTATACCTGAAACATTGTTGAAAGTGTCGTTAAACACCAATAAAACTGGTCACCATTTTATACAAAATGTACGTTATACCTGACACATTGTTGAAAAGTGTTGCTAAACACCAATAAAACTTGTCACCATGTTATACGTTATACGTGACACATTGTTGAAAGTGTCGTTAAACACCAATAAAACTGGTCACCATGTAATACGCTATACCTAACACATTGTTGAAAGTGTCGTTAAACACCAATAAAACTGGTCACCATGTTATACGTTATACCTGACACATTATTGAAAGTGTCGTTAAACACCAATAAAACTGGTCACTGTATTATACCTGAAACATTGTTGAAAGTGTCGTTAAACACCAATAAAACTGGTCACCATCTTATACGCTATACCTGACACATTGTTGAAGGTGTCGTTAAACACCAATAAAACTGGTCACCATGTTATACACTATACCTGATACATTGTTGAAAGTGTCGGTAAACACCAATAAAACTGGTCACCATGTTATACGTTATACCTGACACATTTTTGAAAGTGTCGATAAACACCAATTAAACTGGTCACCATGTTATACACTATACCTGATACATTGTTGAAAGTGTCGTTAAAAACCAATAAAACTGGTCACCATGTTATACGTTATACCTGACACATTTTTGAAAGTGTCGTTAAACACCAATTAAACTGGTCACCATGTTATACGTTATACCTGACACATTGTTGAAAGTGTTGTGAAACACCAATAAAACTGGTCACCATGTAATATGCTATAAGTAACGCATTGTTGAAAGTGTCGTTAAACACCAATAAAACTGGTCACCATGTTATACATTATACCTGACACATTATTGAAAGTGTCGCTAAACACCAATAAAACTGGTCACTGTATTATACCTGACACATTGTTGAAAGTGTCGTTAAACAACCATAAAACTGGTCACCATGTTATACGTTATACCTGACACATTGTTGAAAGTGTCGTTAAACACCAATAAAACTGGTCACCATGTTATACGCTATACCTGATACATTGTTGAAAGTGTCGTTAAACACCAATAAAACTGGTCACCATGTTATACAAAATGTACGTTATACCTGACACATTGTTGAAAAGTGTTGCTAAACACCAATAAAACTTGTCACCATGTTATACGTTATACGTGACACATTGTTGAAAGTGTCGTTAAACACCAATAAAACTGGTCACCATGTAATACGCTATACCTAACACATTGTTGAAAGTGTCGTTAAACACCAATAAAACTGGTCACCATGTTATACGTTATACCTGACACATTATTGAAAGTGTCGTTAAACACCAATAAAACTGGTCACTGTATTATACCTGAAACATTGTTGAAAGTGTCGTTAAACACCAATAAAACTGGTCACCATCTTATACGCTATACCTGACACATTGTTGAAGGTGTCGTTAAACACCAATAAAACTGGTCACCATGTTATACACTATACCTGATACATTGTTGAAAGTGTCGGTAAACACCAATAAAACTGGTCACCATGTTATACGTTATACCTGACACATTTTTGAAAGTGTCGATAAACACCAATTAAACTGGTCACCATGTTATACACTATACCTGATACATTGTTGAAAGTGTCGTTAAAAACCAATAAAACTGGTCACCATGTTATACGTTATACCTGACACATTTTTGAAAGTGTCGTTAAACACCAATTAAACTGGTCACCATGTTATACATTATACCTGACACATTGTTGAAAGTGTTGTGAAACACCAATAAAACTGGTCACCATGTAATATGCTATAAGTAACGCATTGTTGAAAGTGTCGTTAAACACCAATAAAACTGGTCACCATGTTATACATTATACCTGACACATTATTGAAAGTGTCGCTAAACACCAATAAAACTGGTCACTGTATTATACCTGACACATTGTTGAAAGTGTCGTTAAACAACCATAAAACTGGTCACCATGTTATACGTTATACCTGACACATTGTTGAAAGTGTCGTTAAACACCAATAAAACTGGTCACCATGTTATACGCTATACCTGATACATTGTTGAAAGTGTCGTTAAACACCAATAAAACTGGTCACCATGTTATACAAAATGTACGTTATACCTGACACATTGTTGAAAAGTGTTGCTAAACACCAATAAAACTTGTCACCATGTTATACGTTATACGTGACACATTGTTGAAAGTGTCGTTAAACACCAATAAAACTGGTCACCATGTAATACGCTATACCTAACACATTGTTGAAAGTGTCGTTAAACACCAATAAAACTGGTCACCATGTTATACGTTATACCTGACACATTATTGAAAGTGTCGTTAAACACCAATAAAACTGGTCACTGTATTATACCTGAAACATTGTTGAAAGTGTCGTTAAACACCAATAAAACTGGTCACCATCTTATACGTTATACCTGACACATTGTTGAAGGTGTCGTTAAACACCAATAAAACTGGTCACCATGTTATACACTATACCTGATACATTGTTGAAAGTGTCGTTAAACACCAATAAAACTGGTCATCATGTTATACGTTATACCTGACACATTTTTGAAAGTGTCGATAAACACCAATTAAACTGGTCACCATGTTATACACTATACCTGATACATTGTTGAAAGTGTCGTTAAAAACCAATAAAACTGGTCACCATGTTATACGTTATACCTGACACATTGTTGAAAGTGTTGTGAAACACCAATAAAACTGGTCACCATGTAATATGCTATTAGTAACGCATTGTTGAAAGTGTCGTTAAACACCAATAAAACTGGTCACCATGTTATACATTATACCTGACACATTATTGAAAGTGTCGTTAAACACCAATAAAACTGGTCACTGTATTATACCTGACACATTGTTGAAAGTGTCGTTAAATACCCATAAAACTGGTCACCATGTTATACGTTATACCTGACACATTGTTGAAAGTGTCGTTAAACACCAATAAAACTGGTCACCATGTTATACGCTATACCTGATACATTGTTGAAAGTGTCGTTAAACACCAATTAAACTGGTCACCATGTTATACGTTATACCTGACACATTTTTGAAAGTGTCGATAAACACCAATTAAACTGGTCACCATGTTATACACTATACCTGATACATTGTTGAAAGTGTCGTTAAAAACCAATAAAACTGGTCACCATGTTATACGTTATACCTGACACATTTTTGAAAGTGTCGTTAAACACCAATTAAACTGGTCACCATGTTATACGCTATACCTGACACATTGTTGAAAGTGTCGTGAAACACCAATAAAACTGGTCACCATGTTATACGTTATACCTGACACATTGTTGAAAGTGTCGTTAAACACCAATAAAACTGGTCACCATGTTATACGTTATACCTGACACATTTTTGAAAGTGTCGATAAACACCAATTAAACTGGTCACCATGTTATACACTATACCTGATACATTGTTGAAAGTGTCGTTAAAAACCAATAAAACTGGTCACCATGTTATACGTTATACCTGACACATTTTTGAAAGTGTCGTTAAACACCAATTAAACTGGTCACCATGTTATACGTTATACCTGACACATTGTTGAAAGTGTTGTGAAACACCAATAAAACTGGTCACCATGTAATATGCTATAAGTAACGCATTGTTGAAAGTGTCGTTAAACACCAATAAAACTGGTCACAATGTTATACATTATACCTGACACATTTTTGAAAGTGTCGTTAAACACCAATAAAACTGGTCACTGTATTATACCTGACACATTGTTGAAAGTGTCGTTAAACACCCATAAAACTGGTCACCATGTTATACGTTATACCTGACACATTGTTGAAAGTGTCGTTAAACACCAATAAAACTGGTCACCATGTTATACGCTATACCTGATACATTGTTGAAAGTGTCGTTAAACACCAATAAAACTGTTCACCATGTTATACGTTATACCTGACACATTGTTGAAAAAGTCGTTAAACACGAATAAAACTGGTCACCATGTTCTACGTTATATCTGACACATTGTTGAAAAGTGTCGTTAAACACCAATAAAACTGGTCACCATGTTATATAAAATGTACGTTATACCTGACACATTGTTGAAAAGTGTTGCTAAACACCAATAAAACTTGTCACCATGTTATACGTTATACCTGACACATTGTTGAAATTGTCGTTAAACACCAATAAAACTGGTCACCATGTAATACGCTATACCTAACACATTGTTGAAAGTGTCGTTAAACACCAATAAAACTGGTCACCATGTTATACGCTATACCTGACACATTATTGAAAGTGTCGTTAAACACCAATAAAACTGGTCACTGTATTATACCTGAAACATTGTTGAAAGTGTCGTTAAACACCAATAAAACTGGTCACCATGTTATATAAAATGTACGTTATACCTGACACATTGTTGAAAAGTGTTGCTAAACACCAATAAAACTTGTCACCATGTTATACGTTATACGTGACACATTGTTGAAAGTGTCGTTAAACACCAATAAAACTGGTCACCATGTAATACGCTATGCCTAACACATTGTTGAAAGTGTCGTTAAACACCAATAAAACTGGTCACCATGTTATACGTTATACCTGACACATTATTGAAAGTGTCGTTAAACACCAATAAAACTGGTCACTGTATTATACCTGAAACATTGTTGAAAGTGTCGTTAAACACCAATAAAACTGGTCACCATCTTATACGCTATACCTGACACATTGTTGAAGGTGTCGTTAAACACCAATAAAACTGGTCACCATGTTATACACTATACCTGATACATTGTTGAAAGTGTCGGTAAACACCAATAAAACTGGTCACCATGTTATACGTTATACCTGACACATTTTTGAAAGTGTCGATAAACACCAATTAAACTGGTCACCATGTTATACACTATACCTGATACATTGTTGAAAGTGTCGTTAAAAACCAATAAAACTGGTCACCATGTTATACGTTATACCTGAGACATTTTTGAAAGTGTCGTTAAACACCAATTAAACTGGTCACCATGTTATACGTTATACCTGACACATTGTTGAAAGTGTTGTGAAACACCAATAAAACTGGTCACCATGTAATATGCTATAAGTAACGCATTGTTGAAAGTGTCGTTAAACACCAATAAAACTGGTCACCATGTTATACATTATACCTGACACATTATTGAAAGTGTCGCTAAACACCAATAAAACTGGTCACTGTATTATACCTGACACATTGTTGAAAGTGTCGTTAAACAACCATAAAACTGATCACCATGTTATACGTTATACCTGACACATTGTTGAAAGTGTCGTTAAACACCAATAAAACTGGTCACCATGTTATACGCTATACCTGATACATTGTTGAAAGTGTCGTTAAACACCAATAAAACTGGTCACCATGTTATACGTTATACCTGACACATTGTTGAAAAAGTCGCTAAACACGAATAAAACTGGTCACCATGTTCTACGTTATATCTGACACATTGTTGAAAAGTGTCATTAAACACCAATAAAACTGGTCACCATGTTATACAAAATGTACGTTATACCTGACACATTGTTGAAAAGTGTTGCTAAACACCAATAAAACTTGTCACCATGTTATACGTTATACCTGACACATTGTTGAAAGTGTCGTTAAACACCAATAAAACTGGTCACCATGTAATACGCTATACCTAACACATTGTTGAAAGTGTCGTTAAACACCAATAAAACTGGTCACCATGTTATACGCTATACCTGACACATTATTGAAAGTGTCGTTAAACACCAATAAAACTGGTCACTGTATTATACCTGAAACATTGTTGAAAGTGTCGTTAAACACCAATAAAACTGGTCACCATGTTATGCAAAATGTACGTTATACCTGACACATTTTTGAAAAGTGTTGCTAAACACCAATAAAACTTGTCACCATGTTATACGTTATACCTGACACATTGTTGAAAGTGTCGTTAAACACCAATAAAACTGGTCACCATGTAATACGCTATACCTAACACATTGTTGAAAGTGTCGTTAAACACCAATAAAACTGGTCACCATGTTATACGTTATACCTGACACATTATTGAAAGTGTCGTTAAACACCAATAAAACTGGTCACTGTATTATACCTGAAACAATGTTGAAAGTGTCGTTAAACACCAATAAAACTGGTCACAATCTTATACGTTATACCTGACACATTGTTGAAGGTGTCGTTAAACACCAATAAAACTGGTCACCGTGTTATACACTATACCTGATACATTGTTGAAAGTGTCGTTAAACACCAATAAAACTGGTCACCATGTTATACGTTATACCTGACACATTGTTGAAAGTGTTGTTAAGCACCAATAAAACTGGTCACCATGTAATATGCTATAACTAACGCATTGTTGAAAGTGTCGTTAAACACCAATAAAACTGGTCACCATGTTATACATTATACCTGACACATTATTGAAAGTGTTTGTTAAACACCAATAAAACTGGTCACTGTATTATACCTGACACATTGTTGAAAGTGTCGTTAAACACCAATAAAACTGGTCACCATGTTATACGTTATACCTGACACATTGTTGAAAGTGTCGTTAAACACCAATAAAACTGGTCACCATGTTATACACTATACCTGATACATTGTTGAAAGTGTCGTTAAACACCAATAAAACTGGTCACCATGTTATACGTTATACCTGACACATTTTTGAAAGTGTCGTTAAACACCAATTAAACTGGTCACCATGTTATACGTTATACCTGACACATTGTTGAAAGTGTTGTGAAACACCAATAAAACTGGTCACCATGTAATATGCTATAAGTAACGCATTGTTGAAAGTGTCGTTAAACACCAATAAAACTGGTCACCATGTTATACATTATACCTGACATATTATTGAAAGTGTCGTTAAACACCAATAAAACTGGTCACTGTATTATACCTGACACATTGTTGAAAGTGTCGTTAAAAACCAATAAAACTGGTCACCATGTTATACGTTATACCTGACACATTGTTGAAAGTGTCGTTAAACACCAATAAAACTGGTCACCATGTTATACGCTATACCTGATACATTATTGAAAGTGTCGTTAAACACCAATAAAACTGGTCACCATGTTATACGTTATACCTGACACATTGTTGAAAAAGTCGTTAAACACGAATAAAACTGGTCACCATGTTCTACGTTATATCTGACACATTGTTGAAAAGTGTCGTTAAACACCAATAAAACTGGTCACCATGTTATACAAAATGTACGTTATACCTGACACATTGTTGAAAGTGTCGTTAAACACCAATAAAACTGGTCACCATGTTATACATTATACCTGACAAATTATTGAAAGTGTCGTTAAACACCAATAAAACTGGTCACTGTATTATACCTGAAACATTTTTGAAAGTTTCGTTAAACACCAATAAAACTGGTCACCATGTTATACGTTATACCTGACACATTGTTGAAAGTGTCATTAAACACCAATAAAACTGGTCACCATGTTATACGTTATACCTGACACATTTTTGAAAGTGTCGCTAAACACCAATTAATCTGGTCACCATGTTATACACTATACCTGATACATTGTTGAAAGTGTCGTTAAACACCAATAAAACTGGTCACCATGTTATACGTTATACCTGACACATTTTTGAAAGTGTCGTTAAACACCAATTAAACTGGTCACCATGTTATATGTTATACCTGACACATTGTTGAAAGTGTTGTGAAACACCAATAAAACTGGTCACCATGTAATATTCTATAAGTAACGCATTGTTGAAAGTGTCGTTAAACACCAATAAAACTGGTCACCATGTTATACATTATACCTGACACATTATTGAAAGTGTCGTTAAACACCAATAAAACTGGTCACTGTATTATACCTGACACATTGTTGAAAGTGTCGTTAAACACCTATAAAACTGGTCACCATGTTATACGTTATACCTGACACATTGTTGAAAGTGTCGTTAAACACCAATAAAACTGGTCACCATGTTATACGCTATACCTGATACATTGTTGAAAGTGTCGTTAAACACCAATAAAACTGGTCACCATGTTATACGTTATACCTGACACATTGTTGAAAAAGTCGTTAAACACGAATAAAACTGGTCACCATGTTCTACGTTATATCTGACACATTGTTGAAAAGTGTCGTTAAACACCAATAAAACTGGTCACCATGTTATACAAAATGTACGTTATACCTGACACATTGTTGAAAAGTGTTGCTAAACACCAATAAAACTTGTCACCATGTTATACGTTATACCTGACACATTGTTGAAAGTGTCGTTAAACACCAATAAAACTGGTCACCATGTAATACGCTATACCTAACACATTGTTGAAAGTGTCGCTAAACACCAATAAAACTGGTCACCATGTTATACGTTATACCTGACACATTATTGAAAGTGTCGTTAAACACCAATAAAACTGGTCACCATGTTATACGTTATACCTGACACATTATTGAAAGTGTCGTTAAACACCAATAAAACTGGTCACTGTATTATACCTGAAACATTGTTGAAAATGTCGTTAAACACCAATAAAACTGGTCACCATGTTATACGTTATACCTGACACATTGTTGAAAGTGTCGTTAAACACCAATAAAACTTGTCACCATGTTATACGTTATACCTGACACATTGTTGAAAGTGTCGTTAAACACCAATAAAACTGGTCACCATGTAATACGCAATACCTAACACATTGTTGAAAGTGTCGTTAAACACCAATAAAACTGGTCACCATGTTATACGTTATACCTGACACATTATTGAAAGTGTCGTTAAACACCAATAAAACTGGTCACTGTATTATACCTGAAACATTGTTGAAAGTGTCGTTAAACACCAATAAAACTGGTCACCATGTTATACGTTATACCTGACACATTGTTGAAAGTGTCGTTAAACACCAATAAAACTGGTCACCATGTTATACACTATACCTGATACATTGTTGAAAGTGTCGTTAAACACCAATAAAACTGGTCACCATGTTATACGTTATACCTGACACATTTTTGAAAGTGTCGTTAAACACCAATTAAACTGGTCACCATGTTATACGTTATACCTGACACATTATTGAAAGTGTCGTTAAACACCAATAAAACTGGTCACTGTATTATACCTGAAACATTGTTGAAAATGTCGTTAAACACCAATAAAACTGGTCACCATGTTATACGTTATACCTGACACATTGTTGAAAGTGTCGTTAAACACCAATAAAACTGGTCACCATGTAATACGCTATACCTAACACATTGTTGAAAGTGTCGTTAAACACCAATAAAACTGGTCACCATGTTATACGTTATACCTGACACATTATTGAAAGTGTCGTTAAACACCAATAAAACTGGTCACTGTATTATACCTGAAACATTGTTGAAAGTGTCGTTAAACACCAATAAAACTGGTCACCATGTTATACAAAATGTACGCTATACCTGACACATTGTTGAAAAGTGTTGCTAAACACCAATAAAACTTGTCACCATGTTATACGTTATACCTGACACATTGTTGAAAGTGTCGTTAAACACCAATAAAACTGGTCACCATGTAATACGCTATACCTAACACATTGTTGAAAGTGTCGTTAAACACCAATAAAACTGGTCACCATGTTATACGTTATACCTGACACATTATTGAAAGTGTCGTTAAACACCAATAAAACTGGTCACTGTATTATACCTGAAACATTGTTGAAAGTGTCGTTAAACACCAATAAAACTGGTCACCATGTTATACGTTATACCTGACACATTGTTGAAAGTGTCGTTAAACACCAATAAAACTGGTCACCATGTTATACACTATACCTGATACATTGTTGAAAGTGTCGTTAAACACCAATAAAACTGGTCACCATGTTATACGTTATACCTGACACATTATTGAAAGTGTCGTTAAACACCAATAAAACTGGTCACTGTATTATACCTGAAACATTGTTGAAAGTGTCGTTAAACACCAATAAAACTGGTCACCATGTTATACGTTATACCTGACACATTGTTGAAAGTTTCGTTAAACACCAATAAAACTGGTCACCATGTTATACACTATACCTGATACATTGTTGAAAGTGTCGTTAAAAACCAATAAAACTGGTCACCATGTTATACGTTATACCTGACACATTTTTGAAAGTGTCGTTAAACACCAATTAAACTGGTCACCATGTTATACGTTATACCTGACACATTGTTGAAAGTGTTGTGAAACACCAATAAAACTGGTCACCATGTAATATGCTATAAGTAACGCATTGTTGAAAGTGTCGTTAAACACCAATAAAACTGGTCACCATGTTATACATTATACCTGACACATTATTGAAAGTGTCGTTAAACACCAATAAAACTGGTCACTGTATTATACCTGACACATTGTTGAAAGTGTCGTTAAAAACCCATAAAACTGGTCACCATGTTATACGTTATACCTGACACATTGTTGAAAGTGTCGTTAAACACCAATAAAACTGGTCACCATGTTATACGCTATACCTGATACATTGTTGAAAGTGTCGTTAAACACCAATAAAACTGGTCACCATGTTATACGTTATACCTGACACATTGTTGAAAAAGTCGTTAAACACGAATAAAACTGGTCACCATGTTCTACGTTATATCTGACACATTGTTGAAAAGTGTCGTTAAACACCAATAAAACTGGTCACCATGTTATACAAAATGTACGTTATACCTGACACATTGTTGAAAAGTGTTGCTAAACACCAATAAAACTGGTCACCATGTAATACGCTATACCTAACACATTGTTGAAAGTGTCGTTAAACACCAATAAAACTGGTCACCATGTCATACGTCATACCTGACACATTATTGAAAGTGTCGTTAAACACCAATAAAACTGGTCACTGCATTATACCTGAAACATTGTTGAAAGTGTCGTTAAACACCAATAAAACTGGTCACCATGTTATACAAAATGTACGTTATACCTGACACATTGTTGAAAAGTGTTGCTAAACACCAATAAAACTTGTCACCATGTTATACGTTATACCTGATACATTGTTGAAAGTGTCGTTAAACACCAATAAAACTGGTCACCATGTTATACGCTATACCTGACACATTATTGAAAGTGTCGTTAAACACCAATAAAACTGGTCACTGTATTATACCTGAAACATTATTGAAAGTGTCGCTAAACACCAATAAAACTGGTCACCATATTATACGTTATACCTGACACATTGTTGAAAGTGTCTTTAAACACCAATAAAACTGGTCACCATGTAATATGCTATAACTAACGCATTGTTGAAAGTGTCGTTAAACACCAATAAATCTGGTCACCATGTTATACATTATACCTGACACATTATTGAAAGTGTCGCTAAACACCAATAAAACTGGTCACTGTATTATACCTGACACATTGTTGAAAGTGTCGTTAAACACCAATAAAACTGGTCACCATGTTATACGTTATACCTGACACATTGTTGAAAGTGTCGTTAAACACCAATAAAACTGGTCACCATGTTATACGCTATACCTGATACATTGTTGAAAGTGTCGCTAAACACCAATAAAACTGGTCACCATGTTATACGTTATACCTGACACATTGTTGAAAAAGTCATTAAACACGAATAAAACTGGTCACCATGTTCTACGTTATATCTGACACATTGTTGAAAAGTGTCGTTAAACACCAATAAAACTGGTCACCATGTTATACAAAATGTATGTTATACCTGACACATTGTTGAAAAGTGTTGCTAAACACTAATAAAACTTGTCACCATGTTATACGTTATACCTGACACATTGTTGAAAGTGTCGTTAAACACCAATAAAACTGGTCACCATGTAATACGCTATACCTAACACATTGTTGAAAGTGTCGTTAAACACCAATAAAACTGGTCACCATGTTATACGTTATACCTGACACATTATTGAAAGTGTCGTTAAACACCAATAAAACTGGTCACCATGTTATACGCTATACCTGACACATTATTGAAAGTGTCGTTAAACACCAATAAAACTGGTCACTGTATTATACCTGAAACATTGTTGAAAGTGTCGTTAAACACCAATAAAACTGGTCACCATGTTATACAAAATGTACGTTATACCTGACACATTGTTGAAAAGTGTTGCTAAACACCAATAAAACTTGTCACCATGTTATACGTTATACGTGACACATTGTTGAAAGTGTCGTTAAACACCAATAAAACTGGTCACCATGTAATACGCTATACCTAACACATTGTTGAAAGTGTCGTTAAACACCAATAAAACTGGTCACCATGTTATACGTTATACCTGACACATTATTGAAAGTGTCGTTAAACACCAATAAAACTGGTCACTGTATTATACCTGAAACATTGTTGAAAGTGTCGTTAAACACCAATAAAACTGGTCACCATCTTATACGTTATACCTGACACATTGTTGAAGGTGTCGTTAAACACCAATTAAACTGGTCACCATGTTATACACTATACCTGATACATTGTTGAAAGTGTCGATAAACACCAATAAAACTGGTCACCATGTTATACGTTATACCTGACACATTTTTGAAAGTGTCGTTAAACACCAATTAAACTGGTCACCATGTTATACGTTATACCTGACACATTGTTGAAAGTGTTGTTAAACACCAATAAAACTGGTCACCATGTAATATGCTATAACTAACGCATTGTTGAAAGTGTCGTTAAACACCAATAAAACTGGTCACCATGTTATACATTATACCTGACACATTATTGAAAGTGTTTGCTAAACACCAATAAAACTGGTCACTGTATTATACCTGACACATTGTTGAAAGTGTCGTTAAACACCAATAAAACTGGTCACCATGTTATACGTTATACCTGACACATTGTTGAAAGTGTCGTTAAACACCAATAAAACTGGTCACCATGTCATACACTATACCTGATACATTGTTGAAATTGTCGTTAAACACCAATAAAACTGGTCACCATGTTATACGTTATACCTGACACATTTTTGAAAGTGTCGTTAAACACCAATTAAACTGGTCACCATGTTATACGTTATACCTGACACATTGTTGAAAGTGTTGTGAAACACCAATAAAACTGGTCACCATGTAATATGGTATAAGTAACGCATTGTTGAAAGTGTCGTTAAACACCAATAAAACTGGTCATCATGTTATACATTATACCTGACACATTATTGAAAGTGTCGTTAAACACCAATAAAACAGGTCACTGTATTATACCTGACACATTGTTGAAAGTGTCGTTAAACACCAATAAAACTGGTCACCATGTTATACGTTATACCTGACACATTGTTGAAAGTGTCGTTAAACACCAATAAAACTGGTCACCATGTTATACGCTATACCTGATAGATTATTGAAAGTGTCGTTAAACACCAATAAAACTGGTCACCATGTTATACGTTATACCTGACACATTGTTGAAAAAGTCGTTAAACACGAATAAAACTGGTCACCATGTTCTACGTTATATCTGACACATTGTTGAAAAGTGTCGTTAAACACCAATAAAACTGGTCACCATGTTATACAAAATGTACGTTATACCTGACACATTGTTGAAAAGTGTTGCTAAACACCAATAAAACTTGTCACCATGTTATACGTTATACCTGACACATTGTTGAAAGTGTCGTTAAACACCAATAAAGCTGGTCACCATGTAATACGCTATACCTAACACATTGTTGAAAGTGTCGTTAAACACCAATAAAACTGGTCACCATGTTATACGTTATACCTGACACATTATTGAAAGTGTCGTTAAACACCAATAAAACTGGTCACTGTATTATACCTGAAACATTGTTGAAAGTGTCGTTAAACACCAATAAAACTGGTCACCATGTTATACAAAATGTACGCTATACCTGACACATTGTTGAAAAGTGTTGCTAAACACCAATAAAACTTGTCACCATGTTATACGTTATACCTGACACATTGTTGAAAGTGTCGTAAAACACCAATAAAACTGGTCACCATGTAATACGCTATACCTAACACATTGTTGAAAGTGTCGTTAAGCACCAATAAAAGTGGTCACCATGTTATACATTATACCTGACACATTATTGAAAGTGTCGTTAAACACCAATAAAACTGGTCACTGTATTATACCTGAAACATTGTTGAAAGTGTCGTTAAACACCAATAAAACTGGTCACCATGTTATACGTTATACCTGACACATTTTTGAAAGTGTTGCTAAACACCAATTAATCTGGTCACCATGTTATACACTATACCTGATACATTGTTGAAAGTGTCGTTAAACACCAATAAAACTGGTCACCATGTTATACGTTATACCTGACACATTTTTGAAAGTGTCGTTAAACACCAATTAAACTGGTCACCATGTTATACGTTATACCTGACACATTGTTGAAAGTGTTGTGAAACACCAATAAAACTGGTCACCATGTAATATGCTATAAGTAAGGCATTGTTGAAAGTGTCGTTAAACACCAATAAAACTGGTCACCATGTTATACATTATACCTGACACATTATTGAAAGTGTCGTTAAACACCAATAAAACTGGTCACTGTATTATACCTGACACATTGTTGAAAGTGTCGTTAAACACCAATAAAACTGGTCACCATGTTATACGTTATACCTGACACATTGTTGAAAGTGTCGTTAAACACCAATAAAACTGGTCACCATGTTATACGCTATACCTGATACATTGTTGAAAGTGTCGTTAAACACCAATAAAACTGGTCACCATGTTATATGTTATACCTGACACATTGTTGAAAAAGTCGTTAAACACGAATAAAACTGGTCACCATGTTCTACGTTATATCTGACACATTGTTGAAAAGTGTCGTTAAACACCAATAAAACTGGTCACCATGTTATACAAAATGTACGTTATACCTGACACATTGTTGAAAAGTGTTGCTAAACACCAATAAAACTTGTCACCATGTTATACGTTATACCTGACACATTGTTGAAAGTGTCGTTAAACACCAATAAAACTGGTCACCATGTAATACGCTATACCTAACACATTCTTGAAAGTGTCGTTAAACACCAATAAAACTGGTCACCATGTTATACGTTATACCTGACACATTATTGAAAGTGTCGTTAAACACCAATAAAACTGGTCACTGTATTATACCTGAAACATTGTTGAAAGTGTCGTTAAACACCAATAAAACTGGTCACCATGTTATACAAAATGTACGTTATACCTGACACATTGTTGAAAAGTGTTGCTAAACACCAATAAAACTTGTCACCATGTTATACGTTATACCTGACACATTGTTGAAAGTGTCGTTAAACACCAATAAAACTGGTCACCATGTTATACGTTATACCTGACACATTATTGAAAGTGTCGTTAAACACCAATAAAACTGGTCACTGTATTATACCTGAAACATTGTTGAAAGTGTCGTTAAACACCAATAAAACTGGTCACCATGTTATACAAAATGTGCGTTATACCTGACACATTGTTGAAAAGTGTTGCTAAACACCAATAAAACTTGTCACCATGTTATACGTTATACCTGACACATTGTTGAAAGTGTTGTTAAACACCAATAAAACTGGTCACCATGTAATACGCTATACCTAACACATTGTTGAAAGTGTCGTTAAACACCAATAAAACTGGTCACCATGTTATACGTTATACCTGACACATTATTGAAAGTGTCGTTAAACACCAATAAAACTGGTCACTGTATTATACCTGAAACATTGTTGAAAGTGTCGTTAAACACCAATAAAACTGGTCACCATGTTATACAAAATGTACGCTATACCTGACGCATTGTTGAAAAGTGTTGCTAAACACCAATAAAACTTGTCACCATGTTATACGTTATACCTGACACATTGTTGAAAGTGTCGTTAAACACCAATAAAACTGGTCACCATGTAATACGCTATACCTAACACATTGTTGAAAGTGTCGCTAAACACCAATAAAACTGGTCACCATGTTATACGCTATACCTGACACATTATTGAAAGTGTCGTTAAACACCAATAAAACTGGTCACTGTATTATACCTGAAACATTGTTGAAAGTGTCGTTAAACACCAATAAAACTGGTCACCATGTTATACGTTATACCTGACACATTGTTGAAAGTGTCGTTAAACACCAATAAGACTGGTCACCATGTTATACACTATACCTGACACATTGTTGAAAGTGTCGTTAAACACCAATAAAAATGGTCACCATGTTATACGTTATACCTGACACATTTTTGAAAGTGTCGATAAACACCAATTAAACTGGTCACCATGTTATACACTATACCTGATACATTGTTAAAAGTGTCGTTAAAAACCAATAAAACTGGTCACCATGTTATACGTTATACCTGACACATTTTTGAAAGTGTCGTTAAACACCAATAAAACTGGTCACCATGTAATATGCTATAAGTAACGCATTGTTGAAAGTGTCGTTAAACACCAATAAAACTGGTCACCATGTTATACATTATACCTGACACATTATTGAAAGTGTCGTTAAACACCAATAAAACTGGTCACTGTATTATACCTGACACATTGTTGAAAGTGTCGTTAAACACCCATAAAACTGGTCACCATGTTATACGTTATACCTGACACATTGTTGAAAGTGTCGTTAAACACGAATAAAACTGGTCACCATGTTATACGCTATACCTGATACATTGTTGAAAGTGTCGTTAAACACCAATAAAACTGGTCACCATGTTATACGTTATACCTGACACATTGTTGAAAAAGTCGTTAAACACCAATAAAACTGGTCACCATGTTCTACGTTATATCTGACACATTGTTGAAAAGTGTCGTTAAACACCAATAAAACTGGTCACCATGTTATACAAAATGTACGTTATACCTGACACATTGTTGAAAAGTGTTGCTAAACACCAATAAAACTTGTCACCATGTTATACGTTATACCTTACACATTGTTGAAAGTGTCGTTAAACACCAATAAAACTGGTCACCATGTAATACGCTATACCTAACACATTGTTGAAAGTGTCGTTAAACACCAATAAAACTGGTCACCATGTCATACGTCATACCTGACACATTATTGAAAGTGTCGTTAAACACCAATAAAACTGGTCACTGCATTATACCTGAAACATTGTTGAAAGTGTCATTAAACACCAATAAAACTGGTCACCCTGTTATACAAAATGTACGTTATACCTGACACATTGTTGAAAAGTGTTGCTAAACACCAATAAAACTTGTCACCATGTTATACGTTATACCTGACACATTGTTGAAAGTGTCGTTAAACACCAATAAAACTGGTCACCATGTTATACGTTATACCTGCCACATTATTGAAAGTGTCGTTAAACACCAATAAAACTGGTCACTGTATTATACCTGAAACATTGTTGAAAGTGTCGTTAAACACCAATAAAACTGGTCACCATATTATACGTTATACCTGACACATTGTTGAAAGTGTCGTTAAACGCCAATAAAACTGGTCACCATGTAATATGCTATAACTAACGCATTGTTGAAAGTGTCGTTAAACACCAATAAATCTGGTCACCATGTTATACATTATACCTGACACATTATTGAAAGTGTCGTTAAACACCAATAAAACTGGTCACTGTATTATACCTGACACATTGTTGAAAGTGTCGTTAAACACCAATAAAACTGGTCACCATGTTATACGTTATACCTGACACATTGTTGAAAGTGTCGTTAAACACCAATAAAACTGGTCACCATGTTATACGCTATACCTGATACATTGTTGAAAGTGTCGCTAAACACCAATAAAACTGGTCACCATGTTATACGTTATACCTGACACATTGTTGAAAAAGTCGTTAAACACGAATAAAACTGGTCACCATGTTCTACGTTATATCTGACACATTGTTGAAAAGTGTCGTTAAACACCAATAAAACTGGTCACCATGTTATACAAAATGTATGTTATACCTGACACATTGTTGAAAAGTGTTGCTAAACACTAATAAAACTTGTCACCATGTTATACGTTATACCTGACACATTGTTGAAAGTGTCGCTAAACACCAATAAAACTGGTCACCATGTAATACGCTATACCTAACACATTGTTGAAAGTGTCGTTAAACACCAATAAAACTGGTCACCATGTTATACGTTATACCTGACACATTATTGAAAGTGTCGTTAAACACCAATAAAACTGGTCACCATGTTATACGTTATACCTGACACATTGTTGAAAAAGTCGTTAAACACGAATAAAACTGGTCACCATGTTCTACGTTATATCTGACACATTGTTGAAAAGTGTCGTTAAACACCAATAAAACTGGTCACCATGTTATACAAAATGTACGTTATACCTGACACATTGTTGAAAAGTGTTGCTAAACACCAATAAAACTTGTCACCATGTTATACGTTATACCTGACACATTGTTGAAAGTGTCGTTAAACACCAATAAAACTGGTCACCATGTAATACGCTATACCTAACACATTGTTGAAAGTGTCGTTAAACACCAATAAAACTGGTCACCATGTTATACGTTATACCTGACACATTATTGAAAGTGTCGTTAAACACCAATAAAACTGGTCACTGTATTATACCTGAAACATTGTTGAAAGTGTCGTTAAACACCAATAAAACTGGTCACCATGTTATACAAAATGTACGCTATACCTGACACATTGTTGAAAAGTGTTGCTAAACAGCAATAAAACTTGTCACCATGTTATACGTTATACCTGACACATTGTTGAAAGTGTCGTTAAACACCAATAAAACTGGTCACCATGTAATACGCTATACCTAACACATTGTTGAAAGTGTCGTTAAACACCAATAAAACTGGTCACCATGTTATACGTTATACCTGACACATTGTTGAAAGTGTCGTTAAACACCAATAAAACTGGTCACCATATTATACACTATACCTGATACATTGTTGAAAGTGTCGTTAAACACCAATAAAACTGGTCACCATGTTAAACGTTATACCTGACACATTTTTGAAAGTGTCGCTAAACACCAATTAATCTGGTCACCATGTTATACACTATACCTGATACATTGTTGAAAGTGTCGTTAAACACCAATAAAACTGGTCACCATGTTATACGTTATACCTGACACATTTTTGAAAGTGTCGTTAAGCACCAATTAAACTGGTCACCATGTTATATGTTATACCTGACACATTGTTGAAAGTGTTGTGAAACACCAATAAAACTGGTCACCATGTAATATGCTATAAGTAACGCATTGTTGAAAGTGTCGTTAAGCACCAATAAAACTGGTCACCATGTTATACGTTATACCTGACACATTGTTGAAAGTGTCGTTAAACACCAATAAAACTGGTCACCATGTTATACGCTATACCTGATACATTGTTGAAAGTGTCGCTAAACACCAATAAAACTGGTCACCATGTTATACGTTATACCTGACACATTGTTGAAAAAGTCGTTAAACACCAATAAAACTGGTCACCATGTTCTACGTTATATCTGACACATTGTTGAAAAGTGTCATTAAACACCAATAAAACTGGTCACCATGTTATACAAAATGTACGTTATACCTGACACATTGTTGAAAAGTGTTGCTAAACACCAATAAAACTTGTCACCATGTTATACGTTATACCTGACACATTGTTGAAAGTGTCGTTAAACACCAATAAAACTGGTCACCATGTAATACGCTATACCTAACACATTGTTGAAAGTGTCGTTAAACACCAATAAAACTGGTCACCATGTTATACGTTATACCTGACACATTATTGAAAGTGTCGTTAAACACCAATAAAACTGGTCACTGTATTATACCTGAAACATTGTTGAAAGTGTCGTTAAACACCAATAAAACTGGTCACCATGTTATACAAAATGTACGTTATACCTGACACATTGTTGAAAAGTGTTGCTAAACACCAATAAAACTTGTCACCATGTTATACGTTATACCTGACACATTGTTGAAAGTGTCGTTAAACACCAATAAAACTGGTCACCATGTTATACGTTATACCTGACACATTATTGAAAGTGTCGTTAAACACCAATAAAACTGGTCACTGTATTATACCTGAAACATTGTTGAAAATGTCGTTAAACACCAATAAAACTGGTCACCATGTTATACGTTATACCTGACACATTGTTGAAAGTGTCGTTAAACACCAATAAAACTGGTCACCATGTAATACGCTATACCTAACACATTGTTGAAAATGTCGTTAAACACCAATAAAACTGGTCACCATGTTATACGTTATACCTGACACATTAATGAAAGTGTCGTTAAACACCAATAAAACTGGTCACTGTATTATACCTGAAACATTGTTGAAAGTGTCATTAAACACCAATAAAACTGGTCACCATGTTATACAAAATGTACGCTATACCTGACACATTGTTGAAAAGTGTTGTTAAACACCAATAAAACTTGTCACCATGTTATACGTTATACCTGACACATTGTTGAAAGTGTCGTTAAACACCAATAAAACTGGTCACCATGTAATACACTATACCTAACACATTGTTGAAAGTGTCGTTAAACACCAATAAAACTGGTCACCATGTTATACATTATACCTGACACATTATTGAAAGTGTCGTTAAACACCAATAAAACTGGTCACTGTATTATACCTGAAACATTGTTGAAGGTGTCATTAAACACCAATAAAACTGGTCACCATGTTATACAAAATGTACGCTATACCTGACGCATTGTTGAAAAGTGTTGCTAAACACCAATAAAACTTGTCACCATGTTATACGTTATACCTGACACATTGTTGAAAGTGTCGTTAAACACCAATAAAACTGGTCACCATGTAATACGCTATACCTAACACATTGTAGAAAGTGTCGTTAAACACCAATAAAACTGGTCACCATGTTATACGCTATACCTGACACATTATTGAAAGTGTCGTTAAACACCAATAAAACTGGTCACTGTATTATACCTGAAACATTGTTGAAAGTGTCGTTAAACACCAATAAAACTGGTCACCATGTTATACGTTATACCTGACACATTGTTGAAAGTGTCGTTAAACACCAATAAGACTGGTCACCATGTTATACACTATACCTGATACATTGTTGAAAGTGTCGTTAAACACCAATAAAAATGGTCACCATGTTATACGTTATACCTGACACATTTTTGAAAGTGTCGATAAACACCAATTAAACTGGTCACCATGTTATACACTATACCTGATACATTGTTAAAAGTGTCGTTAAAAACCAATAAAACTGGTCACCATGTTATACGTTATACCTGACACATTTTTGAAAGTGTCGTTAAACACCAATAAAACTGGTCACCATGTAATATGCTATAAGTAACGCATTGTTGAAAGTGTCGTTAAACACCAATAAAACTGGTCACCATGTTATACATTATACCTGACACATTATTGAAAGTGTCGTTAAACACCAATAAAACTGGTCACTGTATTATACCTGACACATTGTTGAAAGTGTCGTTAAACACCCATAAAACTGGTCACCATGTTATACGTTATACCTGACACATTGTTGAAAGTGTCGTTAAACACGAATAAAACTGGTCACCATGTTATACGCTATACCTGATACATTGTTGAAAGTGTCGTTAAACACCAATAAAACTGGTCACCATGTTATACGTTATACCTGACACATTGTTGAAAAAGTCGTTAAACACCAATAAAACTGGTCACCATGTTCTACGTTATATCTGACACATTGTTGAAAAGTGTCGTTAAACACCAATAAAACTGGTCACCATGTTATACAAAATGTACGTTATACCTGACACATTGTTGAAAAGTGTTGCTAAACACCAATAAAACTTGTCACCATGTTATACGTTATACCTTACACATTGTTGAAAGTGTCGTTAAACACCAATAAAACTGGTCACCATGTAATACGCTATACCTAACACATTGTTGAAAGTGTCGTTAAACACCAATAAAACTGGTCACCATGTCATACGTCATACCTGACACATTATTGAAAGTGTCGTTAAACACCAATAAAACTGGTCACTGCATTATACCTGAAACATTGTTGAAAGTGTCATTAAACACCAATAAAACTGGTCACCCTGTTATACAAAATGTACGTTATACCTGACACATTGTTGAAAAGTGTTGCTAAACACCAATAAAACTTGTCACCATGTTATACGTTATACCTGACACATTGTTGAAAGTGTCGTTAAACACCAATAAAACTGGTCACCATGTTATACGTTATACCTGCCACATTATTGAAAGTGTCGTTAAACACCAATAAAACTGGTCACTGTATTATACCTGAAACATTGTTGAAAGTGTCGTTAAACACCAATAAAACTGGTCACCATATTATACGTTATACCTGACACATTGTTGAAAGTGTCGTTAAACGCCAATAAAACTGGTCACCATGTAATATGCTATAACTAACGCATTGTTGAAAGTGTCGTTAAACACCAATAAATCTGGTCACCATGTTATACATTATACCTGACACATTATTGAAAGTGTCGTTAAACACCAATAAAACTGGTCACTGTATTATACCTGACACATTGTTGAAAGTGTCGTTAAACACCAATAAAACTGGTCACCATGTTATACGTTATACCTGACACATTGTTGAAAGTGTCGTTAAACACCAATAAAACTGGTCACCATGTTATACGCTATACCTGATACATTGTTGAAAGTGTCGCTAAACACCAATAAAACTGGTCACCATGTTATACGTTATACCTGACACATTGTTGAAAAAGTCGTTAAACACGAATAAAACTGGTCACCATGTTCTACGTTATATCTGACACATTGTTGAAAAGTGTCGTTAAACACCAATAAAACTGGTCACTGTATTATACCTGAAACATTGTTGAAGGTGTCATTAAACACCAATAAAACTGGTCACCATGTTATACAAAATGTACGCTATACCTGACGCATTGTTGAAAAGTGTTGCTAAACACCAATAAAACTTGTCACCATGTTATACGTTATACCTGACACATTGTTGAAAGTGTCGTTAAACACCAATAAAACTGGTCACCATGTAATACGCTATACCTAACACATTGTAGAAAGTGTCGTTAAACACCAATAAAACTGGTCACCATGTTATACGCTATACCTGACACATTATTGAAAGTGTCGTTAAACACCAATAAAACTGGTCACTGTATTATACCTGAAACATTGTTGAAAGTGTCGTTAAACACCAATAAAACTGGTCACCATGTTATACGTTATACCTGACACATTGTTGAAAGTGTCGTTAAACACCAATAAGACTGGTCACCATGTTATACACTATACCTGATACATTGTTGAAAGTGTCGTTAAACACCAATAAAAATGGTCACCATGTTATACGTTATACCTGACACATTTTTGAAAGTGTCGATAAACACCAATTAAACTGGTCACCATGTTATACACTATACCTGATACATTGTTAAAAGTGTCGTTAAAAACCAATAAAACTGGTCACCATGTTATACGTTATACCTGACACATTTTTGAAAGTGTCGTTAAACACCAATAAAACTGGTCACCATGTAATATGCTATAAGTAACGCATTGTTGAAAGTGTCGTTAAACACCAATAAAACTGGTCACCATGTTATACATTATACCTGACACATTATTGAAAGTGTCGTTAAACACCAATAAAACTGGTCACTGTATTATACCTGACACATTGTTGAAAGTGTCGTTAAACACCCATAAAACTGGTCACCATGTTATACGTTATACCTGACACATTGTTGAAAGTGTCGTTAAACACGAATAAAACTGGTCACCATGTTATACGCTATACCTGATACATTGTTGAAAGTGTCGTTAAACACCAATAAAACTGGTCACCATGTTATACGCTATACCTGACACATTGTTGAAAAAGTCGTTAAACACCAATAAAACTGGTCACCATGTTCTACGTTATATCTGACACATTGTTGAAAAGTGTCGTTAAACACCAATAAAACTGGTCACCATGTTATACAAAATGTACGTTATACCTGACACATTGTTGAAAAGTGTTGCTAAACACCAATAAAACTTGTCACCATGTTATACGTTATACCTTACACATTGTTGAAAGTGTCGTTAAACACCAATAAAACTGGTCACCATGTAATACGCTATACCTAACACATTGTTGAAAGTGTCGTTAAACACCAATAAAACTGGTCACCATGTCATACGTCATACCTGACACATTATTGAAAGTGTCGTTAAACACCAATAAAACTGGTCACTGCATTATACCTGAAACATTGTTGAAAGTGTCATTAAACACCAATAAAACTGGTCACCCTGTTATACAAAATGTACGTTATACCTGACACATTGTTGAAAAGTGTTGCTAAACACCAATAAAACTTGTCACCATGTTATACGTTATACCTGACACATTGTTGAAAGTGTCGTTAAACACCAATAAAACTGGTCACCATGTTATACGCTATACCTGCCACATTATTGAAAGTGTCGTTAAACACCAATAAAACTGGTCACTGTATTATACCTGAAACATTGTTGAAAGTGTCGTTAAACACCAATAAAACTGGTCACCATATTATACGCTATACCTGACACATTGTTGAAAGTGTCGTTAAACGCCAATAAAACTGGTCACCATGTAATATGCTATAACTAACGCATTGTTGAAAGTGTCGTTAAACACCAATAAATCTGGTCACCATGTTATACATTATACCTGACACATTATTGAAAGTGTCGTTAAACACCAATAAAACTGGTCACTGTATTATACCTGACACATTGTTGAAAGTGTCGTTAAACACCAATAAAACTGGTCACCATGTTATACGTTATACCTGACACATTGTTGAAAGTGTCGTTAAACACCAATAAAACTGGTCACCATGTTATACGCTATACCTGATACATTGTTGAAAGTGTCGCTAAACACCAATAAAACTGGTCACCATGTTATACGTTATACCTGACACATTGTTGAAAAAGTCGTTAAACACGAATAAAACTGGTCACCATGTTCTACGTTATATCTGACACATTGTTGAAAAGTGTCGTTAAACACCAATAAAACTGGTCACCATGTTATACAAAATGTATGTTATACCTGACACATTGTTGAAAAGTGTTGCTAAACACTAATAAAACTTGTCACCATGTTATACGTTATACCTGACACATTGTTGAAAGTGTCGCTAAACACCAATAAAACTGGTCACCATGTAATACGCTATACCTAACACATTGTTGAAAGTGTCGTTAAACACCAATAAAACTGGTCACCATGTTATACGTTATACCTGACACATTATTGAAAGTGTCGTTAAACACCAATAAAACTGGTCACCATGTTATACGCTATACCTGACACATTGTTGAAAAAGTCGTTAAACACGAATAAAACTGGTCACCATGTTCTACGCTATATCTGACACATTGTTGAAAAGTGTCGTTAAACACCAATAAAACTGGTCACCATGTTATACAAAATGTACGTTATACCTGACACATTGTTGAAAAGTGTTGCTAAACACCAATAAAACTTGTCACCATGTTATACGTTATACCTGACACATTGTTGAAAGTGTCGTTAAACACCAATAAAACTGGTCACCATGTAATACGCTATACCTAACACATTCTTGAAAGTGTCGTTAAACACCAATAAAACTGGTCACCATGTTATACGTTATACCTGACACATTATTGAAAGTGTCGTTAAACACCAATAAAACTGGTCACTGTATTATACCTGAAACATTGTTGAAAGTGTCGTTAAACACCAATAAAACTGGTCACCATGTTATACAAAATGTACGCTATACCTGACACATTGTTGAAAAGTGTTGCTAAACACCAATAAAACTTGTCACCATGTTATACGTTATACCTGACACATTGTTGAAAGTGTCGTTAAACACCAATAAAACTGGTCACCATGTAATACGCTATACCTAACACATTGTTGAAAGTGTCGTTAAACACCAATAAAACTGGTCACCATGTTATACGTTATACCTGACACATTGTTGAAAGTGTCGTTAAACACCAATAAAACTGGTCACCATATTATACACTATACCTGATACATTGTTGAAAGTGTCGTTAAACACCAATAAAACTGGTCACCATGTTATACGTTATACCTGACACATTTTTGAAAGTGTCGCTAAACACCAATTAATCTGGTCACCATGTTATACACTATACCTGATACATTGTTGAAAGTGTCGTTAAACACCAATAAAACTGGTCACCATGTTATACGTTATACCTGACACATTTTTGAAAGTGTCGTTAAGCACCAATTAAACTGGTCACCATGTTATATGTTATACCTGACACATTGTTGAAAGTGTTGTGAAACACCAATAAAACTGGTCACCATGTAATATGCTATAAGTAACGCATTGTTGAAAGTGTCGTTAAGCACCAATAAAACTGGTCACCATGTTATACGTTATACCTGACACATTGTTGAAAGTGTCGTTAAACACCAATAAAACTGGTCACCATGTTATACGTTATACTTGACACATTGTTGAAAAAGTCGTTAAACACGAATAAAACTGGTCACCATGTTCTACGTTATATCTGACACATTGTTGAAAAGTGTCATTAAACACCAATAAAACTGGTCACCATGTTATACAAAATGTACGTTATACCTGACACATTGTTGAAAAGTGTTGCTAAACACCAATAAAACTTGTCACCATGTAATACGCTATACCTAACACATTGTTGAAAGTGTCGTTAAACACCAATAAAACTGGTCACCATGTTATACGTTATACCTGACACATTATTGAAAGTGTCGTTAAACACCAATAAAACTGGTCACTGTATTATACCTGAAACATTGTTGAAAGTGTCGTTAAACACCAATAAAACTGGTCACCATGTTATACAAAATGTACGTTATACCTGACACATTGTTGAAAAGTGTTGCTAAACACCAATAAAACTTGTCACCATGTTATACGTTATACCTGACACATTGTTGAAAGTGTCGTTAAACACCAATAAAACTGGTCACCATGTTATACGTTATACCTGACACATTATTGAAAGTGTCGTTAAACACCAATAAAACTGGTCACTGTATTATACCTGAAACATTGTTGAAAATGTCGTTAAACACCAATAAAACTGGTCACCATGTTATACGTTATACCTGACACATTGTTGAAAGTGTCGTTAAACACCAATAAAACTGGTCACCATGTAATACGCTATACCTAACACATTGTTGAAAGTGTCGTTAAACACCAATAAAACTGGTCACCATGTTATACGTTATACCTGACACATTATTGAAAGTGTCGTTAAACACCAATAAAACTGGTCACTGTATTATACCTGAAACATTGTTGAAAGTGTCATTAAACACCAATAAAACTGGTCACCATGTTATACAAAATGTACGCTATACCTGACACATTGTTGAAAAGTGTTGTTAAACACCAATAAAACTTGTCACCATGTTATACGTTATACCTGACACATTGTTGAAAGTGTCGTTAAACACCAATAAAACTGGTCACCATGTAATACACTATACCTAACACATTGTTGAAAGTGTCGTTAAACACCAATAAAACTGGTCACCATGTTATACATTATACCTGACACATTATTGAAAGTGTCGTTAAACACCAATAAAACTGGTCACTGTATTATACCTGAAACATTGTTGAAGGTGTCATTAAACACCAATAAAACTGGTCACCATGTTATACGTTATACCTGACACATTATTGAAAGTGTCGTTAAACACCAATAAAACTGGTCACTGTATTATACCTGAAACATTGTTGAAAGTGTCATTAAACACCAATAAAACTGGTCACCATGTTATACGCTATACCTGATACATTGTTGAAAGTGTCGCTAAACACCAATAAAACTGGTCACCATGTTATACGTTATACCTGACACATTGTTGAAAAAGTCGTTAAACACGAATAAAACTGGTCACCATGTTCTACGTTATATCTGACACATTGTTGAAAAGTGTCATTAAACACCAATAAAACTGGTCACCATGTTATACAAAATGTACGTTATACCTGACACATTGTTGAAAAGTGTTGCTAAACACCAATAAAACTTGTCACCATGTTATACGTTATACCTGACACATTGTTGAAAGTGTCGTTAAACACCAATAAAACTGGTCACCATGTAATACGCTATACCTAACACATTGTTGAAAGTGTCGTTAAACACCAATAAAACTGGTCACCATGTTATACGTTATACCTGACACATTATTGAAAGTGTCGTTAAACACCAATAAAACTGGTCACTGTATTATACCTGAAACATTGTTGAAAGTGTCGTTAAACACCAATAAAACTGGTCACCATGTTATACAAAATGTACGTTATACCTGACACATTGTTGAAAAGTGTTGCTAAACACCAATAAAACTTGTCACCATGTTATACGTTATACCTGACACATTGTTGAAAGTGTCGTTAAACACCAATAAAACTGGTCACCATGTTATACGTTATACCTGACACATTATTGAAAGTGTCGTTAAACACCAATAAAACTGGTCACTGTATTATACCTGAAACATTGTTGAAAATGTCGTTAAACACCAATAAAACTGGTCACCATGTTATACGTTATACCTGACACATTGTTGAAAGTGTCGTTAAACACCAATAAAACTGGTCACCATGTAATACGCTATACCTAACACATTGTTGAAAGTGTCGTTAAACACCAATAAAACTGGTCACCATGTTATACGTTATACCTGACACATTATTGAAAGTGTCGTTAAACACCAATAAAACTGGTCACTGTATTATACCTGAAACATTGTTGAAAGTGTCATTAAACACCAATAAAACTGGTCACCATGTTATACAAAATGTACGCTATACCTGACACATTGTTGAAAAGTGTTGTTAAACACCAATAAAACTTGTCACCATGTTATACGTTATACCTGACACATTGTTGAAAGTGTCGTTAAACACCAATAAAACTGGTCACCATGTAATACACTATACCTAACACATTGTTGAAAGTGTCGTTAAACACCAATAAAACTGGTCACCATGTTATACATTATACCTGACACATTATTGAAAGTGTCGATAAACACCAATAAAACTGGTCACTGTATTATACCTGAAACATTGTTGAAGGTGTCATTAAACACCAATAAAACTGGTCACCATGTTATACGTTATACCTGACACATTATTGAAAGTGTCGTTAAACACCAATAAAACTGGTCACTGTATTATACCTGAAACATTGTTGAAAGTGTCATTAAACACCAATAAAACTGGTCACCATGTTATACGTTATACCTGACACATTGTTGAAAGTGTCTTTAAACACCAATAAAACTGGTGACCATGTTATACACTATACCTGATACATTGTTGAAAGTGTCGTTAAACGCCAATAAAACTGGTCACCATGTTATACGTTATACCTGACACATTTTTGAAAGTGTCGATAAACACCAATTAAACTGGTCACCATGTTATACACTATACCTGATACATTGTTGAAAGTGTCGTAAAAAACCATTAAAACTGGTCACCATGTTATACGTTATACCTGACACATTTTTGAAAGTGTCGTTAAACACCAATTAAACTGGTCACCATGTTATACGTTATACCTGACACATTGTTGAAAGTGTTGTGAAACACCAATAAAACTGGTCACCATGTAATATGCTATAACTAACGCATTGTTGAAAGTGTCGTTAAACACCAATAAATCTGGTCACCATGTTATACATTATACCTGACACATTATTGAAAGTGTCGTTAAACACCAATAAAACTGGTCACTGTATTATACCTGACACATTGTTGAAAGTGTCGTTAAACACCAATAAAACTGGTCACCATGTTATACGTTATACCTGACACATTGTTGAAAGTGTCGTTAAACACCAATAAAACTGGTCACCATGTTATACGCTATACCTGATACATTGTTGAAAGTGTCGCTAAACACCAATAAAACTGGTCACCATGTTATACGTTATACCTGACACATTGTTGAAAAAGTCGTTAAACACGAATAAAACTGGTCACCATGTTCTACGTTATATCTGACACATTGTTGAAAAGTGTCGTTAAACACCAATAAAACTGGTCACCATGTTATACAAAATGTATGTTATACCTGACACATTGTTGAAAAGTGTTGCTAAACACTAATAAAACTTGTCACCATGTTATACGTTATACCTGACACATTGTTGAAAGTGTCGCTAAACACCAATAAAACTGGTCACCATGTAATACGCTATACCTAACACATTGTTGAAAGTGTCGTTAAACACCAATAAAACTGGTCACCATGTTATACGTTATACCTGACACATTATTGAAAGTGTCGTTAAACACCAATAAAACTGGTCACCATGTTATACGCTATACCTGACACATTGTTGAAAAAGTCGTTAAACACGAATAAAACTGGTCACCATGTTCTACGTTATATCTGACACATTGTTGAAAAGTGTCGTTAAACACCAATAAAACTGGTCACCATGTTATACAAAATGTACGTTATACCTGACACATTGTTGAAAAGTGTTGCTAAACACCAATAAAACTTGTCACCATGTTATACGTTATACCTGACACATTGTTGAAAGTGTCGTTAAACACCAATAAAACTGGTCACCATGTAATACGCTATACCTAACACATTCTTGAAAGTGTCGTTAAACACCAATAAAACTGGTCACCATGTTATACGTTATACCTGACACATTATTGAAAGTGTCGTTAAACACCAATAAAACTGGTCACTGTATTATACCTGAAACATTGTTGAAAGTGTCGTTAAACACCAATAAAACTGGTCACCATGTTATACAAAATGTACGCTATACCTGACACATTGTTGAAAAGTGTTGCTAAACACCAATAAAACTTGTCACCATGTTATACGTTATACCTGACACATTGTTGAAAGTGTCGTTAAACACCAATAAAACTGGTCACCATGTAATACGCTATACCTAACACATTGTTGAAAGTGTCGTTAAACACCAATAAAACTGGTCACCATGTTATACGTTATACCTGACACATTGTTGAAAGTGTCGTTAAACACCAATAAAACTGGTCACCATATTATACACTATACCTGATACATTGTTGAAAGTGTCGTTAAACACCAATAAAACTGGTCACCATGTTATACGTTATACCTGACACATTTTTGAAAGTGTCGCTAAACACCAATTAATCTGGTCACCATGTTATACACTATACCTGATACATTGTTGAAAGTGTCGTTAAACACCAATAAAACTGGTCACCATGTTATATGTTATACCTGACACATTGTTGAAAGTGTTGTGAAACACCAATAAAACTGGTCACCATGTAATATGCTATAAGTAACGCATTGTTGAAAGTGTCGTTAAGCACCAATAAAACTGGTCACCATGTTATACGTTATACCTGACACATTGTTGAAAGTGTCGTTAAACACCAATAAAACTGGTCACTATGTTATACGCTATACCTGATACATTGTTGAAAGTGTCGCTAAACACCAATAAAACTGGTCACCATGTTATACGTTATACTTGACACATTGTTGAAAAAGTCGTTAAACACGAATAAAACTGGTCACCATGTTCTACGTTATATCTGACACATTGTTGAAAAGTGTCATTAAACACCAATAAAACTGGTCACCATGTTATACAAAATGTACGTTATACCTGACACATTGTTGAAAAGTGTTGCTAAACACCAATAAAACTTGTCACCATGTTATACGTTATACCTGACACATTGTTGAAAGTGTCGTTAAACACCAATAAAACTGGTCACCATGTAATACGCTATACCTAACACATTGTTGAAAGTGTCGTTAAACACCAATAAAACTGGTCACCATGTTATACGTTATACCTGACACATTATTGAAAGTGTCGTTAAACACCAATAAAACTGGTCACTGTATTATACCTGAAACATTGTTGAAAGTGTCGTTAAACACCAATAAAACTGGTCAACATGTTATACAAAATGTACGTTATACCTGACACATTGTTGAAAAGTGTTGCTAAACACCAATAAAACTTGTCACCATGTTATACGTTATACCTGACACATTGTTGAAAGTGTCGTTAAACACCAATAAAACTGGTCACCATGTTATACGTTATACCTGACACATTATTGAAAGTGTCGTTAAACACCAATAAAACTGGTCACTGTATTATACCTGAAACATTGTTGAAAATGTCGTTAAACACCAATAAAACTGGTCACCATGTTATACGTTATACCTGACACATTGTTGAAAGTGTCGTTAAACACCAATAAAACTGGTCACCATGTAATACGCTATACCTAACACATTGTTGAAAGTGTCGTTAAACACCAATAAAACTGGTCACCATGTTATACGTTATACCTGACACATTATTGAAAGTGTCGTTAAACACCAATAAAACTGGTCACTGTATTATACCTGAAACATTGTTGAAAGTGTCATTAAACACCAATAAAACTGGTCACCATGTTATACAAAATGTACGGTATACCTGACACATTGTTGAAAAGTGTTGTTAAACACCAATAAAACTTGTCACCATGTTATACGTTATACCTGACACATTGTTGAAAGTGTCGTTAAACACCAATAAAACTGGTCACCATGTAATACACTATACCTAACACATTGTTGAAAGTGTCGTTAAACACCAATAAAACTGGTCACCATGTTATACATTATACCTGACACATTATTGAAAGTGTCGTTAAACACCAATAAAACTGGTCACTGTATTATACCTGAAACATTGTTGAAAGTGTCATTAAACACCAATAAAACTGGTCACCATGTTATACGTTATACCTGACACATTATTGAAAGTGTCGTTAAACACCAATAAAACTGGTCACTGTATTATACCTGAAACATTGTTGAAAGTGTCATTAAACACCAATAAAACTGGTCACCATGTTATACGCTATACCTGATACATTGTTGAAAGTGTCGCTAAACACCAATAAAACTGGTCACCATGTTATACGTTATACCTGACACATTGTTGAAAAAGTCGTTAAACACGAATAAAACTGGTCACCATGTTCTACGTTATATCTGACACATTGTTGAAAAGTGTCATTAAACACCAATAAAACTGGTCACCATGTTATACAAAATGTACGTTATACCTGACACATTGTTGAAAAGTGTTGCTAAACACCAATAAAACTTGTCACCATGTTATACGTTATACCTGACACATTGTTGAAAGTGTCGTTAAACACCAATAAAACTGGTCACCATGTAATACGCTATACCTAACACATTGTTGAAAGTGTCGTTAAACACCAATAAAACTGGTCACCATGTTATACGTTATACCTGACACATTATTGAAAGTGTCGTTAAACACCAATAAAACTGGTCACTGTATTATACCTGAAACATTGTTGAAAGTGTCGTTAAACACCAATAAAACTGGTCACCATGTTATACAAAATGTACGTTATACCTGACACATTGTTGAAAAGTGTTGCTAAACACCAATAAAACTTGTCACCATGTTATACGTTATACCTGACACATTGTTGAAAGTGTCGTTAAACACCAATAAAACTGGTCACCATGTTATACGTTATACCTGACACATTATTGAAAGTGTCGTTAAACACCAATAAAACTGGTCACTGTATTATACCTGAAACATTGTTGAAAATGTCGTTAAACACCAATAAAACTGGTCACCATGTTATACGTTATACCTGACACATTGTTGAAAGTGTCGTTAAACACCAATAAAACTGGTCACCATGTAATACGCTATACCTAACACATTGTTGAAAGTGTCGTTAAACACCAATAAAACTGGTCACCATGTTATACGTTATACCTGACACATTATTGAAAGTGTCGTTAAACACCAATAAAACTGGTCACTGTATTATACCTGAAACATTGTTGAAAGTGTCATTAAACACCAATAAAACTGGTCACCATGTTATACAAAATGTACGCTATACCTGACACATTGTTGAAAAGTGTTGTTAAACACCAATAAAACTTGTCACCATGTTATACGTTATACCTGACACATTGTTGAAAGTGTCGTTAAACACCAATAAAACTGGTCACCATGTAATACACTATACCTAACACATTGTTGAAAGTGTCGTTAAACACCAATAAAACTGGTCACCATGTTATACATTATACCTGACACATTATTGAAAGTGTCGTTAAACACCAATAAAACTGGTCACTGTATTATACCTGAAACATTGTTGAAGGTGTCATTAAACACCAATAAAACTGGTCACCATGTTATACGTTATACCTGACACATTATTGAAAGTGTCGTTAAACACCAATAAAACTGGTCACTGTATTATACCTGAAACATTGTTGAAAGTGTCATTAAACACCAATAAAACTGGTCACCATGTTATACGCTATACCTGATACATTGTTGAAAGTGTCGCTAAACACCAATAAAACTGGTCACCATGTTATACGTTATACCTGACACATTGTTGAAAAAGTCGTTAAACACGAATAAAACTGGTCACCATGTTCTACGTTATATCTGACACATTGTTGAAAAGTGTCATTAAACACCAATAAAACTGGTCACCATGTTATACAAAATGTACGTTATACCTGACACATTGTTGAAAAGTGTTGCTAAACACCAATAAAACTTGTCACCATGTTATACGTTATACCTGACACATTGTTGAAAGTGTCGTTAAACACCAATAAAACTGGTCACCATGTAATACGCTATACCTAACACATTGTTGAAAGTGTCGTTAAACACCAATAAAACTGGTCACCATGTTATACGTTATACCTGACACATTATTGAAAGTGTCGTTAAACACCAATAAAACTGGTCACTGTATTATACCTGAAACATTGTTGAAAGTGTCGTTAAACACCAATAAAACTGGTCACCATGTTATACAAAATGTACGTTATACCTGACACATTGTTGAAAAGTGTTGCTAAACACCAATAAAACTTGTCACCATGTTATACGTTATACCTGACACATTGTTGAAAGTGTCGTTAAACACCAATAAAACTGGTCACCATGTTATACGTTATACCTGACACATTATTGAAAGTGTCGTTAAACACCAATAAAACTGGTCACTGTATTAAACCTGAAACATTGTTGAAAATGTCGTTAAACACCAATAAAACTGGTCACCATGTTATACGTTATACCTGACACATTGTTGAAAGTGTCGTTAAACACCAATAAAACTGGTCACCATGTAATACGCTATACCTAACACATTGTTGAAAGTGTCGTTAAACACCAATAAAACTGGTCACCATGTTATACGTTATACCTGACACATTATTGAAAGTGTCGTTAAACACCAATAAAACTGGTCACTGTATTATACCTGAAACATTGTTGAAAGTGTCATTAAACACCAATAAAACTGGTCACCATGTTATACAAAATGTACGCTATACCTGACACATTGTTGAAAAGTGTTGTTAAACACCAATAAAACTTGTCACCATGTTATACGTTATACCTGACACATTGTTGAAAGTGTCGTTAAACACCAATAAAACTGGTCACCATGTAATACACTATACCTAACACATTGTTGAAAGTGTCGTTAAACACCAATAAAACTGGTCACCATGTTATACATTATACCTGACACATTATTGAAAGTGTCGATAAACACCAATAAAACTGGTCACTGTATTATACCTGAAACATTGTTGAAGGTGTCATTAAACACCAATAAAACTGGTCACCATGTTATACGTTATACCTGACACATTATTGAAAGTGTCGTTAAACACCAATAAAACTGGTCACTGTATTATACCTGAAACATTGTTGAAAGTGTCATTAAACACCAATAAAACTGGTCACCATGTTATACGTTATACCTGACACATTGTTGAAAGTGTCGTTAAACACCAATAAAACTGGTGACCATGTTATACACTATACCTGATACATTGTTGAAAGTGTCGTTAAACACCAATAAAACTGGTCACCATGTTATACGTTATACCTGACACATTTTTGAAAGTGTCGATAAACACCAATTAAACTGGTCACCATGTTATACACTATACCTGATACATTGTTGAAAGTGTCGCTAAAAACCAATAAAACTGGTCACCATGTTATACGTTATACCTGACACATTTTTGAAAGTGTCGTTAAACACCAATTAAACTGGTCACCATGTTATACGTTATACCTGACACATTGTTGAAAGTGTTGTGAAACACCAATAAAACTGGTCACCATGTAATATGCTATAAGTAACGCATTGTTGAAAGTGTCGTTAAACACCAATAAAACTGGTCACCATGTTATACATTATACCTGACACATTATTGAAAGTGTCGTTAAACACCAATAAAACTGGTCACTGTATTATACCTGACACATTGTTGAAAGTGTCGTTAAACACCCATAAAACTGGTCACCATGTTATACGTTATACCTGACACATTGTTGAAAGTGTCGTTAAACACCAATAAAACTGGTCACCATGTTATACGCTATACCTGATACATTGTTGAAAGTGTCGTTAAACACCAATAAAACTGGTCACCATGTTATACGTTATACCTGACACATTGTTGAAAAAGTCATTAAACACGAATAAAACTGGTCACCATGTTCTACGTTATATCTGACACATTGTTGAAAAGTGTCGTTAAACACCAATAAAACTGATCACCATGTAATATGCTATAACTAACGCATTATTGAAAGTGTCGTTAAACACCAATAAAACTGGTCACTGTATTATACCTGACACATTGTTGAAAGTGTCGTTAAACACCAATAAAACTGGTCACCATGTTATACGTTATACCTGACACATTGTTGAAAGTGTCGTTAAACACCAATAAAACTGGTCACCATGTTATACGTTATACCTGACACATTGTTGAAAAGTGTCGTTAAACACCAATAAAACTGGTCACCATGTTATACAAAATGTATGTTATACCTGACACATTGTTGAAAAGTGTTGCTAAACACTAATAAAACTTGTCACCATGTTATACGTTATACCTGACACATTGTTGAAAGTGTCGTTAAACACCAATAAAACTGGTCACCATGTAATACGCTATACCTAACACATTGTTGAAAGTGTCGTTAAACACCAATAAAACTGGTCACCATGTTATACGTTATACCTGACACATTATTGAAAGTGTCGTTAAACACCAATAAAACTGGTCACTGTATTATACCTGAAACATTGTTGAAAATGTCGTTAAACACCAATAAAACTGGTCACCATGTTATACGTTATACCTGACACATTGTTGAAAGTGTTGTTAAACACCAATAAAACTGGTCACCATGTAATATGCTATAACTAACGCATTGTTGAAAGTGTCGTTAAACACCAATAAAACTGGTCACCATGTTATACATTATACCTGACACATTATTGAAAGTGTCGTTAAACACCAATAAAACTGGTCACCATGTTATACGTTATACCTGACACATTGTTGAAAGTGTCGTTAAACACCAATAAAACTGGTCACCATGTTATACGCTATACCTGATACATTGTTGAAAGTGTCGTTAAACACCAATAAAACTGGTCACCATGTTATACGCTATACCTGACACATAATTGAAAGTGTTGTTAAACACCAATAAAACTGGTCACCATGTTCTACGTTATACCTGACACATTGTTGAAAGTGTCGTTAAACACCAATAAAACTGGTCACCATGTTATACGTTATATCTGACACATTGTTGAAAGTGTTGCTAAACACCAATAAAACACCAATAAAACTGGTTGTACGTTATACTTGACACATTGTTGAAAGTGTCGTTAAACACCAATAAAACTGAATGCCATATTATACATCATAGCTGAAATACTGTTGACAGTGGCGTTAATACCAATAAAATGGGCCAACTTGTTATACCTGACACATTGTTGAAAGTGTCGTTAAACACCAATAAAACTGGTCACCATGTAATACAAAATGTACGTTATACCTGACACACAGTTAAAAGTGTCGTTAAACACCAATAAAACTGGTCAACATGTTATACGTTATACCTGACACATTGTTGAAAGCGTTGTTGAACACCAATAAAACTGGTCACAATGTTTTATGTTATACCCGACACATTGTTGAAAGTGTTGTTAAACACCAATAAAACTGGTCACCATGTTATATGCTATACCTGATACCTTGTTGAAAGTGTCGTTAAACACCAATAAAACTGGTCACCATGTTATACGCTATACCTGACACATTGTTGAAAGTGTCGTTAAACACCAATAAAACTGGTCACCATGTTATACGCTATAACTGACATATTGTTGAAAGTGGCATTCAACACCAATAAAACTGGTCACCATGTTATACCTTATACCTGACACATTATCGAAAGTGTCGCTAAACACCAATAAAACTGGTTACCGTGTTATACCTGACACATTGCTGAAAGCGTCGTTAAACACCAACAAAACTGGTCACCATGATATACGTTATACCTGACACATTGTTGAAAGTGTCGCTAAACACCAATAAAACTGGTCACCATGTTATACGCTATACCTGATACATTGTTGAAAGTGTCGTTAAACACCAATAAAACTGGTGACCATGTTATACGCTATACCTGACAAATTGTTGAAGGTGTTGTTAAACACCAATAAAACTGGTCACCATTTTCTACGTTATACCTGACACATTGTTGAAAGTGTCATTAAACACCAATAAAACTGGTCACCATGTTATACGTTATACCTGACACATTGTTGAAAGTGTCGTTAAACACCAATAAAACTGGTCACCATGTTATACGCTATACCTGATACATTGTTGAAAGTGTCGCTAAACACCAATAAAACTGGTAACCATGTTATACAAAATGTACGTTATACCTGACACATTGTTGAAAAGTGTTGCTAAACACCAATAAAACTTGTCACCATGTTATACGTTATACCTTACACATTGTTGAAAGTGTCGTTAAACACCAATAAAACTGGCTACCATGTTATACGTTATACCTGACACATTGTTGAAAGTGTCGTTAAACACCAATAAAACTGGTCACCATGTAATGCGCTATACCTAACACATTGTTGAAAGTGTCGTTAAACACCAATAAAACTGGTCACCATGTTATACGTTATACCTGACACATTATTGAAAGTGTCGTTAAACACCAATAAAACTGGTCACTGTATTATACCTGAAACATTGTTGAAAGTGTCATTAAACACCAATAAAACTGGTCACCATGTTATACGTTATACCTGACACATTGTTGAAAGTGTCGTTAAACACCAATAAAACTGGTCACCATGTTATACACTATACCTGATACATTGTTGAAAGTGTCGTTAAACACCAATAAAACTGGTCACCATGTTATACGTTATACCTGACACATTTTTGAAAGTGTCGTTAAACACCAATTAAACTGGTCACCATGTTATACGTTATACCTGACACATTGTTGAAAGTGTTGTTAAACACCAATAAAACTGGTCACCATGTAATATGCTATAACTAACGCATTGTTGAAAGTGTCGTTAAACACCAATAAATCTGGTCACCATGTTATACATTATACCTGACAAATTATTGAAAGTGTCGTTAAACACCAATAAAACTGGTCACTGTATTATACCTGACACATTGTTGAAAGTGTCGTTAAACACCAATAAAACTGGTCACCATGTTATACGTTATACCTGACACATTGTTGAAAGTGTCGTTAAACACCAATAAAACTGGTCACCATGTTATACGCTATACCTGATACATTTTTGAAAGTGTCGCTAAACACCAATAAAACTGGTCACCATGTTCTACGTTATATCTGACACATTGTTGAAAAGTGTCGTTAAACACCAATAAAACTGGTCACCATGTTATACAAAATGTACGTTATACCTGACACATTGTTGAAAAGTGTTGCTAAACACCAATAAAACTTGTCACCATGTTATACGTTATACCTGACACATTGTTGAAAGTGTCGTTAAACACCAATAAAACTGGTCACCATGTAATACGCTATACCTAACACATTGTTGAAAGTGTCGTTAAACACCAATAAAACTGGTCACCATGTTATACGTTATACCTGACACATTATTGAAAGTGTCGTTAAACACCAATAAAACTGGTCACTGTATTATACCTGAAACATTGTTGAAAGTGTCGTTAAACACCAATAAAACTGGTCACCATGTTATACGTTATACCTGACACATTGTTGAAAGTGTCGTTAAACACCAATAAAACTGGTCACCATGTTATACACTATACCTGATACATTGTTGAAAGTGTCGTTAAACACCAATAAAACTGGTCACCATGTTATACGTTATACCTGACACATTTTTGAAAGTGTCGTTAAACACCAATTAAACTGGTCACCATGTTATACGTTATACCTGACACATTGTTGAAAGTGTTGTTAAACACCAATAAAACTGGTCACCATGTAATATGCTATAACTAACGCATTGTTGAAAGTGTCGTTAAACACCAATAAAACTGGTCACCATGTTATACGTTATACCTGACACATTTTTGAAAGTGTCGCTAAACACCAATTAATCTGGTCACCATGTTATACACTATACCTGATACATTGTTGAAAGTGTCGTTAAACACCAATAAAACTGGTCACCATGTTATACGTTATACCTGACACATTGTTGAAAGTGTTGTGAAACACCAATAAAACTGGTCACCATGTAATATGCTATAAGTAACGCATTGTTGAAAGTGTCGTTAAACACCAATAAAACTGGTCACTGTATTAAACCTGACACATTGTTGAAAGTGTCGTTAAACACCAATAAAACTGGTCACCATGTTATACGTTATACCTGACACATTGTTGAAAGTGTCGTTAAACACCAATAAAACTGGTCACCATGTTATACGCTATACCTGATACATTGTTGAAAGTGTCGTTAAACACCAATAAAACTGGTCACCATGTTATACGTTATACCTGACACATTGTTGAAAAAGTCGTTAAACACGAATTAAACTGGTCACCATGTTCTACGTTATATCTGACACATTATTGAAAGTGTCGTTAAACACCAATAAAACTGGTCACTGTATTATACCTGAAACATTGTTGAAAGTGTCGTTAAACACCAATAAGACTGGTCACCATGTTATACGTTATACCTGACACATTGTTGAAAGTGTTGTTAAACACCAATAAAACTGGTCACCATGTAATATGCTATAACTAACGCATTGTTGAAAGTGTCGTTAAACACCAATAAAACTGGTCACCATGTTATACATTATACCTGACACATTATTGAAAGTGTCATTAAACACCAATAAAACTGGTCACTGTATTATACCTGACACATTGTTGAAAGTGTCGTTAAACACCAATAAAACTGGTCACCATGTTATACGTTATACCTGACACATTGTTGAAAGTGTCGTTAAACACCAATAAAACTGGTCACCATGTTATACGCTATACCTGATACATTGTTGAAAGTGTCGTTAAACACCAATAAAACTGGTCACCATGTTATACGCTATACCTGACACATAATTGAAAGTGTTGTTAAACACCAATAAAACTGGTCACCATGTTCTACGTTATACCTGACACATTGTTGAAAGTGTCGTTAAACACCAATAAAACTGGTCACCATGTTATACGTTATATCTGACACATTGTTGAAAGTGTTGTTAAACACCAATAAAACACCAATAAAACTGGTTGTACGTTATACTTGACACATTGTTGAAAGTGTCGTTAAACACCAATAAAACTGAATGCCATATTATACATCATAGCTGAAATACTGTTGACAGTGGCGTTAATACCAATAAAATGGGCCAACATGTTATACCTGACACATTGTTGAAAGTGTCGTTAAACACCAATAAAACTGGTCACCATGTAATACAAAATGTACGTTATACCTGACACACAGTTAAAAGTGTCGTTAAACACCAATAAAACTGGTCAACATGTTATACGTTATACCTGACACATTGTTGAAAGCGTTGTTGAACACCAATAAAACTGGTCACAATGTTTTATGTTATACCCGACACATTGTTGAAAGTGTTGTTAAACACCAATAAAACTGGTCACCATGTTATATGCTATACCTGATACCTTGTTGAAAGTGTCGTTAAACACCAATAAAACTGGTCACCATGTTATACGCTATACCTGACACATTGTTGAAAGTGTCGTTAAACACCAATAAAACTGGTCACCATGTTATACGCTATAACTGACATATTGTTGAAAGTGGCATTCAACACCAATAAAACTGGTCACCATGTTATACCTTATACCTGACACATTATCGAAAGTGTCGCTAAACACCAATAAAACTGGTTACCGTGTTATACCTGACACATTGTTGAAAGTGTCGTTAAACACCAATAAAACTGGTCACCATGATATACGTTATACCTGACACATTGTTGAAAGTGTCGCTAAACACCAATAAAACTGGTCACCATGTTATACGCTATACCTGATACATTGTTGAAAGTGTCGTTAAACACCAATAAAACTGGTGACCATGTTATACGCTATACCTGACAAATTGTTGAAGGTGTTGTTAAACACCAATAAAACTGGTCACCATTTTCTACGTTATACCTGACACATTGTTGAAAGTGTCATTAAACACCAATAAAACTGGTCACCATGTTATACGTTATACCTGACACATTGTTGAAAGTGTCGTTAAACACCAATAAAACTGGTCACCATGTTATACGCTATACCTGATACATTGTTGAAAGTGTCGCTAAACACCAATAAAACTGGTCACCATGTTATACAAAATGTACGTTATACCTGACACATTGTTGAAAAGTGTTGCTAAACACCAATAAAACTTGTCACCATGTTATACGTTATACCTTACACATTGTTGAAAGTGTCGTTAAACACCAATAAAACTGGCTACCATGTTATACGTTATACCTGACACATTGTTGAAAGTGTCGTTAAACACCAATAAAACTGGTCACCATGTAATGCGCTATACCTAACACATTGTTGAAAGTGTCGTTAAACACCAATAAAACTGGTCACCATGTTATACGTTATACCTGACACATTATTGAAAGTGTCGTTAAACACTAATAAAATTGGTCACTGTATTATACCTGAAACATTGTTGAAAGTGTCATTAAACACCAATAAAACTGGTCACCATGTTATACGTTATACCTGACACATTGTTGAAAGTGTCGTTAAACACCAATAAAACTGGTCACCATGTTATACACTATACCTGATACATTGTTGAAAGTGTCGTTAAACACCAATAAAACTGGTCACCATGTTATACGTTATACCTGACACATTTTTGAAAGTGTCGTTAAACACCAATTAAACTGGTCACCATGTTATACGCTATACCTGACACATTGTTGAAAGTGTTGTTAAACACCAATAAAACTGGTCACCATGTAATATGCTATAACTAACGCATTGTTGAAAGTGTCGTTAAACACCAATAAATCTGGTCACCATGTTATACATTATACCTGACACATTATTGAAAGTGTCGTTAAACACCAATAAAACTGGTCACTGTATTATACCTGACACATTGTTGAAAGTGTCGTTAAACACCAATAAAACTGGTCACCATGTTATACGTTATACCTGACACATTGTTGAAAGTGTCGTTAAACACCAATAAAACTGGTCACCATGTTATACGCTATACCTGATACATTGTTGAAAGTGTCGCTAAACACCAATAAAACTGGTCACCATGTTCTACGTTATATCTGACACATTGTTGAAAAGTGTCGTTAAACACCAATAAAACTGGTCACCATGTTATACAAAATGTACGTTATACCTGACACATTGTTGAAAAGTGTTGCTAAACACCAATAAAACTTGTCACCATGTTATACGTTATACCTGACACATTGTTGAAAGTGTCGTTAAACACCAATAAAACTGGTCACCATGTAATACGCTATACCTAACACATTGTTGAAAGTGTCGTTAAACACCAATAAAACTGGTCACCATGTTATACGTTATACCTGACACATTATTGAAAGTGTCGTTAAACACCAATAAAACTGGTCACTGTATTATACCTGAAACATTGTTGAAAGTGTCGTTAAACACCAATAAAACTGGTCACCATGTTATACGTTATACCTGACACATTGTTGAAAGTGTCGTTAAACACCAATAAAACTGGTCACCATGTTATACACTATACCTGATACATTGTTGAAAGTGTCATTAAACACCAATAAAACTGGTCACCATGTTATACGTTATACCTGACACATTTTTGAAAGTGTCGTTAAACACCAATTAAACTGGTCACCATGTTATACGTTATACCTGACACATTGTTGAAAGTGTTGTTAAACACCAATAAAACTGGTCACCATGTAATATGCTATAACTAACGCATTGTTGAAAGTGTCGTTAAACACCAATAAAACTGGTCACCATGTTATACGTTATACCTGACACATTTTTGAAAGTGTCGCTAAACACCAATTAATCTGGTCACCATGTTATACACTATACCTGATACATTGTTGAAAGTGTCGTTAAACACCAATAAAACTGGTCACCATGTTATACGTTATACCTGACACATTGTTGAAAGTGTTGTGAAACACCAATAAAACTGGTCACCATGTAATATGCTATAAGTAACGCATTGTTGAAAGTGTCGTTAAACACCAATAAAACTGGTCACTGTATTAAACCTGACACATTGTTGAAAGTGTCGTTAAACACCAATAAAACTGGTCACCATGTTATACGTTATACCTGACACATTGTTGAAAGTGTCGTTAAACACCAATAAAACTGGTCACCATGTTATACGCTATACCTGATACATTGTTGAAAGTGTCGTTAAACACCAATAAAACTGGTCACCATGTTATACGTTATACCTGACACATTGTTGAAAAAGTCGTTAAACACGAATTAAACTGGTCACCATGTTCTACGTTATATCTGACACATTGTTGAAAAGTGTCGTTAAACACCAATAAAACTGGTCACCATGTTATACAAAATGTACGTTATACCTGACACATTGTTGAAAAGTGTTGCTAAACACCAATAAAACTTGTCACCATGTTATACGCTATACCTGACACATTGTTGAAAGTGTCGTTAAACACCAATAAAACTGGTCACCATGTAATACGCTATACCTAACACATTGTTGAAAGTGTCGTTAAACACCAATAAAACTGGTCACCATGTTATACGTTATACCTGACACATTATTGAAAGTGTCGTTAAACACCAATAAAACTGGTCACTGTATTATACCTGAAACATTGTTGAAAGTGTCGTTAAACACCAATAAAACTGGTCACCATGTTATACAAAATGTACGTTATACCTGACACATTGTTGAAAAGTGTTGCTAAACACCAATAAAACTTGTCACCATGTTATACGTTATACCTGACACATTGTTGAAAGTGTCGTTAAACACCAATAAAACTGGTCACCATGTTATACGTTATACCTGACCCATTATTGATAGTGTCATTAAACACCAATAAAACTGGTCACTGTATTATACCTGAAACATTGTTGAAAATGTCGTTAAACACCAATAAAACTGGTCACCATGTTATACGTTATACCTGACACATTGTTGAAAGTGTCGTTAAACACCAATAAAACTGGTCACCATGTAATACGCTATACCTAACACATTGTTGAAAGTGTCGTTAAACACCAATAAAACTGGTCACCATGTTATACGTTATACCTGACACATTATTGAAAGTGTCGTTAAACACCAATAAAACTGGTCACTGTATTATACCTGAAACATTGTTGAAAGTGTCGTTAAACACCAATAAAACTGGTCACCGTGTTATACGTTATACCTGACACATTTTTGAAAGTGTCGCTAAACACCAATTAAACTGGTCACCATGTTATACACTATACCTGATACATTGTTGAAAGTGTCGTTAAAAACCAATAAAACTGGTCACCATGTTATACGTTATACCTGACACATTTTTGAAAGTGTCGTTAAACACCAATTAAACTGGTCACCATGTTATACGTCATACCTGACACATTGTTGAAAGTGTTGTGAAACACCAATAAAACTGGTCACCATGTAATATGCTATAAGTAACGCATTGTTGAAAGTGTCGTTAAACACCAATAAAACTGGTCACCATGTTATACATTATACCTGACACATTATTGAAAGTGTCGTTAAACACCAATAAAACTGGTCACTGTATAATACCTGACACATTGTTGAAAGTGTCGTTAAACACCCATAAAACTGGTCACCATGTTATACGTTATACCTGACACATTGTTGAAAGTGTCGTTAAACACCAATAAAAGTGGTCACCATGTTATACGTTATACCTGACACATTATTGAAAGTGTCGTTAAATACCAATAAAACTGGTTACCGTGTTATACCTGACACATTGTTGAAAGTGTCGTTAAATACCAATAAAACTGGTCACCATGTTATACAAAATGTACGTTATACATGACACATTGTTGAAAAGTGTTGCTAAACACCAATAAAACTTGTCACCATGTTATACGTTATACCTGACACATTGTTGAAAAAGTCGTTAAACACGAATAAAACTGGTCACCATGTTCTACGTTATATCTGACACATTGTTGAAAAGTGTCATTAAACACCAATAAAACTGGTCACCATGTTATACAAAATGTACGTTATACCTGACACATTGTTGAAAAGTGTTGCTAAACACCAATAAAACTTGTCACCATGTTATACGTTATACCTGACACATTGTTGAAAGTGTCATTAAACACCAATAAAACTGGTCACCATGTAATACGCTATACCTGACACATTTTTGAAAGTGTCGCTAAACACCAATTAAACTGGTCACCATGTTATACACTATACCTGATACATTGTTGAAAGTGTCGTTAAAAACCAATAAAACTGGTCACCATGTTATACGTTATACCTGACACATTTTTGAAAGTGTCGTTAAACACCAATTAAACTGGTCACCATGTTATACGTCATACCTGACACATTGTTGAAAGTGTTGTGAAACACCAATAAAACTGGTCACCATGTAATATGCTATAAGTAACGCATTGTTGAAAGTGTCGTTAAACACCAATAAAACTGGTCACCATGTTATACATTATACCTGACACATTATTGAAAGTGTCGTTAAACACCAATAAAACTGGTCACTGTATAATACCTGACACATTGTTGAAAGTGTCGTTAAACACCCATAAAACTGGTCACCATGTTATACGTTATACCTGACACATTGTTGAAAGTGTCGTTAAACACCAATAAAAGTGGTCACCATGTTATACGTTATACCTGACACATTATTGAAAGTGTCGTTAAATACCAATAAAACTGGTTACCGTGTTATACCTGACACATGGTTGAAAGTGTCGTTAAATACCAATAAAACTGGTCACCATGTTATACAAAATGTACGTTATACATGACACATTGTTGAAAAGTGTTGCTAAACACCAATAAAACTTGTCACCATGTTATACGTTATACCTGACACATTGTTGAAAAAGTCGTTAAACACGAATAAAACTGGTCACCATGTTCTACGTTATATCTGACACATTGTTGAAAAGTGTCATTAAACACCAATAAAACTGGTCACCATGTTATACAAAATGTACGTTATACCTGACACATTGTTGAAAAGTGTTGCTAAACACCAATAAAACTTGTCACCATGTTATACGTTATACCTGACACATTGTTGAAAGTGTCATTAAACACCAATAAAACTGGTAACCATGTAATACGCTATACCTAACACATTGTTGAAAGTGTCGTTAAACACCAATAAAACTGGTCACCACCCGTAGCAGGAGATTCCGAATATTAGCTCGGAAAATAGAGTTCGGAGTATTCGGACTTTTCCGAATGAGAAAAAAAATATTTTCGTGAAAAAACAGAGGATTTTGATGAATTTCCATATTTTTCCGCATATAATTCGGAAATCTCTTCGGAATTGTCCGAATACTCCGAATGAGCACGGAAAAAAATTCGGAATTGTCCGAATACTCCGAATGAGCTCGGAAAAAAATTCGGAATTGTCCGAATACTTCGAATCGACCTCGGAAAAAAATTCGGAATTCCGAAACTACCACCCTTATTCGGAAAATATTGTCAGATTCGGAAATTATTCTAAGCTAGCTCGGAGAAAATTTCCGCATTAGCTTTGCCACTTTTGGTGCAATTTCTGAACTTCATTCGGAAAAAAATTCCGAACTTCATTCGGAAAACATTTCCGAACTACATTCGGACAAAATTTCTGTATAAATTTTTTTATACATAAATTTCCATAAAATCAGAAAAAGTAGATTTATGTCTGACAATGAAATCATTTAACATAATATACTTTTTGTTTTATTTTAATTCTTCAAAGAAAAAACAATGTCCACTATCTTTGTAAAAAAGTGTTTTTGGCACTATTGTCTAAGTAGATATCTAATTTTAAAGCTCCTTGAACAGGTTTGGCTTTAAGGCTTCTGCCAACTTCCCAGTAACATCCTTTTTAGATACATGTGGCCACCTTTTACCAATAATATCTGAAAAAGAAAGATTTTTTGTAATGCATGTAAATATCAAAGCATGTTTTTTTTATTCGTGCTTATCACTATCAGTATCAGTTTATAATGTGATTTCGTTTCATATATATTTATTGCACATCCACTCAGATTGAAATATTATTTGTTGTTATTTTACATCATGTACAGGAATATCAATTATATTAATTAATATTTTTAAACATTTGAAAGCTTATATCAACTTCCCTACATTAACATGTCTATCTCTTTCTCTCATAATTTGTTTACGACTTAGAAAATGTGATGTCATTTAATCATTTGCAGCGTAGAAGACAAATCCTGGACATTTTATTTCTATATGGGGCTATAATGGTCATAATCGTATGCAAGTTGCAATTACCTATGCAAAACTTGCAACCCTGCTTATGGTGAGGTGTACTCGATAGAACATCAATATCAAATTCACTTGCAGTATTATGTCAATTTTCTCAAATAATTTTGAACGAAATAATGTTATGTTTTGGTAATATATTGCCTTTTTAATGATTTATATGTAACAGAGAAGACATCGTAACTTTATAACTTGTGTCTAATTCATTGTCAATAAAATATGTCTTGAGTAAAGTACAACATTATATGACAAAGATTGTTAGTGACTTATGACAGGTCGTGGTTTTCTCCAGGTCCTATGGCTTCCTTCACCAATAAAAGTGACTGCCACAATGTAACTAAAATACTATTGAAAGTGGTGTTAAACATCATGATCATAAGTTCATAACCCTCTTTTACTATATGCAAGTATTAAACTAAAATAAATTTAACAAAAACTGGTTTTTATGGTAGATATTTTCATTCTTCTATCATTCATATTGCATTTATTAACATGATAGTTATCAAGAATTCATAATGGCAGCTTCCTTAAGAGTAGAAGACAATCGAATGACAAATGCATGCCAATGTATAATTTACCTGATGTTTATTCCACAACTAGTACTGTACCTAGTACCGCAAATTTACAAGTTGTTGCTGCATGTTCTATGTGATTATCTGTAAATACTGGTTCTCAATCTTGGTGGTATTGAGTTGATTCTGTAGACATTGTATTTGTTGGTTGTTGCGAGTGACCTCCTCTTGTAGAATGGTACAATCTACACATACTTCGTGATTTTGCGTGCTGGTTGAAGGCTCTGGAGACATTAGGATGTCCATAGATTCTTTGAAGAGTTGACTTGCTGGTAAGTAACTATAATATAATTGTATTTTCATTAAGTTTTAGGATAAATAATTGTAAACAAAGCTAATAATCAATTTAGAAATACAAATACTACATGTAATAACTACCATTATTATATGACTTCAGATAATGTCTTTTCGACGTAATGCATGGTGAATATAACATTCCAACATCTTGCACCATACGAAACCAAAGAAAACGTCATTATAAAATCAACATATAAAATGTGTCATATAATAAAACAATTAATGACTTTCAATTCGATGGATACCAGGATTTATTAACCCAAGAATAATACATTTGGCCGTGGTAAATATAATGTTCCTGGGTTAATAAATCATTGTATCCACCTCATTAAAAGTCATTAATTGTATATTATCTTTTTCTACTTATGATTTTACAACCAACTTGCGACTGAAATTTAAAAAAAAATAATCTTGATCTGTTGACGTCTTGACAATATGTTTTTCAATTACACTTTTTTTCATTCAAAGTAAATCAGTACAATGTAAGTCTTCAATAAAGATAAAACTTACCTTTCTTCTTTAAGTTGTTGTTGTACATGTAAGTCAGTCAGTTCCAGTTCCTGTGCAACTGTCTTTAAAGTTTTTCTGAAATATTTGTTTCAATATTTAGTGTTTGACATAACTAGCTGCTGCTTCTTTACTGATTATTGGTTTCCTAAGTAAGGTGTACTTGTGCATTATTTTTTGTCAACAAGCTTGTTTTTTATGTTTTAGTTACTATATAATATTGGAAATTGTTGGGTATGTATAATGTATAGATACAGTATGGGTGGGACTAAAATTCACGAGAAAGCTTTGCTTTCGAGTTAATTTTGTCCTACCCATGCTGTATCTATACATACCCATCATTTCCAATATAGTAAGTCACATGTACCTTGGTCATTCGACTTTCCTTTGTTAAAAGTGTGATGATGAAATGGCAAATGCCTTGACTCCTCCTATGTGATACATTTATGTGCAGATATCATCACACTTTTAACAAAGGAAAGTCGAATGACCATGGTACATGTACATTGGGTAATATAGGATAAAGTTTGATTTAACACATTAGCATGGGCTTAAAGACAAAATCAATGCCAGAAAGTTTCAAAATCTTAATTCTTGTGCATATTCTGCTAGTACATGTATACTTCAAAATTTACATAGTAAGAATAGTTTATATAAATTAAACCAGCTTATATTACAATATATACATAATATATATACACAATCTTTTTTTTTTTTACATGTTTCTTTTTTTAACCTGGGTCCATTCGCCCTTATTTTGGTCAATAAAGAAAGTCATGAGTCTCACTTGTAAAAAAAAATAGTGAGTTCTAACTTAGAATCTAAGCACAATTAATGAGTCCAGGATTCGCCCATACGAGTTGCAAGCATCTCTGGTTGGGTTAGGGTTAGTTTTGTATTATTTTTGATGATAATCCATTTACTGGATTTTATATCAATAAATAATTTGAATTTGGTTGGGAGTAGTTCGCCCCCCCCCCTTTTTTTTCCCCCTAATTTGACCTACATTTGTAAATAACAACACAAGGTAGTTGCATTTCATTTTAAGAAAACTTGTTGAGCCAGATGGGTGTGTAGATAGCTTTTGAGAGATAAATCATCCAGTTCTTGGTCTATACAATGCTATAAATTATATATGATATATGATACTTACGACGAATCATTGATGCATTCCTACTCCTAGATCCTAGGCTAGCTATGTCTGACTGCCTTTACCAAATCTAAAGATTTTGCGAGGCTCTATTATGTTGCTGACATTAAGAAAGTTGCCGGTAATTGGGTTGTCGTTTGTCCATATAATAAATTAAAATATGCGTGATATCCATACTGAACGTAGCGATAATTTTTGTTGTTTACATTTTTTATATTCAAAATATTTACAAAATTGGCGCCTCCCACGCTTCTCGATGATTGGTCGTTGAATCGGATTCCCTGCACTTCGTTAATTTCCGATGCGTGTCTACCAAAGTTTGTTTAATCAACTCATAGATATGGATGTTTAAAGTAATATTAAATTTGATCTTTAGTAAAAAAAAAAAAAAAAAAATAAAGAGTTTTAATTTTCTGGATTTTCTTTTTCAACAATATTTATTAAATATATTTCTCCCATAATGCAATTTGTAAACAACCCGCCATCTTTAAATCTGTTAGTTGAAAACACGAACTAGACTTTTCTAGTACTAAAAACGTGTTCTTGGTAGCATCACAGGTAATTTGTTTACAAAACGACTTATGAAGCACACACAGTCAAATCTATTCTGAGACATAAATTTAATCCCAAATGGATTCAAAGGCACTATAAACAACAGAAAATAGTAACCCCCCCCCATTTGACTGGCCAACCTAGCGGTCCTAGGGAATCTAATCATGCAAAGACACCATTTGTAATTAGGTATCGTTTCTTTCATATGAAACTCTTTCTGCTTTAAAGTAACATTTCAAGAGCCTATATATCATAACTTCACCCATTTTCGACGATTTGTTTCACGTTAACTTATGATTGATCTTCTACATCCTACGATGTTTCATCACTCGAGTCGTGATGATTATACATCGGCGCGAACAGACAAGATTAGAAATTCCAAATTGATAAAATAACAACATTTATATACACTGTACATAATAAATAGAAAATTAGAATTTTCAAACTCAAACTCGAAGACAAAGGTAAAAGTATTGCCTATCAATGGAATGTCATTTCCAATTGGATTAGTTTATATAAATAATGATCTAAAAAAATTATCATATATACATTATATTTCAATGACCTCTGCAGTTCGCTATGCAAACAAATTGACACATTTATTTTGTATGTCCTGTCATGAATGCATGATGCACAAATATAAAAAGCAAAGACTTGGTGTTTATCCATATTGGTCAAGTTCAGTGTTTACTATGATTATTTAGAAAGACATGACATTTCACTGTAATAATCTTTTATATATATATATCTATAGAACACCATAAGTTTTATGTAATATTTTAAATGTGTTTTATTTGTTTTCAGCTGGTACAAATTGTATGAAGCCAAAAGAAGATGTTCCCTTGCCCAAGACCCCTTATTATCGCAGGTATGTATTCATTGTGTATTTGTCTATGTTACGCCTGGTACATTTTCCACTGCTTCATGCTTAAGTGTATAGTGCATTATATGGTGTGGTAGTTCATGGGTTTGAGCTCCGGTAAGGTTAAAACAAAGACTATCAAATTGGTTCTTGTGCTCCGCTAATCACACAGCATAATGTTCCAGGTTGGAGAGGCATGCCTTATTCCAGACTGTTATTTCAGTGATCTGGCACTAAAAATCCAACTAATCGTGTTGGTCTACTACAAAGCAGACACCATCTCATCAAATTGTAACTTGTTCTCGCCATGATATAGCTAAAACGTTGCTCACTTGGCATTAAACAACTAGACAATCATTCACTTACTAAATGTATAGATGTATAGTGTCTACAATTTTGGTGATTTGTTCCCATAAATATTTAAACAAGGACTTAATTTAGAGCAAGGTAAAATAATTATAAAATCTGATGATTAAGAAAATAATTGAATTTCTAAATCAATTATTTGTAACTTACACAATATGATTTCAAAATGGAACAAATATATTATGAAAAAAAAAAACTTAATTAGTGCTGGTCATGCAGAAATAAAACATGCAAATTTCTTTTTTAATATATTTAATTTCATATTACTTATAAATTTACATGTATAATTCTATTGTCTGAAGTTGTAATTTGACAGCAGGATACAACTGTTATAATCTACTATATTGTATTAATATGTGAAATCTTTACATTTTGTATATTTAAATGTAATAAGTTATTTTAAGGTTTGTTTTTCTTACATATTTTGTAATTTTATTTCAGGAAAATTGAAGAACAAGATGATCAGTCAGTCATAGAGGAACCACAACATACATATTTTCAATTCAGGAAATATTGACACGTGTGGATCAAGTGTAAATGTCTGTTGAAGACAGAAAAGCACGGCTAAATTTAACTGTAGTACAGACCAATCACTTGTTACAGATAGACATGGACATTTGAAGAAGAACTGGTTGAGCACTTTGTTGAGAGAGATTGAACTGGGACATACTCTTACTCTGAATGTTTGGGAGAATCTTGAGTTGGGGGAAAATCAATGAAAAATTATTAAGACACTTTATTAGATTGAGGTGTTAGGGTGTTTATCGCCACTTTTAGCAATCTTTCAGTTGTATCACAGTACATGAAGCTCAGTTTTATTGGTGGAGGAAAACGGGAAAAACTATCGAGCAGGATTTGTATTCTATTTATTTTCTACTTTGTTATCCTATGTTTATGTACTATGGATATTATTATCAGCAAGTAAAAGTTGCCATATTCAGATTTCTTCCTTTTGTTTTTATGAAAAAATGATTTTCTGTGCAATGAGGTTTGCTGAACAATGTTGAAAAGTGTTGTATATACAGTCATACCTGGTTATGTCAATATCAGATACACCTTGAGTGCTCTAGATTGTGGGTTCGAGCCCTGTTCGGGTCAAATCAAAGAATATTACATTGGTATCTGTTGCTTCTCCACTAAGCAGGTTGGCTCGGAATCAGAATAATGTGTCCGAGTTGAGTGACATGTCTACCCGCAGATTGTTGTTTCAGTGAGCTAGCACTATAAAATCCAACTCAGCGTGTTGGTTTAGTACAAAGTGGACCTGAACATGTTCTCATTGAAAATTAACTTGTTTTCGCCACGATATAGCAGAAAAATTGCTGAATTGGCATTAAGCAACAATCACTCACTCAATCTCAGATAAGTTTTTTCTTTGGATAACTAAAAGTAAGAAGTTTGACATTATGAGATTTGACTGTATACAATGTTTAAACTTCAATCATCATTAGAAACCTCAAGACTTCAGTAATTGCATGTACATGATGAATGATCAATATAGTACCTATTAACTTTCTTATGCATATTATGATGGAAACTTAATCTACTTTTGAATATTTGATGAGGAGTAAATTTTCAGAACCCAGAAAAAATGTAATCTGCACCCATCAAACCAATAACTATGTGTAGCACAGTGAATGCTCAATTTTCTGGAGAACACAAGTTTTCACTATTTTAGTGAAGTTCATGTTACTTGTTTTCAATTTTCTATGTTTTATGCTGGTCTTTGTCTAATTTTCTTTGAAAAAATTTGAATATACCAAAGAGTTGAACAGTTTTAACACCTGTTTCAGGGAAGATTAGAAACATCACTATTTATTAAATTTTTATTCTAACTGAAGACTTGGCAGTATTAATCAATTAGTTAATATTAGTTGATATTCTTCATTCAATTGGATATTAATCAAATTTAAGAATAAAACCTTAAGAAATGACTAAATCAGCTTTTCCACAAACAAATGTTTTTTCTGGCCTAAAAAATGACTGAGTCAAACTTTCTGAACTTTTTCCAACATTAAAAAAATCTAAAAGTCCAACTTTCCAAGCTTTATCCAACATAAAAAATGACAAAGTCCTATTTTCCGAATTTATTCTAACCATAAAATATTGCAAAGACTATTTTCCAAACTTTTCCGCCATCAAAAATGACAAAGTCCAACTTTCCGCATCTTTTTCCGCCATTAAAAATCATAAAGTTCAACTTTCCGAGCTTTTTCCACCAATAAAAATGACAAAGTCCAACTTTCCGAACTTTTTTTGCCAATAAAAATAATAAAGTCCAATTTTCCACACCTTTTCCGACATAAAAAATTACAAAGTTCAAATTTCCGCACTTTTTCCGACATAAAAAATGGCAAAGTCCAAATTTCCAAGCTGTTTCCGAATATGTACGTTATACCTGACACATTGTTGAAAAGTGTTGTTAAACACCAATGAAACTTGTCACCATGTTATACGTTATACCTGACACATTGTTGAAAGTGTCGGTAAACACCAATAAAACTGGTCACCATGTAATACACTATAACTAACGCATTGTTGAAAGTGTCGTTAAACACCAATAAAACTGGTCACTGTATTATACCTGACACATTGTTGAAAGTGTCGTTAAACACCAAAAAAACTGGTCACCATGTTATACGTTATACCTGACACATTGTTGAAAGTGTCGTTAAACACTAATAAAACTGGTCACCATGTTCTACGTTATACCTGACACATTGTTGAAAGTGTCGTTAAACACCAATAAAACTGGTCACCATGTTATACGTTATATCTGACACATTGTTGAAAGTGTTGTTAAACACCAATAAAACTGGTCACCATGTTGTACGTCATACTTGACACATTGTTGAAAGTTTCGTTAAACACCAATAAAACTGGTCACCATGTTATACGTTATACCTGACACATTGTTGAAAGTGGTGTTAAACACCAATAAAACTGGTCACCATGTTCTACGCTACACCTGACACATTGTTGAAAGTGTCGTTAAACACCAATAAAACTGGTCACCATGTTATACGTTATACCTGACACATTGTTGAAAGTGTCGTTAAGCACCAATAAAACTGGTCACCATGTTATACCTGACACATTGTTGAAAGTGTCGTTAAACACAAATAAAACTGGTCACAATGTTATACGCTATACCTGACACATTGTTGAAAGTGTCGTTAAACACAAATAAAATTGGTCACGATGTTCTACGTTATACCTGACACATTGTTGAAAAGTGTTGTTAAACACCAATAAAACTAGTCACCATGTAATACAAAATGTACGTTATACCTGACACATTTTGAAAAGTGTTGTTAAACACCAATAAAACTGGTCACCATGTAATACGCTATGACTAACGCATTGTTGAAAGTGTCGTTAAACACCAATAAAACTGGTCACCATGTTATACATTATACCTGACACATTATTGAAAGTGTCGTTAAACACCAATAAAACGGGTCACTGTATTATACCTGACACATTGTTGAAAGTGTCGTTAAACACCAAAAAAACTGGTCACCATGTTATACGTTATACCTGACACATTGTTGAAAGTGTCGTTAAACACTAATAAAACTGGTAACCATGTTATACGCTATACCTGATACATTGTTGAAAGTGTCGTTAAACACCAATAAAACTGGTCACCATGTTATACGCTATACCTGACACATTGTTGAAAGTGTCGTTAAACACCAATAAAACTGGTCGCCATGTAATACGCTATACCTAACGCATTGTTGAAAGTGTCGTTAAACACCAATAAAACTGGTCACCATGTTATACATTATACCTGACACATTATTGAAAGTGTCGTTAAACACCAATAAAACTGGTCACTGTATTATACCTGAAACATTGTTGAAAGTGTCGTTAAACACCAATAAAACTGGTCACCATGTTATACGTTATACCTGACACATTGTTGAGAGTGTCGCTAAACACCAATAAAACTGGTCACCATGTTATGCACTATACCTGATACATTGTTGAAAGTGTCGTTAAATACCAATAAAACTGGTCACCATGTTATACGCTATACCTGACACATTTTTGAAAGTGTCGTTAAACGCCAATTAAACTGGTCACCATGCTATACGTTATACCTGACACATTGTTGAAAGTGTTGTTAAACACCAAAAAAACTGGTCACCATGTTCTACGTTATACCTGACACATTGTTGAAAGTGTCGTTAAACACCAATAAAACTGGTCACCATGTTATACATTATATCTGACACATTGTTGAAAGTGTTGTTAAACACCAATAAAACTGGTCACCATGTTGTACGTCATACTTGACACATTATTGAAAGTGTCGTTAAACACCAATAAAACTGGTCACCATGTTATGCATTATACCTGACACATTGTTGAAAGTGGTGTTAAACACCAATAAAACTGGTCACCATGTTCTAAGCTACACCTGACACATTGTTGAAAGTGTCGTTAAACACCAATAAAACTGGTCACCATGCTATACGTTATACCTGACACATTGTTGAAAGTGTCGTTAAGCACCAATAAAACTGGTCACCATGTTATACCTGACACATTGTTGAAAGTGACGTTAAACACAAATAAAACTGGTCACCATGTTATACGCTATATCTGACACATTGTTGAAAGTGTCGTTAAACACAAATAAAACTGGTCACGATGTTCTACGTTATACCTGACACATTGTTGAAAAGTGTCGTTAAACACCAATAAAACTGGTCACCATGTAATACAAAATGTACGTTATACCTGACACATTTTGAAAAGTGTTGTTAAACACCAATAAAACTGGTCACCATGTAATACGCTATGACTAACGCATTGTTGAAAGTGTCGTTAAACACCAATAAAACTGGTCACCATGTTATACATTATACCTGACACATTATTGAAAGTGTCGTTAAACACTAATAAAACTGGTCACTGTATTATACCTGACACATTGTTGAAAGTGTCGTTAAACACCAAAAAAACTGGTCACCATGTTATACGTTATACCTGACACATTGTTGAAAGTGTCGTTAAACACTAATAAAACTGGTCACCATGTTCTACGTTATACCTGACACATTGTTGAAAGTGTCGTTAAACACCAATAAAACTGGTCACCATGTTATACGTTATATCTGACACATTGTTGAAAGTGTTGTTAAACACCAATAAAACTGGTCATCATGTTGTACATCATACTTGACACATTGTTGAAAGTTTCGTTAAACACCAATAAAACTGGTCACCATGTTATGCGTTATACCTGACACATTGTTGAAAGTGGTGTTAAACACCAATAAAACTGGTCACCATGTTCTACACTACACCTGACACATTGTTGAAAGTGTCGTTAAACACCAATAAAACTGGTCACCATGTTATACGTTATACCTGACACATTGTTGAAAGTGTCGTTAAGCACCAATAAAACTGGTCACCATGTTATACCTGACACATTGTTGAAAGTGTCGTTAAACACAAATAAAACTGGTCACCATGTTATACGCTATACCTGACACATTGTTGAAAGTGTCGTTAAACACAAATAAAACTGGTCACGATGTTCTACGTTATACCTGACACATTGTTGAAAAGTGTCGCTAAACACCAATAAAACTGGTCACCAAGTTATACAAAATGTACGTCATACCTGAAACATTGTTTAAAAGTGTTGTTAAACACCAATAAAACTTGTCACCATGTTATACGTTATACCTGACACATTGTTGAAAGTGTCGGTAAACACCAATAAAACTGGTCACCATGTAATACGCTATGACTAACGCATTGTTGAAAGTTATCGTTAAACACCAATAAAACTGGTCACCATGTATCACAAAATGTACGTTATAACTAACATATTGTTGAAAGTGGTGTTCAGCACCAATAAAACTGGCTACCATGTTCTACTTTATACCTGACATATTGTTGAAAGTGATGTTCAACACCAATAAAACTGGCCACCATGTTCTACGCTATACCTGACATTTTGTTGAAAGTGTCGTTAAACACCAATAAAACTGGTCACCATGTTTTATGTTATACCCGACACATTGTTGAAAGTGTTGTTAAACACCAATAAAACTGGTCACCATGTTATACGTTATACCTGACACATTGTTGAAAGTGTCGTTAAACACCAATAAAACTGGTCACCATGTTATACGTTATAACTAACATATTGTTGAAAGTGGTGTTCAGCACCAATAAAACTGGCTACCATGTTCTACTTTATACCTGACATATTGTTGAAAGTGATGTTCAACACCAATAAAACTGGCCACCATGTTCTAGACTATACCTGACATTTTGTTGAAAGTGTCGTTAAACACCAATAAAACTGGTCACCATGATCTACGCTATAACTGACATATTGTTGAAAGTGGCATTCAACACCAATAAAACTGGTCACCATGTTCTACGTTATATCTGACATATTATTGAAAGTGTCGTTAAACACCAGTAAAACTGGTCACCATGTTATACGTTATAACTAACATATTGTTGAAAGTGGTGTTCAACACCAATAAAACTGGCCACCATGTTCTACGTTATAACTGACATATTGTTGAAAGTGGTGTTCAACACCAATAAAATTGGTCACCATGTTCTACGCTATACCTGACATTTTGTTGAAAGTGTCATTAAATACCAATAAAACTGGTCACCATGATCTACGCTATAACTGACATATTGTTGAAAGTGTCGTTAAACACCAATAAAACTGGTCACCATGATATACGTTATACCTGACACATTGTTGAAAGTGTCGTTAAACACCAATAAAACTGGTCACCATGTTATACGCTATACCTGATACATTGTTGAAAGTGTCGTTAAACACCAATAAAACTGGTCACCAGGTAATACGTCATACCTGACACATTGTTGAAAGTGTCGTTAAACAACAATAAAACTGGTCACCATGTTATACGTTATACCTGACACATTGTTGAAAGTGTCGTTAAACACCAATAAAACTGGTCACCATGTGATACAAAATGTACGTTATACCTGACACATTGTTGAAAGTGTCGTTAAACACCAATAAAACTGGTCACCATGTTATACGTTATACCTGACACATTGTTGAAAGTGTCGATAAACACCAATAAAACTGGTCACCATGTTATACGTTATATCTGACATATTATTGAAAGTGTCGTTAAACACCAGTAAAACTGGTCACCATGTTGTACGTTATAACTAACATATTGTTGAAAGTGGTGTTCAACACCAATAAAACTGGCCACCATGTTCTACGTTATACCTGACATATTGTTGAAAGTGGTGTTCAACACCAATAAAATTGGTCAACATGTTCTACGTTATACCTGACATTTTGTTGAAAGTGTCATTAAATACCAATAAAACTGGTCACCATGATCTACGCTATAACTGACATATTGTTGAAAGTGTCGTTAAACACCAATAAAACTGGTCACCATGATATACGTTACACCTGAAACATTGTTGAAAGTGTCGTTAAACACCAATAAAACTGGTCACCATGATATACGCTATACCTGATACATTGTTGAAAGTGTCGTTAAACACCAATAAAACTGGTCACCAGGTAATACGTCATACCTGACACATTGTTGAAAGTGTCGTTAAACACCAATAAAACTGGTCACCATGTTATACGTTATACCTGACACATTGTTGAAAGTGTCGTTAAACACCAATAAAACTGGTCACCATGTTATACGTTATACCTGACACATTGTTGAAAGTCGTCAAACACCAATAAAACTGGTCACCATGTTATACCTGACACATTGTTGAAAGTGTCGTTAAACACCAATAAAACTGGTCACCATGTTATACGCTATACCTGACACATTGTTGAAAGTGTCGTTAAGCACCAATAAAACTGGTCACCATGTTATACCTGACACATTGTTGAAAGTGTCGTTAAACACCAATAAAACTGGTCACCATGTTATACGCTATACCTGACACATTGTTGAAAAAGTCGTTAAACACGAATAAAACTGGTCACCATGTTCTACGTTATATCTGACAGTGCAGACATTGTTGAAAAGTGTCGTTTAACACCAATAAAACTGGTCACCATGTAATACAAAATGTACGTTATACCTGACACATTGTTGAAAAGTGTTGCTAAACACCAATAAAACTGGTCACCATGTAATACGCTATACCTAATGCATTGTTGAAAGTGTCGTTAAACACCAATAAAACTGGTCACTGTATTATACCTGAAACATTGTTGAAAGTGTCGTTAAACACCAATAAAACTGGTCATCATGTTATACGTTATACCTGACACATTGTTGAGAGTGTCGTTAAACACCAATAAAACTGGTCACCATGTTATATACTATACCTGATACATTGTTGAAAGTATCGTTAAATACCAATAAAACTGATCACCATGGTATACGTTATACCTGACACATTTTTGAAAGTGTCATTAAACACCAATTAAACTGGTCACCATGCTATACGTTATACCTGACACATTGTTGAAAGTGTTGTTAAACACCAATAAAACTGGTCACCATGTTCTACGTTATACCTGACACATTGTTGAAAGTGTCGTTAAACACGAATAAAACTGGTCACCATGTTATACGTTATATCTGACACATTGTTGAAAGTGTTGTTAAACACCAATAAAACTGGTCACCATGTTGTATGTCATACTTGACACATTGTTGAAAGTGTCGTTAAACACAAATAAAACTGGTCACGATGTTCTACGTTATACCTGACACATTGTTGAAAAGTGTCGTTAAACACCAATAAAACTGGTCACCATGTTATACAAAATGTACGTTATACCTGACACATTGTTGAAAAGTGTTGTTAAACACCAATAAAACTTGTCACCATGTTATACGTTATACCTGACTTATGGTTGAAAGTGTCGGTAAACACCAATAAAACTGGTCACCATGTAATACGCTATAACTAACACATTGTTGAAAGTGTCGTTAAACACCAATAAAACTGGTCACCATGTTATACATTATACCTGAAACATTATTGAAAGTGTCGTTAAACACCAATAAAACTGGTCACTGTATTATACCTGACACATTGTTGAAAGTGTCGTTAAACACCAAAAAAACTGGTCACCATGTTATACGTTATACCTGACACATTGTTGAAAGTGTCGTTAAACACTAATAAAACTGGTCACCATGTTATACGCTATACCTGATACATTGTTGAAAGTGTCGTTAAACACCAATAAAACTGGTCACCATGTTATACGCTATACCTGACACATTGTTGAAAGTGTCGTTAAACACCAATTTAACTGGTCACCATGTTATACGTTATACCTGACACATTGTTGAAAGTGTCGTTAAACACCAATAAAACTGGTCACCATGTTATACATTATATCTGACACATTGTTGAAAGTGTTGTTAAACACCATTAAAACTGGTCACCATGTTGTACGTCATACTTGACACATTGTTGAAAGTGTCGTTAAACACCAATAAAACTGGTCACCATGTTATACGTTATACCTGACACATTGGTGAAAGTGGTGTTATACACCAATAAAACTGGTCACCATGTTCTACGTTACACCTGACACATTGCTGAAAGTGTCGTCAAACACCAATAAAACTGGTCACCATGTTATACGTTATACCTGACACATTGTTGAAAGTGTCGTTAAACACCAATAAAACTGGTCACCATGTTATACGTTATAACTAACATATTGTTGAAAGTGGTGTTCAGCACCAATAAAACTGGCTACCATGTTCTACTTTATACCTGACATATTGTTGAAAGTGATGTTCAACACCAATAAAACTGGCCACCATGCTCTACGCTATACCTGACATTTTGTTGAAAGTGTTGTTAAACACCAATAAAACTGGTCACCATGTTATACGCTATACCTGATACCTTGTTGAAAGTGTCGTTAAACACGAATAAAACTGGTCACCATGTTATACGTTATACATGACACATTGTTGAAAGTGTCGTTAAACACCAATAAAACTGGTCACCATGATCTACGCTATAACTGACATATTGTTGAAAGTGTCGTTAAACACCAGTAAAACTGGTCACCATGTTATACGTTATAACTAACATATTGTTGAAAGTGGTGTTCAACACCAATAAAACTGGCCACTATGTTCTACGTTATACCTGACATATTGTTGAAAGTGGTGTTCAACACCAATAAAATTGGCCACCATGTTCTACGTTATACCTGACATTTTGTTGAAAGTGTCATTAAACACCAATAAAACTGGTCACCATGATCTACGCTATAACTGACATATTGTTGAAAGTGTCGTTAAACACCAATAAAACTGGTCACCATGATATACGTTATACCTGACACATTGTTGAAAGTGTCGTTAAACATCAATAAAACTGGTCACCATGTTATACGCTATACCTGATACATTGTTGAAAGTGTCGTTAAACACAAATAAAACTGGTCACCATGTTATGCGCTATACCTGACACATTGTTGAAAGTGTCGTTAAACACCAATATAACTGGTCACCATGTTATACGTTATACCTGACACATTGTTGAAAGTGTTGTTAAACACCAATAAAACTGGTCACCATGTTATACGTTATACATGTACCTGACACATTGTTGAAAGTGTCGCTAAACACCAATAAAACTGGTCGCCATGTTATATGTTATACCTGACGCATTGTTGAAAGTGTCGTTAAACACCAATAAAACTAGTGAACATGTTATACGCTATACCTGACGCATTGTTGAAAGTGTCGTTAAACACCAATAAAACTGGTCACCGTGTTATACCTGACACATTGTTGAAAGTGTCATCAAACACCAATAAAACTGGTCACCATGTTATACGTAATACCTGACAGATTGTTGAAAGTATCGTTAAACACCAATAAAACTGGTCACCATGTTTTACGTTATACCTGACACATTGTTGAAAGTGTCAAACACCAATAAAACTGGTCACCATGTTATACGTTATACCTGACACATTGTTGAAAGTGTCGTAAAACACCAATAAAACTGGTCACCATGTTATACGTTATACCTGACACATTGTTGAAAGTGTCGTTAAACACCAATAAAACTAGTCACCATGTTATACGTTATACCTGACACTTTGTTGAAAGTGGTGTTAAACACCAATAAAACTGGTCACCATGTTCTACGTTACACCTGACACATTGTTGAAAGTGTCGTTAAACACCAATAAAACTGGTCACCATGTTATACGTTATACCTGACACATTGTTGAAAGTGTCGTTAAGCACCAATAAAATTGGTCACCATGTTCTACGTTATATCTGACACATTGTTGAAAGGTGTCGTTAAACGCCAATAAAACTGGTCACCATATTATACAAAATGTACGTTATACCTGACACATTGTTGAAAGTGTTGTTAAACACCAATAAAACTGGTCACCATGTTATACGTTATACCTGACACTTTGTTGAAAGTGGTGTTAAACACCAATAAAACTTGTCACCATGTTTTACGCTATACCTGACACATTGTTGAAAGTGTCGTTAAACACCAATAAAACTGGTCACCATGTAATACGCTATACCTAACACATTGTTGAAAGTGTCGTTAAACACCAATAAAACTTGTCACCATGTTATACGTTATACCTGACACATTATTGAAAGTGTCGTTAACCACCAATAAAACTGGTCACTGTATTACACCTGACACATTGTTGAAAGTGTCGTTAAACACCAATAAAACTGGTCACCATGTTATACGTTTTATCTGACACATTGTTGAAAGTGTTGTTAAACACCAATAACACTGGTCACCATGTTGTACGTCATACTTGACACATTGTTGAAAGTGTCGTTAAACACCAATAAAACTGGTCACCATGTTATACGTTATACCTGACATATTGTTGAAAGTGGTGTTAAACACCAATTAAACTGGTCACCATGTTCTACGTTACACCTGACACATTGTTGAAAGTGTCGTTAAACACCAATAAAACTGGTCACCATGTTATACATTATACCTGACACATTGTTGAAAGTGTCGTTAAACACCAATAAAACTGGTCACCATATTATACCTGACACATTGTTGAAAGTGTCGATAAACACCAATAAAACTGGTCACCATGTTATACGTTATACCTGACACATTGTTGAAAGTGTCGTTAAACACCAATTAAACTGGTCACCATGTTATACGTTATACCTGACACATTGTTGAAAGTGTCGTTAAACACCAATAAAACTGGTCACCATATTATACCTGACACATTGTTGAAAGTGTCGATAAACACCAATAAAACTGGTCACCATGTTATACGTTATACCTGACACATTGTTGAAAGTGTCGTTAAACACCAATTAAACTGGTCACCATGTTATACGTTATACCTGACACATTGTTTAAAGTGTTGTTAAACACCAATAAAACTGGTCACCATGTTCTACGCTATACCTGACACATTGTTGAAATTGTTCTTAAACACCAATAAAACTGGTCACCATGTTATACGCTATACCTGATACCTTGTTGAAAGTGTCGTTAAACACCAATAAAACTGGTCACCATGTTATACGTTATACCGGACACATTGTTGAAAGTGTCGTTAAACACCAATAAAACTGGTCACCATGTTATACGCTATAACTGACATATTGTTGAAAGTGGCATTCAACACCAATAAAACTGGTCACCATGTTATACGTTATACCTGACACATTATTGAAAGTGTTGCTAACCACCAATAAAACTGGTCACCATGTTATACGCTATAACTGACATATTGTTGAAAGTGGCATTCAACACCAATAAAACTGGTTACCGTGTTATACCTGACACATTGTTGAAAGTGTCGTTAAATACCAATAAAACTGGTCACCATGATATACGTTATACCTGACACATTGTTGAAAGTGTCGTAAAACACCAATAAAACTGGTCATCATGTTATACGTTATACCTGACACATTGTTGAAATTGTTGTTAAGCACCAATAAAACTGGTCACCATGTTCTACGTTATACCTGACACATTGTTGAAAGTGTCATTAAACACCAATAAAACTGGTCACCATGTTATACGTTATACCTGACACATTGTTGAAAGTGTTGTTAAATGCCAATAAAACTGGTCACCATGTTATACGTTATACCTGACACATTGTTGAAAGTGTCATTAAACACCAATAAAACTGGTCACCATGTAATACCTGACACATTGTTGAAAGTGTCGCTAAACACCAATATAACTGGTCACTGTGTTATACGTTATACCCGACACATTGTTGAAAGTGTCGTTAAACACCAATAAAACTGGTCACCATGTAATACGTCATACCTGACACATTGTTGAAAGTGTCGTTAAACAACAATAAAACTGGTCACCATGTTATACGTTATACCTGACACATTGTTGAAAGTGTCGTCAAACACGAATAAAACTGGTCACCATGTTATACGCTATACCTGACACATTGTTGAAAGTGGTGTTCAGCACCAATAAAACTGGCTACCATGTTCTACTTTATACCTGACATATTGTTGAAAGTGATGTTCAACACCAATAAAACTGGCCACCATGTTCTACGCTATACCTGACATTTTGTTGAAAGTGTCGCTAAACACCAATAAAACTGGTCACCATGATCTATGCTATAACTGACATATTGTTGAAAGTGGCATTCAACACCAATAAAACTGGTCACCATGTTCTACGTTATATCTGACATATTATTGAAAGTGTCGTTAAACACCAGTAAAACTGGTCACCATGTTATACGTTATAACTAACATATTGTTGAAAGTGTTGTTAAACACTAATAAAACTGGTCACCATGATATACGTTATACCTGACACATTGTTGAAAGTGTCGTTAAACACCAATAAAACTGGTCACCATGTAATACGCTATACCTGATACATTGTTGAAAGTGTCATTAAACACCAATAAAACTGGTCACCATGTTATGCGTTATACCTGACACATTGTTGAAAGTGTCGTTAAACACCAATAAAACTGGTCACCATGTTATACGTTATACCTGACACATTGTTGAAAGTGTCGTTAAACACCAATAAAACTGGTCACCATGTTATACGTTATACCTGACACATTGTTGAAAGTGTCGTTAAACACCAATAAAACTGGTCACCATGTTATACGCTATAACTGACATATTGTTGAAAGTGGCATTCAACACCAATAAAACTGGTCACCATGTTATACGTTATACCTGACACATTATTGAAAGTGTCGCTAACCACCAATAAAACTGGTCACCATGTTATACGCTATAACTGACATATTGTTGAAAGTGGCATTCAACACCAATAAAACTGGTTACCGTGTTATACCTGACACATTGTTGAAAGTGTCGTTAAATACCAATAAAACTGGTCACCATGATATACGTTATACCTGACACATTGTTGAAAGTGTCGTAAAACACCAATAAAACTGGTCATCATGTTATACGTTATACCTGACACATTGTTGAAATTGTTGTTAAGCACCAATAAAACTGGTCACCATGTTCTACGTTATACCTGACACATTGTTGAAAGTGTCATTAAACACCAATAAAACTGGTCACCATGTTATACGTTATACCTGACACATTGTTGAAAGTGTTGTTAAATGCCAATAAAACTGGTCACCATGTTATACGTTATACCTGACACATTGTTGAAAGTGTCATTAAACACCAATAAAACTGGTCACCATGTAATACCTGACACATTGTTGAAAGTGTCGCTAAACACCAATATAACTGGTCACTGTGTTATACGTTATACCCGACACATTGTTGAAAGTGTCGTTAAACACCAATAAAACTGGTCACCATGTAATACGTCATACCTGACACATTGTTGAAAGTGTCGTTAAACAACAATAAAACTGGTCACCATGTTATACGTTATACCTGACACATTGTTGAAAGTGTCGTCAAACACGAATAAAACTGGTCACCATGTTATACGCTATACCTGACACATTGTTGAAAGTGGTGTTCAGCACCAATAAAACTGGCTACCATGTTCTACTTTATACCTGACATATTGTTGAAAGTGATGTTCAACACCAATAAAACTGGCCACCATGTTCTACGCTATACCTGACATTTTGTTGAAAGTGTCGCTAAACACCAATAAAACTGGTCACCATGATCTACGCTATAACTGACATATTGTTGAAAGTGGCATTCAACACCAATAAAACTGGTCACCATGTTCTACGTTATATCTGACATATTATTGAAAGTGTCGTTAAACACCAGTAAAACTGGTCACCATGTTATACGTTATAACTAACATATTGTTGAAAGTGTTGTTAAACACTAATAAAACTGGTCACCATGATATACGTTATACCTGACACATTGTTGAAAGTGTCGTTAAACACCAATAAAACTGGTCACCATGTAATACGCTATACCTGATACATTGTTGAAAGTGTCATTAAACACCAATAAAACTGGTCACCATGTTATGCGTTATACCTGACACATTGTTGAAAGTGTCGTTAAACACCAATAAAACTGGTCACCATGTTATACGTTATACCTGACACATTGTTGAAAGTGTCGTTAAACACCAATAAAACTGGTCACCATGTTATACGTTATACCTGACACATTGTTGAAAGTGTCGTTAAACACCAATAAAACTGGTCACCATGTTATACGCTATAACTGACATATTGTTGAAAGTGGCATTCAACACCAATAAAACTGGTCACCATGTTATACGTTATACCTGACACATTATTGAAAGTGTCGCTAACCACCAATAAAACTGGTCACCATGTTATACGCTATAACTGACATATTGTTGAAAGTGGCATTCAACACCAATAAAACTGGTTACCGTGTTATACCTGACACATTGTTGAAAGTGTCGTTAAATACCAATAAAACTGGTCACCATGATATACGTTATACCTGACACATTGTTGAAAGTGTCGTTAAACACCAATAAAACTGGTCATCATGTTATACGTTATACCTGACACATTGTTGAAATTGTTGTTAAGCACCAATAAAACTGGTCACCATGTTCTACGTTATACCTGACACATTGTTGAAAGTGTCATTAAACACCAATAAAACTGGTCACCATGTTATACGTTATACCTGACACATTGTTGAAAGTGTTGTTAAACGCCAATAAAACTGGTCACCATGTTCTACGTTATACCTGACACATTGTTGAAAGTGTCGTTAAACACCAATAAAACTGAATGCCATATTATACATCATAGCTGAAATATTGTTGACAGTGGCGTTAATACCAACAAAACTGGTCACCATGTTATATGTTATACCTGACACATTATTGAAAGTGTCGTTAAATACCAATAAAACTGGTTACCGTGTTATACCTGACACATTGTTGAAGGTGTCGTTAAACACCAATAAAACTGGTCACCATGATATACGCTATACCTGACACATTGTTGAAAGTGTCGCTAAACACCAATAAAACTGGTCACCATGTAATACGCTATACCTGACACATTGTTGAAAGTGTCGTTAAGCACCAATAAAACTGGTCACCATGTTCTACGTTATATCTGACATATTATTGAAAGTGTCGTCAAACACCAATAAAACTGGTCACCATTTTATACGTTATAACTAACATATTGTTGAAAGTGGTGTTCAGCACCAATAAAACTGGCTACCATGTTCTACTTTATACCTGACATATTGTTGAAAGTGATGTTCAACACCAATAAAACTGGCCACCATGTTCTACGCTATACCTGACATTTTGTTGAAAGTGTCGCTAAACACCAATAAAACTGGTCACCATGATCTACGCTATAACTGACATATTGTTGAAAGTGGCATTCAACACCAATAAAACTGGTCACCATGTTCTACGTTATATCTGACATATTATTGAAAGTGTCGTTAAACACCAGTAAAACTGGTCACCATGTTATACGTTATAACTAACATATTGTTGAAAGTGTCGTTAAACACTAATAAAACTGGTCACCATGATATACGTTATACCTGACACATTGTTGAAAGTGTCGTTAAACACCAATAAAACTGGTCACCATGTAATACGCTATACCTGATACATTGTTGAAAGTGTCGTTAAACACCAATAAAACTGGTCACCATGTTATGCGTTATACCTGACACATTGTTGAAAGTGTCGTTAAACACCAATAAAACTGGTCACCATGTTATACGTTATACCTGACACATTGTTGAAAGTGTTGTTAAACACCAATAAAACTGGTCACCATGTTCTACGTTATACCTGACACATTGTTGGAAGTGTCGTTAAACACCAATAAAACTGGTCACCATGTTATACGTTATACCTGACACATTGTTGAAAGTGTTGTTAAATGCAAATAAAACTGGTCATCATGTTATACCTGACACATTGTTGAAAGTGTCGTTAAACACCAATAAAACTGAATGCCATATTATACATCATAGCTGAAATATTGTTGACAGTGGCGTTAATACCAACAAAACTGGCCAACATGTCATACGTTATACCTGACACATTGTTGAAAGTGTTGTTAAACACCAATAAAACTGGTCACCATGTTCTACGTTATACCTGAGACATTGTTGAAAGTGTCGTTAAACACCAATAAAACTGGTCACCATGTTATACGTTATACCTGACACATTGTTGAAAGTGTCATTAAACACCAATAAAACTGGTCACCATGTAATACCTGACACATTGTTGAAAGTGTCGCTAAACACCAATATAACTGGTCACTGTGTTATATGTTATACCCGACACATTGTTGAAAGTGTCGTTAAACACCAATAAAACTGGTCACCATGTAATACGTCATACCTGACACATTGTTGAAAGTGTCGTTAAACACCAATAAAACTGGTCACCATGTTATACGTTATACCTGACACATTGTTGAAAGTGTCGTTAAACACGAATAAAACTGGTCACCATGTTATACGCTATACCTGACACATTGTTGAAAGTGTTGTTAAACACCAATAAAACTGGTCACAATGTTATACGTTATACCTGACACATTGTTGAAAGTCGTTAAACACCAATAAAACTGGTCACCATGTTATACCTGACACATGGCTGAAAGTGTCGTTAAACACCAATAAAACTGAATGCCATATTATCCATCATAGCTGAAATATTGTTGACAATGGCGTTAATACCAATAAAACTGGCCAACATGCTATACGTTATACCTGACACATTGTTGAAAGTGTCGTTAAACACCAATAAAACTGGTCACCATGTAATACAAAATGTACGTTATTCCTGACACATTGTTGAAAGTGTCGTTAAACACCAATAAAACTGGTCACCATGTTATACGTTATACCTGACACATTGTTGAAAGTGTCGTTAAACACCAATAAAACTGGTCACCATGTTATACGTTATACCTGACACATTGTTGAAAGTGTCGTCAAACACGAATAAAACTGGTCACCATGTTATACGCTATACCTGACACATTGTTGAAAGTGGTGTTCAGCACCAATAAAACTGGCTACCATGTTCTACTTTATACCTGACATATTGTTGAAAGTGATGTTCAACACCAATAAAACTGGCCACCATGTTCTACGCTATACCTGACATTTTGTTGAAAGTGTCGCTAAACACCAATAAAACTGGTCACCATGATCTACGCTATAACTGACATATTGTTGAAAGTGGCATTCAACACCAATAAAACTGGTCACCATGTTCTACGTTATATCTGACATATTATTGAAAGTGTCGTTAAACACCAGTAAAACTGGTCACCATGTTATACGTTATAACTAACATATTGTTGAAAGTGTTGTTAAACACTAATAAAACTGGTCACCATGATATACGTTATACCTGACACATTGTTGAAAGTGTCGTTAAACACCAATAAAACTGGTCACCATGTAATACGCTATACCTGATACATTGTTGAAAGTGTCATTAAACACCAATAAAACTGGTCACCATGTTATGCGTTATACCTGACACATTGTTGAAAGTGTCGTTAAACACCAATAAAACTGGTCACCATGTTCTACGTTATACCTGAGACATTGTTGAAAGTGTCGTTAAACACCAATAAAACTGGTCACCATGTTATACGTTATACCTGACACATTGTTGAAAGTGTCATTAAACACCAATAAAACTGGTCACCATGTAATACCTGACACATTGTTGAAAGTGTCGCTAAACACCAATATAACTGGTCACTGTGTTATACGTTATACCCGACACATTGTTGAAAGTGTCGTTAAACACCAATAAAACTGGTCACCATGTAATACGTCATACCTGACACATTGTTGAAAGTGTCGTTAAACACCAATAAAACTGGTCACCATGTTATACGTTATACCTGACACATTGTTGAAAGTGTCGTTAAACACGAATAAAACTGGTCACCATGTTATACGCTATACCTGACACATTGTTGAAAGTGTTGTTAAACACCAATAAAACTGGTCACAATGTTATACGTTATACCTGACACATTGTTGAAAGTCGTTAAACACCAATAAAACTGGTCACCATGTTATACCTGACACATGGCTGAAAGTGTCATTAAACACCAATAAAACTGGTCACCATGTTATACGTTATACCTGAAACATTGTTGAAAGTGTCGCTAAACACCAATAAAACTGGTCACCATGTTATACGTTATACCTGACACATTGTTGAAAGTGTTGTTAAACACCAATAAAACTGGTCACCATGTTATACGCTATACCTGACACATTGTTGAAAGTGTCGTTAAACACCAATAAAACTGAATGCCATATTATCCATCATAGCTGAAATATTGTTGACAATGGCGTTAATACCAATAAAACTGGCCAACATGCTATACGTTATACCTGACACATTGTTGAAAGTGTCGTTAAACACCAATAAAACTGGTCACCATGTAATACAAAATGTACGTTATTCCTGACACATTGTTGAAAGTGTCGTTAAACACCAATAAAACTGGTCACCATGTTATACGTTATACCTGACACATTGTTGAAAGTGTCGTTAAACACCAATAAAACTGGTCACCATGTTATACGTTATACCTGACACATTGTTGAAAGTGTCGTCAAACACGAATAAAACTGGTCACCATGTTATACGCTATACCTGACACATTGTTGAAAGTGGTGTTCAGCACCAATAAAACTGGCTACCATGTTCTACTTTATACCTGACATATTGTTGAAAGTGATGTTCAACACCAATAAAACTGGCCACCATGTTCTACGCTATACCTGACATTTTGTTGAAAGTGTCGCTAAACACCAATAAAACTGGTCACCATGATCTACGCTATAACTGACATATTGTTGAAAGTGGCATTCAACACCAATAAAACTGGTCACCATGTTCTACGTTATATCTGACATATTATTGAAAGTGTCGTTAAACACCAGTAAAACTGGTCACCATGTTATACGTTATAACTAACATATTGTTGAAAGTGTTGTTAAACACTAATAAAACTGGTCACCATGATATACGTTATACCTGACACATTGTTGAAAGTGTCGTTAAACACCAATAAAACTGGTCACCATGTAATACGCTATACCTGATACATTGTTGAAAGTGTCATTAAACACCAATAAAACTGGTCACCATGTTATGCGTTATACCTGACACATTGTTGAAAGTGTCGTTAAACACCAATAAAACTGGTCACCATGTTATACGTTATACCTGACACATTGTTGAAAGTGTCGTTAAACACCAATAAAACTGGTCACCATGTTATACGTTATACCTGACACATTGTTGAAAGTGTCGTTAAACACCAATAAAACTGGTCACAATGTTATACGTTATACCTGACACATTGTTGAAAGTCGTTAAACACCAATAAAACTGGTCACCATGTTATACCTGACACATGGCTGAAAGTGTCATTAAACACCAATAAAACAGGTCACCATGTTATACGTTATACCTGAAACATTGTTGAAAGTGTCGCTAAACACCAATAAAACTGGTCACCATGTTATACGTTATACCTGACACATTGTTGAAAGTGTTGTTAAACACCAATAAAACTGGTCACCATGTTATACGCTATACCTGACACATTGTTGAAAGTGTCGTTAAACACCAATAAAACTGAATGCCATATTATCCATCATAGCTGAAATATTGTTGACAATGGCGTTAATACCAATAAAACTGGCCAACATGCTATACGTTATACCTGACACATTGTTGAAAGTGTCGTTAAACACCAATAAAACTGGTCACCATGTAATACAAAATGTACGTTATTCCTGACACATTGTTGAAAGTGTCGTTAAACACCAATAAAACTGGTCACCATGTTATACGTTATACCTGACACATTGTTGAAAGTGTCGTTAAACACCAATAAAACTGGTCACCATGTTATACGTTATACCTGACACATTGTTGAAAGTGTCGTCAAACACGAATAAAACTGGTCACCATGTTATACGCTATACCTGACACATTGTTGAAAGTGGTGTTCAGCACCAATAAAACTGGCTACCATGTTCTACTTTATACCTGACATATTGTTGAAAGTGATGTTCAACACCAATAAAACTGGCCACCATGTTCTACGCTATACCTGTCATTTTGTTGAAAGTGTCGCTAAACACCAATAAAACTGGTCACCATGATCTACGCTATAACTGACATATTGTTGAAAGTGGCATTCAACACCAATAAAACTGGTCACCATGTTCTACGTTATATCTGACATATTATTGAAAGTGTCGTTAAACACCAGTAAAACTGGTCACCATGTTATACGTTATAACTAACATATTGTTGAAAGTGTTGTTAAACACTAATAAAACTGGTCACCATGATATACGTTATACCTGACACATTGTTGAAAGTGTCGTTAAACACCAATAAAACTGGTCACCATGTAATACGCTATACCTGATACATTGTTGAAAGTGTCATTAAACACCAATAAAACTGGTCACCATGTTATGCGTTATACCTGACACATTGTTGAAAGTGTCGTTAAACACCAATAAAACTGGTCACCATGTTATACGTTATACCTGACACATTGTTGAAAGTGTCGTTAAACACCAATAAAACTGGTCACCATGTTATACGTTATACCTGACACATTGTTGAAAGTGTCGTTAAACACCAATAAAACTGGTCACCATGTTATACGCTATAACTGACATATTTTTGAAAGTGGCATTCAACACCAATAAAACTGGTCACCATGTTATACGTTATACCTGACACATTATTGAAAGTGTCGCTAACCACCAATAAAACTGGTCACCATGTTATACGCTATAACTGACATATTGTTGAAAGTGGCATTCAACACCAATAAAACTGGTTACCGTGTTATACCTGACACATTGTTGAAAGTGTCGTTAAATACCAATAAAACTGGTCACCATGATATACGTTATACCTGACACATTGTTGAAAGTGTCGTTAAACACCAATAAAACTGGTCATCATGTTATACGTTATACCTGACACATTGTTGAAATTGTTGTTAAGCACCAATAAAACTGGTCACCATGTTCTACGTTATACCTGACACATTGTTGAAAGTGTCATTAAACACCAATAAAACTGGTCACCATGTTATACGTTATACCTGACACATTGTTGAAAGTGTTGTTAAACGCCAATAAAACTGGTCACCATGTTATACGTTATACCTGACACATTGTTGAAAGTGTCGTTAAACACCAATAAAACTGAATGCCATATTATACATCATAGCTGAAATATTGTTGACAGTGGCGTTAATACCAACAAAACTGGTCACCATGTTATATGTTATACCTGACACATTATTGAAAGTGTCGTTAAATACCAATAAAACTGGTTACCGTGTTATACCTGACACATTGTTGAAGGTGTCGTTAAACACCAATAAAACTGGTCACCATGATATACGCTATACCTGACACATTGTTGAAAGTGTCGCTAAACACCAATAAAACTGGTCACCATGTAATACGCTATACCTGACACATTGTTGAAAGTGTCGTTAAGCACCAATAAAACTGGTCACCATGTTCTACGTTATATCTGACATATTATTGAAAGTGTCGTCAAACACCAATAAAACTGGTCACCATTTTATACGTTATAACTAACATATTGTTGAAAGTGGTGTTCAGCACCAATAAAACTGGCTACCATGTTCTACTTTATACCTGACATATTGTTGAAAGTGATGTTCAACACCAATAAAACTGGCCACCATGTTCTACGCTATACCTGACATTTTGTTGAAAGTGTCGCTAAACACCAATAAAACTGGTCACCATGATCTACGCTATAACTGACATATTGTTGAAAGTGGCATTCAACACCAATAAAACTGGTCACCATGTTCTACGTTATATCTGACATATTATTGAAAGTGTCGTTAAACACCAGTAAAACTGGTCACCATGTTATACGCTATAACTAACATATTGTTGAAAGTGTCGTTAAACACTAATAAAACTGGTCACCATGATATACGTTATACCTGACACATTGTTGAAAGTGTCGTTAAACACCAATAAAACTGGTCACCATGTAATACGCTATACCTGATACATTGTTGAAAGTGTCGTTAAACACCAATAAAACTGGTCACCATGTTATGCGTTATACCTGACACATTGTTGAAAGTGTCGTTAAACACCAATAAAACTGGTCACCATGTTTTACGTTATACCTGACACATTGTTGAAAGTGTTGTTAAACACCAATAAAACTGGTCACCATGTTATACGTTATACCTGACACATTGTTGAAAGTGTTGTTAAATGCAAATAAAACTGGTCATCATGTTATACCTGACACATTGTTGAAAGTGTCGTTAAACACCAATAAAACTGAATGCCATATTATACATCATAGCTGAAATATTGTTGACAGTGGCGTTAATACCAACAAAACTGGCCAACATGTCATACGTTATACCTGACACATTGTTGAAAGTGTTGTTAAACACCAATAAAACTGGTCACCATGTTCTACGTTATACCTGAGACATTGTTGAAAGTGTCGTTAAACACCAATAAAACTGGTCACCATGTTATACGTTATACCTGACACATTGTTGAAAGTGTCATTAAACACCAATAAAACTGGTCACCATGTAATACCTGACACATTGTTGAAAGTGTCGCTAAACACCAATATAACTGGTCACTGTGTTATACGTTATACCCGACACATTGTTGAAAGTGTCGTTAAACACCAATAAAACTGGTCACCATGTAATACGTCATACCTGACACATTGTTGAAAGTGTCGTTAAACACCAATAAAACTGGTCACCATGTTATACGTTATACCTGACACATTGTTGAAAGTGTCGTTAAACACGAATAAAACTGGTCACCATGTTATACGCTATACCTGACACATTGTTGAAAGTGTTGTTAAACACCAATAAAACTGGTCACAATGTTATACGTTATACCTGACACATTGTTGAAAGTCGTTAAACACCAATAAAACTGGTCACCATGTTATACCTGACACATGGCTGAAAGTGTCATTAAACACCAATAAAACTGGTCACCATGTTATACGTTATACCTGAAACATTGTTGAAAGTGTCGCTAAACACCAATAAAACTGGTCACCATGTTATACGTTATACCTGACACATTGTTGAAAGTGTTGTTAAACACCAATAAAACTGGTCACCATGTTATACGCTATACCTGACACATTGTTGAAAGTGTCGTTAAACACCAATAAAACTGAATGCCATATTATCCATCATAGCTGAAATATTGTTGACAATGGCGTTAATACCAATAAAACTGGCCAACATGCTATACGTTATACCTGACACATTGTTGAAAGTGTCGTTAAACACCAATAAAACTGGTCACCATGTAATACAAAATGTACGTTATTCCTGACACATTGTTGAAAGTGTCGTTAAACACCAATAAAACTGGTCACCATGTTATACGTTATACCTGACACATTGTTGAAAGTGTCGTTAAACACCAATAAAACTGGTCACCATGTTATACGTTATACCTGACACATTGTTGAAAGTGTCGTTAAACACCAATAAAACTGGTCACCATGTTATACGTTATACCTGACACATTGTTGAAAGTGTCGTTAAACACCAATAAAGCTGGTCACCATGTTATACGTTATACCTGACTCATTGTTGAAAGTGTTGTTAAATGCAAATCAAACTGGTCATCATGTTATACCTGACACATTGTTGAAAGTGGCATTCAACACCAATAAAACTGGTCACCATGTTCTACGTTATATCTGACATATTATTGAAAGTGTCGTTAAACACCAGTAAAACTGGTCACCATGTTATACGTTATAACTAACATATTGTTGAAAGTGGTGTTCAACACCAATAAAACTGGTCACTATGTTCTACGTTATACCTGACATATTGTTGAAAGTGGTGTTCAACACCATTAAAATTTGCCACCATGTTCTACGTTATACCTGACATTTTGTTGAAAGTTTCATTAAACACCAATAAAACTGGTCACCATGATCTACGCTATAACTGACATATTGTTGAAAGTGTCGTTTAACACCAATAAAACTGGTCACCATGATATACGTTATACCTGACACATTGTTGAAAGTGTCGTTAAACATCAATAAAACTGGTCACCATGTTATACGCTATACCTGATACATTGTTGAAAGTGTCATTAAACACCAATAAAACTGGTCACCATGTTATACGTTATACCTGACACATTGTTGAAAGTGTCGTTAAACACGAATAAAACTGGTCACCATGTTATACGTTATACCTGACACATTGTTGAAAGTGTTGTTAAACACCAATAAAACTGGTCACAATGTTATACGTTATACCTGACACATTGTTGAAAGTCGTTAAACACCAATAAAACTGGTCACCATGTTATACCTGACACATTGCTGAAAGTGTCATTAAACACCAATAAAACTGGTCACCATGTTATACGTTATACCTGACACATTGTTGAAAGTGTCGCTAAACACCAATAAAATTGGTCACCATGTTATACGTTATACCTGACACATTGTTGAAAGTGTTGTTAAACACCAATAAAACTGGTCACCATGTTATACGCTATACCTGACACATTGTTGAAAGTGTCGTTAAACACCAATAAAACTGAATGCCATATTATACATAATAGCTGAAATATTGTTGACAATGGCGTTAATACCAATAAAACTGGCCAACATGCCATACGTTATACCTGACACATTGTTGAAAGTGTCGTTAAACACCAATAAAACTGGTCACCATGTTATACAAAATGTACGTTTTTCCTGACACATTGTTGAAAGTGTCGTTAAACACCAATAAAACTGGTCACCATGTTATACGTTATACCTGACACATTGTTGAAAGTCGTTAAACACCAATAAAACTGGTCACCATGTTATACCTGACACATTGTTGAAAGTGTCGTTAAACACCAATAAAACTGGTCACCATGTTATACGTTATACCTGACACATTGTTGAAAGTGTCGTTAAACACCAATAAAACTGGTCACCATGTTATACGTTATACCTGACACATTGTTGAAAGTGTCGTTAAACACCAATAAAACTGGTCACCATGTTATACGTTATACCTGACACATTGTTGAAAGTGTCGTTAAACACCAATAAAGCTGGTCACCATGTTATACGTTATACCTGACTCATTGTTGAAAGTGTTGTTAAATGCAAATCAAACTGGTCATCATGTTATACCTGACACATTGTTGAAAGTGGCATTCAACACCAATAAAACTGGTCACCATGTTCTACGTTATATCTGACATATTATTGAAAGTGTCGTTAAACACCAGTAAAACTGGTCACCATGTTATACGTTATAACTAACATATTGTTGAAAGTGGTGTTCAACACCAATAAAACTGGCCATTATGTTCTACGTTATACCTGACATATTGTTGAAAGTGGTGTTCAACACCAATAAAATTGGCCACCATGTTCTACGTTATACCTGACATTTTGTTGAAAGTGTCATTAAACACCAATAAAACTGGTCACCATGATCTACGCTATAACTGACATATTGTTGAAAGTGTCGTTAAACACCAATAAAACTGGTCACCATGATATACGTTATACCTGACACATTGTTGAAAGTGTCGTTAAACATCAATAAAACTGGTCACCATGTTATGCGCTATGCCTGACACATTGTTGAAAGTGTCGTTAAACACCAATAAAACTGGTCACCATGTTATACGTTATACCTGACACATTGTTGAAAGTTTTGTTAAACACCAATAAAACTGGTCACCATGTTATACATTATACCTGACACATTGTTGAAAGTGTCGTTAAACACCAATAAAACTGGTCACCATGTTATACGTTATACATGTACCTGACACATTGTTGAAAGTGTCGCTAAACACCAATAAAACTGGTCACCATGTTATATGTTATACCTGACGCATTGTTGAAAGTGTCGTTAAACACCAATAAAACTAGTGAACATGTTATACGCTATACCTGACGCATTGTTGAAAGTGTCGTTAAACAGCAATAAAACTGGTCACCGTGTTATACCTGACACATTGTTGAAAGTGTCATCAAACACCAATAAAACTGGTCACCATGTTATACGTAATACCTGACACATTGTTGAAAGTATCGTTAAACACCAATAAAACTGGTCACCATGTTTTACGTTATACCTGACACATGGTTGAACGTGTCAAACACCAATAAAACTGGTCACCATGTTATACGTTATACCTGACACATTGTTGAAAGTGTCGTAAAACACCAATAAAACTGGTCACAATGTTATACGTTATACCTGACACATTGTTGAAAGTGTCGTTAAACACCAATAAAACTGGTCACCATGTTATACGTTATACCTGACACTTTGTTGAAAGTGGTGTTAAACACCAATAAAACTGGTCACCATGTTCTACGTTACACCTGACACATTGTTGAAAGTGTCGTTAAACACCAATAAAACTGGTCACCATGTTATACGTTATACCTGACACATTGTTGAAAGTGTCGTTAAGCACCAATAAAACTGGTCACCATGTTCTACGTTATATCTGACACATTGTTGAAAGGTGTCGTTAAACACCAATAAAACTGGTCACCATATTAAACAAAATGTACGTTATACCTGACACATTGTTGAAAGTGTTGTTAAACACCAATAAAACTGGTCACCATGTTATACGTTATACCTGACTCTTTGTTGAAAGTGGTGTTAAACACCAATAAAACTTGTCACCATGTAATACGTTATACCTGACACATTGTTGAAAGTGTCGTTAAACACCAATAAAACTGGTCACCATGTAATACGCTATACCTAACACATTGTTGAAAGTGTCGTTAAACACCAATAAAACTGGTCACTGTATTACACCTGACACATTGTTGAAAGTGTCATTAAACACCAATAAAACTGGTCACCATGTTATACGCTATACCTGACACATTGTTGAAAGTGTCGTTAAACTTCAATAAAACGGGTCACCATGTTATACACTATACCTGATACATTGTTGAAAGTGTCGTTAAACACCAATAAAACTGGTCACCATGTTATACACTATACCTGACACATTGTTGAAAGTGTCGTTAAACACCAATTAAACTGGTCACCATGTTATACGTTATACCTGACACATTGTTTAAAGTGTTGTTGAACACCAATAAAACTGGTCACCATGTTCTACGTTATACCTGACACATTGTTGAAAGTGTCGTTAAACACCAATAAAACTGGTCACCATGTTATCGTTATACCTGACACATTGTTGAAAGTGTTGTTAAACACCAATAAAACTGGTCACGATGTTATACGTTATACCTGACACATTGTTGAAATTGTTGTTAAGCACCAATAAAACTGGTCACCATGTTATATGCTATACCTGATACCTTGTTGAAAGTGTCGTTAAACACCAATAAAACTGGTCACCATGTTATACGCTATACCTGACACATTGTTGAAAGTGTCGTTAAACACCAATAAAACTGAATGCCATATTATACATCATAGCTGAAATATTGTTGACAGTGGCGTTAATACCAACAAAACTGGTCACCATGTTATATGTTATACCTGACACATTATTGAAAGTGTCGTTAAATACCAATAAAACTGGTTACCGTGTTATACCTGACACATTGTTGAAGGTGTCGTTAAACACCAATAAAACTGGTCACCATGTTATACGCTATGCCTGACACATTGTTGAAAGTGTCAAACACCAATAAAACTGGTCACCATGTTATACGTTATACCTGACACATTGTTGAAAGTGTCGTAAAACACCAATAAAACTGGTCACCATGTTATACGTTATACCTGACACATTGTTGAAAGTGTCGTTAAACACCAATAAAACTGGTCACCATGTTATACGTTATACCTGACACATTGTTGAAAGTGTCGTTAAACACCAATAAAACTGGTCACCATGTTATACGTTATACCTGACACATTGTTGAAAGTGTCGTTAAACACCAATAAAGCTGGTCACCATGTTATACGTTATACCTGACTCATTGTTGAAAGTGTTGTTAAATGCAAATCAAACTGGTCATCATGTTATACCTGACACATTGTTGAAAGTGGCATTCAACACCAATAAAACTGGTCACCATGTTCTACGTTATATCTGACATATTATTGAAAGTGTCGTTAAACACCAGTAAAACTGGTCACCATGTTATACGTTATAACTAACATATTGTTGAAAGTGGTGTTCAACACCAATAAAACTGGTCACTATGTTCTACGTTATACCTGACATATTGTTGAAAGTGGTGTTCAACACCATTAAAATTTGCCACCATGTTCTACGTTATACCTGACATTTTGTTGAAAGTTTCATTAAACACCAATAAAACTGGTCACCATGATCTACGCTATAACTGACATATTGTTGAAAGTGTCGTTTAACACCAATAAAACTGGTCACCATGATATACGTTATACCTGACACATTGTTGAAAGTGTCGTTAAACATCAATAAAACTGGTCACCATGTTATACGCTATACCTGATACATTGTTGAAAGTGTCATTAAACACCAATAAAACTGGTCACCATGTTATACGTTATACCTGACACATTGTTGAAAGTGTCGTTAAACACGAATAAAACTGGTCACCATGTTATACGTTATACCTGACACATTGTTGAAAGTGTTGTTAAACACCAATAAAACTGGTCACAATGTTATACGTTATACCTGACACATTGTTGAAAGTCGTTAAACACCAATAAAACTGGTCACCATGTTATACCTGACACATTGCTGAAAGTGTCATTAAACACCAATAAAACTGGTCACCATGTTATACGTTATACCTGACACATTGTTGAAAGTGTCGCTAAACACCAATAAAATTGGTCACCATGTTATACGTTATACCTGACACATTGTTGAAAGTGTTGTTAAACACCAATAAAACTGGTCACCATGTTATACGCTATACCTGACACATTGTTGAAAGTGTCGTTAAACACCAATAAAACTGAATGCCATATTATACATAATAGCTGAAATATTGTAGACAATGGCGTTAATACCAATAAAACTGGCCAACATGCCATACGTTATACCTGACACATTGTTGAAAGTGTCGTTAAACACCAATAAAACTGGTCACCATGTTATACAAAATGTACGTTTTTCCTGACACATTGTTGAAAGTGTCGTTAAACACCAATAAAACTGGTCACCATGTTATACGTTATACCTGACACATTGTTGAAAGTCGTTAAACACCAATAAAACTGGTCACCATGTTATACCTGACACATTGTTGAAAGTGTCGTTAAACACCAATAAAACTGGTCACCATGTTATACGTTATACCTGACACATTGTTGAAAGTGTCGTTAAACACCAATAAAACTGGTCACCATGTTATACGTTATACCTGACACATTGTTGAAAGTGTCGTTAAACACCAATAAAACTGGTCACCATGTTATACGTTATACCTGACACATTGTTGAAAGTGTCGTTAAACACCAATAAAGCTGGTCACCATGTTATACGTTATACCTGACTCATTGTTGAAAGTGTTGTTAAATGCAAATCAAACTGGTCATCATGTTATACCTGACACATTGTTGAAAGTGGCATTCAACACCAATAAAACTGGTCACCATGTTCTACGTTATATCTGACATATTATTGAAAGTGTCGTTAAACACCAGTAAAACTGGTCACCATGTTATACGTTATAACTAACATATTGTTGAAAGTGGTGTTCAACACCAATAAAACTGGCCATTATGTTCTACGTTATACCTGACATATTGTTGAAAGTGGTGTTCAACACCAATAAAATTGGCCACCATGTTCTACGTTATACCTGACATTTTGTTGAAAGTGTCATTAAACACCAATAAAACTGGTCACCATGATCTACGCTATAACTGACATATTGTTGAAAGTGTCGTTAAACACCAATAAAACTGGTCACCATGATATACGTTATACCTGACACATTGTTGAAAGTGTCGTTAAACATCAATAAAACTGGTCACCATGTTATGCGCTATGCCTGACACATTGTTGAAAGTGTCGTTAAACACCAATAAAACTGGTCACCATGTTATACGTTATACCTGACACATTGTTGAAAGTTTTGTTAAACACCAATAAAACTGGTCACCATGTTATACATTATACCTGACACATTGTTGAAAGTGTCGTTAAACACCAATAAAACTGGTCACCATGTTATACGTTATACATGTACCTGACACATTGTTGAAAGTGTCGCTAAACACCAATAAAACTGGTCACCATGTTATATGTTATACCTGACGCATTGTTGAAAGTGTCGTTAAACACCAATAAAACTAGTGAACATGTTATACGCTATACCTGACGCATTGTTGAAAGTGTCGTTAAACAGCAATAAAACTGGTCACCGTGTTATACCTGACACATTGTTGAAAGTGTCATCAAACACCAATAAAACTGGTCACCATGTTATACGTAATACCTGACACATTGTTGAAAGTATCGTTAAACACCAATAAAACTGGTCACCATGTTTTACGTTATACCTGACACATGGTTGAACGTGTCAAACACCAATAAAACTGGTCACCATGTTATACGTTATACCTGACACATTGTTGAAAGTGTCGTAAAACACCAATAAAACTGGTCACAATGTTATACGTTATACCTGACACATTGTTGAAAGTGTCGTTAAACACCAATAAAACTGGTCACCATGTTATACGTTATACCTGACACTTTGTTGAAAGTGGTGTTAAACACCAATAAAACTGGTCACCATGTTCTACGTTACACCTGACACATTGTTGAAAGTGTCGTTAAACACCAATAAAACTGGTCACCATGTTATACGTTATACCTGACACATTGTTGAAAGTGTCGTTAAGCACCAATAAAACTGGTCACCATGTTCTACGTTATATCTGACACATTGTTGAAAGGTGTCGTTAAACACCAATAAAACTGGTCACCATATTAAACAAAATGTACGTTATACCTGACACATTGTTGAAAGTGTTGTTAAACACCAATAAAACTGGTCACCATGTTATACGTTATACCTGACTCTTTGTTGAAAGTGGTGTTAAACACCAATAAAACTTGTCACCATGTAATACGTTATACCTGACACATTGTTGAAAGTGTCGTTAAACACCAATAAAACTGGTCACCATGTAATACGCTATACCTAACACATTGTTGAAAGTGTCGTTAAACACCAATAAAACTGGTCACTGTATTACACCTGACACATTGTTGAAAGTGTCATTAAACACCAATAAAACTGGTCACCATGTTATACGCTATACCTGACACATTGTTGAAAGTGTCGTTAAACTTCAATAAAACGGGTCACCATGTTATACACTATACCTGATACATTGTTGAAAGTGTCGTTAAACACCAATAAAACTGGTCACCATGTTATACACTATACCTGACACATTGTTGAAAGTGTCGTTAAACACCAATTAAACTGGTCACCATGTTATACGTTATACCTGACACATTGTTTAAAGTGTTGTTGAACACCAATAAAACTGGTCACCATGTTCTACGTTATACCTGACACATTGTTGAAAGTGTCGTTAAACACCAATAAAACTGGTCACCATGTTATCGTTATACCTGACACATTGTTGAAAGTGTTGTTAAACACCAATAAAACTGGTCACGATGTTATACGTTATACCTGACACATTGTTGAAATTGTTGTTAAGCACCAATAAAACTGGTCACCATGTTATATGCTATACCTGATACCTTGTTGAAAGTGTCGTTAAACACCAATAAAACTGGTCACCATGTTATACGCTATACCTGACACATTGTTGAAAGTGTCGTTAAACACCAATAAAACTGAATGCCATATTATACATCATAGCTGAAATATTGTTGACAGTGGCGTTAATACCAACAAAACTGGTCACCATGTTATATGTTATACCTGACACATTATTGAAAGTGTCGTTAAATACCAATAAAACTGGTTACCGTGTTATACCTGACACATTGTTGAAGGTGTCGTTAAACACCAATAAAACTGGTCACCATGTTATACGCTATGCCTGACACATTGTTGAAAGTGTCAAACACCAATAAAACTGGTCACCATGTTATACGTTATACCTGACACATTGTTGAAAGTGTCGTAAAACACCAATAAAACTGGTCACCATGTTATACGTTATACCTGACACATTGTTGAAAGTGTCGTTAAACACCAATAAAACTAGTCACCATGTTATACGTTACACCTGACACATTGTTGAAAGTGTCGTTAAACACCAATAAAACTGGTCACCATGTGATACGTTATACCTGACACATTGTTGAAAGTGTCGTTAAGCACCAATAAAATTGGTCACCATGTTCTACGTTATATCTGACACATTGTTGAAAGGTGTCGTTAAACGCCAATAAAACTGGTCACCATATTATACAAAATGTACGTTATACCTGACACATTGTTGAAAGTGTTGTTAAACACCAATAAAACTGGTCACCATGTTATACGTTATACCTGACACTTTGTTGAAAGTGGTGTTAAACACCAATAAAACTGGTCACCATGTAATACGCTATACCTAACACATTGTTGAAAGTGTCGTTAAACACCAATAAAACTGGTCACCATGTTATACGTTATACCTGACACATTATTGAAAGTGTCGTTAACCACCAATAAAACTGGTCACTGTATTACACCTGACACATTGTTGAAAGTGTCGTTAAACACCAATAAAACTGGTCACCATGTTATACGTTATATCTGACACATTGTTGAAAGTGTTGTTAAACACCAATAACACTGGTCACCATGTTGTACGTCATTCTTGACACATTGTTGAAAGTGTCGTTAAACACCAATAAAACTGGTCACCATGTTATACGTTATACCTGACATATTGTTGAAAGTGGTGTTAAACACCAATAAAACTGGTCACCATGTTCTACGTTACACCTGACACATTGTTGAAAGTGTCGTTAAACACCAATAAAACTGGTCACCATGTTATACATTATACCTGACACATTGTTGAAAGTGTCGTTAAACACCAATAAAACTGGTCACCATATTATACCTGACACATTGTTGAAAGTGTCGATAAACACCAATAAAACTGGTCACCATGTTATACGTTATACCTGACACATTGTTGAAAGTGTCGTTAAACACCAATTAAACTGGTCACCATGTTATACGTTATACCTGACACATTGTTTAAAGTGTTGTTGAACACCAATAAAACTGGTCACCATGTTCTACGTTATACCTGACACATTGTTGAAAGTGTCGTTAAACACCAATAAAACTGGTCACCATGTTATCGTTATACCTGACACATTGTTGAAAGTGTTGTTAAACACCAATAAAACTGGTCACGATGTTATACGTTATACCTGACACATTGTTGAAATTGTTGTTAAGCACCAATAAAACTGGTCACCATGTTATATGCTATACCTGATACCTTGTTGAAAGTGTCGTTAAACACCAATAAAACTGGTCACCATGTTATACGCTATACCTGACACATTGTTGAAAGTGTCGTTAAACACCAATAAAACTGAATGCCATATTATACATCATAGCTGAAATATTGTTGACAGTGGCGTTAATACCAACAAAACTGGTCACCATGTTATATGTTATACCTGACACATTATTGAAAGTGTCGTTAAATACCAATAAAACTGGTTACCGTGTTATACCTGACACATTGTTGAAGGTGTCGTTAAACACCAATAAAACTGGTCACCATGTTATACGCTATGCCTGACACATTGTTGAAAGTGTCAAACACCAATAAAACTGGTCACCATGTTATACGTTATACCTGACACATTGTTGAAAGTGTCGTAAAACACCAATAAAACTGGTCACCATGTTATACGTTATACCTGACACATTGTTGAAAGTGTCGTTAAACACCAATAAAACTAGTCACCATGTTATACGTTACACCTGACACATTGTTGAAAGTGTCGTTAAACACCAATAAAACTGGTCACCATGTGATACGTTATACCTGACACATTGTTGAAAGTGTCGTTAAGCACCAATAAAATTGGTCACCATGTTCTACGTTATATCTGACACATTGTTGAAAGGTGTCGTTAAACGCCAATAAAACTGGTCACCATATTATACAAAATGTACGTTATACCTGACACATTGTTGAAAGTGTTGTTAAACACCAATAAAACTGGTCACCATGTTATACGTTATACCTGACACTTTGTTGAAAGTGGTGTTAAACACCAATAAAACTGGTCACCATGTAATACGCTATACCTAACACATTGTTGAAAGTGTCGTTAAACACCAATAAAACTGGTCACCATGTTATACGTTATACCTGACACATTATTGAAAGTGTCGTTAACCACCAATAAAACTGGTCACTGTATTACACCTGACACATTGTTGAAAGTGTCGTTAAACACCAATAAAACTGGTCACCATGTTATACGTTATATCTGACACATTGTTGAAAGTGTTGTTAAACACCAATAACACTGGTCACCATGTTGTACGTCATTCTTGACACATTGTTGAAAGTGTCGTTAAACACCAATAAAACTGGTCACCATGTTATACGTTATACCTGACATATTGTTGAAAGTGGTGTTAAACACCAATAAAACTGGTCACCATGTTCTACGTTACACCTGACACATTGTTGAAAGTGTCGTTAAACACCAATAAAACTGGTCACCATGTTATACATTATACCTGACACATTGTTGAAAGTGTCGTTAAACACCAATAAAACTGGTCACCATATTATACCTGACACATTGTTGAAAGTGTCGATAAACACCAATAAAACTGGTCACCATGTTATACGTTATACCTGACACATTGTTGAAAGTGTCGTTAAACACCAATTAAACTGGTCACCATGTTATACGTTATACCTGACACATTGTTTAAAGTGTTGTTAAACACCAATAAAACTGGTCACCATGTTCTACGCTATACCTGACACATTGTTGAAAGTGTCGTTAAACACCAATAAAACTGGTCACCATGTTATCGTTATACCTGACACATTGTTGAAAGTGTTATTAAACACCAATAAAACTGGTCACCATGTTTTATGTTATACCCGACACATTGTTGAAAGTGTTGTTAAACACCAATAAAACTGGTCACGATGTTATACGTTATACCTGACACATTGTTGAAATTGTTCTTAAGCACCAATAAAACTGGTCACCATGTTATACGCTATACCTGATACCTTGTTGAAAGTGTCGTTAAACACCAATAAAACTGGTCACCATGTTATACGTTATACCTGACACATTGTTGAAAGTGTCGTTAAACACCAATAAAACTGGTCACCATGTTATACGCTATAACTGACATATTGTTGAAAGTGGCATTCAACACCAATAAAACTGGTCACCATGTTATACGTTATACCTGACAGATTATTGAAAGTGTCGCTAACCACCAATAAAACTGGTCACCATGTTATACGCTATAACTGACATATTGTTGAAAGTGGCATTCAACACCAATAAAACTGGTTACCGTGTTATACCTGACACATTGTTGAAAGTGTCGTTAAATACCAATAAAACTGGTCACCATGATATACGTTATAACTGACACATTGTTGAAAGTGTCGTTAAACACCAATAAAACTGGTCATCATGTTATACGTTATACCTGACACATTGTTGAAATTGTTGTTAAGCACCAATAAAACTGGTCACCATGTTCTACGTTATACCTGACACATTCTTGAAAGTGTCATTAAACACCAATAAAACTGGTCACCATGTTATACGTTATACCTGACACATTGTTGAAAGTGTTGTTAAACGCCAATAAAACTGGTCACCATGTTATACGTTATACCTGACAAATTGTTGAAAGTGTCGTTAAACACCAATAAAACTGAATGCCATATTATACATCATAGCTGAAATATTGTTGACAGTGGCGTTAATACCAACAAAACTGGTCACCATGTTATATGTTATACCTGACACATTATTGAAAGTGTCGTTAAATACCAATAAAACTGGTTACCGTGTTATACCTGACACATTGTTGAAGGTGTCGTTAAACACCAATAAAACTGGTCACCATGATATACGCTATACCTGACACATTGTTGAATGTGTCGCTAAACACCAATAAAACTGGTCACCATGTAATACGCTATACCTGACACATTGTTGAAAGTGTCGTTAAGCACCAATAAAACTGGTCACCATGTTCTACGTTATATCTGACATATTATTGAAAGTGTCGTCAAACACCAATAAAACTGGTCACCATTTTATACGCTATAACTAACATATTGTTGAAAGTGGTGTTCAGCACCAATAAAACTGGCTACCATGTTCTACTTTATACCTGACATATTGTTGAAAGTGATGTTCAACACCAATAAAACTGGCCACCATGTTCTACGCTATACCTGACATTTTGTTGAAAGTGTCGCTAAACACCAATAAAACTGGTCACCATGATCTACGCTATAACTGACATATTGTTGAAAGTGGCATTCAACACCAATAAAACTGGTCACCATGTTCTACGTTATATCTGACATATTATTGAAAGTGTCGTTAAACACCAGTAAAACTGGTCACCATGTTATACGTTATAACTAACATATTGTTGAAAGTGTCGTTAAACACTAATAAAACTGGTCACCATGATATACGTTATACCTGACACATTGTTGAAAGTGTCGTTAAACACCAATAAAACTGGTCACCATGTAATATGCTATACCTGATACATTGTTGAAAGTGTCGTTAAACACCAATAAAACTGGTCACCATGTTATGCGTTATACCTGACACATTGTTGAAAGTGTTGTTAAACACCAATAAAACTGGTCACCATGTTCTACGTTATACCTGACACATTGTTGAGAGTGTCGTTAAACACCAATAAAACTGGTCACCATGTTATACTTTATACCTGGCACATTGTTGAAAGTGTTGTTAAATGCAAATAAAACTGGTCATCATGTTATACCTGACACATTGTTGAAAGTGTCGTTAAACACCAATAAAACTGAATGCCATATTATACATCATAGCTGAAATATTGTTGAAAGTGTCGTTAAACACCAATAAAACTGGTCACCATGTTATACGTTATACCTGACACATTGTTGAAAGTGTCATTAAACACCAATAAAACTGGTCACCATGTAATACCTGACACATTGTTGAAAGTGTCGCTAAACACCAATATAACTGGTCACTGTGTTATACGTTATACCCGACACATTGTTGAAAGTGTCGTTAAGCACCAATAAAACTGGTCACCATGTTCTACGTTATATCTGACACATTGTTGAAAGGTGTCGTTAAACGCCAATAAAACTGGTCACCATATTATACAAAATGTACGTTATACCTGACACATTGTTGAAAGTGTTGTTAAACACCAATAAAACTGGTCACCATGTTATACGTTATACCTGACTCTTTGTTGAAAGTGGTGTTAAACACCAATAAAACTTGTCACCATGTTATACGTTATACCTGACACATTGTTGAAAGTGTCGTTAAACACCAATAAAACTGGTCACCATGTAATACGCTATACCTAACACATTGTTGAAAGTGTCGTTAAACACCAATAAAACTGGTCACCGTGTTATACGTTATACCTGACACATTATTGAAAGTGTCGTTAAACACCAATAAAACTGGTCACTGTATTACACCTGACACATTGTTGAAAGTGTCGTTAAACACCAATAAAACTGGTCACCATGTTATACGCTATACCTGACACATTGTTGAAAGTGTCGTTAAACACCAATAAAACGGGTCACCATGTTATACACTATACCTGATACATTGTTGAAAGTGTCGTTAAACACCAATAAAACTGGTCACCATGTTATACACTATACCTGACACATTGTTGAAAGTGTCGTTAAACACCAATTAAACTGGTCACCATGTTATACGTTACACCTGACACATTGTTTAAAGTGTTGTTGAACACCAATAAAACTGGTCACCATGTTCTACGTTATACCTGACACATTGTTGAAAGTGTCATTAAACACCAATAAAACTGGTCACCATGTTATCGTTATACCTGACACATTGTTGAAAGTGTTGTTAAACACCAATAAAACTGGTCATCATGTTTTATGTTATACCCGACACATTGTTGAAAGTGTTGTTAAACACCAATAAAACTGGTCACGATGTTATACGTTATACCTGACACATTGTTGAAATTGTTGTTAAGCACCAATAAAACTGGTCACCATGTTATATGCTATACCTGATACCTTGTTGAAAGTGTCGTTAAACACCAATAAAACTGGTCACCATGTTATACGTTATACCTGACACATTGTTGAAAGTGTCGTTAAACACCAATAAAACTGAATGCCATATTATACATCATAGCTGAAATATTGTTGACAGTGGCGTTAATACCAACAAAACTGGTCACCATGTTATATGTTATACCTGACACATTATTGAAAGTGTCGTTAAATACCAATAAAACTGGTTACCGTGTAATACCTGACACATTGTTGAAGGTGTCGTTAAACACCAATAAAACTGGTCACCATGTTATACGCTATGCCTGACACATTGTTGAAAGTGTCGTTAAACACCAATAAAACTGGTCACCATGTAATACGCTATACCTGACACATTGTTGAAAGTGTCGTTAAGCACCAATAAAACTGGTCACCATGTTCTACGTTATATCTGACATATTATTGAAAGTGTCGTCAAACACCAATAAAACTGGTCACCATGTTATAGGTTATAACTAACATATTGTTGAAAGTGGTGTTCAGCACCAATAAAACTGGCTACCATGTTCTACTTTATACCTGACATATTGTTGAAAGTGATGTTCAACACCAATAAAACTGGCCACCATGTTCTACGCTATACCTGATATTTTGTTGAAAGTGTCGCTAAACACCAATAAAACTGGTCACCATGATCTACGCTATAACTGACATATTGTTGAAAGTGGCATTCAACACCAATAAAACTGGTCACCATGTTCTACGTTATATCTGACATATTATTGAAAGTGTCGTTAAACACCAGTAAAACTGGTCACCATGTTATACGTTATAACTAACATATTGTTGAAAGTGTCGTTAAACACCAATAAAACTGGTCACCATGTAATACGCTATACCTGATACATTGTTGAAAGTGTCGTTAAACACCAATAAAACTGGTCACCATGTTATGCGTTATACCTGACACATTGTTGAAAGTGTCGTTAAACACCAATAAAACTGGTCACCATGTTATACGTTATACCTGACACATTGTTGAAAGTGTCGTTAAACACCAATAAAACTGGTCACCATGTAATACGCTATACCTGATACATTGTTGAAAGTGTCGTTAAACACCAATAAAACTGGTCACCATGTTATGCGTTATACCTGACACATTGTTGAAAGTGTTGTTAAACACCAATAAAACTGGTCACCATGTTCTACGTTATACCTGACACATTGTTGAGAGTGTCGTTAAACACCAATAAAACTGGTCACCATGTTATACTTTATACCTGGCACATTGTTGAAAGTGTTGTTAAATGCAAATAAAACTGGTCATCATGTTATACCTGACACATTGTTGAAAGTGTCGTTAAACACCAATAAAACTGAATGCCATATTATACATCATAGCTGAAATATTGTTGAAAGTGTCGTTAAACACCAATAAAACTGGTCACCATGTTATACGTTATACCTGACACATTGTTGAAAGTGTCATTAAACACCAATAAAACTGGTCACCATGTAATACCTGACACATTGTTGAAAGTGTCGCTAAACACCAATATAACTGGTCACTGTGTTATACGTTATACCCGACACATTGTTGAAAGTGTCGTTAAGCACCAATAAAACTGGTCACCATGTTCTACGTTATATCTGACACATTGTTGAAAGGTGTCGTTAAACGCCAATAAAACTGGTCACCATATTATACAAAATGTACGTTATACCTGACACATTGTTGAAAGTGTTGTTAAACACCAATAAAACTGGTCACCATGTTATACGTTATACCTGACTCTTTGTTGAAAGTGGTGTTAAACACCAATAAAACTTGTCACCATGTTATACGTTATACCTGACACATTGTTGAAAGTGTCGTTAAACACCAATAAAACTGGTCACCATGTAATACGCTATACCTAACACATTGTTGAAAGTGTCGTTAAACACCAATAAAACTGGTCACCGTGTTATACGTTATACCTGACACATTATTGAAAGTGTCGTTAAACACCAATAAAACTGGTCACTGTATTACACCTGACACATTGTTGAAAGTGTCGTTAAACACCAATAAAACTGGTCACCATGTTATACGCTATACCTGACACATTGTTGAAAGTGTCGTTAAACACCAATAAAACGGGTCACCATGTTATACACTATACCTGATACATTGTTGAAAGTGTCGTTAAACACCAATAAAACTGGTCACCATGTTATACACTATACCTGACACATTGTTGAAAGTGTCGTTAAACACCAATTAAACTGGTCACCATGTTATACGTTACACCTGACACATTGTTTAAAGTGTTGTTGAACACCAATAAAACTGGTCACCATGTTCTACGTTATACCTGACACATTGTTGAAAGTGTCGTTAAACACCAATAAAACTGGTCACCATGTAATACGCAATACCTAACTCTTTGTTGAAAGTGGTGTTAAACACCAATAAAACTTGTCACCATGTTATACGTTATACCTGACACATTGTTGAAAGTGTCGTTAAACACCAATAAAACTGGTCACCATGTAATACGCTATACCTAACACATTGTTGAAAGTGTCGTTAAACACCAATAAAACTGGTCACCGTGTTATACGTTATACCTGACACATTATTGAAAGTGTCGTTAAACACCAATAAAACTGGTCACTGTATTACACCTGACACATTGTTGAAAGTGTCGTTAAACACCAATAAAACTGGTCACCATGTTATACGCTATACCTGACACATTGTTGAAAGTGTCGTTAAACATCAATAAAACGGGTCACCATGTTATACACTATACCTGATACATTGTTGAAAGTGTCGTTAAACACCAATAAAACTGGTCACCATGTTATACACTATACCTGACACATTGTTGAAAGTGTCGTTAAACACCAATTAAACTGGTCACCATGTTATACGTTACACCTGACACATTGTTTAAAGTGTTGTTGAACACCAATAAAACTGGTCACCATGTTCTACGTTATACCTGACACATTGTTGAAAGTGTTGTTAAACACCAATAAAACTGGTCACCATGTTATCGTTATACCTGACACATTGTTGAAAGTGTTGTTAAACACCAATAAAACTGGTCATCATGTTTTATGTTATACCCGACACATTGTTGAAAGTGTTGTTAAACACCAATAAAACTGGTCACGATGTTATACGTTATACCTGACACATTGTTGAAATTGTTGTTAAGCACCAATAAAACTGGTCACCATGTTATATGCTATACCTGATACCTTGTTGAAAGTGTCGTTAAACACCAATAAATCTGGTCACCATGTTATACGTTATACCTGACACATTGTTGAAAGTGTCGTTAAACACCAATAAAACTGAATGCCATATTATACATCATAGCTGAAATATTGTTGACAGTGGCGTTAATACCAACAAAACTGGTCACCATGTTATATGTTATACCTGACACATTATTGAAAGTGTCGTTAAATACCAATAAAACTGGTTACCGTGTAATACCTGACACATTGTTGAAGGTGTCGTTAAACACCAATAAAACTGGTCACCATGTTATACGCTATGCCTGACACATTGTTGAAAGTGTCGTTAAACACTAATAAAACTGGTCACCATGTAATACGCTATACCTGACACATTGTTGAAAGTGTCGTTAAGCACCAATAAAACTGGTCACCATGTTCTACGTTATATCTGACATATTATTGAAAGTGTCGTCAAACACCAATAAAACTGGTCACCATGTTATAGGTTATAACTAACATATTGTTGAAAGTGGTGTTCAGCACCAATAAAACTGGCTACCATGTTCTACTTTATACCTGACATATTGTTGAAAGTGATGTTCAACACCAATAAAACTGGCCACCATGTTCTACGCTATACCTGATATTTTGTTGAAAGTGTCGCTAAACACCAATAAAACTGGTCACCATGATCTACGCTATAACTGACATATTGTTGAAAGTGGCATTCAACACCAATAAAACTGGTCACCATGTTCTACGTTATATCTGACATATTATTGAAAGTGTCGTTAAACACCAGTAAAACTGGTCACCATGTTATACGTTATAACTAACATATTGTTGAAAGTGTCGTTAAACACCAATAAAACTGGTCACCATGTAATACGCTATACCTGATACATTGTTGAAAGTGTCGTTAAACACCAATAAAACTGGTCACCATGTTATGCGTTATACCTGACACATTGTTGAAAGTGTCGTTAAACACCAATAAAACTGGTCACCATGTTATACGTTATACCTGACACATTGTTGAAAGTGTTGTTAAACACCAATAAAACTGGTCACCATGTTCTACATTATACCTGACACATTGTTGAAAGTGTCGTTAAACACCAATAAAACTGGTCACCATGTTATACGTTATACCTGACACATTGTTGAAAGTGTTGTTAAATGCAAATAAAACTGGTCATCATGTTATACCTGACACATTGTTGAAAGTGTCGTTAAACACCAATAAAACTGAATGCCATATTATACATCATAGCTGAAATATTGTTGACAGTGGCGTTAATACCAACAAAACTGGCCAACATGTCATACGTTATACCTGACACATTGTTGAAAGTGTTGTTAAACACCAATAAAACTGGTCACCATGTTCTACGTTATACCTGAGACATTGTTGAAAGTGTCGTTAAACACCAATAAAACTGGTCACCATGTTATACGTTATACCTGACACATTGTTGAAAGTGTCATTAAACACCAATAAAACTGGTCACCATGTAATACCTGACACATTGTTGAAAGTGTCGCTAAACACCAATATAACTGGTCACTGTGTTATACGTTATACCCGACACATTGTTGAAAGTGTCGTTAAACACCAATAAAACTGGTCACCATGTAATATGTCATACCTGACACATTGTTGAAAGTGTCGTTAAACACCAATAAAACTGGTCACCATGTTATACGTTATACCTGATACATTGTTGAAAGTGTCATTGTAAACACCAATAAAACTGGTCACCATGTTATACGCTATACCTGACACATTGTTGAAAGTGTCGGTAAACACGAATAAAACTGGTCACCATGTTATACGTTATACCTGACACATTGTTGAAAGTGTTGTTAAACACCAATAAAACTGGTCACAATGTTATACGTTATACCTGACACATTGTTGAAAGTCGTTAAACACCAATAAAACTGGTCACCATGTTATACCTGACACATTGCTGAAAGTGTCATTAAACACCAATAAAACTGGTCACCGTGTTATACGTTATACCTGATACATTGTTGAAAGTGTCGCTAAACACCAATAAAACTGGTCACCATGTTATACGTTATACCTGACACATTGTTGAAAGTGTTGTTAAACACCAATAAAACTGGTCACCATGTTATACGCTATACCTGACACATTGTTGAAAGTGTCGTCAAACACCAATAAAACTGGTCACCATGTTATACGTTATACCTGACACATTGTTGAAAGTGTCGTTAAACACCAATAAAACTGGTCACCATGTTATACGATATAACTAACATATTGTTGAAAGTGGTGTTCAGCACCAATAAAACTGGCTACCATGTTCTACTTTATACCTGACATATTGTTGAAAGTGATGTTCAACACCAATAAAACTGGCCACCATGCTCTACGCTATACCTGACATTTTGTTGAAAGTGTTGTTAAACACCAATAAAACTGGTCACCATGTTATACGCTATACCTGATACCTTGTTAAAAGTGTCGTTAAACACGAATAAAACTGGTCACCATGTTATACGTTATACATGACACATTGTTGAAAGTGTCGTTAAACACCAATAAAACTGGTCACCATGATCTACGCTATAAATGACATTGTTGAAAGTGTCGTTAAACACCAGTAAAACTGGTCACCATGTTATACGTTATAACTAACATATTGTTGAAAGTGGTGTTCAACACCAATAAAACTGGCCACTATGTTCTACGTTATACCTGACATATTGTTGAAAGTGGTGTTCAACACCAATAAAATTGGCCACCATGTTCTACGTTATACCTGACATTTTGTTGAAAGTGTCATTAAACACCAATAAAACTGGTCACCATGATCTATGCTATAACTGACATATTGTTGAAAGTGTCGTTAAACACCAATAAAACTGGTCACCATGATATACGTTATACCTGACACATTGTTGAAAGTGTCGTTAAACATCAATAAAACTGGTCACCATGTTATACGCTATACCTGATACATTGTTGAAAGTGTCGTTAAACACCAATAAAACTGGTCACCATGTTATGCGCTATACCTGACACATTGTTGAAAGTGTCGTTAAACACCAATAAAACTGGTCACCATGTTATACGTTATATCTGACACATTGTTGAAAGTGTTGTTAAACACCAATAAAACTGGTCACCATGTTATACATTATACCTGACACATTGTTGAAAGTGTCGTTAAACACCAATAAAAGTGGTCACCATGTTATACGTTATACATGTACCTGACACATTGTTGAAAGTGTCGCTAAACACCAATAAAACTGGTCGCCATGTTATATGTTATACCTGACGCATTGTTGAAAGTGTCGTTAAACACCAATAAAACTAGTGAACATGTTATACGCTATACCTGATGCATTGTTGAAAGTGTCGTTAAACACCAATAAAACTGGTCACCGTGTTATACCTGACACATTGTTGAAAGTGTCATCAAACACCAATAAAACTGGTCACCATGTTATACATAATACCTGACACATAGTTGAAAGTATCGTTAAACACCAATAAAACTGGTCACCATGTTTTACGTTATACCTGACACATTGTTGAAAGTGTCAAACACCAATAAAACTGGTCACCATGTTATACGTTATACCTGACACTTTGTTGAAAGTGGTGTTAAACACCAATAAAACTGGTCACCATGTTCTACGTTACACCTGACACATTGTTGAAAGTGTCGTTAAACACCAATAAAACTGGTCACCATGTTATACGTTATACCTGACACATTGTTGAAAGTGTCGTTAAGCACCAATAAAATTGGTCACCATGTTCTACGTTATATCTGACACATTGTTGAAAGGTGTCGTTAAACGCCAATAAAACTGGTCACCATATTATACAAAATGTACGTTATACCTGACACATTGTTGAAAGTGTTGTTAAACACCAATAAAACTGGTCACCATGTTATACGTTATACCTGACACTTTGTTGAAAGTGGTGTTAAACACCAATAAAACTTGTCACCATGTTTTACATTATACCTGACACATTGTTGAAAGTGTCGTTAAACACCAATAAAACTGGTCACCATGTAATACGCTATACCTAACACATTGTTGAAAGTGTCGTTAAACACCAATAAAACTGGTCACCATGTTATACGTTATACCTGACACATTATTGAAAGTGTCGTTAACCACCAATAAAACTGGTCACTGTATTACAACTGACACATTGTTCAAAGTGTCGTTAAACACCAATAAAACTGGTCACCATGTTATACGTTATACCTGACATATTGTTGAAAGTGGTGTTAAACACCAATAAAACTGGTCACCATGTTCTACGTTACACCTGACACATTGTTGAAAGTGTCGTTAAACACCAATAAAACTGGTCACCATGTTATACATTATACCTGACACATTGTTGAAAGTGTCGTTAAACACCAATTAAACTGGTCACCATGTTATACGTTATACCTGACACATTGTTTAAAGTGTTGTTAAACACCAATAAAACTGGTCACCATGTTCTACGCTATACCTGACACATTGTTGAAAGTGTCGTTAAACACCAATAAAACTAGTCACCATGTTATCGTTATACCTGACACATTGTTGAAAGTGTTGTTAAACACCAATAAAACTGGTCACCATGTTTTATGTTATACCCGAAACATTGTTGAAAGTGTTGTTAAACACCAATAAAACTGGTCACGATGTTATACGTTATACCTGACACATTGTTGAAATTGTTCTTAAGCACCAATAAAACTGGTCACCATGTTATACGCTATACCTGATACCTTGTTGAAAGTGTCGTTAAACACCAATAAAACTGGTCACCATATTATACGTTATACCTGACACATTGTTGAAAGTGTCGTTAAACACCAATAAAACTGGTCACCATGTTATACGCTATAACTGACATATTGTTGAAAGTGGCATTCAACACCAATAAAACTGGTCACCATGTTATACGTTATACCTGACACATTATTGAAAGTGTCGCTAACCACCAATAAAACTGGTCACCATGTTATACGCTATAACTGTCATATTGTTGAAAGTGGCATTCAACACCAATAAAACTGGTTACCGTGTTATACCTGACACATTGTTGAAAGTGTCGTTAAATACCAATAAAACTGGTCACCATGATATACGTTATACCTGACACATTGTTGAAAGTGTCGTTAAACACCAATAAAACTGGTCATCATGTTATACGTTATACCTGACACATTGTTGAAATTGTTGTTAAGCACCAATAAAACTGGTCACCATGTTCTACGTTATACCTGACACATTGTTGAAAGTGTCATTAAACACCAATAAAACTGGTCACCATGTTATACGTTATACCTGACACATTGTTGAAAGTGTTGTTAAACGCCAATAAAACTGGTCACCATGTTATACGTTATACCTGACACATTGTTGAAAGTGTCGTTAAACACCAATAAAACTGAATGCCATATTATACATCATAGCTGAAATATTGTTGACAGTGGCGTTAATACCAACAAAACTGGTCACCATGTTATATGTTATACCTGACACATTATTGAAAGTGTCGTTAAATACCAATAAAACTGGTTACCGTGTTATACCTGACACATTGTTGAAGGTGTCGTTAAACACCAATAAAACTGGTCACCATGATATACGCTATACCTGACACATTGTTGAAAGTGTCGCTAAACACCAATAAAACTGGTCACCATGTAATACGCTATACCTGACACATTGTTGAAAGTGTCGTTAAGCACCAATAAAACTGGTCACCATGTTCTACGTTATATCTGACATATTATTGAAAGTGTCGTCAAACACCAATAAAACTGGTCACCATTTTATACGTTATAACTAACATATTGTTGAAAGTGGTGTTCAGCACCAATAAAACTGGCTACCATGTTCTACTTTATACCTGACATATTGTTGAAAGTGATGTTCAACACCAATAAAACTGGCCACCATGTTCTACGCTATACCTGACATTTTGTTGAAAGTGTCGCTAAACACCAATAAAACTGGTCACCATGATCTACGCTATAACTGACATATTGTTGAAAGTGGCATTCAACACCAATAAAACTGGTCACCATGTTCTACGTTATATCTGACATATTATTGAAAGTGTCGTTAAACACCAGTAAAACTGGTCACCATGTTATACGTTATAACTAACATATTGTTGAAAGTGTCGTTAAACACTAATAAAACTGGTCACCATGATATACGTTATACCTGACACATTGTTGAAAGTGTCGTTAAACACCAATAAAACTGGTCACCATGTAATACGCTATACCTGATACATTGTTGAAAGTGTCGTTAAACACCAATAAAACTGGTCACCATGTTATGCGTTATACCTGACACATTGTTGAAAGTGTCGTTAAACACCAATAAAACTGGTCACCATGTTATACGTTATACCTGACACATTGTTGAAAGTGTTGTTAAACACCAATAAAACTGGTCACCATGTTCTACGTTATACCTGACACATTGTTGAAAGTGTCGTTAAACACCAATAAAACTGGTCACGATGTTATACGTTATATCTGACACATTGTTGAAAGTGTTGTTAAATGCAAATAAAACTGGTCATCATGTTATACCTGACACATTGTTGAAAGTGTCGTTAAACACCAATAAAACTGAATGCCATATTATACATCATAGCTGAAATATTGTTGACAGTGGCGTTAATACCAACAAAACTGGCCAACATGTCATACGTTATACCTGACACATTGTTGAAAGTGTTGTTAAACACCAATAAAACTGGTCACCATGTTCTACGTTATACCTGAGACATGGTTGAAAGTGTCGTTAAACACCAATAAAACTGGTCACCATGTTATACGTTATACCTGACACATTGTTGAAAGTGTCATTAAACACCAATAAAACTGGTCACCATGTAATACCTGACACATTGTTGAAAGTGTCGCTAAACACCAATATAACTGGTCACTGTGTTATACGTTATACCTGACACATTGTTGAAAGTGTCGTTAAACACCAATAAAACTGGTCACCATGTAATACGTCATACCTGACACATTGTTGAAAGTGTCGTTAAACACCAATAAAACTGGTCACCATGTTATACGTTATACCTGACACATTGTTGAAAGTGTCGTTAAACACGAATAAAACTGGTCACCATGTTATACGCTATACCTGACACATTGTTGAAAGTGTTGTTAAACACCAATAAAACTGGTCACAATGTTATACGTTATACCTGACACATTGTTGAAAGTCGTTAAACACCAATAAAACTGGTCACCATGTTATACCTGACACATTGCTGAAAGTGTCATTAAACACCAATAAAACTGGTCACCATGTTATACGTTATACCTGACACATTGTTGAAAGTGTCGCTAAACACCAATAAAACTGGTCACCATGTTATACGTTATACCTGACACATTGTTGAAAGTGTTGTTAAACACCAATAAAACTGGTCATCATGTTATACGCTATATCTGACACATTGTTGAAAGTGTCGCTAAACACCAATAAAACTGAATGCCATATTATCCATCATATCTGAAATATTGTTGACAATGGCGTTAATACCAATACAACTGGCCAACATGCTATACGTTATACCTGACACATTGTTGAAAGTGTCGTTAAACACCAATAAAACTGGTCACCATGTAATACAAAATGTACGTTATTCCTGACACATTGTTGAAAGTGTCGTTAAACACCAATAAAACTGGTCACCATGTTATACGTTATACCTGACACATTGTTGAAAGTCGTTAAACACCAATAAAACTGGTCACCATGTTATACCTGACACATTGTTGAAAGTGTCGTTAAACACCAATAAAACTGGTCACCATGTTATACGTTATACCTGACACATTGTTGAAAGTGTCGTTAAACACCAATAAAACTGGTCACCATGTTATACGTTATACCTGACACATTGTTGAAAGTGTCGTTAAACACCAATAAAACTGGTCACCATGTTATACGTTATACCTGACACATTGTTGAAAGTGTCGTTAAACACCAATAAAGCTGGTCACCATGTTATACGTTATACCTGACTCATTGTTGAAAGTGTTGTTAAATGCAAATAAAACTGGTCATCATGTTATACCTGACACATTGTTGAAAGTGGCATTCAACACCAATAAAACTGGTCACCATGTTCTACGTTATATCTGACATATTATTGAAAGTGTCGTTAAACACCAGTAAAACTGGTCACCATGTTATACGCTATAACTAACATATTGTTGAAAGTGGCATTCAACACCAATAAAACTGGTCACCATGTTCTACGTTATATCTGACATATTATTGAAAGTGTCGTTAAACACCAGTAAAACTGGTCACCATGTTATACGTTATAACTAACATATTGTTGAAAGTGTCGTTAAACACTAATAAAACTGATCACCATGATATACGTTATACCTGACACATTGTTGAAAGTGTCGTTAAACACCAATAAAACTGGTCACCATGTAATACGCTATACCTGATACATTGTTGAAAGTGTCGTTAAACACCAATAAAACTGGTCACCATGTTATGCGTTATACCTGACACATTGTTGAAAGTGTCGTTAAACACCAATAAAACTGGTCACCATGTTATACGTTATACCTGACACATTGTTGAAAGTGTTGTTAAACACCAATAAAACTGGTCACCATGTTCTACGTTATACCTGACACATTGTTGAAAGTGTCGTTAAACACCAATAAAACTGGTCACGATGTTATACGTTATATCTGACACATTGTTGAAAGTGTTGTTAAATGCAAATAAAACTGGTCATCATGTTATACCTGACACATTGTTGAAAGTGTCGTTAAACACCAATAAAACTGAATGCCATATTATACATCATAGCTGAAATATTGTTGACAGTGGCGTTAATACCAACAAAACTGGCCAACATGTCATACGTCATACCTGACACATTGTTGAAAGTGTTGTTAAACACTAATAAAACTGGTCACCATGTTCTATGTTATACCTGAGACATGGTTGAAAGTGTCGTTAAACACCAATAAAACTGGTCACCATGTTATACGTTATACCTGACACATTGTTGAAAGTGTCATTAAACACCAATAAAACTGGTCACCATGTAATACCTGACACATTGTTGAAAGTGTCGCTAAACACCAATATAACTGGTCACTGTGTTATACGTTATACCTGACACATTGTTGAAAGTGTCGTTAAACACCAATAAAACTGGTCACCATGTAATACGTCATACCTGACACATTGTTGAAAGTGTCGTTAAACACCAATAAAACTGGTCACCATGTTATACGTTATACCTGACACATTGTTGAAAGTGTCGTTAAACACGAATAAAACTGGTCACCATGTTATACGCTATACCTGACACATTGTTGAAAGTGTTGTTAAACACCAATAAAACTGGTCACAATGTTATACGTTATACCTGACACATTGTTGAAAGTCGTTAAACACCAATAAAACTGGTCACCATGTTATACCTGACACATTGCTGAAAGTGTCATTAAACACCAATAAAACTGGTCACCATGTTATACGTTATACCTGACACATTGTTGAAAGTGTCGCTAAACACCAATAAAACTGGTCACCATGTTATACGTTATACCTGACACATTGTTGAAAGTGTTGTTAAACACCAATAAAACTGGTCACCATGTTATACGCTATATCTGACACATTGTTGAAAGTGTCGCTAAACACCAATAAAACTGAATGCCATATTATCCATCATAGCTGAAATATTGTTGACAATGGCGTTAATACCAATAAAACTGGCCAACATGCTATACGTTATACCTGACACATTGTTGAAAGTGTCGTTAAACACCAATAAAACTGGTCACCATGTAATACAAAATGTACGTTATTCCTGACACATTGTTGAAAGTGTCGTTAAACACCAATAAAACTGGTCACCATGTTATACGTTATACCTGACACATTGTTGAAAGTCGCTAAACACCAATAAAACTGGTCACCATGTTATACCTGACACATTGTTGAAAGTGTCGTTAAACACCAATAAAACTGGTCACCATGTTATACGTTATACCTGACACATTGTTGAAAGTGTCGTTAAACACCAATAAAACTGGTCACCATGTTATACGTTATACCTGACACATTGTTGAAAGTGTCGTTAAACACCAATAAAACTGGTCACCATGTTATACGTTATACCTGACACATTGTTGAAAGTGTCGTTAAACACCAATAAAGCTGGTCACCATGTTATACGTTATACCTGACTCATTGTTGAAAGTGTTGTTAAATGCAAATCAAACTGGTCATCATGTTATACCTGACACATTGTTGAAAGTGGCATTCAACACCAATAAAACTGGTCACCATGTTCTACGTTATATCTGACATATTATTGAAAGTGTCGTTAAACACCAGTAAAACTGGTCACCATGTTATACGCTATAACTAACATATTGTTGAAAGTGGCATTCAACACCAATAAAACTGGTCACCATGTTCTACGTTATATCTGACATATTATTGAAAGTGTCGTTAAACACCAGTAAAACTGGTCACCATGTTATACGTTATAACTAACATATTGTTGAAAGTGTCGTTAAACACTAATAAAACTGATCACCATGATATACGTTATACCTGACACATTGTTGAAAGTGTCGTTAAACACCAATAAAACTGGTCACCATGTAATACGCTATACCTGATACATTGTTGAAAGTGTCGTTAAACACCAATAAAACTGGTCACCATGTTATGCGTTATACCTGACACATTGTTGAAAGTGTCGTTAAACACCAATAAAACTGGTCACCATGTTATACGTTATACCTGACACATTGTTGAAAGTGTTGTTAAACACCAATAAAACTGGTCACCATGTTCTACGTTATACCTGACACATTGTTGAAAGTGTCGTTAAACACCAATAAAACTGGTCACGATGTTATACGTTATATCTGACACATTGTTGAAAGTGTTGTTAAATGCAAATAAAACTGGTCATCATGTTATACCTGACACATTGTTGAAAGTGTCGTTAAACACCAATAAAACTGAATGCCATATTATACATCATAGCTGAAATATTGTTGACAGTGGCGTTAATACCAACAAAACTGGCCAACATGTCATACGTTATACCTGACACATTGTTGAAAGTGTTGTTAAACACCAATAAAACTGGTCACCATGTTCTACGTTATACCTGAGACATGGTTGAACGTGTCGTTAAACACCAATAAAACTGGTCACCATGTTATACGTTATACCTGACACATTGTTGAAAGTGTCATTAAACACCAATAAAACTGGTCACCATGTAATACCTGACACATTGTTGAAAGTGTCGCTAAACACCAATATAACTGGTCACTGTGTTATACGTTATACCTGACACATTGTTGAAAGTGTCGTTAAACACCAATAAAACTGGTCACCATGTAATACGTCATACCTGACACATTGTTGAAAGTGTCGTTAAACACCAATAAAACTGGTCACCATGTTATACGTTATACCTGACACATTGTTGAAAGTGTCGTTAAACACGAATAAAACTGGTCACCATGTTATACGCTATACCTGACACATTGTTGAAAGTGTTGTTAAACACCAATAAAACTGGTCACAATGTTATACGTTATACCTGACACATTGTTGAAAGTCGTTAAACACCAATAAAACTGGTCACCATGTTATACCTGACACATTGCTGAAAGTGTCATTAAACACCAATAAAACTGGTCACCATATTATACGTTATACCTGACACATTGTTGAAAGTGTCGCTAAACACCAATAAAACTGGTCACCATGTTATACGTTATACCTGACACATTGTTGAAAGTGTTGTTAAACACCAATAAAACTGGTCACCATGTTATACGCTATATCTGACACATTGTTGAAAGTGTCGCTAAACACCAATAAAACTGAATGCCATATTATCCATCATAGCTGAAATATTGTTGACAATGGCGCTAATACCAATAAAACTGGCCAACATGCTATACGTTATACCTGACACATTGTTGAAAGTGTCGTTAAACACCAATAAAACTGGTCACCATGTAATACAAAATGTACGTTATTCCTGACACATTGTTGAAAGTGTCGTTAAACACCAATAAAACTGGTCACCATGTTATACGTTATACCTGACACATTGTTGAAAGTCGTTAAACACCAATAAAACTGGTCACCATGTTATACCTGACACATTGTTGAAAGTGTCGTTAAACACCAATAAAACTGGTCACCATGTTATACGTTATACCTGACACATTGTTGAAAGTGTCGTTAAACACCAATAAAACTGGTCACCATGTTATACGTTATACCTGACACATTGTTGAAAGTGTCGTTAAACACCAATAAAACTGGTCACCATGTTATACGTTATACCTGACACATTGTTGAAAGTGTCGTTAAACACCAATAAAGCTGGTCACCATGTTATACGTTATACCTGACTCATTGTTGAAAGTGTTGTTAAATGCAAATCAAACTGGTCATCATGTTATACCTGACACATTGTTGAAAGTGGCATTCAACACCAATAAAACTGGTCACCATGTTCTACGTTATATCTGACATATTATTGAAAGTGTCGTTAAACACCAGTAAAACTGGTCACCATGTTATACGCTATAACTAACATATTGTTGAAAGTGGTGTTCAACACCAATAAAACTGGTCACTATGTTCTACGTTATACCTGACATATTGTTGAAAGTGGTGTTCAACACCAATAAAATTGGCCACCATGTTCTACGTTATACCTGACATTTTGTTGAAAGTTTCATTAAACACCAATAAAACTGGTCACCATGATCTACGCTATAACTGACACATTGTTGAAAGTGTTGTTAAACACCAATAAAACTGGTCACCATGTTCTACGTTATACCTGACACATTGTTGAAAGTGTCGTTAAACACCAATAAAACTGGTCACGATGTTATACGTTATATCTGACACATTGTTGAAAGTGTTGTTAAATGCAAATAAAACTGGTCATCATGTTATACCTGACACATTGTTGAAAGTGTCGTTAAACACCAATAAAACTGAATGCCATATTATACATCATAGCTGAAATATTGTTGACAGTGGCGTTAATACCAACAAAACTGGCCAACATGTCATACGTTATACCTGACACATTGTTGAAAGTGTTGTTAAACACCAATAAAACTGGTCACCATGTTCTACGTTATACCTGAGACATGGTTGAAAGTGTCGTTAAACACCAATAAAACTGGTCACCATGTTATACGTTATACCTGACACATTGTTGAAAGTGTCATTAAACACCAATAAAACTGGTCACCATGTAATACCTGACACATTGTTGAAAGTGTCGCTAAACACCAATATAACTGGTCACTGTGTTATACGTTATACCTGACACATTGTTGAAAGTGTCGTTAAACACCAATAAAACTGGTCACCATGTAATACGTCATACCTGACACATTGTTGAAAGTGTCGTTAAACACCAATAAAACTGGTCACCATGTTATACGTTATACCTGACACATTGTTGAAAGTGTCGTTAAACACGAATAAAACTGGTCACCATGTTATACGCTATACCTGACACATTGTTGAAAGTGTTGTTAAACACCAATAAAACTGGTCACAATGTTATACGTTATACCTGACACATTGTTGAAAGTCGTTAAACACCAATAAAACTGGTCACCATGTTATACCTGACACATTGCTGAAAGTGTCATTAAACACCAATAAAACTGGTCACCATGTTATACGTTATACCTGACACATTGTTGAAAGTGTCGCTAAACACCAATAAAACTGGTCACCATGTTATACGTTATACCTGACACATTGTTGAAAGTGTTGTTAAACACCAATAAAACTGGTCACCATGTTATACGCTATATCTGACACATTGTTGAAAGTGTCGCTAAACACCAATAAAACTGAATGCCATATTATCCATCATAGCTGAAATATTGTTGACAATGGCGTTAATACCAATAAAACTGGCCAACATGCTATACGTTATACCTGACACATTGTTGAAAGTGTCGTTAAACACCAATAAAACTGGTCACCATGTAATACAAAATGTACGTTATTCCTGACACATTGTTGAAAGTGTCGTTAAACACCAATAAAACTGGTCACCATGTTATACGTTATACCTGACACATTGTTGAAAGTCGTTAAACACCAATAAAACTGGTCACCATGTTATACCTGACACATTGTTGAAAGTGTCGTTAAACACCAATAAAACTGGTCACCATGTTATACGTTATACCTGACACATTGTTGAAAGTGTCGTTAAACACCAATAAAACTGGTCACCATGATATACGTTATACCTGACACATTGTTGAAAGTGTCGTTAAACACCAATAAAACTGGTCACCATGTTATACGTTATACCTGACACATTGTTGAAAGTGTCGTTAAACACCAATAAAGCTGGTCACCATGTTATACGTTATACCTGACTCATTGTTGAAAGTGTTGTTAAATGCAAATCAAACTGGTCATCATGTTATACCTGACACATTGTTGAAAGTGGCATTCAACACCAATAAAACTGGTCACCATGTTCTACGTTATATCTGACATATTATTGAAAGTGTCGTTAAACACCAGTAAAACTGGTCACCATGTTATACGCTATAACTAACATATTGTTGAAAGTGGTGTTCAACACCAATAAAACTGGTCACTATGTTCTACGTTATACCTGACATATTGTTGAAAGTGGTGTTCAACACCAATAAAATTGGCCACCATGTTCTACGTTATACCTGACATTTTGTTGAAAGTTTCATTAAACACCAATAAAACTGGTCACCATGATCTACGCTATAACTGACATATTGTTGAAAGTGTCGTTAAACACCAATAAAACTGGTCACCATGATATACGTTATACCTGACACATTGTTGAAAGTGTCGTTAAACATCAATAAAACTGGTCACCATGTTATACGCTATACCTGATACATTGTTGAAAGTGTCATTAAACACCAATAAAACTGGTCACCATGTTATACGTTATACCTGACACATTGTTGAAAGTGTTGTTAAACACGAATAAAACTGGTCACCATGTTATACGTTATACCTGACACATTGTTGAAAGTGTTGTTAAACACCAATAAAACTGGTCACAATGTTATACGTTATACCTGACACATTGTTGAAAGTCGTTAAACACCAATAAAACTGGTCACCATGTTATACCTGATACATTGCTGAAAGTGTCATTAAACACCAATAAAACTGGTCACCATGTTATACGTTATACCTGACACATTGTTGAAAGTGTCGCTAAACACCAATAAAATTGGTCACCATGTTATACGTTATACCTGACACATTGTTGAAAGTGTTGTTAAACACCAATAAAACTGGTCACCATGTTATACGCTATACCTGACACATTGTTGAAAGTGTCGTTAAACACCAATAAAACTGAATGCCATATTATACATCATAGCTGAAATATTGTTGACAATGGCGTTAATACCAATAAAACTGGCCAACATGCCATACGTTATACCTGACACATTGTTGAAAGTGTCGTTAAACACCAATAAAACTGGTCACCATGTTATACAAAATGTACGTTATTCCTGACATATTGTTGAAAGTGTCGTTAAACACCAATAAAACTGGTCACCATGTTATACGTTATACCTGACACATTGTTGAAAGTCGTTAAAACCAATAAAACTGGTCACCATGTTATACCTGACACATTGTTGAAAGTGTCGTTAAACACCAATAAAACTGGTCACCATGTTATACGTTATACCTGACACATTGTTGAAAGTGTCGTTAAACACCAATAAAACTGGTCACCATGTTATACGTTATACCTGACACATTGTTGAAAGTGTCGTTAAACACCAATAAAACTGGTCACCATGTTATACGTTATACCTGACACATTGTTGAAAGTGTCGTTAAACACCAATAAAGCTGGTCACCATGTTATACGTTATACCTGACTCATTGTTGAAAGTGTTGTTAAATGCAAATCAAACTGGTCATCATGTTATACCTGACACATTGTTGAAAGTGGCATTCAACACCAATAAAACTGGTCACCATGTTCTACGTTATATCTGACATATTATTGAAAGTGTCGTTAAACACCAGTAAAACTGGTCACCATGTTATACGTTATAACTAACATATTGTTGAAAGTGGTGTTCAACACCAATAAAACTGGCCATTATGTTCTACGTTATACCTGACATATTGTTGAAAGTGGTGTTCAACACCAATAAAATTGGCCACCATGTTCTACGTTATACCTGACATTTTGTTGAAAGTGTCATTAAACACCAATAAAACTGGTCACCATGATCTACGCTATAACTGACATATTGTTGAAAGTGTCGTTAAACACCAATAAAACTGGTCACCATGATATACATTATACCTGACACATTGTTGAAAGTGTCGTTAAACATCAATAAAACTGGTCACCATGTTATGTGCTATACCTGACACATTTTTGAAAGTGTCGTTAAACACCAATAAAACTGGTCACCATGTTATACGTTATACCTGACACATTGTTGAAAGTTTTGTTAAACACCAATAAAACTGGTCACCATGTTATACATTATACCTGACACATTGTTGAAAGTGTCGTTAAACACCAATAAAACTGGTCACCATGTTATACGTTATACATGTACCTGACACATTGTTGAAAGTGTCGCTAAACACCAATAAAACTGGTCGCCATGTTATATGTTATACCTGACGCATTGTTGAAAGTGTCGTTAAACACCAATAAAACTAGTGAACATGTTATACGCTATACCTGACGCATTGTTGAAAGTGTCGTTAAACAGCAATAAAACTGGTCACCGTGTTATACCTGACACATTGTTGAAAGTGTCATCAAACACCAATAAAACTGGTCACCATGTTATACGTAATACCTGACACATTGTTGAAAGTATCGCTAAACACCAATAAAACTGGTCACCATGTTTTACGTTATACCTGACACATGGTTGAACATGTCAAACACCAATAAAACTGGTCACCATGTTCTACGTTACACCTGACACATTGTTGAAAGTGTCGTTAAACACCAATAAAACTGGTCACCATGTTATACGTTATACCTGACACATTGTTGAAAGTGTCGTTAAGCACCAATACAACTGGTCACCATGCTCTACGTTATATCTGACACATTGTTGAAAGGTGTCGTTAAACGCCAATAAAACTGGTCACCATATTATACAAAATGTACGTTATACCTGACACATTGTTGAAAGTGTTGTTAAACACCAATAAAACTGGTCACCACGTTATACGTTATACCTGACTCTTTGTTGAAAGTGGTGTTAAACACCAATAAAACTTGTCACCATGTTATACGTTATACCTGACACATTGTTGAAAGTGTCGTTAAACACCAATAAAACTGGTCACCATGTAATACGCTATACCTAACACATTGTTGAAAGTGTCGTTAAACACCAATAAAACTGGTCACCATGTTATACGTTATACCTGACACATTGTTGAAAGTGTCGTTAAACACCAATAAAGCTGGTCACCATGTTATACGTTATACCTGACTCATTGTTGAAAGTGTTGTTAAATGCAAATCAAACTGGTCATCATGTTATACCTGACACATTGTTGAAAGTGGCATTCAACACCAATAAAACTGGTCACCATGTTCTACGTTATATCTGACATATTATTGAAAGTGTCGTTAAACACCAGTAAAACTGGTCACCATGTTATACGTTATAACTAACATATTGTTGAAAGTGGTGTTCAACACCAATAAAACTGGCCATTATGTTCTACGTTATACCTGACATATTGTTGAAAGTGGTGTTCAAAACCAATAAAATTGGCCACCATGTTCTATGTTATACCTGACATTTTGTTGAAAGTGTCATTAAACACCAATAAAACTGGTCACCATGATCTACGCTATAACTGACATATTGTTGAAAGTGTCGTTAAACACCAATAAAACTGGTCACCATGATATACGTTATACCTGACACATTGTTGAAAGTGTCGTTAAACATCAATAAAACTGGTCACCATGTTATGTGCTATACCTGACACATTGTTGAAAGTTTTGTTAAACACCAATAAAACTGGTCACCATGTTATACATTATACCTGACACATTGTTGAAAGTGTCGTTAAACACCAATAAAACTGGTTACCATGTTATACGTTATACATGTACCTGACACATTGTTGAAAGTGTCGCTAAACACCAATAAAACTGGTCGCCATGTTATATGTTATACCTGACGCATTGTTGAAAGTGTCGTTAAACACCAATAAAACTAGTGAACATGTTATACGCTATACCTGACGCATTGTTGAAAGTGTCGTTAAACAGCAATAAAACTGGTCACTGTGTTATACCTGACACATTGTTGAAAGTGTCATCAAACACCAATAAAACTGGTCACCATGTTATACGTAATACCTGACACATTGTTGAAAGTATCGCTAAACACCAATAAAACTGGTCACCATGTTTTACGTTATACCTCACACATGGTTGAACGTGTCAAACACCAATAAAACTGGTCACCATGTTATACGTTATACCTGACACATTGTTGAAAGTGTCATAAAACACCAATAAAACTGGTCACAATGTTATACGTTATACCTGACACATTGTTGAAAGTGTCGTTAAACACCAATAAAACTAGTCACCATGTTATACGTTATACCTGACACTTTGTTGAAAGTGGTGTTAAACACCAATAAAACTGGTCACCATGTTCTACGTTACACCTGACACATTGTTGAAAGTGTCGTTAAACACCAATAAAACTGGTCACCATGTTATACGTTATACCTGACACATTGTTGAAAGTGTCGTTAAGCACCAATAAAACTGGTCACCATGTTCTACATTATATCTGACACATTGTTGAAAGGTGTCGTTAAACGCCAATAAAACTGGTCACCATATTATACAAAATGTACGTTATACCTGACACATTGTTGAAAGTGTTGTTAAACACCAATAAAACTGGTCACCACGTTATACGTTATACCTGACTCTTTGTTGAAAGTGGTGTTAAACACCAATAAAACTTGTCACCATGTTATACGTTATACCTGACACATTGTTGAAAGTGTCGTTAAACACCAATAAAACTGGTCACCATGTAATACGCTATACCTAACACATTCTTGAAAGTGTCGTTAAACACCAATAAAACTGGTTACCATGTTATACGTTATACATGTACCTGACACATTGTTGAAAGTGTCGCTAAACACCAATAAAACTGGTCGCCATGTTATATGTTATACCTGACGCATTGTTGAAAGTGTCGTTAAACACCAATAAAACTAGTGAACATGTTATACGCTATACCTGACGCATTGTTGAAAGTGTCGTTAAACAGCAATAAAACTGGTCACCGTGTTATACCTGACACATTGTTGAAAGTGTCATCAAACACCAATAAAACTGGTCACCATGTTATACGTAATACCTGACACATTGTTGAAAGTATCGCTAAACACCAATAAAACTGGTCACCATGTTTTACGTTATACCTGACACATGGTTGAACGTGTCAAACACCAATAAAACTGGTCACCATGTTATACGTTATACCTGACACATTGTTGAAAGTGTCATAAAACACCAATAAAACTGGTCACAATGTTATACGTTATACCTGACACATTGTTGAAAGTGTCGTTAAACACCAATAAAACTAGTCACCATGTTATACGTTATACCTGACACTTTGTTGAAAGTGGTGTTAAACACCAATAAAACTGGTCACCATGTTCTACGTTACACCTGACACATTGTTGAAAGTGTCGTTAAACACCAATAAAACTGGTCACCATGTTATACGTTATACCTGACACATTGTTGAAAGTGTCGTTAAGCACCAATAAAACTGGTCACCATGTTCTACATTATATCTGACACATTGTTGAAAGGTATCGTTAAACGCCAATAAAACTGGTCACCATATTATACAAAATGTACGTTATACCTGACACATTGTTGAAAGTGTTGTTAAACACCAATAAAACTGGTCACCACGTTATACGTTATACCTGACTCTTTGTTGAAAGTGGTGTTAAACACCAATAAAACTTGTCACCATGTTATACGTTATACCTGACACATTGTTGAAAGTGTCGTTAAACACCAATAAAACTGGTCACCATGTAATACGCTATACCTAACACATTGTTGAAAGTGTCGTTAAACACCAATAAAACTGGTCACCATGTTATACGTTATACCTGACACATTATTGAAAGTGTCGTTAAACACCAATAAAACTGGTCACTGTATTACACCTGACACATTGTTGAAAGTGTCATTAAACACCAATAAAACTGGTCACCATGTTATACGCTATACCTGACACATTGTTGAAAGTGTCGTTAAACACCAATAAAACGGGTCACCATGTTATACACTATACCTGATACATTGTTGAAAGTGTCGTTAAACACCAATAAAACTGGTCACCATGTTAAACACTATACCTGACACATTGTTGAAAGTGTCGTTAAACACCAATTAAACTGGTCACCATGTTATACGTTATACCTGACACATTGCTTAAAGTGTTGTTGAACACCAATAAAACTGGTCACCATGTTCTACGTTATACCTGACATATTGTGGAAAGTGTTGTTAAACACCAATAAAACTGGTCACCATGTTATCGTTATACATGACACATTGTTGAAAGTGTTGTTAAACACCAATAAAACTGGTCACAATGTTATACGTTATACCTGACACATTGTTGAAATTGTTGTTAAGCACCAATAAAACTGGTCACCATGTTATATGCTATACCTGATACCTTGTTGAAAGTGTCGTTAAACACCAATAAAACTGGTCACCATGTTATACGTTATACCTGACACATTGTTGAAAGTGTCGTTAAACACCAATAAAACTGAATGCCATATTATACATCATAGCTGAAATATTGTTGACAGTGGCGTTAATACCAACAAAACTGGTCACCATGTTATATGTTATACCTGACACATTATTGAAAGTGTCGTTAAATACCAATAAAACTGGTTACCGTGTTATACCTGACATATTGTTGAAGGTGTCGTTAAACACCAATAAAACTGGTCACCATGTAATATGCTATAAGTAACGCATTGTTGAAAGTGTCGTTAAGCACCAATAAAACTGGTCACCATGTTCTACGTTATATCTGACATATTATTGAAAGTGTCGTCAAACACCAATAAAACTGGTCACCATGTTATAGGTTATAACTAACATATTGTTGAAAGTGGTGTTCAGCACCAATAAAACTGGCTACCATGTTCTACTTTATACCTGACATATTGTTGAAAGTGATGTTCAACACCAATAAAACTGGCCACCATGTTCTACGCTATACCTGACATTTTGTTGAAAGTGTCGCTAAACACCAATAAAACTGGTCACCATGATCTACGCTATAACTGACATATTGTTGAAAGTGGCATTCAACACCAATAAAACTGGTCACCATGTTATACGCTATGCCTGACACATTGTTGAAAGTGTCGTTAAACACCAATAAAACTGGTCACCATGTAATACGCTATACCTGATACATTGTTGAAAGTGTCGTTAAACACCAATAAAACTGGTCACCATGTTATGCGTTATACCTGACACATTGTTGAAAGTGTCGTTAAACACCAATAAAACTGGTCACCATGTTCTACGTTATACCTGACACATTGTTGAAAGTGTCGTTAAACACCAATAAAACTGGTCACCATGTTCTACGTTATACCTGACACATTGTTGAAAGTGTCGTTAAACAGCAATAAAACTGGTCACCGTGTTATACCTGACACATTGTTGAAAGTGTCATCAAACACCAATAAAACTGGTCACCATGTTATACGTAATACCTGACACATTGTTGAAAGTATCGCTAAACACCAATAAAACTGGTCACCATGTTTTACGTTATACCTGACACATGGTTGAACGTGTCAAACACCAATAAAACTGGTCACCATGTTATACGTTATACCTGACACATTGTTGAAAGTGTCATAAAACACCAATAAAACTGGTCACAATGTTATACGTTATACCTGACACATTGTTGAAAGTGTCGTTAAACACCAATAAAACTAGTCACCATGTTATACGTTATACCTGACACTTTGTTGAAAGTGGTGTTAAACACCAATAAAACTGGTCACCATGTTCTACGTTACACCTGACACATTGTTGAAAGTGTCGTTAAACACCAATAAAACTGGTCACCATGTTATACGTTATACCTGACACATTGTTGAAAGTGTCGTTAAGCACCAATAAAACTGGTCACCATGTTCTACATTATATCTGACACATTGTTGAAAGGTGTCGTTAAACGCCAATAAAACTGGTCACCATATTATACAAAATGTACGTTATACCTGACACATTGTTGAAAGTGTTGTTAAACACCAATAAAACTGGTCACCACGTTATACGTTATACCTGACTCTTTGTTGAAAGTGGTGTTAAACACCAATAAAACTTGTCACCATGTTATACGTTATACCTGACACATTGTTGAAAGTGTCGTTAAACACCAATAAAACTGGTCACCATGTAATACGCTATACCTAACACATTGTTAAAAGTGTCGTTAAACACCAATAAAACTGGTCACCATGTTATACGTTATACCTGACACATTATTGAAAGTGTCGTTAAACACCAATAAAACTGGTCACTGTATGACACCTGACACATTGTTGAAAGTGTCATTAAACACCAATAAAACTGGTCACCATGTTATACGCTATACCTGACACATTGTTGAAAGTGTCGTTAAACACCAATAAAACGGGTCACCATGTTATACACTATACCTGATACATTGTTGAAAGTGTCGTTAAACACCAATAAAACTGGTCACCATGTTAAACACTATACCTGACACATTGTTGAAAGTGTCGTTAAACACCAATTAAACTGGTCACCATGTTATACGTTATACCTGACACATTGCTTAAAGTGTTGTTGAACACCAATAAAACTGGTCACCATGTTCTACGTTATACCTGACATATTGTGGAAAGTGTTGTTAAACACCAATAAAACTGGTCACCATGTTATCGTTATACATGACACATTGTTGAAAGTGTTGTTAAACACCAATAAAACTGGTCACAATGTTATACGTTATACCTGACACATTGTTGAAATTGTTGTTAAGCACCAATAAAACTGGTCACCATGTTATATGCTATACCTGATACCTTGTTGAAAGTGTCGTTAAACACCAATAAAACTGGTCACCATGTTATACGTTATACCTGACACATTGTTGAAAGTGTCGTTAAACACCAATAAAACTGAATGCCATATTATACATCATAGCTGAAATATTGTTGACAGTGGCGTTAATACCAACAAAACTGGTCACCATGTTATATGTTATACCTGACACATTATTGAAAGTGTCGTTAAATACCAATAAAACTGGTTACCGTGTTATACCTGACATATTGTTGAAGGTGTCGTTAAACACCAATAAAACTGGTCACCATGTAATATGCTATAAGTAACGCATTGTTGAAAGTGTCGTTAAGCACCAATAAAACTGGTCACCATGTTCTACGTTATATCTGACATATTATTGAAAGTGTCGTCAAACACCAATAAAACTGGTCACCATGTTATAGGTTATAACTAACATATTGTTGAAAGTGGTGTTCAGCACCAATAAAACTGGCTACCATGTTCTGCTTTATACCTGACATATTGTTGAAAGTGATGTTCAACACCAATAAAACTGGCCACCATGTTCTACGCTATACCTGACATTTTGTTGAAAGTGTCGCTAAACACCAATAAAACTGGTCACCATGATCTACGCTATAACTGACATATTGTTGAAAGTGGCATTCAACACCAATAAAACTGGTCACCATGTTATACGCTATGCCTGACACATTGTTGAAAGTGTCGTTAAACACCAATAAAACTGGTCACCATGTAATACGCTATACCTGATACATTGTTGAAAGTGTCGTTAAACACCAATAAAACTGGTCACCATGTTATGCGTTATACCTGACACATTGTTGAAAGTGTCGTTAAACACCAATAAAACTGGTCACCATGTTCTACGTTATACCTGACACATTGTTGAAAGTGTCGTTAAACACCAATAAAACTGGTCACCATGTTATACGTTATACCTGACACATTGTTGAATGTGTTGTTAAATGCAAATAAAACTGGTCATCATGTTATACCTGACACATTGTTGAAAGTGTCGTTAAACACCAATAAAACTGAATGCCATATTATACATCATAGCTGAAATATTGTTGACAGTGGCGTTAATACCAACAAAACTGGCCAACATGTCATACGTTATACCTGACACATTGTTGAAAGTGTCGTTAAACACCAATAAAACTGGTCACCATGTTCTACGTTATACCTGAGACATTGTTGAAAGTGTCGTTAAACACCAATAAAGCTGGTCACCATGTTATACGTTATACCTGACACATTGTTGAAAGTCGTTAAACACCAATAAAACTGGTCACCATGTTATACCTGACACATTGTTGAAAGTGTCGTTAAACACCAATAAAACTGGTCACCATGTTATACGTTATACCTGACACATTGTTGAAAGTGTCGCTAAACACCAATAAAACTGGTCACCATGTTATACGTTATACCTGACACATTGTTGAAAGTGTTGTTAAACACCAATAAAACTGGTCACCATGTTATACGCTATACCTGACACATTGTTGAACGTGTCGTTAAACACCAATAAAACTGAATGCCATATTATACATCTCAGCTGAAATATTGTTGACAGTGGCGTTAATACCAATAAAACTGGCCAACATGCCAAACGTTATACCTGACACATTGGTGAAAGTGTCGTTAAACACCAATAAAACTGGTCACCATGTTATACAAAATGTACGTTATACATGACACATTGTTGAAAGTGTCGTTAAACACCAATAAAACTGGTCACCATGTTATACGCTATGCCTGACACATTGTTGAAAGTGTCGTTAAACACCAATAAAACTGGTCACCATGTTATACGTTATACCTGACACATTGTTGAAAGTCGTTAAACACCAATAAAACTGGTCACCATGTTATACCTGACACATTGTTGAAAGTGTCGTTAAACACCAATAAAACTGGTCACCATGTAATACGTTATACCTGACACATTGTTGAAAGTGTCGTTAAACACCGATAAAGCTGGTCACCATGTTATACGTCATACCTGACACATTGTTGAAAGTGTTGTTAAACACCAATAAAACTGGTCACCATGTTCTACGTTATATCTGACATATTATTGAAAGTGTCGTTAAACACCAATAAAACTGGTCACCATGTTATACGTTATAACTAACATATTGTTGAAAGTGATGTTCAACACCAATAAAACTGGCCACCATGTTCTAAGTTATACCTGACATTTTGTTGAAAGTGTCGTTAAACACCAATAAAACTGGCCACCATGATCTACGCTATAACTGACATATTGTTGAAAGTGGCATTCAACACCAATAAAACTGGCCACCATGTTATACGTTATACCTGACATTGTTGAAAGTGGTGTTAAACACCAATAAAACTGTTCACTACACTGTATGTTATTCATCATACCTGACATATTGTTGAAAGGGACCTTAAACACCAATACAAATGGTCACATGATGTCGTACGTTATAACTGACATGCTATTGAAGGCTGGTCTATTTTTGAAAGTGGTGTTAAACACCAATAAAAATGTCCACCATATTATACATTATAACTGACATTGTATAAAGTGTCCAAATGAGGTGTTGTCATCACTTTTCGTCAGTCGTCTGTAAACCTATCACATTTCGATCTTTTTCTCACAAACCAATGAACCAAATGCAGTCACAAGTACAAATGCCTCTACTTTTGATTGATTGATTTTTGGTGTTTAACGCCACTTTCAGTAATATTTCAGCTACAGTTATATCATGGTGACCAGTTTTAGTGGTGGAAGAAGCTGGAGAGAACCACAGACAATGGGAAAGCAACTGGTAAACTTCATCACTTGCGGTTGCGAGTAGTGTGCACCCTTTTGTGTAATTTACAAAGCCGGGAGCGAACACACGTCGTATTGGTGATAGGCTTGTATGAGTTGTTAGGTAATCCAACTGCTTAAAAACTCATTGAGCCACCCGGTCCCTTGCCTCTACTTTTGTGATCCTTGACATTATATATATTTATGCTGCAATTGGGTTATTTTTTGTCAATATTTTTTAGCTCACCTTGCCAAAGGCAACGTGAGCTTTTGCCATCACTTTGCATCCGATCGCCTGTCGTCCATTAACTTTTCACATTTTAATCTTCTCCTCTAAAACCACTTAGCCAAATGAACCGAAACTTGGTAGGAAGCATCTATGGAAGGTCCTCTATAAAGATTGCAAAATTTGCTTAGATCCATTAATAGACATGACCACCACAGGCAATTCTTGTTTCTGATTGGTCGATTTCTAAAAAGTCTTCTCCTCTGAAACCACTTGGCCAAATGAACCGACACTTTGTAGGAAGCATATACAAAAGGTCCTCTTTAAAGATGCTCATTTTGCTCCGAGACATTTAGAAACATGAACGTCACATGCAATCCTTGTTTCTGATTGGTCAATTTCTAAAAAAATGTTTCCTCTGAAACCGCCTGACCAAATGAACCGACACTTTGTAAGAAGTAGCTATGGATGGCCCTTTATAAAGAGTGCACATTTCGTCCCGATCCGTTAACAAACATAGACGCCACACTTCTTGTTTCTGATTGGTCGATTTAAGAAAATCTTCTCTGAAACCGCTTGGCCAAATGAACCGAAACTTGGAAAGAAGCATCTATGGAAGGTCTTCTTTAAAGAATGCTCATTTTCTTCCGAGACATTTACAAACATGACCGTCACAGGCAATTCTTGTTTCTGATTGGTCAATTTCTAAAAGATCTTCCCTGAAACCTCTTCGCCAAATGAACCAAAACTGTGTAGGAGGTAGCTATGGAAGGCCCTCTATAAAGAGTGAACATTTCGTCCCGATCCATAAACAAACATTGCCACAACAGGCAATTCTTGTTTCTGATTGGTCAATCTAAAAAAATTCTTCTCCTCTGAAACTGCTTGGCCAAATAAACCGAAACTTGGTAGGACCATCTATGGAAAGTCCTCTATGAAAATAGCTCATATCGTGCTGATTTGCTAACAAACATGGCTGCCACAGGCAATTCTTGTTGCTGATTGGTCGATTTGAAAAATAATATTCTCTTCTGAAACCGCTTAAATTGGCCAAATGAGCCAAAACTTTGTAGGAGGTAGCTATGGAAGGCCCTCTATAAGGATTGCACATTTCCTCCCGATCCGTTAAAAATCATGGCCACCACAAGCAATTATTTTTTTCTGATTGGTCGATTTTTTTAAATCTTCTCTGAAACCGCTTGGCCAAATGTACCGAAACACGATAGGAAGCATCTATGGGACAAAATGAGCATTCGTTAAAGAGGACCTTCCATAGATGCTTCCTACCAAGTGTCGGTTCATTTGGCCAAGAGGTTTCAGATGAGAAGATTTTTTAGAAAACGACCAATCAGAAACAAGAATTGCCTGTGGTCGCCATGTTTATTAACAGATCTGAACAAATTGTGCAATCCTTACAGAGGACCTTCCATAGATGCTTCATGCCAATATTCGTTTCATTTGGCTAAGCGGTTTCAGAGGAGAATATTTTTCTTTAATCGACCAGTCAGAAACAAGAATTGCCTGTGCCGACCATGTTTGTTAACGGATCGGCACGAAATGTGCAATCTTTATACATTTCGTACCGATCCGTTAACAAACATGACCCCCACAGGCAATTCTTGTTTCTGATTGGTTGATTTAAAAAATATCTTCTCTTAAACAGCTTGGTCAAAAGGAAGCATCTATGGAAGGTCCTCTATAATATCAATATTAAATGATTGAAAATCTATCATTTTCAAATCCCCCTGATATATATCACCGATTAAAGTACTTCGCTTTATCTTATCTGACTTCCCGTTCCATATGAAATTATAAAAAAGTGAATTTAAATCATTTATTTTTTGCCTGAGGTAAATTTGGTAAAGATGTCAGTAAATGAATTAGCTTTGGTAGTGCAATAGTTTTTATAACTGTAGTTTTACCAAGTAATGTCAGTTTTCTATGCTGCCAACTTCTCAGTATTGCCTTAACCTCCTTGATTTTTTTGGTAAAATTTACATCTGTAATACAGTTTAAATCAAGTGAAAAATCAATTCCCAAAACCTTAAAGTTTTCATGAGACCAATTTAGTTTCATATTTGGACAATTAATTTGATCTGAATACTTCTTGTTTCCAACCCACACAGCTTTTGTTTTGGATGAATTCATTTTTAAACCAGACACCTTGTAAAAAGATTCAAAACATTCAAGAGCCTCCCTCAATGAATTTTCACTCCCATCTAGAATAAGAAAGGTATCATCAGCATACAAACTTATGAGAGATTCAACTTCATTGATAATAATACCATGAATGTCTTGGTTGGCCTTCAATTTTAATGAAAGCAGCTCCACACCGATTATAAACAAATAGGGTGAAAGCGGATCACCTTGTCGAAAGTCTCTTTCTAGAGAAAAAAATTGACATGTGACCATTATTTATAGCACAACTTTTGGCTTTTGAATCGAATAGTTCAAACCATTTACAAACAGATGGTCCAAAATTAAAACTTGAGAGAAGTAATAGATCGGTTTTCTTATGTTCTTGAAGATAATGCATCAAATCATACAACAGTCTTGTATTTTCCACAATAAATCTTCCTTTTATAAAACCTTTTTGTGATTCATTAATAATAAATGTTAATAGAGGTTTAATTCTATTAGCAATTACAGCAGAAGCTATTTAATAAACTTATTGGTCTACAGTTGCCAATAAAACGCCTGTCCTTTCCTTCTTTTTGGAATACATGTTATGACTCCCTGATACTGAAAATCAGTGAAGCTTCCAGACTCATAGGCTAAATATAATGACCTATAAAGCAATGGGCCAATATCTTCTCAATTTTATTTTATACAAATCTACAGTATATCCATCAGAACCTGGACTTTTTCCATTTGTCATTAACTTCAGTGATTGGGCACATTCTTTAAATGTTATATTAATTTCACACAGGTATTTTTGTTCTTCTGTGAGTTTAATATTATGATTAAAAAAGGACTCGTCATTACAATCTAATTTTTTTGTTAAATACAATGTTTTGTAAAAATCGTGTTGCTGAAGGAGAATTTTAGATGATCTGATATAAGATGAACTGCGTCATCAATAAGCTCAGTTATAGTTTTTTTAACAAAATTTTTCTTTTCTAGTTTACAGAAGTATTGTGAGCATTTTTCTTCATTTCTCCAATAAACCAAAACTTGGTAGGAACTTCTATGGAAAGTCCTCTAAAAAAATTGCTCATATCGTGCTGATTCGTTAACAAATATGGCTGCCACAGACATTTTTTGTTGCTGATTTGTCGATTAAAAAAAATATTCTCTTCTGAAGCCGCTTGGCCAAATGCACTGAATCTTGGTAGGAAGCATCTATGGAAGGTCCTCTATAAAATTTCAATTTCCCCTCGATCCGTTAACAAACATGGCCGCCACAAGCAATTCTTGTTTCTGATTGGTCGATTTTTTAAAATCTTCTCCTCTGAAACCGCTTGGCCAAATGTACCGAAATATGATAGGAAGCATCTATGGAACAAAATGAGCATTCTTTAAAGAGGACCTTCCATAGATGCTTCCTACCAAGTGTCGGTTCATTTGGCCAAGCGGTCTCAGATGAGAAGATTTTTTAGAAATCGACCAATCAGAAACAAGGATTGCCTGTGGCGGCAATATAATATTAAATATTAAATTTGACAAAGATGTTGCCTGTCAAATCATGCAACTTAGTTACAAATGTGTCCACAAATATGACAGCAAAGGCATCGATTGAAATTTCTGACAATTTCTCATGAACTTAACCCAGGTGAGGAATTCCGGATCTTGTGAGCCTCTCGGTGCCTTAATTTATTCATCTAAGTTATAATCATAAATGTATGTGCTTGAACTTAGATATGCAGTGGGGTAGCCAGGGCAAAAACGGATGCTTTCAATTGCAAAAAGGGTGTATTTTTGCTTAGAAAGCGACGAACCACAGTATATTTGTCAGTATGCATGCACGTAGTAGCAACGCTATTAGTTATTAAATGATTCCGAATTTAAATTACTTAAAAAAATGAATAAATGAATAAATAAAATTAACGGAAGAAATATGAATAATTGTAACTTTACAGCCGATATACTGGTAACTGTCACCACATTGGTCCAAACAATCGCTAAGCTGTGTTTTTTTAATCTACTGTACTACCGTGGACTTAGATATCCAATCTCTAACAAAGGGAATCCATATTTGGGTCATTCTCTGACAATTTTTCAAAATACCGAGTGGTGTCTATATGAAAGGAAAATTTGTCATTAACGTTTCATTTGATACAGTTCGTTTAATTAATCATTCTTAATACAGAACTAAGTGGTTGGCAAGTTGCTTTATCAAAAAAATATATTTTATACGTCTTTTACTCCCGTGGGGGTGCACATATTTGTCTCTACAGTCACAATACCTTAAACGCACATTTTTTGACTCTCCAACATAAGCCATCAAACAGATATTAATATAAACGAATAAATTGTTCTGTTGATATATGTAGAATTACTTATTTATTTTTTCTTATATCTACGGAGTATCTAAACGGTTTGTGTGTCATAATTTCAAAGTTGAGATCCGGGATGTATATATTTTTGCTATATTCTTTGACTAGTGGTAAATGGTCAAAAATAACTGAACTGGGTTATAGATGTGCTACTACAGCGTCATGTAAGGTTTACATATGTTGCATAATTACGAATATAATAAAAATAAAAAATAAATTGAATTCGTGACGGAAAGGAATATTTGTGACGGTAAAGACATTTTGGTTTATAATAACAGCTACCAACCACAGGCGCATGGGGCATGGATTTCGTTTCTTCCTCCCCTTTTCTCTACTACCTCCCCCTTTTTTCAAAATTTTCATATAAATCATTCCTTTTTCAAAATTTTCATAATCATTCGTTTTTTCTTCATTTGACAATATCAGTAGACGTCATACATCATGAATAATACATGTATTCTGTGTCCACATTTTTTCGACTGATACTGTATAAGAGAGAAGGTATGCAACTCCATTTTCATATTTCGCGCCATATCGCTCACCTTGGTTGGGAAACCTCAGTGTTTTTAAAACTTTTTACCTTGTCTACATATGGCACTGTCGTATCAAACTGTTTCTAAGACACTTACCTAATTGCCCATGTTCGTATTTCAGTCCGTACGTCGATCTTTTCCAAGAAATCTCGCCGAGAATAGCGAAGCAGCTTCGTTTCTAGGTCAAACAACATCATACAAGACGGAAGTGCAACAACGATAACACGGGGTTTTTTACGAATGGAATACTTGCGATGAAAAGCCCAGATGCGCTCCGAATATTTTTCCAGGAATTTTTTGGCGGAAAATATAAATCGCTGAAAAAACATAACAGCAGACGAATTATTTCCAGCATTTCGTAAAAATGGCACAACGACCATCTGAATATGGAAACACTGAAATAATTTCATGGTAAATAACTGTTAACACATACAAAGAATTTCTCTGGGAGAAATTCAAACTGAGAAATAGATATGATTGAATGGTTAGAACTGAAGTCAAAATTTCAATGAAAAAGAATTATTAAAATCATACCCAAACAAATACATATACAGCTAAAAAAATACGAAATAAATAAAAAAAACAAAGGAAGAAGAAGCTGAGAACAGCTATAGAATGGGACTATGGCATTTTACCCCCTTCCTAATATTCTGATTCCCAATGTTGCTGAAAAAAATATTCTGATTTTGGTGGAGGAAAAAAAAAATCTGATTCAGAGTTTTTGTCATATGACATAATGTTAAATTCTGGACAAAAAAATTAATATTCTAACTCTTGTGTTGTCCGAAAAGAAAATTCTGAACGAAACAAAAAACCATAACCCCCCCTCTTCAAGTTAAATGGTCGGTCCCTAAATAAAACGAGAATATGAAATCAGCGGACAGATGAAAAAATATGCATTTGTTTTAGTTCTAGAAACGAGAAGGGAGCCGGGGGGACCATTTAACTAAGGGGGCTATTTCTTTTTTATTTCATGTCACTGATTTTATAAAACAATAATCTGTCTTTCAGGAGTAAATAATAAATAACTTGTGTAACTCCAGTTTTCAGCAGTGACAGAAATCAGTGTTGAAATCCAGAAAAAAATATTCCTATTTTACAGTATAAGTGGTTATTTTGGTGGGTATTTAATTTTCGCTTTCTTTGCGAGGATGTTAAATGCGCGAAAAATGAAGTCCCGAATAATTATTTCACATTCAAATAGTATCACATAAATAGCCATTGCGCGAAATTTTGTGGCATAATCAAATGCATCCCATTTCAAGACAATTTCGCCAAATTTTGCTCCCGCAAAATTAAACACTTATACAGTATTTGTTTTCCATTTGACAAGAAAATAAAATATTCCAGAGGAATAAGCTCCCACCAAAAGATTTGAACGGTTGGTCCATTGTGATGTAAAAAAAAAGGGGGGGGGGGGAATTCTAACTGCTTATGTAAATTGTGTTCTAATTGTTCCATCTTGTTGTTGGAGAGGATTTGTATAGGCATAGCCTGTTATCCAATCCTATTGATTTATCAATAAAATATTTGAAATAAATATAAAAAATGGCAGCCATGCAATTTTGTTTTTCTGAAGTGTGTGGGTTTTTTTTTTCTGAATTAAGAGTTTTACTGTTTATTTGAGAGCTATGCACACAATATAATTTTTTTTATTAATAACTTTAAAGCAAATTTACCAATCCAGTTACAAAATGAGTTAATGCATCTGACATTTCAACAGAATTAATGGGTTATTCTTATAACAAGATTTGGTTTCTTCTGGAAATAAGTAAATGCACAACCCAAGGAAAATAGTAAAAGTCTCTCCTGTGTTGTTTACCTCTGTGTCTCAAACTATTGACGAATTTGTCGTCAAAAATGTTTTACCAGTCCCTGCCTGGCCAAGAATAAGCAAGTTATGGCCACTCAAAGCAAGCTGGTATGCCTGAAGTTGGTCTTCGTCCATTTTTCATCTGTTATTTACGGTTTTACAAGGTCACATGTGGTTTTTAAAATATTCGGAGCGCATCTGGGTTTCTCATTGCAAGTATTACATTCGTAAAAAACCCCGTGTTATCGTTGTTGCACTTCCGTCTTGTATGATGTTGTTTGACCTAGAAACGAAGCTGCTTCGCTATTCTCGGCGAGATTTCTTGGAAAAGATCGACGTACGGACTGAAATACGAACATGGGCAATTAGGTAAGTGTCTTAGAAACAGTTTGATACGACAGTGCCATATGTAGACAAGGTAAAAAGTGTAAAAAACACTGGGGTTTCCCAACCAAGGTGAGCGATATGGCGGGAAATATGAAAATGGAGTTGCATACCTTCTCTCTTATACTGTATCAGTCGAAAAAATGTGGACACAGAATACATGTATTATTCATAATGTATGACGTCTACTGATATTGTCAAATGAAGAAAAAACGAATGATTATGAAAATTTTGAAAAAGGAATGATTTATATGAACATTTTGAAAAAAGGGGGGTAGTAGAGAAAAGGGGGAGGAGGAAACGAAATCCATGCCCCATGCGCCTGTGCTACCAACATAAATCAAAAGCACCTTTAACGGCGCTCAAAGTCATTCCTGATGCTAAGTAAAAGTGATTAAAAGTATGTGGTTGTCTTTACCGTCACGATTGTAATATTAAATTGTGATGGCAAAGACTGTTAAAAGGTAAAGACAATTCCGCATTTCGATATTGATTCTGTGTACTATTATGTTTGGTAAAGATGTTGAATACAGGTAATAATGCATTTTAATGGAGATACTGGTTTGTTTCTTTGAATCCTGCTGACAGTTGATCCACGATACTTTTTTTTTTTTTTACATCAATGAAGTAGAAAGGAAAGCACCAATTTTCGTGACGATAAAGACAGAAATTCATAGGACACACATTTCAGAGTAAATAAAGGAAATATTTTACATAAAAATTATAAATCCTTAAGCATATTATTATTTAATGTTTACTGGTATGATTAAACATTTAAAACATAAAGAAACACAATTTTTGAAGATTTAATTCTTCCTTTCTATAATCATCCCTGCTATTGGACATTACCGTCACGTGTATTATTCTATATTATATTTTACGTTTTTATTTTCCCTATTTGTCTTTGTTAGCACAGCCGGTCAATATAACGTTATATTACACTTTACGTTTTTATTTTCCCTATTTGTCTTTGTTATCGCAGCCGGTCACTATTTTGCTATATGGACCGGCCAGGTACCTGCATTATTTTAGATAAAAAGTATAATATAGCAAATAGTTCATGTCACTTCGGGTCATAGCTGAGGTTCATATAATATTTTTTTGGTGACGGCCCTGTCCATCTACTGCCATATGACCCTCAGTGTCATGAACTATTTGCTATATATATGCTTCGGGACTGGACTGTCTCGTTTTCGATTCGATTCCGGAACGGTACCTGCATTATTATTTTAGATAAACAGTATAATATAGCAAATAGTTCATGTTACTTCGGGTCATATGGCAGTATATGGACCGGTCCGTCACCAACAAAATATTATATGCCATATGACCCTCATTGCTATGAACTATTTGCTATATATATGACGGTACAAAAGAGAATTTGTAAATCCATTATTCGCCTGATCCCTTAATGCATTTTTTAAATCTTTTAATGAAATAAATACAATTTAACATGAACAAACGACATATCAACATTTATTGTAAATTAAGTTTGTAGTTTTTCTGTAATATTAATGGGACACAATTGCAGTCTTTACCATCACTAAGTGAGAATGACCCATTTTATCAACTTTGATATTCAAAGACGATTAACTGAAATAAAAAATAAAATAAAAAATGAAATTTGGTATTTGGGTTTCGGACTATCGGAACTTCGAACTATTGGACCTTAGGACTATCGGACCTTCGGACTATCGGACCGTCACCAGAACCAACCAACCAATCAATTTGGTGGGAATCAGCCAGTATATAAAAATTAGAATCAGTTAGTCAATATTAATTCTAATGTAGTTGTTTAATATCCCTGGTTTGTGATTGGACAATGCTGTAATGTTCACGGTATCAATTCCACGGTTGAAATATCAAGAGATATTTTTATAATTTTTTGCCGATTCTTGTGTTTCTTTATGTTTTACGTTTCTTTATGCTTTACGTCATCTTGTCAATAATGTGGCAATACACATGATTACATTAGAATGGAGATAACTGTATTGTATTTAAAAATTTAAGGCATCAATTGTCGATTTCATGGTGTAATTTTGACGGTATCAATTCCAAGGTTGAAATAGCATTAACTGTTTTTATAATTTTAGCCGATTACCGCTTACGTCATCTTGTCAATAATGTGGAAATACACATGATTACATTAGAATGGAGATAACTGTATTGTATTTGAAAATTTCAAGGCATCAATTGTCGATTTCATGGTCACAAATATCCGTTTACTGGCTCCGCTAACTCGTCGTCAGTAAATTCAACTTGCGACCATCAAATCCCCAATTCATGCCGTGGAATTTTTAAATACAATACAGTTATCTCCTAAGTGAACCACGTTATTTTGTTTTAGTTTATTTGGGTTTTGTTTTTGGGGGTGGGGGGTGGGGTGTTGTGGGGGGGGGGGGGGGGGGGGGGTAAACAAATAGTATCGAAAACATCAAACCTTGAATTAAATATATTCTAAACCAGGACATGTCAATGTTAAAAAAAGTATTTATATAAAACGTTTGAAGGGTAATCAGAAACCGTAATTTAAAGGACAGACAATAAAATGTGTAGTTTATCAAGTTTGATCAGTTAAATCGTTGACGTGGAACATTTGTTACTTGTATATTATAACAAAAGACGGAAATATCTTCTTTAATTGCATTACTTTTTGTAGCTAAGCACCGTTCATGTACTCGTGCACATAACAAAATAATACTTATTGATTACAACCCAGCAGACACACAACGTTGAATAAACGTTGAAACAACGTTGTATTCCTACGTTGAATCAACGTTGATTTTGAGTTGGATATGGAAGTTGAAACAACGTTGAAATTTCAACGTTGAACCAACGTTACTTTTCAACGTTGATTAAACGTTGAAAACTGGTTGTTTTCATGTTGAATTTGGGTTCAATAAATAGACTCCCTTTTTCCCTAGTATGCATTCTTCTTGCATCTTGTCTCTTTTTCTAAGCCATATTAGAAAATAGTGATTTAATTGTTGCCTTTGTGTTCCTTAATATTCAGTTTGTATTGGTAGTTTTTATTTGGAATAAGAAGAGGTTCTTCTTCTCATCATTATTCAATTACTGGTACTGTTATTGTATACATTGTAGTAGTATATAATGTGGAACTAGATGAAATATTTGTAATTTCCAATGTTACTGTTACTATAGTTCCAATCATACCGTATGACAATATAGTGTAAAAAGGGGGACAGATAAAATGCCCCCCCCCCCAAAAAAAAACCAAACTTAGAATTCTGAGAGTTAGAATAAATGTTGCATAAACTATATTTTGCAATTAACATGACAAATATAATAGAATAACATCGGTCATTAAAGATTACTGTTTAGGATAAGAGGTCCATAAATGGGTGATCTTCGATTTTTATGAAATTTTACATGCAACTAGATTGTAAGGACCTGCATCCAGATTTTGAAAAATTAATACATGTTATAGGTTTTGAGATATGATTCATCAACGATTTATACCCCGAAAATGAATCCAATTACATCATAATTTGCTTACCTATAAATTAGAACAATAAATTGCTGTTGTTATATTTTTTTACAGAAAATCTGTAGGACACGTACCTTTGGCATATAATGAAATTTAAAATTTTGTGAATTTTCTTAAGTTTCATGCAGGTTTAACCAAATATATAAAATATAATTTTTTTAATATTTGGATGCTAGTCCTTACAATTTAGTTGCATGCAAAAGTTCACAAAATTCTAACAGATCCGGGGCCCGGGTGGGTCGTTGGATCTAACAGCTCATACAAGCCTATTACCAATACGGCGTGGGTTCGCGCCCAGCTTTGTAAATTACAAAAAAGGGTGCACTTGACTCGCAGCCGCAAGTGATAAAGTTTACCAGTTGCTTGCCCAGTGTCGATGGTTCTCTTCGGCTTCCTCCACCACTAAAACTGGTCGCCATGATATAGCTGAAATACTGCTGAAAGTGGCGTTAAAACACCAAAAATCTAATCAAATCAACCAATAGATCCCCCATTTATGGACATCTTACATTGCGACATTTCAGACTTTACAAAGTTCACTCATATTTGTTGACTGTTTTAAACACAGGTTTCCTACAAAGTGACCAGGTTCAACGGTATATATACAAAATTAATTGGCTCAGCATTAAAGTATTGAAGACTGCAACATCATCAAAATCAATCAATCTTTATTTGTATACATTTATCATAAAATGTTCTCAGTTATTTAATGTATCATTATGATTAAATCAATAAATGATGTCTGACAGAATTTTAAGATCTGTTTCGCATTAAAAGTCTATCGTCTCCTCTGCCATAACCGACAATCCTTTCTGGCGCAAGCTTCAAGAAATTGGCCGCACATTCGGTATTGTTTGCCTCATCTGTGCTATGACACGTCAGAAGAACTTCTGAAAATAAAAATTAAGATTTCTAATATATACCTGAACTAACAAGTTAATGAGTTTATTGAAGTTTAATATACATTTGGTTTAAGTAAATGGTTTCTGTTGTACTCAAATAATCACAAATTGAAATGTTAGTCTTTATATCTGAGTTCACATAATATCCAATTTGTTCTCATTTCTTTAATGTGTATGCCAACAAAATTGAAATGACTAGGTACACAAAACTGCTGCTACTGTAATTACCATAGTCCTTAATCTGTATATTGTTTATTTGGATTTCTTCGCATGATGTATATTTGCAGTTTACTTTTAAGGACAAAATAAAGCGCCATGTAAATTTCACTGCTACCGTTTAAAATTCACTACAAATACCACCTCCCCTCCTAAAAAGTGTTTTAATAATTTTAATATTTGCATAGTATCACAATCAATTATTAGATTATCAAATTAAATGCTAACTTTTTATAAGATATAATTATTAAAGAATTTACTTGAAGAACATCACAATTAAAATGAAAAGAATAAAACTTTGTAAATACTATTACTCAAGTAAACTCTTGAAAATCATAAAAAAAATTACAATCTTAATAATAATCACTAACCTTTGATTAGTTTACATAAGCATGACTTTGCAAAAGGGAATGTATCCTGCTTGCCCTTCATGTTCATCCCAGCCATCAGTCCATTACTCATACATCTGAAGAAAGAAAATCAAATACACAATGCATTATCTAAACCATTCCATGGAATTATACTGCGTTAAAATTGGATTGGTATAGTACTGACTGCAAACACACAATGGACAGGATTTAACTAATAGCTATAATGGTTACTGTAACTCCCATTCCATTGGAATGATATTGCAAATATGTATTATTCCGCACCTTTAGCAAACTTGACTAGGGGAAAAAAACAAACAAATAGCCTTCTTTGTGCGAACTGTTTGCCACACTTTCTTTTCTTAGATACTGAAATTAATTTGTGACCTAGTATAATTTCTGTTCTCAAGTAAAATTCTTATTTTGACCATTTAAAAGTTTTCTATGTACAATGTATTAAGTGAGTGATATTAAACACAGCAAGTTATAATTCTTGTTAAGCAATCAACATACCTTGACATGGCCTTTTTTAGATGATTTTTAAAATCACTCCCTCCAATCTTGGTTATCAGGTGTTTCTGTAAGAAAACAAATATGATGCCATTGATAGAACTGCACTTTTATACTGTTTTGTAGATAGCTTGTGCCAGTCTTAAAAACACAAAACATGTTTCACATAATCAGAAAAAAACACAGGAAAAAGAAACAAATTTAAATATTTTGTAATCATCCCACAAAGTTATGTGATAGTATACTAGATGTTATGCCTTTACATGGTGTTAATATACACACTTTACGATCAATTGAGTCATGAAGCAAAGAAGTTTGACATTAAATAACAACAACAATTTTGGTAATTTCTTAGAAGTCTGTATAATTTCCAGTTTGCACTTTTCACATGAAATTTTGTTGTATGACCTACATGTATATTATGATCAACTTTTTGGAATTGTATCTTATAAGCCATCTTCTTTTTCCAACTTCGGTATTTGTTGTACATTTTGTAACTTATTCTTGTGCTCTATAACTGTTGATAAAGTGGCTCAACAATCGGGCAACACCTTAATTAAAAATAAATTGCATGGCAGTTGTTGACCCATACATACTGAAGTGAGTCAGTCGGTCAGCAAATTTACACATGTATTTTAATTCTGTATTTTACCAGCAAAAAATATAATAAAATGAAAAAAAGGTGCACACGGGACATAGATGCCCCTACTCTTATCAAAATCAAAGTTGACAGGCCTTTTGTGATTCTTAACACAGCCAAATTTCAAAACATTTGACCAAGTCCAAGGCAAACTCAAGTTATTGAAGGAAAACCAAAACATGGTGGAGGGAAAGACAGACGGACAAGGGTAAAACATAATGCAAAATTGGTCAACTAGAATAAGTAAATACACACAAACCAATGTGTCCACAGTTGAACGACAACGAATAGCTACCCCAAAATAGGGTGTCCCTATCGATAGTATACTTGCAGAAATAGTGTTTTAACATGTATAATCTGCTCTTTTTGGTTTTTTCCATTTTCATGAGTCACATTAACAGACAAGTAGGAAGTCACAAACCTATATATACTTCAAACTGTTTTTATTTGGTAACTAGTTAACTCGTACCACTGCAAACAGTTTAATAATAATTAATTAATTGGCTTTTAATATTGGCATATTTTTTTTGGATGACAGTTGAAAGCAGTTTCAAAATAATTATGATTAATAGATTTCTTTTGATCTTTATATTGTTATTTAATTAGGTAATCATGTTTTCTTAAGTCCTCGTTGAACTATAATTAAATTTACTAATTATCTATTTAATGAGATGATTGAATTTTGAGTTTGATTTTAATGTGATAGCTTGGAATTTGTTGTGCTCAACACACGAACCCTATCAAAGCCAACCCTTGTTATAAAATGTCATTCATTGGTGGTGTGCTTAATAACCAAAATGAGCGAAGACAGTTGTATATGGTGCCACGCTCCTGTAATACCCCGTCAAGAGGCAGTAGAATGATATTTTTTCAAGATGGCATCACAGATTGGAAAGTGTGGAAATATGGGATACGTTCAATATAATTACGAGTTGACTTTAAAACTTTTTAATTTTATTTGTGCAACCTGATTTGCCCACACCCCCCCTTTTTTTAATTCCCCAAAAGTCACAGCCCGTGCTTAAAATGTACATTCCTTTATTAATATGTTTGAATAAAGATGTTTCCATTTTCTAAGTAATATTATTCGCTGTAACACAAACTGAGGAATACAAAGTCAAACAACAAACCATGCAATAATCTCGTTGAGATTAGGATTCCAAAGAAATTTTCTGTCTGTTCTTCATCATCATCCTAGGGATGAAGAACAGTAAGAATTTTTTTTCGGAATCCTAATCTCAACGAGATTAACCATGCAACAATGTAAATCAAACACGACACGAGCACTGCTCTTTAACCAGAGTTTAAAACGAAAATCTTGGTGGTGGTGCTTTGTGATATGCAAATTACCTCTTCAAAACAGTTTTCACCAAAAACAACACCTAGCTTCAGGATACTAAAAAATCTTTTTGCTTCTTCGTGTCTCTGTGTTGATATACGCGCTCGATATTTGAACCGTTCGGCAATGCGTATGTGCGAATTTTGTTACTTCCCGTTTCTAGCTTGCGAAAATTTAAAAATGATATTTAAAACGAAATTTTACCTACTGATTCGATTAACAGTTCAACGCATACATGGTGGTTACTAGTAGGAAGGAAGTCCCAGTAAGAGACTTATATTAAATTGAAACAGAGACATATTTGGCTCTGATTTAGATTAAGGGATATGTCTGAGGAAAAAAAGGGGGGTGCATGATAATAAAATTAGGAAGGGGTTAGCCTTAAAGTGAAATAGAGAATTTGTTCTATGCATCAACCTCTCTAATTCTTTGACCATGCAGAGTTGCTGCCTGCTAAGAACTATTTTAGCCTTTCCTTCAATTTGTAAGAAATACTATTGCAAAGGGGGGGGGGGGGTGGGGTGGGGGGGGGAGGGGGGGAGGGAGGAGTGGGGGCTTGATATGGTGATTTTTTTTTAAAGTAAGTGTTGATATTAAAAGAGAAGAGACATGGTAGGCGGTGTTTCATCCCAAAACATGAAACAAAGAGTTTTCTACCTTAAAAGGGCCTAGCCCAAGAGTTTCAAATACCCCCCTTTAATAGTTCATCCCCTTTGAACTGAGAAGGTTGAATGTTCAACGTTGAAACAACGTTGCTGTTTTCAACGTTGTTCCCACTACGTAATATCAACGTAGATTCAACGTTGCAAATTCAACGTAGAAATTGTAACGTTGAAACAACGTTGAATTTTGGTTGTTCAACGTAACAACCAATTTTCAACGTTGATTCAACGTTGTTGTGCCTGCTGGGAAATGAAACACTATTTTAGAAGTGAGATATATAGAGTCTAACACCGGCAAAAGTGCAAGATAGGGAAATCTTCGACACCCTGTAAGATTTCAATCGTTCGCTGACGAGGCTCACTTTTTGCCGGTGTTTGATTCTATTTCTCACTTTTATCAGCTGTTTTAAGTTTCATGTTTGTTTGTAAACAGCCCATCATTAAAACAATGTGAGTTATTTCCCCTTCATGTCAATCAAAATAGTAGTTCCGTATTTTTGTGTATTGCGTGAAGGTTATTATGTAATAATATGGCTGATTGTTAGGATTTGCGTGTTTATAAAGGGGGGGGGGGGGGGGGCGGCAGTAGACATAAACTATACAGCATGCATTTGCCATTGAAACGCACGTGTTTCTTTTGTCTTGCACTAGTGCAAGATAAGAAAATCTCACATCGCTAAAACTAGGTACTGGTCTGTCTCAAAAGTGCGAAATCTGATACATAATATTGTTACAATATATTATTTGTCTTATTGACAGTCTTACAATTATTTAATTATGGCAGGTTTTCAACTGACAAACAATATATAAACAAAGATCCTTCCCTCAATTCGGCACAAATGGATTGAAATGTTACAAACCTAGGGGCACAGACGATGTAATAATTCTGAAATTGCAATGATTTTCATTTATTTATTTTTTCTAACAATTCTACTTATTTGTTCATTGACATACAATGTTTGTTTTACTGAAAAGGGATTTTAAAGTTATATATCAGAAATTGATTCAACTTATATTTCTTCAATGAATGCTATTAGTTGAATTTCTAAAACAAACCAAAATTTTAGGTATTTTTTAATACATTTTCATACAAATGAATAGTAAAGTTGTCTTCACCCCATATTTCTAGTGTCCGTCCCCTAATACAGGGACGGCAGTTTAATGGTCTGTTTAAAAAAATTGAGGAATTTCTGTGCGATTTCCATCGGAAATCATATACCTTATACATGTATGTGTATCTTTGAATTTACAAACTTTTTTTTTTTTTTTAATAAAGAACAGTTTATTTTTGGTCATGTTTTTTACATAGTTTGTCACTTTACTGTGAAATTACCGTCAATACACCAATACTGTATTTATCTTGCAATAAAATGTTATTCAATTTGACAATAAACTAGAGGCTCAATGGGCTGAGCCTGTGTCGCTCACTTTTCATTCTGCTTTGAGAAAACTTTATACCGAACCTTCCATAGGTGGTTCCAACCAAATTTTGGTTCATTTGGATACTCGGTTTCAGAGGAGAAGATATTTTAGAAATAACAAGAAAAAAGAATTTCCTATGGTGACTATGTTTGCTAACAGATCAGGACGAAATGACCAATCTTTACATAGGACCTACCATAGATGATTCGTACCAAGTTTTAGTTCATTTGGCCAAGCGGTTTCAGAGATTATTTTTTTTTATAAATTGACCAATCAGAAACAAGAATTGCCTGTGGCGGCCATGTTTGTTAACGAATCGGAACAATTAGAACAAATTTAATAGAGGACCTTCCATAGATGCTTCCTGCCAAGTTCCGGTTCATTTGACCAAGCGGTTTCAGAGGAGAACATTTTTTATATCGACCAATCAGCAACAATAATTGCCTGTGGCAGCCGTGTTTGTCAACGGATCTGCACGATATGACCAATTTTAATAGAGGACTTTCCATACATGCTTCCTACCAAGTTTCGGTTTATTTGGCCAAGCGGTTTCAGAGGAGGAGAATTTAAAAAAAATGACCAATCAGAAAAAAGAGTTGCCTGTGACAGCCATGTTTGCTAACGGATCAGGATGAAATGTGCAATCTTCATAGAGGGCCTTCCATAGCTACTTCCTACTAAGATTCGGCTCATTTGGCCAAGCGGTTTCAGAGGAAAATAATTTTTAGAAATCGACCAATCAGAAGCAAGAATTGCATGTGGCGGTCATGTTTGTAAATGTCCTGGAACAAAATGAGCATTCTTTAAAGAGGACCTTCCGTAAAGGCTTCATACCAAATGTCAGTTCATTTGGCCAAGCGGTTTGAGATGAGAAGATTTTTTAGGAATCGACCAATCAGAAACAGGAATTGCCTGTCGCGGCCATGTTTATTAACGGATCTGAACAAATTGTGCAATCATTTGTGTCAACAAGTATAGTTTATCGATGGGTCTTCTTCTGGCTTTGATGTTAACAATAAGTGCAAATCTATCCGTTAATAAACATGCATTGGCCGCCATGAAGACTAATATTTGCCTTTGTGAAAACTTTTGAATGAATATTTAAGAGTATAATTAAAAAAGAATGAAAAAATATATGTAAGTTATATCGTGACGGTCAGTTTTATTGGTGGAGGAAACCGGAGTACGTGGTGAAAACCACCGACCTGACAAACTTTATCACATAATGTTGTACACCTCGGGATTCGAACTCACAACATCTGTGGTGGTAGGCACTGATTGCATAGCACTAAATTAACCATACTAGATGAACAGACCCGATCTTTCCAAACTCACATGAATCTAACTATGGTCAGCCATATCACTAGAAGCTTCATTCAATTTCTATTTTTTTCTTTTTTCACACCCTCCCCCCGCCTCTCCAAAAATAATAAATGTCGAGTAATATTTGTACTAGATCCTCATATAATATTGCCTTACTAGTTACCATTGGAATAAACTTTTTGATTTCCACACATTAACAATAATGGCTGTAGAGACCCTGTTTTACGACAACAGCATGGATTTAGCTATGGTCAGTTGAAACAAAACACGTTTCATTAAGTTTGCTTTAATGTATTTCATTCCCTTTTGTCTGTCAGGTATAATAGACACCATGCTTTGTGCAAGAGCGAGATTCCACCATGTTGGGATAATTGGTTATATGGACAGAAAAAGTCGATACTCATTATAGGCCTGGTTTTTTTAATTTTTTGTACGGTTGAGGTTTTTTTTACGGTGTTGTTTTAACCATGCGGTTAAATGGTTAAAGACCATCTTAACCGGGATCGTAAGCACGTATTAGAAATGTGTGAGAATTGAGATTGCATATTTGCAATGGGAAATTATCATTGATTTCCCTCAGACTTTGTCACTAGGTCATGTTGGTTATGGTTAATTATCATTGATTTCCCTCAGACTTTGTCACTAGGTCATGTTGGTTATGGTTAATTATCATTGATTTCCCTCAGACTTTGTCACGTGGTTATATTGATTATGGGAAATTATCACTGATTTTCCTCAGAATTTGCTACATGTACGTGGTCATGTTGGTTATGGTTAATTATCATTGATTTCCCTAAGACTTTGTCACTTGGTTGTTGGCTATGGGAAATTATCATTGATTTTCCTCAGACTTTGTCACTTGGTCAAGTTGGTTATGGTTAATTATCAATGATTTCCTTCAGACTTTGTCACGTGGTCATGTTGGTTAACGGAAATTATCATTGATTTCCCTCAGACTTTGTCACTAGGTCATGTTGGTTATAGTATGACCGTGGGGAAATTATCATTGATTTCCCTCAGACTTTGTCACTTGGTCATGCTGGTTATGGTTAATTATCATTGATTTCCCTCAGACTTTATCACTTGGTCATGCTGGTTATAGGACGACCTTGGGGATATTATCATTGATTTCCCTCAGACTTTGTCACTTGATCGTGTTGGTTATGGGACGACCGTGGGGAAATTATCATTGATTTCCCTCAGACTGAATGCATTCTTTTGAAGTTTCATTGGGGCATGAAAGCGTTGATCGAACTACATTTTCAACATGGAGCGCTACCGCGCTTCATTGGAAATGTACTTCGGTCAACGCTTTCATACCCCAATGAAACTTCAAAAGAATGCATTCAATTCTTAAAACGAGCCTTCTTTTTTTTTCAGCGTTTCGGACATATTCATTCAGACATTGATCTGTTGATGTTTAGGAATCATAAGTTCAAAATGTAGTGCTTCAAAACCTTATTTTAAATACCGTTTCTGATTGGTTTAATGATAAAGAATTGACCAATGGAAGTTTCCGGTACAAATTAAGAGGGGATTACGGAAAGGGCCTAAATAATTTGGATTTGTACTCATTTATGCGTCATAGAAACCTACAAGAATAATCAACATATGAACAATTCACGATCATTTTTTTTACATTTTGTTTTTTAAATCGGTAGGAAAACATCTAAGATAGGTAGACGGTAGAAGACTTACAAATTTGGTAGACTACCGCGTAAATCGGTAGGATTGGCATGTGTGTCGGCATCATCAAAGGAAAACGATCTGCCTTTATGTATATATGTCTGATATCAGACAGATAGTGAGGTACCGAACACCAGTATTTATTCAGCGGTTTCCTTGGCGTCTCCACATTACAATTACTTATAATCTACCACATCTACGACTATGATATGCTGACGTTGTCACAGTAATACTAGCGTAAACACCGGAAGTCGCCTGTCGATTTGTTCAGACGTCAAGACAAGAAAAAGACGGAACGTGGTCGGAATTGACATGATTCGAAACAACGTATTAAAATTTCATCTCCCCTTTTTCTATTTTTAGTTTGGCGGCCATCTTGATTGGAAGTCGGGGTCACCGGACACAATTTTGGAAGGGGGCCATCCAAGGACCATTCCACCAAAGTTTGGTTCATAATGACCCTTCTTCTTCCTTCTTCCGTGTACAGAGTGTACTCATCATTGAGCGTTATACTCCAGCGTGACAGTCAAGATAAAAGCCTCGCAGGGAAATATTTACCGTTAAAAACAGGCCGAAATCTTATCTACACGGTCAGGAACTGGGCAGGTGGTAAGTTGCCCAGTGTGTCCCTGAACTCCTCCACGGAACTGGCTGTTGCTGTTGTTGCTGCCGATGGAAGGTTGTTCCATTCCCGGATGGATTTTGGGAAAAAGGAGTTTCTGTAGACATCCTTCCTGGTTGATGGAATCCGGAAGGTATTCTGACCTCTAGTCCTGGAGTCTGATGGAAGAAGATATGCTTTTGCCGGAATAGCCACTAGGTTATGCTGTATTTTAAATAGCAAAAGGAGGCGGATCTTAACTCTCCTAATCTGAAGTGGTTCTCATCCAAGTTGGGTTACCATCTGAGTGACACTTCCTGGCTGTCTGTCTGTGTAATTCGTGTTGGTCTCTGTACCTTTTCTAGTTGGTTAATTTGCCCGGTGTTATATGGGTCCCATATAGATGCGGCATATTCCAAGGTTGGACGAACTATAGCTTCATATTCTCTGGCTCGTGCTGATGTTTTGCACTCTCTAAGATTTCGTTTGAGGAAGCCTAGTGTCCTATTTGCTCTCGCTGTGATGTTGTTGACATGGTCATCCCTTCTTAGGTTCTTGTTGATGGTAACACCCAGGTACTTACTGGAGTTAACAACATCAAGTTGGTGGTTATGCAGTGTGTAGTTAGCTGAGATGGTACTTCGCTTAGATGAAATCTGGATGACTACACATTTTTCCGGATGGAAAGCCATTTGCCGCTGTTTTTCCAGTATTTCAGTACAGCTAGATCTTGTTGCAGATCCTCTGTATCCTTCCTACTGAATATAGGCCTGTATAGTAGGCAATCATCTGCGAAGAGGCGTGCCTCTGAGATGGTGATTTCTGGAAGATCATTGATGAAAGTTAAGAAAAGCAGTGAAACGAGAACGGTTCCCTGTGGCACTCCTGATAACACTTCTGCTGTTGATGAAGTATGGCCATCGAGGAGAACTTGTTGCAGTCTGTTGTTGAGGAAGTCCTTGGTCCATTGTAGGATTCGCTCACGCACTCCGTAGTACTGTAGTTTGTGGAGAAGCCTCTGGTGTCAAACGCTTTTGAGAAGTCAAGTAGTATAATATCTACTTGACCCCCATCGGCTAGTGTACGTGCGATGCTGTGAATGGTGATTGATAACTGGATCTCACAGGAACATTTGAATCTGAAGCCGTGTTGTTTGTCACTCGGGATGTTGTGTCTGTCGTAATGATCCATCACCTGACTATGGACGATATGCTCTAAAAGCTTACAAGCTATTGAAGTCAGAGAAACGAGGCGATAGTTGGATGCTTGATGTCGGTCACCTTTCTTTAAAACCGGTACAATTGAAGCTGATCGCCACTCATCTGGTATAGTGGCTTCAGACGAGTTGATTAAAATGTGAAAAGTTAACGGACGGACGGACATTCAGTGGTGACAATAGCTCACATGACCATTTGGGTCAGGTGAGCTAATAAAACTGGTCACCATGTTATACGTTTGTACTGAGTGACATATTATTGAAAGTGGCGTTAAACACCAATAAAACTGGTCACCATGTTATACATTATAACTGACATATTGTTGAAAGTGGCATTAAATACCAATAAAACTAATCATCACGTTATCCATCATAACTGCCACATTGTTGAAAGTGGCATTAAACATCAGTACAACAGTTCACCATAGTGTACATTTAATAGCTGACAACTTGTTGAAAGTGACATTAAATACCATTAAAACTTGTCATTACGTTATCCGTTTTAACTGACATATTATTGGAAAACCACCGACCTGTAGCAAGTCACTGACAAACTTATCACATAATGAAGGTTACACCTTGTCATGAACGGGTTTCTAATTCACAACTTTAGTGGTGATAGGCACTGATTACACAAGTACGGTATGTGGGCAAAAGTATTGGCGCATGTAAAATAAAATCCCTATATAATCAACCAAAACCATAGTTTTTCAAAAACATTATTGTAAAGTCATTTCTGGATAGATTTTAACAAATTTTACACCAAAACATTCGGAATGGTCTATATTTTGCTTGTTTATTTGCTCATTTTGTTTATATGAGGGTTTTTTATTTGTGCATGCGCCAATACTGTAGTTGTAGCTCCAATTTCCATGGGATCATGACCACGAACGCCCTTAACGTGTGTATGTGATCACAGGAATCTGAAATTATTGAAATTATTTTTTTTTAAATATGACATGTACTTAAGGACTGACATGGCAAATGATATTTATGTTTTACCCTAATCCTGAAATGTAATATGATTACTGTAAATCAGATGAGCGATGCAGGTTCTCATGAACTTCTGTGCTCATTGCAGAAGATTATTGTGTAAATAAGACATCATTCTCAGTTTTTCACACTTGAGTGACTTATACAATATTATTTAGCATTTAAAGATTTTCTCCAGAATTACTGAAGTGATTGGACAACAAAAAGCAAACAAACAATCTTACACTGGTGTACCTCTTGATTTTGTGGGGGAACGTTTTTTGTAGTGTGTTCTCTTTTGTTTAATCTTCCCTTATTATGCTATGGTGAGTTCCCAGGTCCCTGTGATCCAGGGTTTCCTGGTTATCCAGGTAAAAAAGATAGCTTTAGGACACAACCAAAACATGTTTGGAATATTTCAACTCATTACAGAGAAGGTAACTCTTACAACAAGGGGAGGTAACTATTACAACAAGGGGACACAACCAAAACATGTTTGGAATATCTCAACTCATTACAGAGAAGGTAACTCTTACAACAAGGGGATGTAACTATTACAAACAAGGGGACACAACCAAAACATGTTTGGAATATCTCAACTCATTACAGAGAAGGTAACTCTTACAACAAGGGGATGTAACTATTACAAACAAGGGGACACAACCAAAACATGTTTGGAATATCTCAACTCATTACAGAGAAGGTAACTCTTACAACAAGGGGAGGTAACTATTACAAACAAGGGGACACAACCAAAACATGTTTGGAATATCTCAACTCATTACAGAGAAGGTAACTCTTACAACAAGGGGAGGTAACTATTACAACAAGGGGACACAACCAAAACATGTTTGGAATATCTCAACTCATTACAGAGAAGGTAACTCTTACAACAAGGGGATGTAACTATTACAAACAAGGGGACACAACCAAAACATGTTTGGAATATCTCAACTCATTACAGAGAAGGTAACTCTTACAACAAGGGGATGTAACTATTACAAACAAGGGGACACAACCAAAACATGTTTGGAATATCTCAACTCATTACAGAGAAGGTAACTCTTACAACAAGGGGATGTAACTATTACAACAAGGGGACACAACCAAAACATGTTTGGAATATCTCAACTCATTACAGAGAAGGTAACTCTTACAACAAGGGGATGTAACTATTACAAACAAGGGGACACAACCAAAACATGTTTGGAATATCTCAACTCATTACAGAGAAGGTAACTCTTACAACAAGGGGATGTAACTATTACAAACAAGGGGACACAACCAAAACATGTTTGGAATATCTCAACTCATTACAGAGAAGGTAACTCTTACAACAAGGGGAGGAAACAAAAACAACAAGGGGAGGCAACCACAAACACGCTTGGAATATCCCAACTCAATACAGGGGAGGTAACTCTTACAACAAGGGGATGTAACTATTACAACAAGGGGACACAACCAAAACATGTTTGGAATATCTCAACTCATTACAGAGAAGGTAACTCTTACAACAAGGGGATGTAACTATTACAAACAAGGGGACACAACCAAAACATGTTTGGAATATCTCAACTCATTACAGAGAAGGTAACTCTTACAACAAGGGGAGGAAACAAAAACAACAAGGGGAGGCAACCACAAACACGCTTGGAATATCCCAACTCAATACAGGGGAGGTAACTCTTACAACAAGGGGATGTAACTATTACAACAAGGGGACACAACCAAAACATGTTTGGAATATCTCAACTCATTACAGAGAAGGTAACTCTTACAACAAGGGGATGTAACTATTACAAACAAGGGGACACAACCAAAACATGTTTGGAATATCTCAACTCATTACAGAGAAGGTAACTCTTACAACAAGGGGATGTAACTATTACAAACAAGGGGACACAACCAAAACATGTTTGGAATATCTCAACTCATTACAGAGAAGGTAACTCTTACAACAAGGGGATGTAACTATTACAAACAAGGGGACACAACCAAAACATGTTTGGAATATCTCAACTCATTACAGAGAAGGTAACTCTTACAACAAGGGGAGGTAACTATTACAACAAGGGGACACAACCAAAACATGTTTGGAATATCTCAACTCATTACAGAGAAGGTAACTCTTACAACAAGGGGATGTAACTATTACAAACAAGGGGACACAACCAAAACATGTTTGGAATATCTCAACTCATTACAGAGAAGGTAACTCTTACAACAAGGGGATGTAACTATTACAAACAAGGGGACACAACCAAAACATGTTTGGAATATCTCAACTCATTACAGAGAAGGTAACTCTTACAACAAGGGGAGGAAACAAAAACAACAAGGGGAGGCAACCACAAACACGCTTGGAATATCCCAACTCAATACAGGGGAGGTAACTCTTACAACAAAAAAGGGGGGGTAACAAAACATCATGGGGAGGCAACCACAAACACGTTGGAATATACCAACTCAATACAGTATTAGAGCAGTGTGATTTAGAAACAATACTAGGCTATTGTACACTGGTTACAACATTTACTCCACTTTAATTAAAATATAACTTCGTCAAATTACAAGTATTCAAGCACTTAGAAATCTCAAGGTACATCAATATTAAATGGAAGGGCTTCCTGACCCTTTCCCTTACAATTTGAAAGGGCCCTAATGCTTCTTTTATAAATATATATTTTTTCATAAAAGTACTGGTTTGTAAAAAGTGGAATAAACATTGCACCATACGTAAATGAACAGGTTAAGCACATGCCAACGTTAATTTATTAAGTCAACCAAATTTGGTATCTGTGTCACAGATTTTATTTAATCAATATTAAATTTTATCAGTAAACAAGTATTCTCAGGCAGGTTATTTTTTTACAATAGTCCGAGATAAAAATTTGGATACCAGAGGAGTTGATTTGACTGTTATCTAAAAGTCTTCATCATATGGGGGCCGTCGTAGTCGTGATTGTATGGTAATTAGATTTATATAACTACCTATGCAATCATTGCCTATTATCACTATCGTTGTGAGTTCTAACCCCGCTCAGATGAGGTGTACAACATTATGTGATAACGTTTCTCAGTGACGTGCGACAGGTCGGTGGTTTTCCCCTGGTACTCCGGTTTCCTCCATCAATAAAACTGACCGTCACGATATAGCTGAAATATTGTTCAACGTGGCGTTAAGCACTAAAACCAAACCAATCATGATATGCTTAAGGACTGATATGGCTAATGATGTTTACATTTTCCACTAATCCCAACATGTGATACAACCAGGTGAGTGATACAGGTTCTTATGAACTTTCGTGCTTATTGCAGAAGATTATTGTGTAAATAAGACATCATTCTCAAAATTCTTGTTTTCCCCTTCGAAAATGTTGTTCATATCTCTGAAGGTTTTAAAAATAAATTAATATGATAAGTATCATACCAAAAAATATATGGGTTGTTTCTCTCAACAGCATCAGTAAGACTCAATTCTCAAAATCTCTGTAATTTCAAATTTAAAAAAAAATCAAATTATAAGATCTGTGGGTCACCCTCTGGTGCAAGTCTATTGGTCTGTTCTGTTGATATTCTCTGGTGTAGTGTTTGTTGGTCTCCTGTTATTGTAACCCTGTGATATGGTAGTACGGCTTCCTCCATTGATTTTCTCTTGTGTAGTGACTGACAGGCCTATATATTTCCATTGGTGTGGTCTCTCAGTTTCAGTTCAAGTCACATACTAAAAACAGTAAGTATTTAATGTGGCTCATTGATCTCCTTTGTTTTCTCTCTGTTGGTTGGTAGTTGATGTTGGTCTGTTTGTGTGAGTCTTTTATATTTTAAGGTATCCATGTAGTTAAAAAGTTGGTCTCCCTTAGCTGTTGGTAATGAAAAAAAAATGAAATATTCGAAAAACAAATATCTTCAGACAATTTCAGAGCCATTCTACAATCAAGCAATGTAACATAATATATCATTTCACATACTAGTAGTAGAGATAACCCGACTTCATACCATAGCAGTTATTTAACAGTTTTGAAAAATTTCAATAATTAATATATGGTCTATTTAATGTGTATCATTTTGAAGAACTATGCTTCGGAATATATGCAATATTCTACCAGCAATGAAACATTTCAAAATTATGGGTTGTTTATATGGTAATTGGTGTTACCATAGCCTGGAAAAACTTTTTGGAAATATTTTTTATCTGCTCATGATTGTATGTTGCTAGGGTTATGAAGGGAAACAGCTGCTTTTCTAATTAAAAATTATTGGATTTGTTTTCTTTAAAAATATAGACAAAAATTACTTGCGTCGAATTTAATACTAAGGCCACTGATAAGTATATGTTATCTGGATGTGAATTGATTGATACCGAAAATATCAGCATGCCGAGCCAGAATATGAAGTTTCTTGTCGAGTGAGCGAAGCGAACGAGTCACAAACTTCATATTCTGTCGAGCAGGCAGATATTTTTCAGTATCAATCATATTCACATTCAGATGAAATGTTTATCATCCTTAAATCAAGCATCTATAGGTTTCGATATTTGTATTTTCGCGGAAAAAATCACATGATTCAAAATATTAAAAATACGCTTCCCCAAAACATAGTTCATAAGTAGTTTGCAAATATACCATTCATTTTTACAGATTTATATAAATGTTAAGATTGGAGAATTTTCCCCTTTAATGGTAATATTCTTTTTTTATTATTACAAACACAATCACCATTTTCATTAAAGGTGTTGTTTATTAATGTCGGTAATGACGTTCCGGTTTAGAAAGCACAAACGTCACGACCTCGATTATGACGTAAAAAAAAACAGTAGTCCCAGCAGAGGTTATCAAGAATTGTGTCAAGTACATTTTTGTAGGACGATGTTTGTTGATATTTCTGACAAGACAGTTCCTAATTTGATTTATGTTTAAAATATGAAATGTTTCCTAGCTGATGATGCTGATGAATTTTATTTACTTTTGTCATCTTCACAGGAATTATCGTTTAAATGTTGGTAGAATTTGGTGATAACTCCTGCTGACTGTTGATAAGTCTTTGATACGATTTTTGCTTATGGAGTCAGTAGGTAGACATAGCGGGAGGGAAGGAGGATAATCTTCAGTCTCATCACCATCACCTGACATATCATTGACACTGTCAGATTCATAGTCTGTATAATATCATTCTTCCAGTATGTGGGTTCAATGATGTTTTTAACATGATCACATGATTTAAGCAATTTTGTTTCAACCAATCTGATCAAATCCTTTTTTGATACTAGTAAACGATTTACCATCATTAAGTTTGAAAGTTGAGTTTTACAGATCAACAAATTCTTTTAAATCACCCCGAATAAGTTCAAAGGGGTTCAAATCACAATGAATAAGGGGGGGGGGGGGGGGAGGGGGGGGGGGGGGCTTTGTCAGGACTTCATGACCTTTCTTTTTACGAAATTCATCTACCTTATATACAGAATCAATTTTTTTAATAATTTCATATAGATTAGATTTTGTAGACTTACTGTCAAATTGCACACCAAGTTTAGTTAAACATTCTGTCATTTCACCCTTTCTTGAATTAGATGTGAGAAGTTTTGTGCCCTCAACACGAACACTGTGGTATGATGCATTGTCCATAATAATGATACTTTATGAGGCTAAGCTGGCACTAATTGTTTTTCAATCTACTGTTCGAGTATTTTACTATTCATTTCTGTATGATAATCTCGTTCGTCTGTACTCATACCCTTAAGAACTAAATCACATCCTGGCAAATACCCCTTTTCACACACATGATGTAAGACAACAAATCTTTGTCCTTTTCCAAGAGGATTTTTTTCTATTTTTTGATTCATTAGAATCAATCTACTGATGTGAAGAGCAGGCACTCGAATTCCGGACCCCCTTTTTCCTCATTTGGTCCCTCCCGCGATTATGGTATGGATCTTTGTCTGGAAGTATATCTTTGAACCATTTATCCATATCTTACAACATTTCGTGTTACAACTCTCTCGTTCTACTAACTTTTGTTTCTAGACCCAGCTGCCGTATTACTCACAGGCGCTTGTGGCACGGATTTACCACACCCCCTTTTTCTAACTTTCTGTTTGCAAATTTATTTTCAATAAAATTCTTTATTTCTTTATTATTTCATCTCTTTTTCCTTATTTTAACTTGTTCGTGTCAATATTCATACAATCTTATGTTAACATCAAATTGCATTTGTCGACCCTATATAGATACTAATACTCATTAGTATCTATATTCAGGAGGTCAACTGAGCATATTTTGTTTCGCGCATCTTCATTGGTCGGAAAGATTTTCGGAACTTTTTTAGCTTGTTCTTCGCTACGCAAGGCCAATCCATTTCGTATCGAGAGGCATAATATGAGACAGGCAACCTGTTTGAAGGACGAAGTCCTAAAATTTCAATAATACGATGATCCGTACATGTTAGCCTCACCGCCACCGGACGCAATTACGAACAATTTCGATGATATTGACCGTGGCATTTGATAATAATTTATAAATTTGACCAAATTGATGAAGCTGATTGCATGTTCATATTTCAGATTAAACACCAATATTCCTTTTGAATCATAGCCCATATATTATTCAATGCATTGTTACGGGTTTTAACTTGGAACAGATTTTCATGACCACGTTCTAGTCACTATGTGACCTAGATCCGGACACAATTTCGAACGACACCATAATAACCTTTCTAGTGTAAATTATTTAATGACAACTGTTAAAATTGAAAGAGCATTCATTCATTTACGTTCACATATCTATTTGTATATAATACACATGACATAAAAACCTTTCCTTCATTCATACCATACATGTGTGCCAGTTTGCATTAGAAATTCCTTGGACTCTTCAATGAATAAGGTACATCACGGATTTTGACATTTTGGGATATATCAAGGTAAGGAAAATGTATTATATTGACTGTTTTTGTTTTAATTTCAATGTGTTCTACATATGCATAGAACTAGGAGATCATATTCTTTCCAATTACAAGCATAAGATAACAAAATATGCGAACCTCAATGAATTTTAGCGATAGATTCCAAGTGCAATTGTCGATCGTTTTCTGTTTACAAATATGAAAACCCGTCGTCTGCAACATTCAACAACTGCGCATGAATAATTTTCTCCCAAAACACGGGTAATTTAGCGGGGTATCTATTTATAAAAGCATTTTTTTAATTCATGTTTTGAAGGAACAATTAGGGGACATACTTTTTATTTCGATCGTAATTGCGTCCGGTGAGGCTATTATCTTTTATTTTGAATGAATTGTGTAGCCGATTTGTTATGGCGTTCATTTTACCTACGCCGCTCTTCCATCGGTAAACTGACGAGTTCTGTCCCCTGACTCGTACCTCGGCTAGATTGAGACAGATTGAGTCAGTCTATTCCATCGGGAGTTTCGTAGAAAGAGATTTTTTATTAGAATTTTATTAAAAGTTTATTTCGATTTTGCATAGAATAAATAATCAAAGAATTGGGAATTTTTCATTGAAATAGATTTCTTTTGCGTTTCTAAATTATCAATTGATCTATTTTTTAAACTTCCGGTGAGCAGATTTTAAGCTATCAATATAGAAGGAAAAATCGAACAGCTTACCGTTAGAAGGACATCGTCCTTTATTAAGCGGGAGTTTTAAATAAGAATAAAAGTGGTAAGTAAACCTTTTCAGCCAATGTGTTATATAGGCACCAGAAAAAAAAATGCACTTCAAACATACATTTTGACGGATGACCATTTGATCACTGAAAAGATCATAGAGAAATGGACACTAGTTATCATAATGCAAAAAAATCTCCTTTTTAGGCTTGTCAAAAAATAAAAATGAGTTAACGCTCCTCAACCCCTATCCCTGCAACAACAAAAAGACAGTGTACATAAGATAGACCCCATGTAAATTGTAACTTTCATAAATCCCCTCTTCTGCCTTAGAAACAGGCATATGTAAATATGCCTCACAAGAAATGTTTGCATTAAAAGGATTAGAACTACTCTTTGTATTTCTTTTCTGTTTAGGGAGATATGTGTAAAATTCCAACTGTAATGGCCTTTGCAAAAATGATGGGAAAGAAAAAAATATTCTTTAATTTACATGGGCGGGGGGACGGGTCAACATTTTTGTACCTAGGCTCATCACATTCAATTAATGACCCCCCAAAAAAAAAAAAAAAAACCAAGAACCCCCCCCCCCCTCTCTTAATGCAATATCTGATGCCCAGTTTTAATTAAAACTGTTATGATAAGTAAAACATGAAGGTGTGCATTTTTAGTACTTCTTGTTTCAATAAACCAATAAAAAAAATACAACACAATTGCCACCCCCCCCCCCCCCCCCCCAAAGAGTACATTAGACCCAAAAATAATACGTGTCTTGGTGCAAAAACATTTTTGTGAGTAATTACCCCCCCCTCCCCATTTTTTTTACATCCATAATTTTTGGTGTGTGTTGTTCAAACCAGAATTTTTATAATATTTCTTTCAGCTACAGAAAGAATTAAAGATCAATCATTGTTGCGATACTCATGAAAAGTTCTATTTATGTTATTTACCTGAAAAAAGAATGGATATGGGTAAATGTACATCATGTATATTGTACATAAAACAAAATCCAGCAACATACAAGGAAGCAATCAGCTTCGCTTTTCTGCTTGAATCTTCAACAACAAACCAATCTATGCCTAACAAGATCATCTACTCTCCCCCCCCCCTTTTCCAAAAAAAAAGAAGAAAAAAAATGGTCATCAACAAAGTCCTAGATTTAATCTGACGTGTACTTCTCATGCTTGTTCTTTGAAAGTTTTGCCAAAACAACAGTATTTTTGTTGAAACTTATATTCTTTTATTCTTATTTAAACTCCCGCTTAATAGGCCTCTCGATACGAACTGTATTGGCCGTGCATAGCGATGAACAAGCTAAAAAAGTTCCGAAAATCTTTCCGACCAATGAAATAGCGCGAAACAAAATTTGCTCGGTTGACCTCCTGAATGGGCACGAGTGGAGGAAAGTTGGATGTGTCGTCGAGAATAAACATGAATTTCGTCAATAAATATTTGTTGTTCGTACGTATAAACTAGATAGAAATGAAGGGAAATCATTTTTGAGACGAGGACAAGCGAAGGTCCTTTTTAAAACTGGCGCGTTATTGTAAAATATCGAGTCGCAGCGAGGATTTCCTCTTCGTATTTTGACGATTGCTTCTTACCTTTATGTATATATAAGTAATACGGCAGCTGGACCTAGAAACAAAAGTTAGTAGAACGAGAGAGTTGTAACACGAAATATGTATATATAAGTAATACGGCAGCTGGACCTAGAAGCAAAGGTTAGTAGAACGAGAGAGTTGTAACACGAAATATGTATATATAAGTAATACGGCAGCTGGACCTAGAAACAAAAGTTAGTAGAACGAGAGAGTTGTAACACGAAATATGTATATATAAGTAATACGGCAGCTGGACCTAGAAACAAAAGTTAGTAGAACGAGAGAGTTGTAACACGAAATATGTATATATAAGTAATACGGCAGCTGGACCTAGAAACAAAAGTTAGTAGAACGAGAGAGTTGTAACACGAAATATGTATATATAAGTAATACGGCAGCTGGACCTAGAAACAAAAGTTAGTAGAACGAGAGAGTTGTGACACGAAATATGTATATATAAGTAATACGGCAGCTGGACCTAGAAACAAAAGTTAGTAGAACGAGAGAGTTGTAACACGAAATGTTGTAAAATATGGATAAATGGTTCAAAGATATACTTCCAGACAAAGATCCATACCATAATCGCGGGAGGGACTAAATGAGGAAAAAGGGGGGTCCGGAATTCGAGTGCCTGTGATATCGACCCATGACTCGTCTAAATAAACAGTGGTGTAGCCTTCATCAAGCTTTTTCTATTTTTTGATTCATTAGAACCATTCCACTGATGTGATGTAATATGATTGATGTCAACCCATGTCTCGTCTAAATAAACAGTGATGTAGTATGATTGATATCAACCCATGTCTCGTCTAAATAAACAGTAATGTAGTATGATTGATGTCAACCCATGTCTCGTCTAAATAAACAGTGATGTAGTATGATTGATATCAACCCATATCTCGTCTAAATAAACAGTAATGTAGTATGATTGATGTCAACCCATGTCTCGTCTAAATAAACAGTAATGTAGTATGATTGATATCAACCCATGTCTCGTCTAAATAAACAGTGATGTAGTATGATTGATATCAACCCATGTCTCGTCTAAATAAACAGTAATGTAGTATGATTGATGTCAACCCATGTCTCGTCTAAATAAACAGTGATGTAGTATGATTGATATCAACCCATATCTCGTCTAAATAAACAGTAATGTAGTATGATTGATGTCAACCCATGTCTCGTCTAAATAAACAGTAATGTAGTATGATTGATATCAACCCATGTCTCGTCTAAATAAACAGTGATGTAGTATGATTGATATCAACCCATATCTCGTCTAAATAAACAGTAATGTAGTATGATTGATGTCAACCCTGTCTCGTCTAAATAAACAGCAATGTAGTATGATTGATATCAACCCATGTCTCGTCTAAATAAACAGTGATGTAGTATGATTGATATCAACCCATATCTCGTCTAAATAAACAGTGATGTAGTATGATTGATATCAACCCATATCTCGTCTAAATAAACAGTGGTGTAGTATGATTGATGTCAACCCATGTCTCGTCTAAATAAACAGTGATGTAGTATGATTGATATCAACCCATGTCTCGTCTAAATAAACAGTGGTGTAGTATGATTGATATCAACCCATATCTCGTCTAAATAAACAGTGATGTAGTATGATTGATATCAACCCATATCTCGTCTAAATAAACAGTAATGTAGTATGATTGATATCAACCCATGTCTCGTCTAAATAAACAGTAATGTAGTATGATTGATGTCAACCCATGTCTCGTCTAAATAAACAGTAATGTAGTATGATTGATATCAACCCATGTCTCGTCTAAATAAACAGTGATGTAGTATGATTGATGTCAACCCATGTCTCGTCTAAATAAACAGTAATGTAGTATGATTGATATCAACCCATGTCTCGTCTAAATAAACAGTAATGTAGTATGATTGATATCAACCCATGTCTCGTCTAAATAAACAGTAATGTAGTATGATTGATATCAACCCATGTCTCGTCTAAATAAACAGTAATGTAGTATGATTGATATCAACCCATGTCTCGTCTAAATAAACAGTAATGTAGTATGATTGATGTCAACCCATGTCTCGTCTAAATAAACAGTAATGTAGTATGATTGATGTCAACCCATGTCTCGTCTAAATAAACAGTGATGTAGTATGATTGATATCAACCCATGTCTCGTCTAAATAAACAGTGATGTAGTATGATTGATATCAACCCATGTCTCGTCTAAATAAACAGTGGTGTAGTATGATTGATATCAACCCATGTCTCGTCTAAATAAACAGTGATGTAGTATGATTGATATCAACCCATGTCTCGTCTAAATAAACAGTGATGTAGTATGATTGATATCAACCCATGTCTCGTCTAAATAAACAGTGGTGTAGCCTTCATCACACTCGTCCTTAATTGTTCTAAGAAATTGTATGCGCTGGTTAACAATATCTTTTCTTTCTACAAGTCCTTTTCTGTTTTTATCAAGTTTTTTTTTATTTGAAGCCTAATCCACGTAAGGTTTTCCATAGTTTATATTTAGATAAAACAATTTCATGATCTTTTTTCCAAAAGGTTTTTCTAGTTATCGTTTTAGACTTTGCATTATTAGTGTATTTTTCATTATTTCCGTCAAGTTTAACTGAATTTTGTATTAAGCTTTCATTAATTTTTAAGCAATGTGCAGTTCTTTTGGCAATCTTATTCATGAGTGAAATGGTGCTCCTCGCTTTGACTCATCGATGAGCTAAAACAATTGACGAAGGTGGTCTGTTGCTGAGCATAAGTAGTATAAAGCTGGGGCTCTTAAAAGAAAACGACAAGTAAAACAAAGTGGAAATATTTTGAAATAACATTACTATCATTTGAAATAACGGGTATACATATGTATAATATGTATAAAAGTAGATGAATGGATTTGAATCTGAGGATCCCTAAAATTCACATCACATTTTCATAAATTATATAAAGTTTACCCTTTTGCGCCAAATTAAACTTTTTAACTTCTATCAGTTCCATTCTCTTAAATAAACCTCCAATGGACAAATGATGGATCAAAATTTGTGTATGTAGTGCATTGAAAATGCGTTCTGTCATGTGCATAAGTTATCGTTTGCATGATTGACAGACAATATTCATCATATTGTTTTCTAGCTTCTGAACTGTCGATCGAGAAAAAAATAATATATTCTAGACAGGCAGCAAATAGCCAGTCAATATTTCGCATGCACAATAGCGACCCCACACCAAAAGATGTGGAAAATTGAAATATTCTTCTGTGGTTTAAATGCGTATTAACTGCATTACATGTAAACTGTATGATTCTGTTTGATAAAGTCCTTTAACTAGAACAGGAACAAAATGTTCACTTGAGTGAAATAGCATTGTAATAAAAGATCGCGAACGTGATGTACAAGTATTAAAGAATGTCCAGGTATATTTTAAATGAGGTTGAAACAAGTCACATTTTGCTAAAATCGCTACACATTAAACATTTTGCTTCACACCATTTCCCAAAATATTTCCATATTATAAAAAAAAGCGGTTTTTAAATATTGGACATTTTTTTTTTTATAGATTTGTGATGGTTGTCTGTAAAAATGTACTGGAATATATCATCGCATTGGTTGTCGTTAAGAATAAAGTACGGTTAAAAAAGTGTTTAAAAAAAATTCAAATATGACAAAGTTCTATTGTCCAAATAAACCTATCTATTACTTCTTTCAAGATTAATACCAAAATTTCGACCAGTTTTCGACGATCAATGTTAATAAGTTTCTGAATTGATATGACCTCAATATGTACATTATCAATGTCATAGCAGACGATGAAACCAAAATTGGTCTGTATGAGATATATTTTTTAAATGATTAAAGCTTTGATAAGGTGACGAAAAAATGAATTACGAAAAACTACAATTTGAACGTGAAATAATAGATGTGGTACGTAGTTCTTACATTTAAACATGACATTTTTAGATCAGATTTCATGAGATCATTCATGCAATTTCAGCATCATAATATAACCTCTGACAAATGAAGCGATCAAAATAATGAGAGATTTTATCACGTGAAACAAACCGTCGAAAATAGGAGACCGTCGAAAATGGGTGATGTTGCAACATTACTATTCGTTCACTTTAATTACATAATACAGCTTCAGAACATGTTTTTATTCCTGAAATCGATCCACATTGCATATTAAGTCAACTTTATGCTTTGTTTATTGAGTTTTATTATGCTTTGCTTTTTTTTTGTTTTTTGTTTTTTTTTAAAGATATGAATTATAATACAATGATACGTACGTTCTGTATTCTGAAAAAATTGACGTTCAGTGCTTTTCATTACCTGACTTTGTCGATCCGCTGTGAGGAATTAGATACACATATTAACTAACTGTATTTATTTCTGAAAAGCACATATTGTGAATACATTTTGGAGAAAATTTTATCGACATCTGAGGTGGGGCCGATTTTGGCCCTTATAGTTCCCAGTCCTTTTAGGTGGCATTTTAATTCCTTATTAATTAAACACTACATACTGGAGAGATTTGAAAAAAAAATGAAGGATATGGAAATCATGATGGCCCCTTTGGTTTTCTCCTACATTTATTATCAAAACAAAGCTATGTGTCAACAAATACTTTCATACGTTATGTTTTATGATTAAAATTTGTATTCATAGTTTCCAACTGTTGTGCTATTTTTACAAAGTTATTATAGGTTATTGAAGTTTTTAATATCAATATGGAAGGTTTGTTTGGTTTTTACATACTAAATGAATATTTATATATAATAACAAAGAAAATATAAGTTTAATTTTAATCATTTTTACAGCAATAATTTCAAACTAGAGGTTCAGCATTGAGCTGAGCCTGTGTCGCTCACCTTTCATTCTGCTTTAAGGAAACTTAATACAGAACTTTCCATAGGTGCTTCTCACCAAATTTCAGCTCATTTTGGTCAAGCAGTTTCAGAGAAGAAGATTTTTAGAAATCGACCAATCTAAAACAAGAATTGCCTGTGGCAGCCATGTTTGTTAATGGATCAAGACGAAATGAGCAATCTCTATAGAGAACCTTGTATAGATGCTTCTTACCAAGTTTCATATCATTTGGCCAAGCGGTTTCAGAGGAAAAGCTGTTTTAGAAATCGTCCAATAAGAAACAAGAATTACCTAAGACGGCCATATTTGTTAACGGATCAAAATGGAATGAGCAATTCCTATAGAGGACCTTCCATAGATGCTTCCTACCACATTTCGGTCCATTTAGCCAAGCTGTTTCAGAGTAGAAGATTTTTAGAAATCGACCAATCAGAAACAAGAATTGCCTGTGGCGGCCATGTTTGTTAATGGATCGGGACCAAATGAGCAATATTTATAGAGAACCTTCCATAAATGCTTCCTACCAAGTTTCGGTTCATTTGGCAAAGCGGTTTCATAGGAGAATATTTTTTAGAAATCAACCAATCAGAAACAAGAATTGTCTGTGGCGGCCATGTTTGTTAATAGATCGGGACGAAATGAGCAATCGTAACAGAGGACATTCCATAGATGCTTCCTACCAAGTTTCGGTTCATTTGACCAAACGGTTTCAGAGGAGAAGAATAAAAAAAATCAGCCAATTAGAAACAAGAGTCGCCTGTGGCGGCCATGTTTGTAACGAATCGGGACGGAATGAGCAATCTTTATAGAGGACCTCCCATAGATGCTTCCTACCAAGTTTCGGATCATTTGGCCAAGCGGTTTCAGAAGAAAAGATTTTTAGAAATCGACGAATCAGAAACAAGAATTGCCTGTGGCGGCCGTGTTTGTACATGGATCGCGACGAAATTAGCACTCGTTATAGAGGACGCCCATAGATGATTCCTACCAAGTTTCGGTTCATTTGGCAAAGCGGTTTCAGAGAAGAATTTAAAAAATCAGCCACTCAGAAACAAGACTCGCCTGTGGCGGCCATGCTTGCTAATGGATCGGGACGAAATGAGCAGTCTATACAGAGGACTTTCCATAGATGCTTCCTACCAAGTTTCGGTTCATTTGGCCACGCGGTTTCAGAGGAGAAGATTTTTTTAAATCTGTATAGAGATAAATGCATTTTGAATACGGATATCTATACTTAAGCAAGAGTTTTCTTTCTTTTCACGGAAGATATTTTAGAAATCAACCATTCTGAAACAAGAATTGCTTGTGGCGGCCATGTTTGTTCATTAATCGGGACAACATGAGCAATCTTAATAGAGGACCTTCCATAGATGCTTCCTACCAAGTTTCGGTTCATTTGGACAAGCCGTTTCAGAGGAGAAGATTTTTTAAGATCGGCATATCAGAAACAAGAATGGCCTGTGGTGGCCATGTTTGTTAATGGATCGGGACGACATAGCAATCTTTATAGAGGACCTTACATAGATGTTTCCTACCAAATTTCAGTTCATTTGGCCAAGCGGTTTCAGAGGAGAAGATTTAAAAAAATAGGACAATCAGAAACAATAATTGCCTGTGGCGCCATGTTTGTAAATGGATCAGAACAAAATGAACAATCTTTATAAAGGACCTTCCATAGATGCTTCCTACCAAGTTTCAGTTCATTTGGCTGAGGGGTTTCAGAGGAGTAGATTAAAATGTGAAAAGTTAACGGACGACAGACGACGGACGACAGATGACAGACGACGGACGCCAAGTGATGGAAAAAGCTCACATTGCCTTTGGGAAGGAGAACTAAAAATGTAAGTCGAGTTAGTCGACGCTTGATCTCTCAAATATATAACTGGGTCTTCAATTTTACAATACAATGCAAGGTATCATTGGGGTTGAGATTTCTAAGCAGTTGAATTTCCGCCACATAATCTACTAGCCAGGCATAAACAGATAATAAACCCTCAGCTTTGAATTAATCCACACGTTTATCGTATTGCGGAGACAAAAACTAATCACATCACGTTTATGGATGTGAATTGGTATCATGTTTAATGATTCTCAGTAAATATTTGGTGAAAATAACGTATAGTTACGCTAAAAAAACTGCTAATTTGACACTTAACGGTAGCTCGAATAACCTGGTTTTACGAATCATATAAAAAATAGCTCAAATTATCAAGTTAGGAGCTATTATGTGCAGGGTCGGATTAAAGCTAATGCATGCCCTTAGCACAGGTCAGCCTTAGTGCCCTGCACCTTCCACTTACATAATGTGAAACCAACAGATCCCTTGATGCCAAGACTCAACATAATTGTCAAATGCCTAACATTGAATTCAGAATTTAATTTTCAGTCAGGCCAAGCCTCTTATATTAAAATCATTTAAATATCTGTTTTTCATATTTATTTAACACAGTGATTGTAATCTATGCATTAGAACAGACAACAGTATAAACAGATTATTTACTTATAACTAGGACAATAGATACAATGCAAGTCTTTAACTTGATATTCAATTTTTAAATGTTATAAACAGAAATGTTACAAACAGAAATACTAAAAATTGTGTCTTTCAACAGGAGCCAGTATTGTCAATATTAAAAAAAGAAAGAATTAAAAATACATTTTTTTAAACAATACAAACAGAAATACTAAAAAATGTGTCTTTCAACAGGAGCCAGTATTGTCAATATTAAAGAAAAAAAAGTATTGAAAATACACTTTTTAAACAATACAAACAGAAACACTAACAAATGTGTCTTTCAACAGAAGCCAGTATTGTCAATATTAAAAAAAGAAAGAATTAAAAATACACTTTTTAAACAATACAAACAGAAACACTAAAAAATGTGTCTTTCAACAGGAGCCAGTATTGTCAATATTAAAAAAAAAACAGTATTGAAAATACACTTTTTAAACAATACAAACAGAAACACTAACAAATGTGTCTTTCAACAGAAGCCAGTATTGTCAATATTAAAAAAAGAAAGAATTAAAAATACACTTTTTAAACAATACAAACAGAAACACTAAAAAATGTGTCTTTCAACAGGAGCCAATATTGTCAATATTAAAAAAAAAACAGTATTGAAAATACACTTTTTAAACAATACAAACAGAAACACTAACAAATGTGTCTTTCAGCAGGAGCCAGTATTGTCAATATTGAAAAAAGAAAGAATTAAAAATAGACTTTTTAAGCAATACAAACAGAAATACTAAGCAATGTGTCTTTCAACAGGAGCCAGTATTATCAATATTAAAAAAAGAAAGAATTAAAAATACACTTTTTAAACAATACAAACAGAAATACTAAACAATGTGTCTTTCAACAGGAGCCAGTATTGTCAATATTAAAAAAAGAAAGAATTAAAAATACACTTTTTAAACAATACAAACAGAAATACTAAACAATGTGTCTTTCAACAGGAGCCAATATTGTCAATATTGAAAAAAGAAAGAATTAAAAATACACTTTTTAAGCAATACAAACAGAAATACTACAAATTGTGTCTTTCAACAGGAGCCAGTATTATCAATATTAAAAAAAGAAAGAATTAAAAATACACTTTTTAAACAATACAAACAGAAACACTAAAAAATGTGTCTTTCAACAGGAGCCAATATTGTCAATATTAAAAAAAAAACAGTATTGAAAATACACTTTTTAAACAATACAAACAGAAACACTAACAAATGTGTCTTTCAGCAGGAGCCAGTATTGTCAATATTGAAAAAAGAAAGAATTAAAAATACACTTTTTAAGCAATACAAACAGAAATACTAAGCAATGTGTCTTTCAACAGGAGCCAGTATTATCAATATTAAAAAAAGAAAGAATTAAAAATACACTTTTTAAACAATACAAACAGAAATACTAAACAATGTGTCTTTCAACAGGAGCCAATATTGTCAATATTGAAAAAAGAAAGAATTAAAAATACACTTTTTAAGCAATACAAACAGAAATACTAAGCAATGTGTCTTTCAACAGGAGCCAGTATTATCAATATTAAAAAAAGAAAGAATTAAAAATACACTTTTTAAACAATACAAACAGAAATACTAAACAATGTGTCTTTCAACAGGAGCCAGTATTGTCAATATTAAAAAAAGAAAGAATTAAAAATACACTTTTTAAACAATACAAACAGAAACACTAACAAATGTGTCTTTCAGCAGGAGCCAGTATTGTCAATATTGAAAAAAGAAAGAATTAAAAATACACTTTTTAAGCAATACAAACAGAAATACTAAGCAATGTGTCTTTCAACAGGAGCCAGTATTATCAATATTAAAAAAAGAAAGAATTAAAAATACACTTTTTAAACAATACAAACAGAAATACTAAACAATGTGTCTTTCAACAGGAGCCAGTATTGTCAATATTAAAAAAAGAAAGAATTAAAAATACACTTTTTAAACAATACAAACAGAAATACTAAACAATGTGTCTTTCAACAGGAGCCAATATTGTCAATATTGAAAAAAGAAAGAATTAAAAATACACTTTTTAAGCAATACAAACAGAAATACTAAGCAATGTGTCTTTCAACAGGAGCCAGTATTATCAATATTAAAAAAAGAAAGAATTAAAAATACACTTTTTAAACAATACAAACAGAAATACTAAACAATGTGTCTTTCAACAGGAGCCAGTATTGTCAATATTAAAAAAAGAAAGAATTAAAAATACACTTTTTAAACAATACAAACAGAAATACTAAACAATGTGTCTTTCAACAGGAGCCAATATTGTCAATATTTAAAAAAGAAAGAATTAAAAATACACTTTTTAAACAATAGAAACAGAAATACTACAAATAGCGTCTTTCAACAGGAGCCAGTATTGTCAATATTAAAAAAAGAAAGAATTAAAAATACACTTTTTAAACAATACAAACAGAAATACTACAAATTGTGTCTTCCAACAGGAGCCAGTATTGTCAATATTAAAAAAAGAAAGAATTAAAAATACACTTTTTAAACAATACAAACAGAAATACTACAAATTGTGTCTTTCAACAGGAGCCAGTATTGTCAATATTAAAAAAAGAAAGAATTAAAAATACACTTTTTAAAAAATAGAAACAGAAATACTACAAATTGTGTCTTCCAACAGGAGCCAGTATTGTCAATATTAAAAAAAGAAAGAATTAAAAATACACTTTTTAAACAATACAAACAGAAATACTACAAATTGTGTCTTTCAACAGGAGCCAGTATTGTCAATATTAAAAAAAGAAAGAATTAAAAATACACTTTTTAAACAATACAAACAGAAATACTAAGCAATGTGTCTTTCAACAGGAGCCAATATTGTCAATATTAAAAAAAAAAATTAAAATAACGCTCTAAAGAGTTTTCTCCTACATTTCTTATTAGCAACATCATTGGTTAAATCCTCAAAATTAATTTGGCGCATCAAATCTGCTTCAATCATGCGCAGAGATAAGAATTCCAACCTCTCATCGTTGTTCTGTTGTTTTTTTTTTATTCGTTTCATTTGTGAGAATGGCGTTCAGCTTTGCAGTTTGTGAAAAGCACACTCAATGTAGTCTTCTACAATTACCTTTTTCAGTATAACTGAATCAAGCTTTTTTAGTTTATTTGTACTAAACTTATGTCGAATATATGAGTGAAACTGCTGAAATTCAGTAGATAAATTACTGTTCAAGTCTTCAGGATAAGCATCAACTAGTTTTTAACAACACTCCGAGTACCTTATACTAGCTTCAGTAAATGAGGAAGTTGCCTTTTCTGGTATATCAATTAGGTTTACCTACATTTTGTTTACTTGGTGTGTTTTTGAGCCTAATATCTGCAGAGGCGTAGCTGCATATACGCTGTCACGCCATGGCGTGCACATCGGCAGGTTAAGAAAACATAAAAAAATGTATTGTTAATTTGAACACTATAATTAATATATCGCTAATAAGACATACTAGTTACTTTTGTATGGTAGTTATGTGATGGACAAGTCGAGCGGACGCATTGTATACATTTAAGACGACGATATCCAGTTGTGGTCCATGCGTTAGAACCCTTACAAAACTAAGGCGATGACAAAGTTCCTTGCATCCATCATGCGGTTTCATTTTATCATAGCTTTGGTAGTAGCGTAACATATTTTACATAGCAATGTTTATCTGTCAACATTCCTCCAAGATAACGAATGTGACCTTCTTGGTGCAATCAAAGAATCGAAGACCGTGATTGAAATGCTAAGAGCTGAACGACAGGACGAATCAGTTTAATTCTGCACTTAGCTTAGCCAAATCTGTTGATATACGTAGTGTGTCTGATAGTATGCCGAGGCGAGAGTCAATCATCCCGCGGAAACGCAAAAACAGTATTGGCGAATTTCTTTGCACTATCCATTTTTGGACAATTTGATTACGAACTTGAATCACGTCTTCTTAAATCGGAAAACCGCTTCCATGCACAGCATCTACTGCCCCGTGCTGTAGACAAATTAACTGATGATCATGTTGCAACAATATACGAGACATATCAGGCTGACATTTATTTGTCATTAGAGGATTTCAGGAGAGAAGTAGCCAAATGGCGAACCCATTGGGTCATTCCTAAACGTAATGATTTGCCAACAACACTTTGTACCACACTTGATTCTGTAAATCCAGTTCTCTATCCTTCTATAGATACAATGTTGATACAACTATGTGTTTTGTTAACTATGCCAGTAGCAAGCGCTACTGCTGAAATGCCATTTAGTGTACTGAGACGTTTGAAAACTTGTTAGGTCGACCATGAAGAATGACAGGTTATCTTCCCTTGGATTGATGCATATATTAACCGAGATTTTGAAGTGGACTTGTACAAAGCAATGGAGGTGTTCGTATCTGCTAAGACACGAAGTGCAGATTTTGGATAATTTTAACAAATTCTTGTCTATCAAAGTCATTAAAATAGTGCTTGATTCTATGTTATATGAAACCTTGAAATGGCCCCAGATCGCACCATTTTGCATCTCATCAAAAAAAAATCCCAGACCCCCTCCCCCTCTCAAGAATTATGGCGTGTACACTAATAAGCCTCAGCTACGCCCCTGTTGATTGACAGTGAACCAACGTAATCCGCAATGTCAAAATATTGCTGAATTAACAAGCGCAAATGTGGAAGAATGGCGGCGATTCCCACAAGAGAGGCCTCGCATCCTAATTCGTGGAATAAATAGACGAGTGCGGTAGCTTTGGCTACTAATTAAATGTGCTTCCGTCTTCATTCAAAAGTTCTCGAAAAAATTATGGCTCGTTCGTTTTCGTAAATTGTTGAAAAACAATAACCAAATAAAACATTTTTGAAGTTTTAAAATGTTCATGTTATCCCCCTTTTTCCATTTGTAATAACCAACAATTTCATTTCTTAATCAGCTTCAAATACGACTCAAATTGTAGCCCATGATCTAATACATCATGAAATATTACCAAAAGAGCATTTCGTGTTCAACTTCTTTCCTCTTAAAAAAAAATACTGGGTGGTTCTTAACTTTTTGTCGAAGTGGAAATATAGAAAAATTAGAAAAGTCGATAATGTAGAATTTAAATTAAGAGAAGAATCACACCATCAAAAATCTAGATCAACTAAATATGTAAACGTGACATTGAAGAGTATTAATAACATATTTTTTGTTGTTTGTATGAAACTTGAGCATCAAGTAACAAGGAAGTCATGTTATATTACAAATCGTATATATACCTTAGGTACTCGTGACAAACACTAGACGTGACCATGAAAAATGATATTATTCTTATTATTTGGGATATTGCCCGAATTTTTTTCAAGAAAAGCATATATGTAACATTGAAACTGATTTAATACTTAAATTTAGATTAAAATAATTAATTTGATCATTATATTATTATATGCTTTATGAATTTATTCAGTATATGAATAAACGTTACAGAATACCGAAACGGCAATCCAGAATGGAACATCCAGATAAATTGGCTTCATTGGGTACAGTAGACACAGGGCACAGACAAACAACATTAAGCACAAAACAGAACACTAAAAATAGCAATACGGCCCTCACCAACACCACAGTGAATCTTAACTGCTCGCCAATATTTTACCCCCCCCCCCCTTTATAAAAAGATGCTGGAGATTACAAAACAAAACAGTTCTACGTGTAATAATTCAATCTTTAGCCCTCTAACATTTAATACTGATGAGAGGAGGGTTGGGATCCCATTAATAGATTTAACCCCGCCATATTTGTATGCCTGTCCCAAGATAGTACCTGGATTTCCAACGAAATGTGGTATTTTTGTGTTCAGTGAGTTAAGGTGAGATATGAGTATTCGTTTTGTTGATATTAATGGAATTATTGACCATCACTCTTTAAACCATTCTTTCATAATTTAAAATTAATTGTTTTTTCAGCCTTTTGACTTTGAGCATACATGATGAAGGTTACTCCATAAATATGTCATGTGCACTAAATTTGATATTTATGTTTTTATTAAAGAAAGATAAAATCTTTCCTGTCATCACCAACCTGTAAATTTTGTAAACGCAATTTACCAATGTTATTTAAATCAAATTATTTGCCTCTGTACTATTAACATGGTAGTGCATTGTTCAATAGTGGTTTTAGCAACACAATAACATTTTATTCAAACGTTTGTTACATATATAATGAGAGGCCAAGCTCCTCTCAAAAAGTCCATTGATTATATATATAGATATATATTATATTCCACAACAATGACATTTTATCTTTAATTCGTGTGTTATATTTATGCTTAAATAAATTATAAACGTTAATATTTTTAGTTTTTTGTTCGGATACATAATAAGATTTATATATAGAGATTCCAATAACTGTCAAGAGATAATTAAAATCAAAACAGTTTTTATCAAAAAGTTTATAGCCTAGGACAATGTGCTTTAATGTTAAAAATCTGTCAATATTAATCTTTTAAAATAGCTGATTAATTTGAGTCCATTTTAAAAACAATATTTACAAGAAATTAAATGGCTTTAGTAAATGGCATTTTAGACATGTATGGCTAGACCCAATATGATAACCACTCTTTAGGTTTAATAAAATAAAATTGTACCAGACAATTTACAAGTACTAGAGTGAGTGATTATTGTTTAACGCCAAATGAGCAATTGTTCAACTATATCATGGCGAGAACAAGTTACATATTAGTGAGATGATGATGATGATGTCTGCTTTGTACTAGTCCGACACGCTTATTCTAGTATTTTTTTAGTGCGAGCTCATTGAAACAACAGTCCACGGGTAGATAAGTCGCTCCCTTCGGACACATTATTCTCATTCCTATCGAACCAGTCTATTATTTAACAACCTCAGCAAAGGCCAAATTTATTGTAGTTTATTTGATTCCACCAGCACCCAAATCCAGCATCTACCTCTCTCGAGGAATGAACACTAAGAATTACACCACAGAGGAGGTTTTCAGAAGATGTGAAGTTTTTGCCATCAATTGACGTAATGCTAACATTACTTACTATTAACGTTATTTGTGTTTTCATTGCGTATTGTGGTGTCCAATTCATGTTGTGTTGCGTATTTATTTTTCATGTCTACTTCGTCTTGTGTAGCCTATTTTGCCAGTTTCTCTAGATTGTCCATTTTTGATTGGCCAGGGAATATAGATCGTAAGCTGGAAATGTCACATTATATACCCTGTCTGATAGCTGAATAACATATAATATTCGTTCATGGTACCTGTAATTTTGTATAGGTCGATTAATTAAAGAACGACGAAACAGGGTTTTATAAGTTCACCTTTACCTTTGCAAAACTCAAGTTTGGCGGGATTTTCAAATCGGTATCTGCACGTGCAGTACAAGTAAAACTTTAAATTTTCTAAACTTTATTTCAACATGACAGGTTGAAAACTGTCAGATGTAGAAAGGTGGCAAGCGGCTGGAATGGTAATTGGTGGTATGTCATACAGACAGACGGCTGAACGATTCAATGTAAGCCACTCGGTCATTGTTCGATTGAAGCAGCGCGTGAACCAAACCGGGAATGTAAAAGAACGCCAAAGGACATGACAGCCTCTGAAAACGACTCCAACAGAAGATTTTGTCATTAGAGGATTTCAGGAGAGAAGTAGCCAGATGGCGAACCCATTGGGTCATTACTAAACGTAATGATTTGCCAACAACACTTTGTACCACACTTGATTCTGTAAATCCAGTTCTCTATTCTTCTATAGATACAATATTGATAAAACTATGTGTTTTGTTAACTATGCCAGTAGCAAGCGCTACTGCTGAAATGTCATTTAGTGTACTGAGACGTTTGAAAACTTATGTTAGGTCGACCATGAAGAATGACAGGTTATCTTCCCTTGGATTGATGCATATATTAACCGAGATTTTGAAGTGGACTTGTACAAAGCAATGGAGGTGTTCGTATCTGCTAAGAAACGAAGGGCAGATTTTGGACAATTTTAGCAAATTCTTGTCTATCAAAGTCATTAAAATAGTGCTTGATTCTATGTTATATGAAACCTTGAAATGGCCCCAGATCGCATCATTTTGCATCTAATAAAAAAAAAATCCCAGACCCCTCCCCCTCTCAAGAATTATGGCATGTACACTATTAAGCCTCATCTACGCCCTTGTTGATTGACAGTGAACCAACGTAATCCGCAATGTCAAAATATTGCTGAATTAACAAGCGCAAATGTGGAAGAATGGTGGCGATTCCCACAAGAGAGGCCTCGCATCCTAATTCGCGGAATAAATAGACGAGTGCGGTAGCTTTGGCTACTAATTAAATGTGCTTCCGTCTTCATTCAAAAGTTCTCGAAAAAATTATGGCTCGTTCGTTTTCGTAAATTGTTGAAAAACAATAACCAAATAAAACATTTTTGAAGTTTTAAAATGTTCATGTTATCCCCCTTTTTCCATTTGTAATAACCAACAATTTCATTTCTTAATCAGCTTCAAATACGACTCAAATTGTAGCCCATGATCTAATCCATCATGAAATATTACCAAAAGAGCATTTCGTGTTCAACTTCTTTCCTCTTAAAAAAAAATACTGGGTGGTTCTTAACTTTTTGTCGAAGTGGATATATAGAAAAATTAGAAAAGTCGATAATGTAGAATTTAAATTAAGAGAAGAATCACACCATCAAAAATCTAGATCAACTAAATATGTAAACGTGACATTGAAGAGTATTAATAACATAGTTTTTGTTGTTTGTATGAAACTTGAGCATCAAGTAACAAGGAAGTCAGGTTATATTACAGATCGTATAGATACCTTAGGTACTCGTGACAAACACGAGACGTGACCATGAAAAATGATATTATTCTTATTATTTGGGATATTGCCAGAATTTATTTTAAGAAAAGCATATATGTAACATTGAAACTGATTTAATACTTAAATTTAGATTAAAATAATTAATTTGATCATTATATTATTATATGCTTTATGAATTTATTCAGTATATGAATAAACGTTACAGAATACCGAAACGGCAATCCAGAATGGAAAATCCAGATAAATTGGCTTCATGGGGTACAGTAGACACAGGGCACAGACAAACAACATTAAGCACAAAACAGAACACTAAAAATAGCAATACGGCCCTCACCAACACCACAGTGAATCTTAACTGCTCGCGAATATTCTACCCTCCCCCCCCTTTATAAAAAGATGCTGGAGATTACAAAACAAAACAGTTCTACGTGTAATAATTCAATCTTTAGCCCTCTAACATTTAATACAGATGAGAGGAGGGTTGGGATCCCATTAATAGATTTAACCCTGCCATATTTGTATGCCTGTCCCAAGATAGTACCTGGATTTCCAACGAAATGTGGTATTTTTGTGTTCAGTGAGTTAAGGTGAGATATGAGTATTCGTTTTGTTGATATTAATGGAATTATTGACCATCACTCTTTAAACCATTCTTTCATAATTTAAAATTAATTGTTTTTTCAGCCTTTTGACTTTGAGCATACATGATGAAGGTTACTCCATAAATATGTCATGTGCACTAAATTTGATATTTATGTTTTTATTAAAGAAAGATAAAATCTTTCCTGTCATCACCAACCTGTAAATTTTGTAAACGCAATTTACCAATGTTATTTAAATCAAATTATTTGCCTCTGTACTATTAACATGGTAGTGCATTGTTCAATAGTGGTTTTAGCAACACAATAACATTTTATTCAAACGTTTGTTACATATATAATGAGAGGCCAAGCTCCTCTCAAAAAGTCCATTGATTATATATATAGATATATATTATATTCCACAACAATGACATTTTATCTTTAATTCGTGTGTTATATTTATGCTTAAATAAATTATAAACGTTAATATTTTTAGTTTTTTGTTCGGATACATAATAAAATTTATATATAGAGATTCCAATAACTGTCAAGAAATAATTAAAATCAAAACAGTTTTTATCAAAAAGTTTATAGCCTAGGACAATGTGCTTTAATGTTAAAAGTCTGTCAATATTAATGTTTTACAATAGCTGATTAATTTGAGTCCATTTTAAAAACAATATTTACAAGAAATTAAATGGCTTTAGTAAATGGCATTTTAGACATGTATGGCTAGACCCAATATGATAACCACTCTTTAGGTTTAATAAAATAAAATTGTACCAGACAATTTACAAGTACTAGAGTGAGTGATTATTGTTTAACGCCAAATGAGCAATTATTCAACTATATCATGGCGAGAACAAGTTACATTTTAATGAGATGATGATGATGTCTGCTTTGTACTAGTCCGACACGCTTATTCTAGTATTTTTATAGTGCGAGCTCATTGAAACAACGGTCCACGGGTAGATAAGTCGCTCCCTTCGGACACATTATTCTCATTCCTATCGAACCAGTCTATTACTTAACAACCTCAGCAAATGCCAAATTCATAGAAGTTGATTTGACTCCATTAGCACTCAAATCCAGCATCTACCTCTCTCGAGGAATGAACACTAAGAATTACACCACAGAGGAGGTTTTCAGAAGATGTGAAGTTTTTGCCATCAATTGACGTAATGCTAACATTACTTACTATTAACGTTATTTATGTTTTCATTGCGCATTGTGGTGTCCAATTCATGTTGTGTTGCGTATTTATTTTTCATGTCTACTTCATCTTGTGTAGCCTATTTTGCCAGTTTCTCTAGATTGTCCATTCTTGATTGGCCAGGGAATATAGATCCTAAGCTGGAAATGTCACATTATATACCCTGTCTGATAGCTGAATAACATATACTATTCTTTCATGGTACCTGTAATTTTGTATCGGTCGATTAACTAAAGAACGACGAAACAGGTTTTTATAAGTTCACCTGTACCTTTGCAAAGCTCAAGTTTGGCGGGGTTTTCAAATCGGTATCTGGGACGTGCAGTACAAGTAAAACTTTAAATTTTCTAAACTTTATTTCAACATGACAGGTCGAAAACTGTCAGATGTAGAAAGATGGCAAGCGGCTGGAATGGTAATGGAGTGGTATGTCATACAGACAGACGGCTGAACGATTCAATGTAAGCCACTCGGTCATTGTTCGATTGAAGCAGCGCGTGAACCAAACCGGGAATTTAAAGAACGCCAAAGGACATGACAGCCTCTGAAAACGACTCCAACAGAAGATTTTGTCATTAGAGGATTTCAGGAGAGAAGTAGTCAGATGGCGAACCCACTGGGTCATTACTAAACGTAATGATTTGCCAATAACACTTTGTACCACACTTGATTCTGTAAATCCAGTTCTCTATTCTATCCTTCTATAGATACAATATTGATAAAACTATTTGTTTTGTTAACTATGCCAGTAGCAAGCGCTACTGCTGAAATGCCATTTAGTGTACTGAGACGTTTGAAAACTTATGTTGGGTCGACCATGAAGAATGACAGGCTATCTTCCCTTGGATTGATGCATATATTAACCGAGATTTTGAAGTGGACTTGTACAAAGCAATGGATGTGTTCATATCTGCTAAGACACGAAGTGCAGATTTTGGACAATCTTAATAAATTCTTGTCTATCAAAGTCATTAAAATAGTGCTTGATTCTATGCTATATGAAACCCTGAAATGGCCCCAGATCGCACCATTTTGCATCTCGTCAAAACAAAATTCCAGACTCCCTCACCTTCTCAAGAATTATGGCGTGCATACTATTAAGCCTCAGCTACGCCCCTGATCTGGCTGATAAAATAAATTGCCTTGTGACCGAATTTGTGTGGTGCCTCTTGCCCCTTGATGGCCTAAGCACGTGCTTATTTTGCTTAAGGGTTAATCCAGGCCTGATGATCTCCGAGGGCATTGGCTTCAGCAGCTGCAAAAATATAAAGCAATTATTTTTAAAACTTCTTTTAGCAATTAGGGATGAGAAGATCTTCAATTTGAGGAACACGTGAATAAGAAAAGCTAGCTAAGCTTCGTTTTTCAGTTGGAAACAAGATCGACTATTTAGACATTATTTGAAAGATGCAAATGTAGATGCCAAATTTAGTTTCAATCCATTTAAATTTTTGTAGCTGTTTTTGCGTTGATATGCAAATGAAAACACTTTTTTTTTCTAACAAACGGCACTTTTCAGGGCCACCGATATTTTTCAATAAGTATCTAAATTGTTGTTGAACAATTGAATTACAGCTATCTCTCGTTGTCCCTATAACCCTCTCTCTCTATCTTTCAACCACCAACATAAGGTGGCAGTGATATGTATATATACACATACGATGCGATTTATAGTCCATGTTTTTTAAATTCTTAAATGTCTTAATAGATAGTTAAATAAGAAAACTCCACAGGGTACTTGATATCTATAGTCATCATTTTATTTTACAGGCAATATTTTATATCCTCTTTATATGTTAATGATACGCATTCATCATAACAAATAAACGCATCGGTGGTGTAATGGTTAGCGTGCTCGCTTCGTGTGCGGTAGATCGTAGGTTCAAGTTCAGGTCTGGTCACACCAAAGGCTATAAAATCGGTATTTGTTGTTTCTCTGGTAAGCACGCATCATTAAGGAGAAAGAGAAAGAGCAAAGACTGGGTGGCTCGGACATGTCTACCCGCGGACTGTTGTTTCAATGAGCTAGCAATGTAAAATTTCAACCCGTGTTGGTCTAGTACAAAGCGGACCTCATCATCACTTCATTGAAAATTAACTTGTTCTCGCCATGATATAGCTGAAAACTTGCTGAATTGGCGTTAAACAACAATCACTCACTCACTCAAAACTATTATTGGGGTCATCGTGGTCGTGATCGTATGGTAGTTGGATATATAACTACCTATGCAATCAGTGCCTATCACTACTAACGTCGTGAATTCGATTCCTGCTCACGCAAGGTGTACTCGAGAAAAATCAAAGACTGGTTGGCTCGGAATCAGAATAATGTGTCCGAATGGAGCGACATGTCTTCCCGCGGACTGTTGTTTCAGTGAGCTAGCACTATACAAATCCAACTCAGCGTGTTGGTCTATTACAAAGCGGACCTCATCATATCTCATTGAAAATTAACTTGTTCTCGCCATGTTATAGCTAAAAAATTGCTGAATTTGTGTTAAACAACAATCACTCACTCATCATAACAAATCTAATCGTACTCATTATAAATACATATTATTTTGATATGGGGACTCCGACAGACCCTCTCTTTTTTGTTACGAGATGGGTACAAGAACAGAGAAAGATGTATTTATATATAGCATATAGAAATTAACAGGGACATGGGTTAAAGCTATATATATTAAGAAATTGAAAGTTAAATTCTTCGTGAAAAATGTTGGCGGCCCTGATTAGGGTCGTTGTTTTTCTGAGAGTAAGGCTGTATTGTTTAACCCCAAACCCGTACGTACAAGGTTTTGCCTTGATGTTTCAAAGCGGGTTTCCTCGTAAACAAGTCCGGACATACGTTTGACACCACCTTCCCTGGCAAGTCGACGGATGGCTGGTTTAGTAATGCCTTGGATAATATCACACAACACTTTTCTGTGTCTCTTTGCTCCTCCCTTTCCTCTACCTAAGATTTTGACTTGCTGTTTTCTAGATAACTAAAGCGAGAATGATCAAATACTGCTATAAACAATGTTTATATACGCTGAACGAGGCCGTAAAAGAAATACCACCTTCTTGAAAACATGGCTGTGATTGGTTATCACCTTCTTGAAAGCATAGCTGTGATTGGCCATTTTCGTTGTGAAATATGTACAAATTCAATCCACTTTTTGGTTGATGGTTGAATTGTTGTGGTACCCCTTGCCCCTTGATGCCCTAAACACATGCTTATTTTGACTAAGGATTAATCCAGCCGTGCCTGATTATGTGAAAGGGCATGCATATTTTCCGTACTGCAAATATAAGAATGGATAGGTTTTTCATGCTAAATGTGTGTAATTTTGTAAACTCAAGTTGCACCTTCGTACCCTAAATTTCAATGTACACATTTCCCCCACAGGCACTTGTTTCATTCAAAAAATATACGCCCCCTCCTCTTCCTTACTTCAAGGTAAACATCTACCTTTTCCCCTTCCTCACTTCGCCTCAATATTTTTCGCTTATTTGTTATCCTTTCGCTGACCCAATTATATCGTTACACTCCCGAGATATTTCTCTTTTTGACTGCCTCATTTAAATATACCTACCGGGTCCCCCTCAGACAAATTGGACAAGAATAGTCAGCGAACGTGGCTTATTAAAAATGTCAGCAAAGTTTAGTTGAGATTGGTTCAGTAGTTTTAGAGGAGAATTGTTTTTTTAATTTCATCCCCCCTTTTGTATTTTTAGCTTGGCGGCCATCTTGGTTGAAAGTCGGGATCACCGGACACACATTTGGAAGGGAGATATCCAAGGACCATTCCACTAAAGTGTGGTTGCAATTGGGCTAGTGGTTTCTGAGGAGAAGATGTTTATGTGAATTTCCCATAGGGTCCTATGTTAAGCTAAGCTCGGCTGTGGGGGCCATCTTGGTCGAACGCCGGACTTATTTTTGGAAGAGAACCATCCAATGACTATTTCATCGACATTTAGTTCTTATTGAGCAAATGGTTTCAGACCGGAAGATTTTTATGGGAATTTGCCATAGGGTCCAATGTTAAATTAAGTTCGGCTATGGTGGCCATCTTGGTCGGAGATCTGAAATGCCGGACACAATTTTGGAAGGGGACCACCCAAGGATCATTTCAGCAAAGTTTGGTCGAGATTGGCACTGTAGTTTCAGAGGAGAATATTTTTTTTTAATTTCATCCCCCTTTTTTTCTATTTTTTAGCTTAGCGACCATCTTGGTTGGAAATCGGGATCACCGAACACAATTTGCAGAAATTGGCTTGTTTCTTGATTTTATAAGACCTTTACCCCAACTATTATTTTGGTAACAATTTTCCATATTTGCACGTGCGATGACGTCACACTATTCAATGAAAAGTCTATGTTTCGTGAAAATATATGAAATCTAACAAGAAATGTGTATTTAATGTCAATTTTCAGTATAACCACAAGCAGGTACCAACGGCATATTTTAGTATGATGTTTAATATACATCAACACATATCTCATTTAATTCTTGTGTTGGTACCCGAGTGTGGAGAGTATGAAATCTGCAATAAAAAAATAGTTTTAAGGTCGATTTCTCGTCAGCGGCCAATTTTTATTGACCGTTTTCATCCGTTTTCATCCGTAATAAACAGAAATAGAAATCGACCTTTTAATCTCATCCAAAATAAAGTTGGTTATCGTAGTTGCTTTGCTACGGGAGTGAAACTTGAACAATATTTATGAAACAGTTTTGATGTTAAATAAATTTTGGAAGTGATTTACTGCAGACCTGATTGTGCATTGAGTCCGACGTGTTTTTTTTTCTAACCCTCGGTGGAATTTCATGTGTTACTATACTAAAGTATACTTTAATATTATCCCACAATTCACAAAAAGTACAGAAAACTAAACAAGCAACCAAAAAGAAAATTAGTACGTCAGATTATCTAAGAAATTAATTCATTGGACATGTAAACACATCGGAACTTTCTATTTTTAGTAATCCCTTTACTTATTATTATTTTTTTTTTCTTTAACAAATATATTTTATTTAGCTCTTTCGCAAAGTGAATTCCCGATGAATAATTGTATTAACTAAATTTGATTTATATATAGCTTAATATTAACGTTGCGGTGGCGTAATTGTTTAGCACACATGACCGCCGATAACAACATCGTGAGATCAATATGTTATTCGTACTTATTTCAATAAAGTATGGAAAAACAAACAATATATTTGATAATTCATAATTCATCTAATACAGTACATATAACGATATAACGTGCATGTTTTAACATAGTACACGGATGTCAGGTTTGATTTACATATTCGGTGTTTTGTTTATAATGGTCCTTTTGTTATCCTTACTAAGAATTTCATTGATATAGTCTATCGTTTATGAGTCAGTGCTAAATGTGTAGTATTACTTGGAATTTTAGTGGTATGATTTTATTTTAATGGACCATGACCAATAATACAGTATTACCAAGCATTTTATTGATATAAGCTATCACGTTTTACTTTTCTCAACAAAAAAAGTTTGAAGATACCGTAAATATAAATTACCGTCTTCCAATCAAAGCATACTACCGTATTTGTACGCTTAGACATATCAGAATCGAAATAAATCATGGAAGCAAGAATGTGCTTTGAGCTTTAACATGGACTGGCGGATATTAGTAAATTTTATCCATCGCTTCTGGCTCGGGATAAAATACTATTCTCTGATGTTCTCGTGGCAAGTAGAATTTTGATTGGCTAAAAAGGTACTTTTAAAACTTCAGGGAAGCCGTGCAATCAATAATCGCTCTCACCTATGTGCTGTCCATTTACATTGTGCACAGCAGACGACACACATTTCACAAGATGACAGAAAATCAATAATCGCTCTCTTTGATCTTTGTCCAAAGATTCACGTATTTATGTTTTTCCTATAATAAGGACATACTTATTAATGTTCGAACATTCAGATAAAAATGCTATCAGTCTCTAGATGTTATATATCCCGTTTTAAAGGGTAGTGGTTTTGTTAAAAGGTTCGGCTGACGCCTCAACTTTTAGCAAAACCACTGCCCTTTAAAACGGAATATATAACATCTCGAGACTAATAACGTATAATATCCGCCAATCCATGTTTTAAAAAACTCCCAACACATTCTGGCTTCCATGACTTATTTCTTAATTATTCAACATGGATTATATCCTCTCCTGTCGCTGTAGCGCTGCTTTACCATATCATGCAGTTGACTTGGTTCCTTTGACTTTTTAATTACTGAGAATAATTTCCTCTCATGATTTAAAAAATAAAAATATCAACATTCGGTAATTTTGATATTACCCTTATTTATAAAAAGATTTAAAAAAAAGCAATTTACAGAGCTCAGCATTGACGAGTTTCTGCGGTTGCTAGGAATAATATTTGGTTACTAGGGACATTGTAAGGTTTAAGGAATTCATATAATATATACTGGTTAGTAAATGATAAGATGTATCTAGATCTGCAAAGGTGCTGTTGTAGAATTTGTATCTACATTAAATAAAAGGTCCATGAGATCTACAGGAAAATATTGTGTATATGGAAACCTGTTGCAATGGACGGGGCATAACTATGAATAAAAATATCAAAATGTTTTCTTGGAAAATGAAATGACATTTGTAGTGTGTATAGCTTGACAAAAATGTACCGCTTAATCAAATATCAAGTCAAAAGATCGTAGATGTAAAAATTCAACCATTAATTGCTATAATAAAGGCTAATTTAATGTTTACAAAATCGTTGCTAGGCTGACAAAACTACACAAAATACTATATGCTACCATAGAGAATTGGAATATTATTTTTAGATTGTACATACACAGACTAACATTTTGTCGAAAAGACTATGCAAGATATGTAAAATAAAACCATCATTTTTGAATTTCCAATGATTAATTGGACCCTCCTCCATTTACGTTGCTAAGCAACAAAGGACAAAGTGAAATCATAAAAAAAAAAAATATCTTACCTTTCAATGATTGTGTTTAATATTATATCTATATAAACAGTTTCTGAGATGGGGCCAAAATCTACCCTTATCATACCCAGTCCTATGTTAAATTAAGTTCGACTGTGGCGCCATCTTGGTCGGAGATCTGAAATGATGGACACAATTTTGGAAGGGGACCACCCAAGGATCATTTCAGCAAAGTTTGGTTGAGATTGGCCTAATAGTTTCAGAGGAGAAGATTTTCTTTAAATTGCATCCTACTTTTCTATTTTTAGCTTCGCGGCCATCTTGGTTGGAAGTCGGGATCACCGGACACAATTTTGGAAGGGCCATCCAAGGACCATTCCACCAAAATTTGGTTGCAATAGGCTCCGTGGTTTCTGAGGAGAAGATTTTTATGTGAATTTCCCATAGGGTTCTATGTTAAGCTAAGTTCGGCTCTGGGGGCCATCTTGGTCGAAGGGCCGAACCACCGGACACATTTTTGGAAGAGAACCATCCAATGACTATTTCATCAAAATTTAGTTCTTATTGAGCAAATGGTTTCAGACAAGAAGATTTTAATGGGAATTTCCCATAGGGTCCTATGTTAAATTAATTTCGGCTGTGGTGGTCATCTTGGTCGGAGGTCTGAAATGTCGGACACAAATTTGGAAGGGGACCACTCAAGAATCATTTCAGCAGAGTTTGGTTGAAATTGGCTCAGTAGTTTCAGAGGAGAAGACTTTTTTTTAATTTAATCCCCCTTTTTTCTAATTTGCATAATCGGTCAAAATCGGTAAAAGTTCAAATTTTAGAAAAAATCACATAATACATATTAAAAAGCTCATCATTATGCTTATACAGTTCAAATTTGGGCACATTCTGGCTTAAAATAGAGCAGTTTTGGCCATTTGAAGAAATTTCTATTTTTTGTAACGGCGGTCATCTTGAATACAGGACGGCACTGACGGACACAATTTTGAAAAGGGACCACATAAGGATCATTCAGACAATTTGGTTGAAATTGGTCAAGTGGTTTCTAACAAGTAGATTTGTAAATGATGTTGTGCTTATTTATGCCTAATTTGCATAATCGGTCAAAATCGGTAAATGTTCAAAGTTCATAAAAAATCCCGTAACATACATGTTAAAAAGCTCATCATTATGCTGATACAGTTCAAATTTGGGCACATTCTGGCTTAAAATAAAGCAGTTTTAACCATTTGAAGAAAAACATCTATTTTTAGTAACAGTGGCCATCTTGGATGGAGGGCGTGGCTATCGGACATAACCTTAAAGTGAACCCCCTACGAATGATTCAGGTGGTTTCAGAGGAGAAGAATTTTTAAAAAGTTTACAGACGGACGACGAACGCCAAGTAATGGCAATGGCTCACACTGGTGAGCTAAAAATGAGAATAAATGCTCTCTGTGTTCACTAAAACTTCCATGTTTCAATATATACAGTTTTATCTATAAAACTAGTAAATCATGAGTAGATTAAAATCTAAGAATCACAGTAGACGGTTCTAATCTAAGAGTCACAGTACACGGTTTTAATCTAAGAGTCACAGTAGACAGTTTTAATCTAAGAGTCACAGTAGACGGTTTTAATCTAAGAATCACAGTAGACAGTTTTAATCTAAGAGTCACAGTAGACGGTTTTAATCTGAGAGTCACAGTAGACGGTTTTAATCTAAGAGTCACAGTAAACGGTTTTAATCTAAGAATCACAGTAGACAGTTTTAATCTAAGAGTCACAGTAGACAGTTTTAATCTAAGAATCACAGTGGACAGTTTTAATCTAAGAGTCACAGTAGACAGTTTTAATCTAAGAGTCACAGTAAACATTTTTAATCTAAGAGTCACAGTAGACGGTTTTAGTCTAAGAGTCACAGTAGACAGTTTTAATCTAAGAGTCACAGTTGACAGTTTTAATCTAAGAATAACAGTGGACAGTTCTAATCTAAGAGTCACAGCAGACAGTTTTAATCTAAGAGTCACAGTAGACAGTTTTAATCTAAGAGTCACAGTAGACAGTTTTAATCTAAGAGTCACAGTAGACAGTTTTAATCTAAGAGTCACAGTAGACAGTTTTAATCTAAGAGTCACAGTAGACAGTTTTAATCTAAGAGTCACAGTAGACAGTTTTAATCTAAGAATCACAGTAGACAGTTTTAATCTAAGAGTCACAGTAGACAGTTTTAATCGAAGAGTCACAGTAGCCGGTTTTAATCTAAGAGTCACAGTAGACAGTTTTAATCTAAGAGTGACAGTAGACAGTTTTAATCTAAGAGTGACAGTAGACAGTTTTAATCTAAGAGTCACAGTAGACGGTTTTAATCTAAGAGTCACAGTAGACGATTTTAATCTAAGAGTCACAGTAGACGGTTTTAATCTAAGAATCACAGTGGACAGTTTTAATCTAAGAGTCACAGTGGACAGTTTTAATCTAAGAGTCACAGTAGACAGTTTTGATCTAAGAGTCACAGTAGACAGTTTTAATCTAAGAGTCACAGTAGACGATTTTAATCTAAGAGTCACAGTAGACAGTTTTAATCTAAGAGTCACAGTAGACAGTTTTTATCTAAGAGTCACAGTAGAGGATTTTAATCTAAGAGTCACAGTAGACGGTTTTAATCTAAGAGTCACAGTAGACAGTTTTTATCTAAGAGTTACAGTAGACGGTTTTAATCTAAGAGTCACAGTAGACAGTTTTAATCTAAGAGTCACAGTATGCAGTTTTTATCTAAGAGTCACAGTAGACGGTTTTAATCTAAGAGTCACAGTAGACAGTTTTAATCTAAGAGTCACAGCAGACGATTTTAATCTAAGAGTCACAGTAGACAGTTTTAATCTTAGAGTGACAGTAGACAGTTTTTATCTAAGAGTCACAGTAAACGTTTTAATCTAAGAGTCACAGTAGACAGTTTTAATCTAAGAGTCACAGTAGACAGTTTTAATCTAAGAGTCACAGTAGACAGTTTTAATCTAAGAATCACAGTGGACGGTTTTAATCTAAGAATCACAGTAGACAGTTTTAATCTAAGAGTCACAGTACACGGTTTTAATCTAAGAGTCACAGTAGACAGGTTTAATCTAAGAGTCACAATAGACAGTTTTAATTTAAGAGTCACAGTAGACAGTTTTAATCTAAGAATCACAGTAGACGGTTTTAATCTAAGAGTCACAGTAGACAGTTTTTATCTAAGAGTCACAGTAGACAGTTTTAATCTAAGAGTCACAGTAGACGATTTTAATCTAAGAGTCACAGTAGACGGTTTTAATCTAAGAGTCACAGTAGACAGTTTTTATCTAAGAGTCACAGTAGACGTTTTAATCTAAGAGTCACAGTATACAGTTTTAAACTAAGAGTCACAGTAGACAGTTTTAATTTAAGAGTCACAGTAGACAGTTTTAATCTAAGAATTACAGTAGACAGTTTTAATCTAAGAGTCACAGTAGACGGTTTTAATCTAAGAGTCACAGTAGACAGTTTTAATCTAAGAGTCACAGTAGACAGTTTTAATTTAAGAGTCACAGTAGACAGTTTTAATCTAAGAATCACAGTAGACGGTTTTATTCTAAGAATCACAGTAGACGGTTTTAATCTAAGAGTCACAGTAGACAGTTTTAATCTAAGAGTCACAGTAGACGGTTTTAATCTAAGAGTGACAGTAGACAGTTTTTATCTAAGAGTCACAGTAGACAGTTTTAATCTAAGAGTCACAGTAGACGATTTTAATCTAAGAGTCACAGTAGACGGTTTTAATCTAAGAGTCACAGTAGACAGTTTTTATCTAAGAGTCACAGTAGACGTTTTAATCTAAGAGTCACAGTAGACAGTTTTAAACTAAGAGTCACAGTAGACAGTTTTAATTTAAGAGTCACAGTAGACAGTTTTAATCTAAGAATCACAGTAGACGGTTTTATTCTAAGAATCACAGTAGACGGTTTTAATCTAAGAGTCACAGTAGACAGTTTTAATCTAAGAGTCACAGTAGACGGTTTTAATCTGAGAGTCACAGTAGACGGTTTTAATCTAAGAGTCACAGTAAACGGTTTTAATCTAAGAATCACAGTAGACAGTTTTAATCTAAGAGTCACAGTAGACAGTTTTAATCTAAGAATCACAGTGGACAGTTTTAATCTAAGAGTCACAGTAGACAGTTTTAATCTAAGAGTCACAGTAAACATTTTTAATCTAAGAGTCACAGTAGACGGTTTTAGTCTAAGAGTCACAGTAGACAGTTTTAATCTAAGAGTCACAGTTGACAGTTTTAATCTAAGAATAACAGTGGACAGTTCTAATCTAAGAGTCACAGCAGACAGTTTTAATCTAAGAGTCACAGTAGACAGTTTTAATCTAAGAGTCACAGTAGACAGTTTTAATCTAAGAGTCACAGTAGACAGTTTTAATCTAAGAGTCACAGTAGACAGTTTTAATCTAAGAGTCACAGTAGACAGTTTTAATCTAAGAGTCACAGTAGACAGTTTTAATCTAAGAATCACAGTAGACAGTTTTAATCTAAGAGTCACAGTAGACAGTTTTAATCGAAGAGTCACAGTAGCCGGTTTTAATCTAAGAGTCACAGTAGACAGTTTTAATCTAAGAGTGACAGTAGACAGTTTTAATCTAAGAGTGACAGTAGACAGTTTTAATCTAAGAGTCACAGTAGACGGTTTTAATCTAAGAGTCACAGTAGACGATTTTAATCTAAGAGTCACAGTAGACGGTTTTAATCTAAGAATCACAGTGGACAGTTTTAATCTAAGAGTCACAGTGGACAGTTTTAATCTAAGAGTCACAGTAGACAGTTTTGATCTAAGAGTCACAGTAGACAGTTTTAATCTAAGAGTCACAGTAGACGATTTTAATCTAAGAGTCACAGTAGACAGTTTTAATCTAAGAGTCACAGTAGACAGTTTTTATCTAAGAGTCACAGTAGAGGATTTTAATCTAAGAGTCACAGTAGACGGTTTTAATCTAAGAGTCACAGTAGACAGTTTTTATCTAAGAGTTACAGTAGACGGTTTTAATCTAAGAGTCACAGTAGACAGTTTTAATCTAAGAGTCACAGTATGCAGTTTTTATCTAAGAGTCACAGTAGACGGTTTTAATCTAAGAGTCACAGTAGACAGTTTTAATCTAAGAGTCACAGCAGACGATTTTAATCTAAGAGTCACAGTAGACAGTTTTAATCTTAGAGTGACAGTAGACAGTTATTATCTAAGAGTCACAGTAAACGTTTTAATCTAAGAGTCACAGTAGACGGTTTTAATCTAAGAATCACAGTAGACAGTTTTAATCTAAGAGTCACAGTAGACAGTTTTAATTTAAGAGTCACAGTAGACAGTTTTAATCTAAGAATCACAGTAGACGGTTTTATTCTAAGAATCACAGTAGACGGTTTTAATCTAAGAGTCACAGTAGACAGTTTTAATCTAAGAGTCACAGTAGACGGTTTTAATCTGAGAGTCACAGTAGACGGTTTTAATCTAAGAGTCACAGTAAACGGTTTTAATCTAAGAATCACAGTAGACAGTTTTAATCTAAGAGTCACAGTAGACAGTTTTAATCTAAGAATCACAGTGGACAGTTTTAATCTAAGAGTCACAGTAGACAGTTTTAATCTAAGAGTCACAGTAAACATTTTTAATCTAAGAGTCACAGTAGACGGTTTTAGTCTAAGAGTCACAGTAGACAGTTTTAATCTAAGAGTCACAGTTGACAGTTTTAATCTAAGAATAACAGTGGACAGTTCTAATCTAAGAGTCACAGCAGACAGTTTTAATCTAAGAGTCACAGTAGACAGTTTTAATCTAAGAGTCACAGTAGACAGTTTTAATCTAAGAGTCACAGTAGACAGTTTTAATCTAAGAGTCACAGTAGACAGTTTTAATCTAAGAGTCACAGTAGACAGTTTTAATCTAAGAGTCACAGTAGACAGTTTTAATCTAAGAATCACAGTAGACAGTTTTAATCTAAGAGTCACAGTAGACAGTTTTAATCGAAGAGTCACAGTAGCCGGTTTTAATCTAAGAGTCACAGTAGACAGTTTTAATCTAAGAGTGACAGTAGACAGTTTTAATCTAAGAGTGACAGTAGACAGTTTTAATCTAAGAGTCACAGTAGACGGTTTTAATCTAAGAGTCACAGTAGACGATTTTAATCTAAGAGTCACAGTAGACGGTTTTAATCTAAGAATCACAGTGGACAGTTTTAATCTAAGAGTCACAGTGGACAGTTTTAATCTAAGAGTCACAGTAGACAGTTTTGATCTAAGAGTCACAGTAGACAGTTTTAATCTAAGAGTCACAGTAGACGATTTTAATCTAAGAGTCACAGTAGACAGTTTTAATCTAAGAGTCACAGTAGACAGTTTTTATCTAAGAGTCACAGTAGAGGATTTTAATCTAAGAGTCACAGTAGACGGTTTTAATCTAAGAGTCACAGTAGACAGTTTTTATCTAAGAGTTACAGTAGACGGTTTTAATCTAAGAGTCACAGTAGACAGTTTTAATCTAAGAGTCACAGTATGCAGTTTTTATCTAAGAGTCACAGTAGACGGTTTTAATCTAAGAGTCACAGTAGACAGTTTTAATCTAAGAGTCACAGCAGACGATTTTAATCTAAGAGTCACAGTAGACAGTTTTAATCTTAGAGTGACAGTAGACAGTTTTTATCTAAGAGTCACAGTAAACGTTTTAATCTAAGAGTCACAGTAGACAGTTTTAATCTAAGAGTCACAGTAGACAGTTTTAATCTAAGAGTCACAGTAGACAGTTTTAATCTAAGAATCACAGTGGACGGTTTTAATCTAAGAATCACAGTAGACAGTTTTAATCTAAGAGTCACAGTACACGGTTTTAATCTAAGAGTCACAGTAGACAGGTTTAATCTAAGAGTCACAATAGACAGTTTTAATTTAAGAGTCACAGTAGACAGTTTTAATCTAAGAATCACAGTAGACGGTTTTAATCTAAGAGTCACAGTAGACAGTTTTTATCTAAGAGTCACAGTAGACAGTTTTAATCTAAGAGTCACAGTAGACGATTCTAATCTAAGAGTCACAGTAGACGGTTTTAATCTAAGAGTCACAGTAGACAGTTTTTATCTAAGAGTCACAGTAGACGTTTTAATCTAAGAGTCACAGTATACAGTTTTAAACTAAGAGTCACAGTAGACAGTTTTAATTTAAGAGTCACAGTAGACAGTTTTAATCTAAGAATTACAGTAGACAGTTTTAATCTAAGAGTCACAGTAGACGGTTTTAATCTAAGAGTCACAGTAGACAGTTTTAATCTAAGAGTCACAGTAGACAGTTTTAATTTAAGAGTCACAGTAGACAGTTTTAATCTAAGAATCACAGTAGACGGTTTTATTCTAAGAATCACAGTAGACGGTTTTAATCTAAGAGTCACAGTAGACAGTTTTAATCTAAGAGTCACAGTAGACGGTTTTAATCTAAGAGTGACAGTAGACAGTTTTTATCTAAGAGTCACAGTAGACAGTTTTAATCTAAGAGTCACAGTAGACGATTTTAATCTAAGAGTCACAGTAGACGGTTTTAATCTAAGAGTCACAGTAGACAGTTTTTATCTAAGAGTCACAGTAGACGTTTTAATCTAAGAGTCACAGTAGACAGTTTTAAACTAAGAGTCACAGTAGACAGTTTTAATTTAAGAGTCACAGTAGACAGTTTTAATCTAAGAATTACAGTAGACAGTTTTAATCTAAGAGTCACAGTAGACGGTTTTAATCTAAGAGTCACAGTAGACAGTTTTAATCTAAGAGTCACAGTAGACAGTTTTAATTTAATAGTCACAGTAGACAGTTTTAATCTAAGAATCACAGTAGACGGTTTTATTCTAAGAATCACAGTAGACGGTTTTAATCTAAGAGTCACAGTAGACAGTTTTAATCTAAGAGTCAGAGTAGACGGTTTTAATCTAAGAGTGACAGTAGACAGTTTTAATTTAAGAGTGACAGTAGACAGTTTTAATCTAAGAGTCAGAGTAGACGGTTTTAATCTAAGAGTCACAGTAGACGATTTTAATCTAAGAGTCACAGTAGACGGTTTTAATCTAAGAATCACAGTGGACAGTTTTAATCTAAGAGTCACAGTGGACAGTTTTAATCTAAGAGTCACAGTAGACAGTTTTGATCTAAGAGTCACAGTAGACAGTTTTAATCTAAGAGTCACAGTAGACGGTTTTAATCTAAGAGTCACAGTAGACGGTTTTAATCTAAGAGTCACAGTAGACAGTTTTTATCTAAGAGTCACAGTAGACGTTTTAATCTAAGAGTCACAGTAGACAGTTTTTATCTAAGAGTTACAGTAGACGGTTTTAATCTAAGAGTCACAGTAGACAGTTTTAATCTAAGAGTCACAGTAGACGGTTTTAATCTAAGAGTCACAGTAGACAGTTTTAATCTAAGAGTCACAGTAGACGATTTTAATTTAAGAGTCACAGTAGACAGTTTTAATCTAAGAATCACAGTGGACGGTTTTAATCTAAGAATCACAGTAGATAGTTTTAATCTAAGAGTCACAGTACACGGTTTTAATCTAAGAGTCACAGTAGACAGTTTTAATCTAAGAGTCACAATAGACAGTTTTAATTTAAGAGTCACAGTAGACAGTTTTAATCTAAGAATCACAGTAGACGGTTTTAATCTAAGAGTCACAGTAGACAGTTTTTATCTAAGAGTCACAGTAGACAGTTTTAATCTAAGAGTCACAGTAGACGATTTTAATCTAAGAGTCACAGTAGACGGTTTTAATCAAAGAGTCACAGTAGACAGGTTTTATCTAAGAGTCACAGTAGACGTTTTAATCTAAGAGTCACAGTAGACAGTTTTAAACTAAGAGTCACAGTAGACAGTTTTAATTTAAGAGTCACGGTAGACAGTTTTAATCTAAGAATTACAGTAGACAGTTTTAATCTAAGAGTCACAGTAGACGGTTTTAATCTAAGAGTCACAGTAGACAGTTTTAATCTCAGAGTCACAGTAGACAGTTTTAATTTAAGAGTCACAGTAGACAGTTTTAATCTAAGAATCACAGTAGACAGTTTTAATCTAAGAGTCACAGTAGACGTTTTAATCTAAGAGTCACAGTAGACAGTTTTAATCTAAGAATCACAGTGGACAGTTTTAATCTAAGAATCACAGTAGACAGTTTAAATCTAAGAGTCACAGTAGACAATTTTAATCTAAGAGTCACAGTAGACGATTTTAATCTAAGAGTCACAGTAGACAGTTTTAATCTAAGAATCACAGTGGACAGTTTTAATCTAAGAATCACAGTAGACAGTTTAAATCTAAGAGTCACAGTAGACAGTTTTAATCTAAGAGTCACAGTAGACAGTTTTAATCTAAGAGTCACAGTAGACGTTTTAATCTAAGAGTCACAGTAGACAGTTTTAATCTAAGAATCACAGTGGACAGTTTTAATCTAAGAATCACAGTAGACAGTTTTAATCTAAGAGTCACAGTAGACGGTTTTAATCTAAGAATCACAGTAGACAGTTTTAATCTAAGTGTCACAGTAGACGGTTTTAATCTAAGAGTCACAGTCGACAGTTTTAATCTAAGAATCACAGTATACGGTTTTAATCTAAGAGTCACAGTAGATGGTTTTAATCTAAGAAGCACAGTAGACGGTTTTAATCTAACAGTCACAGTAGACAGTTGTAATCTAACAGTCACAGTAGACGGTTTTAATCTAAGAGTCACAGTAGACAGTTTTAATCTAAGAGTCACAGTAGACGGTTTTAATCTAAGAGTCACAGTAGACAGTTTCAATCTAAGAGTCACAGTAGACGGCTTTAATCTAAGAGTCACAGTAGACAGTTTTAATCTAAGAGTCACAGTAGACAGTTTTAATCTAAGAGTCACAGTAGACGGTTTTAATCTAAGAGTCACAGTAGACAGTTTTAATCTAAGAGTCACAGGAGACAGTATTAATCTAAGAGTCACAGTAGACAGCTTTAATCTAAGAGTCAAGTAGACGATTTTAATCTAAGAGTCACAGTAGACGGTTTTAATCTAAGAGTCACAGAAGACGGTTTTAATCTAAGAATCACAGTAGGCGGTTTTAATCTAACAGTCACAGTGGACAGTTTTAATCTAAGAGTGACAGTAGACAGTTTTAATCTAAGAGTCACAGTGGACAGTTTTAATCTAAGAGTCACAGTAGACAGTTTTGATCTAAGAGTCACAGTAGACAGTTTTAATCTAAGAGTCACAGTAGACGGTTTTAATCTAAGAGTCACAGTAGACAGTTTTAATCTAAGAGTCACAGTAGACAGTTTTTATCTAAGAGTCACAGTAGAGGATTTTAATCTAAGAGTCACAGTAGACAGTTTTTATCTAAGAGTTACAGTAGACGGTTTTAATCTAAGAGTCACAGTAGACAGTTTTAATCTAAGAGTCACAGTATGCAGTTTTTATCTAAGAGTCACAGTAGACGGTTTTAATCTAAGAGTCACAGTAGACAGTTTTAATCTAAGAGTCACAGTAGACGAATTTAATTTAAGAGTCACAGTAGACAGTTTTAATCTAAGAGTGACAGTAGACAGTTTTTATCTAAGAGTCACAGTAAACGTTTTAATCTAAGAGTCACAGTAGACGGTTTTAATCTAAGAGTCACAGTAGACGTTTTAATCTAAGAGTCACAGTAGACGTTTTAATCTAAGAGTCACAGTAGACAGTTTTAAACTAAGAGTCACAGTAGACAGTTTTAATTTAAGGGTCACGGTAGACAGTTTTAATCTAAGAATTACAGTAGACAGTTTTAATCTAAGAGTCACAGTAGACGGTTTTAATCTAAGAGTCACAGTAGACAGTTTTAATCTCAGAGTCACAGTAGACAGTTTTAATTTAAGAGTCACAGTAGACAGTTTTAATCTAAGAATCACAGTAGACAGTTTTAATCTAAGAGTCACAGTAGACGTTTTAATCTAAGAGTCACAGTAGACAGTTTTAATCTAAGAATCACAGTGGACAGTTTTAATCTAAGAATCACAGTAGACAGTTTTAATCTAAGAGTCACAGTAGACAATTTTAATCTAAGAGTCACAGTAGACGATTTTAATCTAAGAGTCACAGTAGACAGTTTTAATCTAAGAATCACAGTGGACAGTTTTAATCTAAGAATCACAGTAGACAGTTTTAATCTAAGAGTCACAGTAGACGTTTTAATCTAAGAGTCACAGTAGACAGTTTTAATCTAAGAGTCACAGTAGACGTTTTAATCTAAGAGTCACAGTAGACAGTTTTAATCTAAGAATCACAGTTGACAGTTTTAATCTAAGAATCACAGTAGACAGTTTTAATCTAAGAGTCACAGTAGACGGTTTTAATCTAAGAATCACAGTAGACAGTTTTAATCTAAGTGTCACAGTAGACGGTTTTAATCTAAGAGTCACAGTCGACAGTTTTAATCTAAGAATCACAGTATACGGTTTTAATCTAAGAGTCACAGTAGACGGTTTTAATATAAGAAGCACAGTAGACGGTTTTAATCTAACAGTCACAGTAGACAGTTGTAATCTAACAGTCACAGTAGACGGTTTTAATCTAAGAGTCACAGTAGACAGTTTTAATCTAAGAGTCACAGTAGACGATTTTTATCTAAGAGTCACAGTGGACAGTTTTAATCTAAGAGTCACAGGAGACAGTTTTAATCTAAGAGTCACAGTAGACGGTTTTAATCTAAGAGTCACAGTACACAGTTTCAATCTAAGAGTCACAGTAGACGGCTTTAATCTAAGAGTCACAGTAGACAGTTTTAATCTAAGAGTGACAGTAGACAGTTTTAATCTAAGAGTCACAGTAGACGGTTTTAATCTAAGAGTCACAGTAGACAGTTTTAATCTAAGAGTCACAGGAGACAGTATTAATCTAAGAGTCACAGTAGACAGCTTTAATCTAAGAGTCAAGTAGACGATTTTAATCTAAGATTCACAGTAGACGGTTCTAATCTAACAGTCACAGAAGACGGTTTTAATCTAAGAATCACAGTAGGCGGTTTTAATCTAACAGTCACAGTGGACAGTTTTAATCTAAGAGTCACAGTAGACGGTTTTAATCTAAGAGTCACAGTAGACGGTTTTAATCTAAGAGTCACAGTAGACAGTTTTAATCTAAGAGTCACAGTAGACGGTTTTAATCTAAGAGTCACAGTAGACAGCTTTAATCTAAGAGTCACAATAGACGTTTTAATCTAACAGTCACAGTAGACGGTTTTAATCTAAGAGTCACAGTAGACAGTTTTAATCTAAGAGTCACAGTAGACGGTTTTAATCTAAGAGTCACAGTAGACAGTTTTAATCTAAGAGTGACAGTACACGGTTTTAATCAAAGAGTCAAGTAGACAGTTTGAATCTAAGAGTCACAGTAGACAGTTTTAATCTAAGAGTCACAGTAGACAATTTTAATCTAAGAATCACAGTAGACAGTTTTAATCTAAGAATCACAGTGGACAGTTTTAATCTAAGAGTCACACTAGACGGTTATAATCTAAGAGTCACAATAGACAGTTTTAATCTAAGAGTCACAGTAGACGGTTTTAACCTAAGAGTCACAGTAGACGGTTTTAATCTAAGAATCACAGTAGACAGTTTTAATCTAAGTGTCACAGTAGACGGTTTTAATCTAAGAGTCACAGTCGACAGTTTTAATTTAAGAATCACAGTATACGGTTTTAATCTAAGAGTCACAGTAGACGGTTTTAATCTAAGAAGCACAGTAGACGGTTTTAATCTAACAGTCACAGTAGACAGTTGTAATCTAACAGTCACAGTAGACGGTTTTAATCTAAGAGTCACAGTAGACGGTTTTAATCTAAGAAGCACAGTAGACGGTTTTAATCTAACAGTCACAGTAGACAGTTGTAATCTAACAGTCACAGTAGACGGTTTTAATCTAAGAGTCACAGTAGACAGTTTTAATCTAAGAGTCACAGTAGACGATTTTTATCTAAGAGTCACAGTGGACAGTTTTAATCTAAGAGTCACAGGAGACAGTTTTAATCTAAGAGTCACAGTAGACGGTTTTAATCTAAGAGTCACAGTACACAGTTTCAATCTAAGAGTCACAGTAGACGGCTTTAATCTAAGAGTCACAGTAGACAGTTTTAATCTAAGAGTGACAGTAGACAGTTTTAATCTAAGAGTCACAGTAGACGGTTTTAATCTAAGAGTCACAGTAGACAGTTTTAATCTAAGAGTCACAGGAGACAGTATTAATCTAAGAGTCACAGTAGACAGCTTTAATCTAAGAGTCAAGTAGACGATTTTAATCTAAGATTCACAGTAGACGGTTCTAATCTAACAGTCACAGAAGACGGTTTTAATCTAAGAATCACAGTAGGCGGTTTTAATCTAACAGTCACAGTGGACAGTTTTAATCTAAGAGTCACAGTAGACGGTTTTAATCTAAGAGTCACAGTAGACGGTTTTAATCTAAGAGTCACAGTAGACAGTTTTAATCTAAGAGTCACAGTAGACGGTTTTAATCTAAGAGTCACAGTAGACAGCTTTAATCTAAGAGTCACAATAGACGTTTTAATCTAACAGTCACAGTAGACGGTTTTAATCTAAGAGTCACAGTAGACAGTTTTAATCTAAGAGTCACAGTAGACGGTTTTAATCTAAGAGTCACAGTAGACAGTTTTAATCTAAGAGTGACAGTACACGGTTTTAATCAAAGAGTCAAGTAGACAGTTTGAATCTAAGAGTCACAGTAGACAGTTTTAATCTAAGAGTCACAGTAGACAATTTTAATCTAAGAATCACAGTAGACAGTTTTAATCTAAGAATCACAGTGGACAGTTTTAATCTAAGAGTCACACTAGACGGTTATAATCTAAGAGTCACAATAGACAGTTTTAATCTAAGAGTCACAGTAGACGGTTTTAACCTAAGAGTCACAGTAGACGGTTTTAATCTAAGAATCACAGTAGACAGTTTTAATCTAAGTGTCACAGTAGACGGTTTTAATCTAAGAGTCACAGTCGACAGTTTTAATTTAAGAATCACAGTATACGGTTTTAATCTAAGAGTCACAGTAGACGGTTTTAATCTAAGAAGCACAGTAGACGGTTTTAATCTAACAGTCACAGTAGACAGTTGTAATCTAACAGTCACAGTAGACGGTTTTAATCTAAGAGTCACAGTAGACAGTTTTAATCTAAGAGTCACAGTAGACGGTTTTAATCTAAGAGTCACAGTAGACAGTTTCAATCTAAGAGTCACAGTAGACGGCTTTAATCTAAGAGTCACAGTAGACAGTTTTAATCAAAGAGTGACAGTAGACAGTTTTAATCTAAGAGTCACAGTAGACGGTTTTAATCTAAGAGTCACAGTAGACAGTTTTAATCTAAGAGTCACAGGAGACAGTATTAATCTAAGAGTCACAGTAGACAGCTTTAATCTAAGAGTCAAGTAGACGATTTTAATCTAAGAGTCACAGTAGACGGTTTTAATCTAAGAGTCACAGAAGACGGTTTTAATCTAAGAATCACAGTAGGCGGTTTTAATCTAACAGTCACAGTGGACAGTTTTAATCTAAGAGTGACAGTAGACAGTTTTAATCTAAGAGTCACAGTGGACAGTTTTAATCTAAGAGTCACAGTAGACAGTTTTGATCTAAGAGTCACAGTAGACAGTTTTAATCTAAGAGTCACAGTAGACGGTTTTAATCTAAGAGTCACAGTAGACAGTTTTAATCTAAGAGTCACAGTAGACAGTTTTTATCTAAGAGTCACAGTAGAGGATTTTAATCTAAGAGTCACAGTAGACAGTTTTTATCTAAGAGTTACAGTAGACGGTTTTAATCTAAGAGTCACAGTAGACAGTTTTAATCTAAGAGTCACAGTATGCAGTTTTTATCTAAGAGTCACAGTAGACGGTTTTAATCTAAGAGTCACAGTAGACAGTTTTAATCTAAGAGTCACAGTAGACGAATTTAATTTAAGAGTCACAGTAGACAGTTTTAATCTAAGAGTGACAGTAGACAGTTTTTATCTAAGAGTCACAGTAAACGTTTTAATCTAAGAGTCACAGTAGACGATTTTAATCTAAGAGTCACAGTAGACGGTTTTAATCTAAGAGTCACAGTAGACAGGTTTTATCTAAGAGTCACAGTAGACGTTTTAATCTAAGAGTCACAGTAAACAGTTTTAAACTAAGAGTCACAGTAGACAGTTTTAATTTAAGAGTCACGGTAGACAGTTTTAATCTAAGAATTACAGTAGACAGTTTTAATCTAAGAGTCACAGTAGACGGTTTTAATCTAAGAGTCACAGTAGACAGTTTTAATCTCAGAGTCACAGTAGACAGTTTTAATTTAAGAGTCACAGTAGACAGTTTTAATCTAAGAATCACAGTAGACAGTTTTAATCTAAGAGTCACAGTAGACGTTTTAATCTAAGAGTCACAGTAGACAGTTTTAATCTAAGAATCACAGTGGACAGTTTTAATCTAAGAATCACAGTAGACAGTTTTAATCTAAGAGTCACAGTAGACAATTTTAATCTAAGAGTCACAGTAGACAGTTTTAATCTAAGAATCACAGTCGACAGTTTTAATCTAAGAATCACAGTATACGGTTTTAATCTTAGAGTCACAGTAGACGGTTTTAATCTAAGAAGCACAGTAGACGGTTTTAATCTAACAGTCACAGTAGACAGTTGTAATCTAACAGTCACAGTAGACGGTTTTAATCTAAGAGTCACAGTAGACAGTTTTAATCTAAGAGTCACAGTAGACGATTTTAATCTAAGAGTCACAGTGGACAGTTTTAATCTAAGAGTCACAGGAGACAGTTTTAATCCAAGAGTCACAGTAGACGGTTTTAATCTAAGGGTCACAGTAGACAGTTTCAATCTAAGAGTCACAGTAGACGGCTTTAATCTAAGAGTCACAGTAGACAGTTTTAATCTAAGAGTGACAGTAGACAGTTTTAATCTAAGAGTCACAGTAGACGGTTTTAATCTAAGAGTCACAGTAGACAGTTTTAATCTAAGAGTCACAGGAGACAGTATTAATCTAAGAGTCACAGTAGACAGCTTTAATCTAAGAGTCAAGTAGACGATTTTAATCTAAGATTCACAGTAGACGGTTCTAATCTAAGAGTCACAGTAGACGGTTTTAATCTAACAGTCACAGTGGACAGTTTTAATCTAAGAGTCACAGTAGACGGTTTTAATCTAAGAGTCACAGTAGACGGTTTTAATCTAAGAGTCACAGTAGACGGTTTTAATCTAAGAATCACAGTAGGCGGTTTTAATCTAACAGTCACAGTGGACAGTTTTAATCTAAGAGTCACAGTAGACGGTTTTAATCTAAGAGTCACAGTAGACGGTTTTAATCTAAGAGTCACAGTAGACAGTTTTAATCTAAGAGTCACAGTAGACGGTTTTAATCTAAGAGTCACAGTAGACAGCTTTAATCTAAGAGTCACAATAGACGTTTTAATCTAACAGTCACAGTAGACGGTTTTAATCTAAGAGTCACAGTAGACAGTTTTAATCTAAGAGTCACAGTAGACGGTTTTAATCTAAGAGTCACAGTAGACAGTTTTAATCTAAGAGTGACAGTACACGGTTTTAATCAAAGAGTCAAGTAGACAGTTTTAATCTAAGAGTCACAGTAGACAGTTTTAATCTAAGAGTCACAGTAGACAATTTTAATCTAAGAATCACAGTAGACAGTTTTAATCTAAGAATCACAGTGGACAGTTTTAATCTAAGAGTCACACTAGACGGTTATAATCTAAGAGTCACAGTAGACGGTTTTAACCTAAGAGTCACAGTAGACGGTTTTAATCTAAGAGTCACAATAGACGGTTTTAATCTAAGAATCACAGTAGACAGTTTTAATCTAAGAATCACAGTAGACAGTTTTAATCTAAGAATCACAGTAGACGATTTTAGTGTTGTCTATATATTAATTTATATATATATATTTATAATATGATACGATATGATTAGACCTTACCCCCCCCCCCCCCCTTCATAACCCCAAACACTATTGTAATGCCTTCACCAATTTCTGCTGTTATTTTTACTATAAACCTATACCGCGCTCCATGTATTAAGAAGAGCAAACGTCTTGCAGTCATTCTTGATGTTTAGAGTCTTCTGTATTTTTGCTATGTCTATGATAATTTGCATTTTGAGCTCTGGTGACAAGTCATCCCATCTGAATGTACTGTCTTCGTGTAGTACAGTTTTAATCTCTTCCAGAGTGGGGTTTCTAATATAGTCAGGTTTAACTGTGTATAAATACCTATAAACTAAAGATAATTTTCATCAACTTATAATATACATTCATCATAAATATTTCTGTAATGGCCATGGTATATACAATCTTCTTAACATCTGTAAAGAAAAATGTAGATATCAACTTATTTTTCAAAGTGATATAAATCCTTGGTTTATTTTAGTTTGAATCCTGCTTACGTCAGTTATGACGATACAACATTATGTGATAAAGTTTGTCTGTGTCACAAATGACCAGTATATGTTCCACTTGTCGTAAGTAATTGCAGGTCCTTTCCCCATTCATTACTTATAACTAGAGTAACATGACGGGTGCCACTAGTGGAGCAGGAACTGCCTACCCTTCCTAAGCACCTGAGTTCAACCCCAGTTTTTTTTTAGGTTCATCTTGCTCGATCTTTATGCTTTCTGTGTAGTTTTTTGTAGATCATTGAATTGTTTGTCAATATAAATTGACCGCCACCATATAGTTACCATAACCCTATAATTAAGTGCTTTTCTCAAGTGCATGGTCTTTTTGAGTGAAAGTGAAGCTGTTGAGGTTTTTTATCATTATTTTATATCTATTGCCGTTAGATATTCAATTATCAAGAGAGAAATGTTGGGATCCCATTAAACGGTTTAAATATTTGTGTTTGTCCCAAGGCAGGACCTGCATTTTCAATGCCATATCATGGTCTTTCTTGATTTTCCATGATTGGAAATGGGACGTGGGTTGTTCCTGGTTGATATTAATGGAAATTTCTTACCTTCGCTGTTGAAACCTTTTTTTCACAACATAATGTAATTATCATAGTCAAACCTGTATCAAGAGGTCACCTTTGGGACAAATAAAAATGCCCTTATAACACAGGTGACCTCTTAAAAGAGGTTCAACTTATATGAATTTCTCTATGACTGAGCAAGAAAAAAGTGACCTTTTAATACAAGTGACTGCTTAATACAGGCTACTGCATGGGCAGGTTTAACTTTACAATGTATATAAATACCTATAAACTGAAGATAATCTTCATAAACTTATATTATACATTCACCATACATATTTCTGTAATGGCCATGGTATATGCAATCTTCTAAACATCTGTAAAACAAGAGCACCGCCCACGGGTGCTGGACGCTCGACTTTTTCGTATCCGATATTAAACTGCAAGCAATTTACAAAGTTATACATACTTCTAACTTGTCAATAGAATGGGGTCAACACTTTCTACAAGTGTATTGAGTTTCAAGTTAATGGCTTAGATAGTTATTGAGAAATTTTAATTATACTAAAATAATATCCCTAATTTCTATGTACTGTCGAAACAAGGGCAGATAACTCTGGATATACAAATCATGCCTTGTTGTAATTGGTTCCTCTTTTGATAGTAAACAAGTATTCCAAGTTTCAAATGGATACTTTTGATAGTTTTTGAGAAATGGACAAACAACTTAACCGAAAACTTAACCGACTCAGACGCTGACGCCGAAATGACGACTATAGTTCGACTTTTTTTCTTCGAGAAGTCACGCTAAAAATGTAAAATTCAAGTTATTTTTCAAATATAAAATTAATATGTTGTAAGTTGTTACCATTGAATGCCATACAGTGACAATAACACAAAGAATAACAATCAAAGTGATAGTTGATTAAATTACAGAGCTGTCTGGTGTGTTGCTATGGACTTGTTCTGATCTACACTGAAATTATTTATGAAAATAAAATAAAGGGCTACGCAGAGCGAAGCATGATATGATCACAGAATGTCGACAAGAGAAAGTTGAACAAGTGTATATTACAAACAAATGTGGACACAGTATTTTGCTTAACACACTGTAATTGAAACCTTAAATATAATATGTTTTATTAAAAGGATTAACTATAAGAAAAAAAATTATATGTAGTTTTTTATTTATCATAGATATATTTAATAAAAAATTGTCGATAAAAAATAATATCATTATTTATATATAAATTATCCAATATGATGGAAGGTTAGGAGGTTTTGGTGTGTAACGCCACTGTCAACAATATTTCAGTTATATCCAGGAGGACAGCTTTATTGGTGGAGAAAACCAGAGTACACTGAGAAAACCATCAATCCATCATGCTAAATCGAATACACCTTGCCATGAACGGGATTTGAATTCGCAACATTAGTTGTGATAGACACCGATTCCAGGGGTAGCTATAAATCCAACTACCATACGACCACGCCCTCTCCCTTTATGGGAATGAAAGGTTTTTGTTTCTAAACTATTTTCACCTGTACTCTATTTGAAAATATAATAAAATAAAATCACATGTAAAGATAAAATCTAAAGAGGAAAGTACAGAAAATACAGTGCTGCCTAAGTTCCCTTCCCACTGGTCTTAGGTCATTGTACAAACCAGGAGTTGTTGAACAAAATATAGCTCTGTAAAAATCAACATACAGTCAAACCTGTATTGAAAGGTTACCTTTGGGACAACGACAAAGTGGCCTTATATGGCAGGTGACCTCTTAAAAGAGGTTCAATTCATATGAAGTTTTATGTGATAGGACAAGAAAAAGGTGATCTTTTAACAGAGGTGGCTGCTTAATAGAGGTGACCACATGTGCAGGTTTTACTGTATTTAATTTATTTTCAGATATAGACATTAAAAAAAGATTTAATGCCCAAAATTGGATTTTGACTTTAGCCGAACTCAAATTTCAATGGTTTTTAATTTTTTTACCTCTTTATTTACAATGCTATATGAATACCTTTAAAACCAATTATAGTCTTGTAAATATTATTAGGTAATCTTTGAATAGATCTGTCATAATTTTTTGAATGTGTTCATCAAATTATACCAACAAATCATTATTTTATGAACAACATACTCCCTCTTATGTGAGTGACAATAAAATATGTATAAATTATTCACCAGTGACTGAGTGAGTGATTGTTGTTTAACACCAACTCAGCAATTTTTCAGCTAAATCATGGCAAGAACAAGTTAACGTAATTTTCAATGAGATGAGGACAGCTTTGTACTACACCAATACGCTCGAACGCACAATCTACCGCACAACAATTACATCACATAATACAAGTTTTTACATAATAGAGGTGGTCACTAATGCAGGTTTGACCCGATCGGGGCTTGAACCCACAATATACCACCGATGTGGTAACTCCCCTTTAATGTAGATATATTTAAAATACCACTACTTTGCATATAGTCAAACCTCTATTAAGCAATAACTTATATTGTGTGACCTTAATTTAAATTTCACTTCACAGTGCATTCTATATTAAATAAACCTGTATTAAGTGACCACCTACCTTATGTGACCATATTTCACCATGGCCTTGAACAATCAGGAAAATTATTAACAGGTGCCATGCAATTTTTTCAGCTACGATACTTTATGCTCTCTCCACCTACTGCAATAGGCTAGCAGAAGAGACATTTCCAGCCCAAAATCTCAAAAGAATAAGCAAGACGCACACTTCGTTAATATAAATTTTAAAACTGAAAATGTCTGCAACAATTGAAAAGAAAAATGTTGAAGTTGTGGTGGTTTCAATCTTACAGAAATGCTATAAGTCACATGAGATATTTAAATTGTCTGCTTAATGGCAGATATATGCAGTGGTATACTAGGTCCAGTTTAGCAAATGGGATATTTTTTTTAAGTTTTCAAGATACAAGATTCTGAAGAAAAAAACTTGCTAGTATTTCTTAACAAATTCAATTAAAATCACAAGACATAAAGGTAATAACAAAATTACCGAACTCCGAACAATCTTACAAAGGGAAAGTCAAAACTCATAATTATATAAACAGACAAAATCAGTCAACAACCTGAAAACTGTGAAAACCGTAATGACCCTGACTTGGTACAGGCATTTCTAAAGAAATGGTGGGTTGAATCAGATTTTAAGGCGCCAAACCTCCCGCTCTCATTACGGTTCAAAGGTTCCGGCTGTCACTGTAACAGTATTTAAATACAGGAACAAAATAGGTAAAATAGTTGTCAAAGCAGTACCATATTCGGTGACGTAAATGTCAAAAATATTTTTACGTCACACATTGACAAAAAATTTCTTGACATTTTTTACTTCTTTATCTTTATACATTTTCACTATATGAAAATGCATCGCTTATAATTTTTTCTGCAGAGACAGAATATATTTCGACAAGATATTGGTATCGGAATATAAACTTTTTAAGAGATCGAATAAGGCGATTCTTTTTATAACCCTGGTCCAGTAGCCTGTTTCTCGGATTGTAATTTGTATATCTCTAACTGGGTAAACACAATGATCTGATTTGAGGATGCTCTCATCTGCTTTAGAGGATGAGCTGTTCCTGCATTTTGACTAAATTTTGTTTCAATCCATCCCGTGGTTCTGAAGATTTTCAAAGATTTCCAATTTGTCAACCAATTAGAAGCCATGGCAGCCATCTTTAATATCAGGCAAGGTCAGCAAACACAATTTTAGAAGAGGAGCATTCAAAGAGTATTACATCAGAGTTTGGTCCAATTTGACCTAGTGGTTCTTGAGCAGATCAAATGCAAAAAGTTAACGGATGACAGACACAAAGTAATGGGAAAAGCTCATTTGAGCTCTCAGCCCTGGTAAACTAAAAACTTTTTTGAGAACTATGAAATGGACACTCCTACCATGCTTGAACACAGCTGGTCCTGTGGTTTTAGGGAAGAGATCAAAATGTGAAGATTACTCACGACGAGTAGAGATGGACATCAAGTAATGATAGTACCTCTCATAACCCTTAAGGTCTCATCTTCATTCAAGTACACCCTTACCAATGAAAAACACAACACAAACTAAAGTTTGTCAACCAGCTCGATGCATGAGTGAACTTTTTTCTCAGCTGTCGATTTAATACAACATAATTATTTAGATATATTATACAATTATATTTACAATAAAGTTGAATATGACAAATCGGCAATATACACACCTTGATATACGTAAACCCAGCATTAAAACCAATGGCGTCCATTGGGAAAAGCTTTGGTTTAAAATTGTATATCCATTCAATGACTGATAATATTATAACCACCTCTAATTATACACAACTACAACTAATTGAACCGCCAGGATATAACTGAAATATTGTTGAAAGTGGTGTTAAGCAAAATTTCCAATATAGAGTACTTTTACAAATTATACAATATTTTTATGTCATGTCAGAATTTGCATAATGATCATTGGCGTTCCAAATTTCTTGTATTGTTGTATACTACTTATTATAGTCTTGTGTCATAGCAGATCTGCGAATAAAAAAACTAAAAAAAAACAAAAACAATAAAAAATGTCAAAACAGATTGCAAAAAAACAGAAAATAAATTCTTAAAAATGAAAGAAAATATTTACATTAGTAATGAATTAATGCATATAATTGCATTTATCTTAATTTTGGAAATTTAGAGAATTATTGAATCATTTTACTAAAAATAACCAAAATTAGGACTTCTAAAGTGTTCAAAGTGGGACTAAAATGATACATTTTGAAAGATTAAAACAAATATTTAAATTATTATGCCAAACAGCTTGCTCCTTTTGTTCATGTTAATAGTCGGCTTAAACATATAAATATTCATTGAAAGCCGACTATTAAAGTGCAGGGGGAATGCAATGCTTTGTTAGATGGGGAAATGCAGTGCTCGGTTAGCTGAGGTTTACCACAAAACTAGCAAGACAATAAATTAATTTAACAAACAATTATTGCTTATCTCTCTAAAATGTATCCGCTTATAATTTATTTTTAAAATATTTAAAAAAATTCAAGATTAAAGTTTACTGAAATTTTTCAAATGGAATTATTTTTGAAAATGATTTAAAAAAATTAAATGTTAAAGATAAAACATCTGAATCTCCACTTTTTGAATCAATGTAAATACTATGACAACAATTAGAAAGTGCTTTGCACCTATGATAATTATTGGACTATTACAGGAATAATTGGGACTATTAGAGGACTAAAAGTCAGGACCAAACCATATTTTATAGGTTTTACCACAAAATATGCTGAACCTTGCTTCCATATTCCTGTAATAGTACAACATTCATATTTATGAAATTTAATAAGCAAACATTTAAATTCAAAATATTCAAAGAGCAATAACTCTTGATAATTTTCATTCACATTTTAGCAAAGCAAAAAAAAAAAGTTAATTCATTACTTACCTGGTTTAAAACTAAAAAAATATACAATTTAATTTTTTCTTTGAAAGACTCATTAATTGTTGACAATGTTTTTTTTATGTAAATGTAAATTAAATTAAAAAAAAATATACTTAGACTTGGAATTTTGGAAAGTATAAAACTTTAAAGTGCTTTAAACCAAGTAGACTGACATGACATAAACTAATACAAGAGAACAACAATAACCTATTAACAGTCTGGCTAAAATTTTACTCTTTGTTTATTAAATTCCCTCCAAAATTTACAAGAACAGGTTCTGTTTACATTTTTACTTTTTTATTTGTGTGTGGTTTTTTTTGTTTTTGTTTTTGTACAATTCTGTTATCCCATCCTTTACAGAGCCTGTTTTTGTTTCTAACAAGACCATAGGTTACAAAGAAACGCACCATTTCTACCAAAACAAAATTTTAAAAATAAAGAAAAGAAAAATTAATTTAACCTTAAGCATAGAAATGTGACGTTTCTTATTTAATTCAATTTTTAGGGGATTATATTTACAATTTTATTAAAATTTTGAAATCTTTATATCTCATATAGCATACTTAATATACATAACTACAAGAATATACAATATTACAAAAAGAAAATTAGTTCTGAAATTCCTTTTTAATACATTTATTGTGAAATATCTTGAAATCATGATTTTTGACTGTCTTTCATCCAATTTTATCTGTGATCTTTGCACATGTCTTCCATTCTTCATCTCTGATCTCTTCATCTGTGATCTCTTCATCTGTGACTCTTCATCTGTGACCTCTTCATTTGTGCCTTTATCTTTCATCCATGGCTCGGTACATTACACTGAAAACATAAAAGGTATTAGAACTTGAAAAATGCCATATTGAATAAACAATAATAGTTTCCATGGTGCTAATAAACTGCAAGAAAAAAACACATCGGCATTCAGTAACTGGACCCTCCAAATTAAATCTTTAATGAAATCTGCACATGCGAAACATTTCCAAAAACTGGTCAGGTGCAACTAATATCTGGGTCCTCTAATTACAAGTCCTCCCCAGATAACAGTGTTCACTTTATATGTTATTCATGCCCTGTCAACTGGAACCTATAATTACAAGTTTTATGCTTTCTACTGGTCACTTTACAAAATACAAGTCCTCTCCTGACATGTACAATGCCATTATCTTTATTTCGATAAAATGTGGGTTTTTTTGTTTTTTTTTAATAAAACCTCACTTATATTGTTCTTATGTTATGCACATTTTTGGAAGTTTCCATCATTTATACCAGTTTAGCTTTTTTGTGCCTGTCACAAGCTAGAACCTTCATTTCCAAAGCAATCTCAATTTTGTATCAAAATAATAATGGTATATACGATTACTCACCTAATAAACTCCATGGTTACACAACGTCTACTTCCCATTGGATATTCTTATGGGAATAGAGACTGTACATTCCAGTACTGAAATTAAAAAAATATCAATATTTTATCACCAACAAAACTGAAAAAAGCCTATTTTTTAGGTCTTGTTGCAATGATTTTGTATTGGCATAGCAGTAACCAAAATATTGAGTGAGTGATTGTTGTTTAATTCCAAGTGACGAAAAGGAAGAACATGTTTCTTGTTGACCAGATGATAATGATGTCTTCTTTGAACTAAACCGTTACACACGAAGTTAGATTTTGGTGCTATTTCACAGAACCCGTGTCTGAAGTCGGACACATTATACTGACTCCCAAGTCAATCAGTTTTTGTTCTTTTTCTTTGCCTGATCCTTCGTGCTAAGCAAACTTTTTTTTTTTTTTTATATCTGTATTGTCATTGTAGATCCAATCATCAAGAAGGCAGAGGGTGGTGATCCCATTCTTCAGTTTACTGCCGATACATTTTGTGTGCCAGTCCCAAGCCAGGAACTGGATTTCCATCGACATATGTTGTGGTCTTTTCTTCCAATCATTTGAAAAGAGATGTAGTTGTTTGTTTTGTTGTTATTAGTGGATTCTATTTTCACCACTGTTAAATTTTTCTTTCAATAAATAACAATTTTATAGTGTTTGGTTTGTGCCAACAGGGAATCAAACTCATGATCACCCTAACCTTATACACACCATTGAGTCAGTTTTTATATGCAGTAGTCACCCTCTAATAAGGCTACCACTTGTGCAATAACGAAAATTGTCTGATAAGAAGAACTAACTCTTGAGGGGGTCAATTTAGTAGTATTTTACTATCTCAGTACATCTGATATATGGCTTGATAAGAAGTGTGGCCTTTTAGTTGGAGTGCCGTTATATCAGGCGAACTATTGTATCACATTGAAAAAAACAGTCAGGTTAGTGTTATGGGTGTTTAACACCACTATCAACAACGACATTAGTTACGTAATATCACGGCAAGTCAGCTTAAACCATGGAGAAAACGGGAGTACTCGAACCATCTGCAAACTGACACACTTTATCACATGATGTATACAGTACACTTCTATATGATCAGGAATCGAACATTAGCAAGATAACATACATTTGGTTATGCTGGCTTCATCTGGTACTGCCAAGCACCTGTCATAGTATGTTGTGTTGTGAACTAGAATTTGCCAAGCTTATTTATAAAGGGTAAAAGAAAAACAAATTATGATATTTTGTTTTTTTCAATGACAGTAAATATCATATGTACTTGTGGAAATTTAAGTTGGCAAATATTAATATTACAAGGATCTGTAGCATGACTTCATCAACACTTACTGAATGAATACCATGGTTAGACATCATCCACTTCCTATGGGACAGAGTATGGGATTGGAGTTCGCTTCAGTGCTTAAATAAAATTATAAAATCATTATTATAAATGGTAATTTGAATTGTAAAATCATGAAGCATTCATTAATTAAAAAAAAATGATTTGAAAAGATTTCACAATCTTAGAAACACCAGAAAGTGTATTCCCTATATATCTTCTTTGATTACCTTTGACATGTACGAAACAAGCCTCTTGTTGCCTCTTGTTATGATCAACTTTTAATTTGCCGAGGTTTTTTTTCAAAGTACATATGACAAAGAATGTTCTGTCCAGTAAAATATTGCACATTTTCAGTGAGACTTACACGTTAAGTTAATGACACTGCATCTTATAACTGTATTTTGTATTGTGGTTTCATTCATTTTCGTAGACTTTTATTGACTTTCATTGACTTTTAAATTCAGAATCGTGATAGCTACTGAGTGGTCACACATTTTGATTAACTGTCTGGTTTCCTAATGATTCTGCATCTGTGGCACAGGTAAGTTGACTGGTCAAGTGTCCACACATTCCAACTTTTAAATTTGATTCTCATGACTTAATTTCTTTCACTGTTCTCACAATACAATTCTTCTCAAACTGTCAGATGGATATAGGAAACCAACCGATGTTGAAATGTCTGACAAAAAGCATGTTGAAAAGAAAAACCAAACAGAAAATTGTACCATGTGACTGCACCTTTACTCCAAACTTCTCTTGTTCAAGTTGTTGCATATGCTTTTATTATGGTTCACTAAATTTCATGGTTTTATGATACTAACAGGAACCACGAAAACTGGTATTCAACAAATAAAATTATCAATTCACACTATCAGAGAAATTTTACAAAACTTCATTTATTGCATATTACACAGTTATAAATTTGTAAATTGTATTTTTGATCATTTCATCATTATGTTATTTTGTCCACAATACTAATTTTTTATTGTCTACTATAATAAAATATATACCTCATGTATGCCATGGATGAAGATTTGGTATACATCTTTGTACTTCTTTCTTCTAACTGTCTGGTAGTTACAGTAAATCTTACAAACAAGCAGTTTTTAAGGAAATTAAGATCTATATAAATATTTACCCTTATTGGAGCGTGTTAAATTCTCCACAGATGAATTACCGTTTTAGAGCACATTCAAATCTCTGTAGATGTTAAACCATTTGTGCACGTCGGAGTTACCTCAACTTTTTAAAACCGGTTTTTAGTGAAGTTCGAGTTGCTCCATATTTAGTTTATGTGTAAGTTTTGTAGATTGTTTTGTACTTTTTGTTGTGTCCATTGTATTGTCTGGCCTTCGATTTACGGATTCTGATAACTCCTTTGGTATCTTCAAACTCTTCTTACCTCTTCAAGAGCATCTGAGCTCAACCCCGGTTTTTGTGGCGTTCATGGTGCTTGATCGTTAGTTTTCTGTGTAGTAATTTATAGATCATTGTTTTGGGTTTGTTTTGTTCATTGTATTGTCTGTCCTTCGATTTACAGATTCTGATAATTCCTTTGGTATCTTCAAACTCTTCTTACCTCTTCAAGAGCATCTGAGCTCAACCCCAGTTTTTGTGGGGTTCATGGTGCTTGATCATTAGTTTTCTGTGTAGTGTTTTGTAGATCATTGTTTTGGGGTTTTTTTTGTCCATTTTATTGTGTCCTTCGATTTACGGGTTCTGATTACCACTTTGGTATCTTCAAACTTTTCTTGTCCATATTAAACCCCCTTAAATATTAAACCTACCAAAAGTATTGTTGACTGTACTTTCAGCGGCTTTGATGTCATCTTCAATTGGCTGTGGTGTCTGCGCGGGTGCATCTTAAAACATTTTTTTTTAATAGATACAAGAGTGGACACAGAAATGTGCTGTCCAAAAGACAAGTGTGGATGTCAATATTTCATATTATTAACTTTAAAAAAAAAAAAAATTCCTGGACACAGGGTCCTGGATTTTTTTTAATAAAAAAATAATCATAGATTATTATTTTTGCTTAAAATCCGGTCCTGTGTTTTTATTTCAAATTTTCATCATAGCCCCCCTCCCCCTCCCAAGGGATATAAAATTGTATCATTAATAATAAATTAATAAATAATAAATTCAGATTTTCTATTTAAAATAAATTTCATTTACAAAACCACTGATATTTGTTCAATTTTTAACGCCGATTTAAGCTTTAGTCGCAACAAAATTTTATTTTTCTCTTTAAATTGTCGAAACATAACATTTATTTAAACTGTAAAATTCACAAATAAAATCCCGCCCCCCCTTTTCCCTTTTTTCTTGTTTAAATCAATGATCAACAATATTCCAGAATCAAACAAATGAATAGATATAACAGATTTCTTATACATGCATCTTTCTACCATGCAGAGTCAGTGTGTTTTAAATCGGTCTTCCAATCAGGACGCTCATTATTCTTGTCCAAGATAAAAATACATCGCTAAAGTAAATTTACCTGTGGTTTCAGAGTAGAAGATTTTTAGAAATCTAACATACAATTTCCCCACTTCAACTCGTAAATTTACATAGAAATCGGAGATATTTCGTCATAAAACTTCACACATGGTTTTGTCTATCATATTTCTTGAAGACAAAGATAAAATTTTATAGCATTTATCAATATTTTATGAGTATCAACAGTTTTTTCAACACCGTATCTGTTTCTCGATACAGCCGCCCGATTACAGTGACCCATGATCCATATTAGCAGATCCCAGCAGTTTTTTCTGAATAAGGTTGTTTAATTAATTTTTTTTTTAAACTTAAAATTTTTTTTATTTAGAATTGCCATTAATACCAAGTCTTCATAAAAAAAACTATTACTTTGAAAAAGCTAGAAAAGAAGTATGCCCCTGTACTTGATAATTATGGACAGAGTTGTTTTGTAAGGAGTGATTTTTTAAAAATGAAGTGTGTCTGCAAGACACAAATGATGCCCCCCACCTGACCATAAGAAATTATAAACAAGTCAACCTCCATTATGTGTATAAACATCATACAAAATATTAAAGTTGTAGCTCCAATACGGTAGGAGGAGATAGCCGGACAAACCATGTATCTATATCCGGACGGACGAACAAAATGACTAATTCCAACTACCTGTCATTTTGAGAATATTTGATGAAAATCAAAATCCTGTGGACATGCACACCTCCATAATATGTGCATAAACATCCTACAAAATATTTAAGTTGTAGCTGCAAAACTGTAGGAGGAGATAGCCGGACAAACCATGTATCAATATCCGGACGGACGAACGGACGAACAGGGGTAAATTAATATGCCTCTCGAATCTTCGTCGCGGGGGCATACAAATTAAGTGTATCTGTAAGACTCAAATGATGCCCCCGCCTGACCATCAAAATCATGTGGACATTATGTGTATAAACATAAAAAATGTAAAATACTAAAGCTGTAGCTCTAAAACTGTAGGAGGAGTTAGCCGCGCAAACCATGTTCCCTTTATGCAGCTAGTACGAAAACAATGACTACAAAATATTAAAGCTGTAGCTCCCAAACTGTAGGAGGAGTTAGCCAGGAAAAATCATGTATCTATATCCGGATGGATGAACGGACGGACGGACAGGGGGCAGAAAAAATCACCAGAAATGAGATTTGTTTTCAAAATTATATTAAATTTACAAAAGATCCAAAACAAACAAAAGTATAAATTTGCTAACAGTATTGATGTAGGCCACTCTTACTTCTGAAAAAACAAAAATAGATTAGTATACCTGAAAAATAAAAGCTGATTAGTACATGCAGTTGTTTTTTTTTCATGCAATTTTTTTTTTTGTAAAAGTACTTCATATGTTTTGCATCATACTAACATTACAAACCAACACCTGCTATACATGTATCTTTTTAGATGTAGCTTAAAAAAATGATAGAGTACACATTTTTGATGGGAAATAGCCTGCATACAGGTAGTACATGATATAGCTGATAACATTATAAACCATACATACATTTATATAGTTGAAATTTACAGCACACACGTTTCAAATAGGAAGAGGTCTTCTCGCATGAATGTTGAGGTGCGAGTTGTTTTTCATTGTATATAAACAGTAAACTCTAAGGATACGTAAACCACAATGATACCACACATGATCTTGATAGAATTAGCTGAAAAATATCAAACAGCACATATTGTTCTGTTGACAAAAAAAAAGAACTCCTTCATGTACAGTCGTCCATTATACATAAACTTTATAACCATGGCTTGTTGTCGTTTTAAGTCTTTCATCCTTTTTATTCTCCTTGATCATGCATTTTCAATTAGAACTAGTTTCTCAAGAATTAACACATTTGAGATCCATTCCATTAGTACTTCAAAATCCTTAATCCATTTAATTATTGATGATATAAAATATTATTATATTTTTGGCACTATTGTGCCTTTATTAGATGTGAAACCTAACTGGAAAAAAGTTATTTACCTATCATTTATTCTTGCATACCCCCCGTTTCTAGCATGCAACATTCACTCATAAACCTTATTTAATTATCCAATGTTATTTTTATTGAAGTACATAAATGATCTCTGGAACATATATAATTCTATGATAAACCTAATTATAATTCAAAATACGGATTTTTTTGGTACGAGTTCTGCTGTCTAGATCTTTAAGAAGATGTTATCGATTGGCTTCACACTGACACCGATCTGTTTTGAGCTATTTCATACTGGGGCAGTATGGGTATATCCATAAAGATTCTCGGAAAATCAGTATTTTCACCAGACGGGATGTGGAAGCTAATGAACACAAGAAAGAAAAATCACATTTTACATTTAGAACTAAACAAAAGTCTAGGAATAATAGCTTTTATTACTTTTATTAAAAAAAAAATTTTAAACTCTGACGTCATTCACTTTTCCAAATGAAGGTTTGCAATATCTTAATGATGCATACAGAAATGTAACAATATCACATACTAAATACATGATATTAATGATTAAAAACATATTTACAGTATATACAAAAATATATTTACACTGTACATAAATACATAGACCTATCTACAAGTAGAGTAGAAGGCCTTGGACACTGGAACACCATGATCAGATGTTTAAACACAATATCAACCAAGAACAGACAGATGGGGAGGGGGCTTTAACATAACTTTAACCAAGAACAGACAGGTGGGGAGGGGGGCTTTAACCAAGAACAGACATGCAGGGAGGGGGGCTTTAGAACAACATTAACTAAGAACAGACAGGTGGGGAGAGGGGCATTAACACAACTTTAACTAAGAACAGACAGGTGGAGAGGGGGCTTTAACACAACATTAACCAAGAACAGACAGTTGGGGAGGGGGGCTTTAACACTACTTTAACCAAGAATAGACAGGTGGAGAGGGGGCTTTAACACTACTTTAACCAAGAATAGACAGGTGGGGAGGGGGCTTTAACACAACATTAACCAAGAATAGACAGGTGGAGAGGGGGCTTTAACACAACATTAACCAAGAACAGACAGTTGGGGAGGGGGGCTTAAACACTACTTTAACCAAGAATAGACAGGTGGGGAGGGGGCTTTAACACTACTTTAACCAAGAATAGACAGGTGGGGAGGGGGCTTTAACACAACATTAACCAAGAACAGACAGTTGGGGAGGGGGGCTTTAACACAACTTTAACCAAGAATAGACAGGTGGGGAGGGGGCTTTAACACTACTTTAACCAAGAATAGACAGGTGGGGAGGGGGCTTTAACACAACATTAACTAAGAACAGACAGATGGGGAGAGGGGCATTAACACAACTTTAACTAAGAATAGACAGGTGGGGAGGGGGCTTTAACACAACATTAACCAAGAACAGACAGTTGGGGAGGGGTGCTTTAACACTACTTTAACCAAGAATAGACAGGCGGGGAGGGGGCTTTAACACTACTTTAACCAAGAATAGACAGGTGGAGAGGGGGCTTTAACACTACTTTAACCAAGAACAGACAGGTGGAGAGGGGGCTTTAACACTACTTTAACCAAGAATAGACAGTTGGGGAGGGGGCTTTAACACAACATTAACCAAGAATAGACAGGCGGGGAGGGGGCTTTAACACTACTTTAACCAAGAATAGACAGGTGGAGAGGGGGCTTTAACACTACTTTAACCAAGAACAGACAGGTGGGGAGGGGGCTTTAACACAACATTAACCAAGAATAGACAGGTGGGGAGGGGGCTTTAACACTACTTTAACCAAGAATAGACAGGTGGGGAGGGGGCTTTAACACTACTTTAACTAAGAACAGACAGGTGGGGAGGGGGCTTTTACACTACTTTAACCAAGAATAGACAGGTGGGGAGGGGGCTTTAACACTACTTTAACCAAGAATAGACAGGTGGGGAGGGGGCTTTAACACAACATTAACCAAGAACGGACAGTTGGGGAGGGGGGCTTTAACACTACTTTAACCAAGAATAGACAGGTGGGGAGGGGGCTTAATCACTACTTTAACCAAGAATAGACAGGTGGGGGGGGGGGGGGTTTAACACAACATTAACCAAGAATAGACAGGTGGGGAGGGGGCTTTAACACTACTTTAACCAAGAATAGACAGGTGGGGAGGGGGCTTTAACACTACTTTAACCAAGAACAGACAGGGGGGGGGGGGGGCTTTAACACTACTTTAACCAAGAATGGACAGGTGGGGAGGGGGCTTTATCACTACTTTAACCAAGAATAGACAGGTGGGGAGGGGGCTTTAACACAACATTAACCAAGAATAGACAGGTGGGGAGGGGGCTTTAACACTACTTTAACCAAGAATAGACAGGTGGGGAGGGGGCTTTAACACTACTTTAACCAAGAACAGACAGGGGGGGGGCTTTAACACTACTTTAACCAAGAATAGACAGGTGGGGAGGGGGCTTTAACACTACTTTATCCAAGAATAGACAGGTGGGGAGGGGGCTTTAACACTACTTTAACCAAGAATAGACAGGTGGGGAGGGGGCTTTAACACAACATTAACCAAGAACAGACAGTTGGGGAGGGGGGCTTTAACACAATTTTAACCAAGAACAGACAGGTGGGGAGGGGGGCTTTAACACTACTTTAACCAAGAACAGACATGTGGAGAGGGGGCTTTAACACTACTTTAACCAAGAATAGACAGGTGGGGAGGGGGCTTTAACACAACATTAACCAAGAACAGACAGTTGGGGAGGGGGGCTTAAACACTACTTTAACCAAGAATAGACAGGTGGGGAGGGGGCTTTAACACTACTTTAACCAAGAATAGACAGGTGGGGAGGGGGCTTTAACACAACATTAACCAAGAACAGACAGTTGGGGAGGGGGGCTTTAACACAACTTTAACCAAGAATAGACAGGTGGGGAGGGGGCTTTAACACTACTTTAACCAAGAATAGACAGGTGGGGAGGGGGCTTTAACACAACATTAACTAAGAACAGACAGATGGGGAGAGGGGCATTAACACAACTTTAACTAAGAATAGACAGGTGGGGAGGGGGCTTTAACACAACATTAACCAAGAACAGACAGTTGGGGAGGGGTGCTTTAACACTACTTTAACCAAGAATAGACAGGCGGGGAGGGGGCTTTAACACTACTTTAACCAAGAATAGACAGGTGGAGAGGGGGCTTTAACAGTACTTTAACCAAGAACAGACAGGTGGAGAGGGGGCTTTAACACTACTTTAACCAAGAATAGACAGGTGGGGAGGGGGCTTTAACACTACTTTAACTAAGAACAGACAGGTGGGGAGGGGGCTTTTACACTACTTTAACCAAGAATAGACAGGTGGGGAGGGGGCTTTAACACTACTTTAACCAAGAATAGACAGGTGGGGAGGGGGCTTTAACACAACATTAACCAAGAACGGACAGTTGGGGAGGGGGGCTTTAACACTACATTAACCAAGAATAGACAGGTGGGGAGGGGGCTTAATCACTACTTTAACCAAGAATAGACAGGTGGGGGGGGGGGGGTTTAACACAACATTAACCAAGAATAGACAGGTGGGGAGGGGGCTTTAACACTACTTTAACCAAGAATAGACAGGTGGGGAGGGGGCTTTAACACTACTTTAACCAAGAACAGACAGGGGGGGGGGGGCTTTAACACTACTTTAACCAAGAATAGACAGGTGGGGAGGGGGCTTTATCACTACTTTAACCAAGAATAGACAGGTGGGGAGGGGGCTTTAACACAACATTAACCAAGAATAGACAGGTGGGGAGGGGGCTTTAACACTACTTTAACCAAGAATAGACAGGTGGGGAGGGGGCTTTAACACTACTTTAACCAAGAACAGACAGGGGGGGGGGGGGGCTTTAACACTACTTTAACCAAGAATAGACAGGTGGGGAGGGGGCTTTAACACTACTTTATCCAAGAATAGACAGGTGGGGAGGGGGCTTTAACACTACTTTAACCAAGAATAGACAGGTGGGGAGGGGGCTTTAACACAACATTAACCAAGAACAGACAGTTGGGGAGGGGGGCTTTAACACAATTTTAACCAAGAACAGACAGGTGGGGAGGGGGGCTTTAACACTACTTTAACCAAGAACAGACAGGTGGAGAGGGGGCTTTAACACTACTTTAACCAAGAATAGACAGGTGGGGAGGGGGCTTTAACACAACATTAACCAAGAACAGACAGTTGGGGAGGGGGGCTTTAACACAATTTTAACCAAGAACAGACAGGTGGGGAGGGGGGCTTTAACACTACTTTAACCAAGAACAGACAGGTGGGGAAGGGGGCTTTAACACAACTTTAACCAAGAACACACAGGTGGGAGAGGGGGGCTTTAATACAACTTTAACTAAGAACAGACAGGTGGGGAGGGGGCTTTAACACAACATTAACCAAGAACAGACAGTTGGGGAGGGGGGCTTTAACACAATTTTAACCAAGAACAGACAGGTGGGGAGGGGGGCTTTAACACTACTTTAACCAAGAACAGACAGGTGGGGAAGGGGGCTTTAACACAACTTTAACCAAGAACACACAGGTGGGAGAGGGGGGCTTTAACACAACTTTAACCAAGAACAGACATGTAGGGAGAGGGGCTTTAGAACAACATTAACCAAGAACAGACAGGTGGGGAGTGGGGCTTTAACACAATTTTAACCAAGAACAGACAGGTGGGGAGGGGAGCTTTAACACAACATTAACCAAGAACAGACAGGTGGAGAGGGGGGCTTTAACCAAGAACAGACAGCTGGGGAGGGGGGCTTTAACACAATTTTAACTAAGAACAGACAGGTGGGAAGGGGGCCTTTAACACTACTTTAACCAAGAACAGACAGGTGGGGAAGGGGGCTTTAACACAACTTTAACCAAGAACAGACAGGTGGGAGAGGGGGGCTTTAACACAACTTTAACTAAGAACAGACAGGTGGGGAGCGCTTTAACACAACTTTAACCAAGAACAGACAGGTGGGGAGGGGGGCTTTAACACAACTTTAACTAAGAAAAGACAAGTGGGGAGGGGGGCTTTAACACAACCTTAATTAAGAACAGACAGGTGGAAAGAGGGCTTTAACACAACTTTAACTAAGAACAGACAGTTGGGGATGGGGCTTTAACACAACTTTAACCAAGAACAGACAGGTGGGAGAGGGGGGCTTTAACACAACTTTAACTAAGAACAGACAGGTGGGGAGCGCTTTAACACAACTTTAACCAAGAACAGACAGGTGGGGAGGGGGGCTTTAACACAACTTTAACTAAGAAAAGACAAGTGGGGAGGGGGGCTTTAACACAACCTTAACTAAGAACAGACAGGTGGAAAGAGGGCTTTAAAACAACTTTAACTAAGAACAGACAGTTGGGGATGGGGCTTTAACACAACTTTAACCAAGAACAGACAGGTGGGGAGGGGGCTTTAACACAACTTTAACCAAGAACAGACAGGTGGGGAGGGAATAAATTGACACTTAACCTATTGGTGTTCTACATTGATCTCTTTGTGCCCAATATTAGGACAACCGACATAATTGATTTATGTGATAAAGTGTCTGTGGTTTTCTTCGGCAACATCGGTTTCCTCCACAAATATACAAAATGTAACTGACCGCCGTTACTGAAATATTGTTGAAAGTGACATTAAACACCAAAACTCTAGCCCAATTGACCTAATGGAATTCCTCGGTGTGACATTTGACCTGATTTTATTCTGCACCAAAAATCTGACTACACAACACCATGATCAGATGTTTAACACAACTTTAACCACCAACAGACAATATGATTTTTAAAAATAAAACAAATTTTGACAATTTAAATAAATATCAGATCCAATCAGTTCTGCGAAGCAATTTAAAAAAAAAATTATCTCCCCTTTTTTGTTTTTTTAACCTTCATTATAAAAACATGAAAATGATTAGAAATTCGAAATCTTTGCTACAACTGAACCATGATCTTTCAGAAATGTTTTCAAAATTGCAACCCCTTTTTGAATTTATAATTTTTCCCCTTAAAAGAAAACCGGCCTGTCATTGACAATCATATTGCCAACAGCAAGAGCAGCACTAACACACCACAGAGCCCAACCCCTCCGAGGAGCATGGGTGACAGGAACAGGAACAACTGTGACATTTTCTGTGGCCTCCAACACCTCCTATGCTGCCACCACCTCCAAAACGACACAGGGTGCTTCAACTACCACCCCTGGCCTATAGCAGCCATTGCTTCATTGTCTACGTCTGCTGAATTAACAGCTGGTGTAGGCAATAGAACAAATGGTCTGGCTACAGGTGTAATGAAAACAAAATGCTTTATATACGGGTAATGAAAGAATTGTTTCTTTGTCCTTTTTAAACTCTAAGGAGGGGGCATTGAGAATAAACTTCAGGAATTTTTGTCAAAATGCTGGTCTAACTACTACACATTTTAAGCCATTTCTAAAAGTTTTAATCACCTTCAATGTACTCTAACATTCTCAGAGAAGTGTTTATGTTCTAACATGGTCACATAATAAAACAAGAATTTATTGTCTTCGATATATATCTGTTCACTAAGAATTGATGTAGTATATGGCTAACAGAGTTCACTCTAGGATTTGGGAAACATTGTCTAGTGGCTGCTCCTCTTAAAAAAGTGGGCCATTAAAAATTAGATTTGAACCAATGCCAATAAACTCAATATTATAATCAATATATATTTGAAACATTTTTTTCCTACTAAATGAGCCTGAGTGAGTGAGTGAGTGATTGTTGTTGTTGCATTTCCTCATTCAGATCATTCAATCTGCTAAATATGGGGACTATGTCAAGAGATACAATATCAAACATTACAATTTACTTGATTTACAATGAATGGTTTGAATAGACTCATCATTATCTCATTGAAAATTAACTTGTTCTCGCCATCATATAGCTGAAAAATTGCAGAATTGCCATTAAACAACAATCACTCGCTCACTCTTCCGATTGCCAAAAAAAGTTTAAGTAATGATTTTATCTGTTTACTATGGAAGCCTGAATGGGACATGCATATATTTATCTATCACATTGCCACTAGATACCAATGTTTGGCAACAGGATACTAACTAGGGTACCCAAATTAAAAGGAATGTTATAGCAAAAGACCTGATAGTTTACCCATGTTTCAATTGGTATTGTGTTAGGAAATTAAAAAACTGCAAATGGAACTCATCTATTGAATGAATACAGTTTCCTTTGTTTACAGGTAAATCCTATTGTTGGACATTTAAACATTTTATTGTATGACTGGGAGAGAGAAGTCAATCACTCTTTGATTAAAACTTCCCGAAAAAAAGTTCAACCAATCTGGTGTAGGACATTGATGTTCTTTGGTGAAACCAGAGGCTCTCAGGAGCCTGTAATCGCTCATCTGGATCAAAGCTGCTTTCAATAACAACGCAACTGCACTGTGGGAGCCATCTTGGTGGGAGATCGCGACTACCGGACACAATTTTGGAAGAGGACCATCCAATGACTTCCTTCAAAGTTTGGTTCTAATTGAGCTACTGGTTCCAGACAAGATGGTTTTTATGTGAATATGTGAATTTCCCATAGGGTCCTATGTTAAACTACGCTCAGCTGTGCAGCCATCTTGGTCAGAGAGGGGGATCACCAGAAACAATTTTGGAAGAGGACCATCAAATGACTATTTTATCAAAGTTTGGTTCCAATTGAGCAACTGGTTCCAGACAAGAAGATTTTTATGTGAATTTCCCATAGTGTCATATGTTAAGCTAAGTTCGGCTGTGGGGGCCATCTTGGTCGAAGGGCCGAACCGCCGGACACATTTTTGGAAGAGAACCATCCAATGACTATTTCATCAAAATTTAGTTCTTATTGAGCAAATGATTTCAGACAAGAAGATTTTTATGGGAATTTCGCATAGGGTCCTATGTTAAATTAATTTCGGCTGTGGTGGCCATCTTGGTCGGAGGTCTGAAATGCCGGACACACTTTTGGAAGGGGACCACCCAAGGATCATTTCAGCAAAGTTTGGTTGAGATTGGCTCAGTAGTTTCAGAGGAGAATATTTTTTTTTATTTCATCCCCCCTTTTTTCTATTTTTAGCTTGGTGGCCATCTTCAGTGCCTGAAATGGACGGTCGCCCAGTCGCCAGATGCGACTAATATCTTATTCGGGCGACCAAAAGCTGTTCCAAATTAGGTAGTCACTGGCCCAACAAAAAACGTTTGGGCGATTGCCTATTAGACCGTTAAAAATTGTTGTTTTTCCGAAACCCGACATAAACTGTAACGGTAGATAACTCATCTGTTCTAGTCGAAAACAGTTTGTTACGAGCACAGCGATTGGTCCAAATACATTTTTGTAGCCAATGAATACACAGCTAATGTAATTTATTGTTCTCCCCAATTATGTATTTTTATCGAGCCAATCAATACACGTTTCCTACACGTTTTCATGTAATACACAAGTATTCACTAAATATTAGAAAAGAAACGTGTTTTTTTGTTTCTTTATGATTTAATTATTAAAATTGTTAAAAATCACGGACGAAGTGGAAAGTTGTGAACAATAAAGAGAATTCTGTCAACTTATAATGTTCGCGATCTGGTATCCACGACCACGGTTCGGAAATTTATTCATTCAATCTGCTGCAAAATGTACATCATACAACATGTACGAATTTGCAATGCCTTACGGTTGCAATGATAACATCAAAGGAGTGGGAAATTTGTCAAGTCCTGGATGCAACGAAATCAACGTGATGAGCCTTTTTAATACTATTCCAAGAACTAAGCGTAGCCATGGTCATAAAAGAATTCAACATCCTAATGTTAAAAAGTCCTCTAAACCAAGAACGTTACAAGATACTTTTAATGATTTACTTTCTAATATACAGAAACCTCTTGGAATTCATCATATTCGTACAATCTTATTTTCACTACCTGTAAACTACCTCAAAGATCTTAGGGATTTTGGACTTGACAAAGGAGGCGTAGATCCTTTTTCTCCTAAGTACAGATTGTCTAGTATTATATGTGACGTGGCGTCCTTTCGTCTTTTTAAACCAGTTCGATCTGAACCTCTTCATGATAACAACAGAAAATTCCTCCATATTCCGTTTGCTAACAAAGGAATCGATGCTATTAACATCAGCAACATTCTTAATAGAAAAGAGGTCGTAAAAGAAATTCCACCATATTTCAAAAATCAATCTGTTCCCATTGTCTCCTCTAGCTACACTAACAGCATTGGCCGTAAAATTTTCAACTACAAAGAAGCATTGCAAGATATTAACATAGAAGAGTACCTTAAGAACCTTCTGACTTGTGACTGCTCCCACTCTCCTTTTCAATACAACCCATCTGGACATGTAATCACTGGTGATCTGAATATCATTCAACATGAGAGTCTCCGAAAGGTGATTTCGCATGGTCCTAAATTCAGAGAACCTCAACACATCAATTGGAAGCATAATTTCAAGATAATTATGGATGCTGTTGAAGATTATGCCAGAAGGTGGATAAAGAGAGAAGTAGACCAAGATCCTGAGTTAGAGTCCTTGTCAGACTGGGTTAGAACAACTAGGTCTCTAGTACAAGGTCGGATTCACAAACTCAAAAATTGTGTTAATAGTCGACCTAAGTCTGTATTTAAAGACCAAGAAGCTGTTAAGTGTCTTTCCTCTCTTCATGACAAATACGTTATCGTTCCTGCGGACAAGGCTTCCAACAATATCGTGTTTGTATGTAAATCATATTACTTCGAATGCCTAATCAATGAATTAGGCGTAAATAGCAACACCTCTAGTAATACCACATACAAACCAACTTCGTTCGACAAAGATGAAATCCTAGCTAACCACAGATCATTCATGACCTCTTTAAACATTCCCTCTGGTAAAAAGTCTGAGGATTTACCCTATTTATATTGGATACCTAAACTCCATAAGACACCATACAAAGAAAGGTACATAGCGGGATCATCAACTTGTTCGACGAAAGAATTATCTATTCACCTGACAAAGATTCTGTCTGCAGTAAAAGAGGGACAACAGAAATATTGTGAAACTGTTTACTCGCGTAATGGCATAAATCACATGTGGATTTTGAAAAACTCTAAAGATCTTTTGGATAACCTGAAATCAAGATCTTTCTCTCAGGTATCCTCCATCAAAACTTTTGATTTTTCAACTCTATATACCACCCTACCGCATGACAAATTAAAAACCCGCTTAAAAGAAACAATTCATAAAGCTTTTAGTCATAGAAACTATGGCTCAAAATTTGTTGTGTTAGGCTACAATTCCACATATTTTTCAAACAAAATTCAAAAAGGTAAAACATGCTACTCCGAGGAACAAGTGATCAGTATGCTGGAGTTCCTCATCGATAACATATTTGTCTCCTTTGGAGGGACACTGTTTCAGCAGGTCGTCGGCATACCAATGGGTACGAATTGTGCCCCTCTTCCAGCCGATTTATTTTTATACTCATATGAGTAGGAGTTTCTTCAAAAGCTTGTAAAAGATAAGAAGATTCATGAGGCTAGAGCCTTTAAATTCACATACAGGTATATTGATGACGTTTTATCTATCAAAAATTCTAGATTTGCAGAATTTCTTCCATTGATATATCCTTCAGAGCTGGAAGTTAAAGAGACCACCGATACAGCTTCGTCCGCATCATTTTTGGACTTATACCTCGAATTTGACGACAGTGGTCAACTCAGTACTAAAATTTATGATAAGCGGGACGACTTCAATTTTGAAATCATAAATTTTCCAAACATGTGCAGCAATATACCAGCTTCTCCTGCATATGTTGTTTACATCTCGCAATTGATTCGCTATGCAAGGGCCAGTAGCAATTATTCTGATTTCCTGAAAAGTCATCTTCATCTGAGAAACAGGCTACTGGACCAGGGCTATAAAAAGATTCGCCTTATTCGATCTCTTAACAAGTTTATATTCCGATACCAAGATCTTGTCGAAATATATTCCGTCTCTGATGAAAAAAATATAAGCGATGCATTTTCATATAGTGAAAATGTATAAAGATAAAGAAGTCAAGAAAAATGTCAAGGATGTTTTTCTTTGTCAATGTGTGACGTAAAAATATTTTTGACATTTACGTCACCGAATATGGTACTGCTTTGACAACTATTTTACCTATTTTGTTCCTGTATTTAAATACTGTTATAGTGACAGCCGGAACCTTTGAACCGTAATGAGAGCGGGAGGTTTGGTGCCTTAAAATCTGATTCAACCCACCATTTCTTTAGAAATGCCTGTACCAAGTCAGGGTCATTACGGTTTTCACAGTTTTCCGGTTGTTGACTGATTTTGTCTGTTTATATAATTATGAGTTTTGACTTTCCCTTTTTAAGATTGTTCGGAGTTCGGTAATTTTGTTATTACCCTTATTTACAGAAATCGAAAACCTTTTTGTGTCAATCCTTAGGTAATCATTGTATAACTTTTCCCTAACAACGGAGAGAAAATCGTTGACAGTAATGTCAAACTACGGAAACGATCTGGCCTGTCACTTCTTTTAAACTTTTCATAGTTCATGTGTACACAGCTACATTTTAATGACAATTAGGAGTGGTTTTCTTTTTTGGAACCAGAATTTTTGTTTACAAATTAAAAAAAACAGGAAAAGTTAACTGTTGTTTAATATATAACAGAAAATGACAGCACCGTTTGTTATTTCAACAAACTGGTGAGATACTTGTTTGGAATGAATAACCAACTGACGTTACCCCGAACTGAGAGGTTATTTTACTTTAAAATCACTTCTTCATAGTGGATTGAAACAAGTGATGTCACTCTGGGGAGTGCAAGAGCGGTCCTTGTAGTGGCATTAGTCTACTCTTTTCCGGATGTCTTTAATGTGATCATGGCATTGATTCCCCCTTACACAAACCAGCCTTCTATTGTCCCCATCGATGGACTAGCATCGTTTCTTAAGACCACCCTAGCTAATGGCGTCAAGGTTGTCAAAAAGGTTATAACAAGTAAATTCAGGTTTCATTAGATAGCAATATATGCATTGGGGTGATTTCGCAAAATTACCTTGAAGACCCCCCCTGTTTATATATTGATATCTGATGTCTTCAAAAGAAAATGTCACAAAATGATTGGGCCACCATTCTGCCATTTGGACCAGTGATTCTAATTTTTTACTGGCCCAAACAATTTTTTTCGGGCCAGCCAAAGGCTAGCCCTCATTTTAGGCACTGCCGTCAATCAAGTTTAATATTATAATTCCATACCACATCAATGTCATTTAGGTGTTTATAATCTCTACAGAGTTCACTAAAGCGTTTATATGACCCTGAAAAACCACAAAACTTCCCCGACACTACATTATCCCCTGATCACATTCAACGGTCTTTGTTTCAGAGTGAACAGGTTTGAGGTAGTTATAGTCAATTATAGAATATTCGTACAATCTTATATATGTTTAATCAGTCTAAGAAGGAATTCATCCGTAAAATTGAAACATTAGAGTGATTATTCTTAACATATTTTTGCTTTTTTATTGCTACTGAGTTGCTGTTGGTGATTGTAAACAGCTGTCTAGAGAGGCACTTGCCACATGGATTGCTGTTGGTGATTGTAAACAGCTGTCTAGAGAGGCACTTGCCACATGGATTGCTGTTGGTGATTGTAAACAGCTGTCTAGAGAGGCACTTGCCACATGGATTGCTGTTTGTGATTGTCAATAGTACATCTATTTTGCATGTTTGTTTAAATGTACTGTAATTGCTAATATTTTATGTAGTGCTTGACACAAGTTGTTATGTTTATATCTGTATAGTCGGTTTAAGAGCACTTTAGGGCTCATGTTGATTTGTTGTCTATGTCGACTATGTATATATATACCGACTCTAAATAAAATTTACTTACTTACTTACTTGCCACAAAAAATAAAAGCAGCTATTTTTTGACACAAATAAATAGGTTTATGTAAATTGTGAAGAATATGTCGTGTATACAGAATATAATACCGTGTATTATTCACATGCAATTTCAACCAATTTTTGGTGTCGTTTAAAAAAATTTAATTAGCATGGTAGCATAGCTTAGGACCCCAATACTGGACTATAGTAAAGAAACCATTTGGCATTAGTCATCATAAATTCTTGTACATAGTTATATCGAATACATGTCAAAATGCCCCCACTACCAAAACGCCCCCGTTTTTTTTTTTACCAAAATGCAATCATCATTTATATACTCAAATATATAGAGTCAGAATCGTGTCTGCCTGTCATGTGATATGGGAGAAGTTGAGAACGAATATCATTTCTTTTCAACTTGTCCACATTACATATCTTTAAGAAAAACATTCTTACAAAAAGTTAACATTAAAATAGTTAACTCAAATATTTCATTAAGACACATGTCTTTACTTTTTAATAGCAGTTTCGAGTTTGCCGGTCACTTTTAAAATGACAGTAAATTTTTTAAATGATTGTTTCTTAATGAGAAAGGCCATTTTGAAACTGTGGCTATTTTAATATAGCACTAAATACCACTGTCATTCCATGAGTGTTATTCTGTATTGTTTCAGTTTATGCCATAACCATGTATTGTAAATGTGTTCGTGCAAATACAATATTGTCTATAAACACAATTACCGGAGCATATATACAAGTTCAAAATTTTGAGATTCGCAACCATTCATGGCCCTGCCTGTTTCATACTAACTAATGTATACATTTTTCTGTTTTTATTAATTTAAGAAGAAAAGTTTTTACAACATATAACAATAATCAAGAGTAACAAAATGATAAATAAATACAAGGTACATTTAAAACATATAAAGTAAACTATTCCGAATATATATAATATACATGTATATATACTTGATCCTACAGGAAAAAATAACAAGCTGAGTTATCGCCCTTTGATTAACTCTTCAATATTTTGATTAATAATGAATAAATACACATAAAAACATAAATTTCACATTTGTTCATTATTTCTGTGTTTATTTAAATGTTTGTGTAAGATTCAATTCGTTTTTGTGGTGTTTTTGGGTGCCTTTCAGGTGTTTTGTGGTGTTTTGGGGTAAATCTACGGACCCCTTTAAAAGTACGTGATTTAAAACTTTTATGTCTGATGTGTGGTTTAAAAGACCGGATAATAAAAGTCGGAATTTAAATTGAAATATATTATCGGTGAGGGAATGAAAATGATCCGGAAATTTCAACTCACAGCCTGGCTATCAATATAGAATTTTTACTCACATTTTACAAAAGTAACTCGCAAATGCGAGCTCAAGTGTTTTGGTCGCATTGTAGAGCCCTGTATGTTTCTGAATTGTCACTTTGTAGCGTTTTTATTGGATTAGTATAATTATTGGAAATGCAGAGCTTGTTTACAAATTTCCCATGGTATTTTCTGAAATGGATATTCAAACGTTAAAGTGTTCTATTCAATTGCTTAAATCATAGTAAAGTTAAAAATGATGTATCAGAATGAAACGATATTAGCAACTGGCATGATTTTCCTAAATAATATATTTATTAATATTTTTCCCTTTAATTCTTTGTACAGTCTGTATATACATGTAGGATAGTTCACCTCTATGTTGGACATCTTTGCTGGCTAGTTCAGATTAATTATATAATGTTACGACAGACGTAAACTAAATCTATATGTAACATCCTCTGTCATCAGTAAATGTCTGCATTCTTTCATAGTGCTCCTAAAAAGGGGTGGCATTTGGGGCATTAAATATGCCTTGGACTTGGACATCATGTCTCACATAAGGTGAATTTTTTTCAGGAGAGTTTTGAACAATGAGTAAGTGACTTCTCTTCCAGTCATGCAGTACAGTCAGAGACATGGCATGATAAATCACTGTGATAGACGTATCACTCATCTTGGTGATTTGGATATATCTTTTGTTCTATTAAATATATCTTCAAAATTTCTTTAGAGTGTTACTTGCTATCACCCAGCAGGCACATCAAGATAAGTAAATAGATTAAACTGAACAAAAGATATATCAGTATCGCTAAGAAGAGTGATACAGTGATTTATCACGCTACATGTATGACTGTACTGTACATCAAAAAGTTGAAATGTCCAACAATAGGATTAACCTGTAAACAAAGGCAAATGCATTCTGACAACAGATCAATTCCTTTTCCAGTATGTCAAACTACTTTCTCAATACCAATAGATACATGGGTAATCTATAAGGTGGACTGCCATATAATATCAAGGAAAGAAGTATACCTGTATTGCAGCTAACATTCTTGACAAAATTAGGCTACATGCAGATACCGGTAGGTAGGAAACACTTTTGATTTTTTTACCATGATCTGGCATTTAGCAGTGGGCACAATTTAATGGTGGTTGAAATCTTGTTGAGATTTTACTTCTGAAGATATTTTCTGCTCTGTATATCTTCGTATTAAGTTAAGAATCTCAACGACATAATTCAGTCCTCGAAATGAAAATTTGAAGTTACTGGTCCAAATCAAATTATTATAAGCTAAAAAAAATTACTGGTCCGAACAAAGTTTTACTAGTGTTGGGCCGGAGGACCGGTGCTCATCAAGAGGAGATTAGGTTGGTAGTGATTAAACAGGTATTTTGTTTGATGACCTACTTTGAGTTTCCCTTTACTTTTCTACATTTTATTTACTAAATACAATGTTCGTCATTAGCTATTATGTTGAAAAACGTTTTTCTAAAATATGGTATTTATTATTTTATATGCTCTCTCCTTACTCCATTTGCATTGAAAATCAAATACTATACTCTATCAGAAGGTATATGATCCATGTGTTATACATGTATTTCCCTTTGGCAATTGTAATGAATTATTCAATTAATGCGTCCCTGTCCTGACATTCATTTTTAGCTCACCTGGCCTTTAGGCCATGTGAGCTATTGTCATCACTTTTCGTCCGTCCGTCAACATTTCACATTTTAATCTTCTCCTCAGAAACCACTGGGCCAATTGCAACCAAACTTTGGTGGAATGGTCCTTGGATGGCCCCCTTCCAAATTTGTGTCCGGTGATCCCGATTTCCAACCAAGATGGCCGCCAAGCTAAAAATAGAAAAAGGGGGGATGAAATTTTAATTGTCCATTGCTGCTTTAGTGTAACTTAAGTTAAAATGAGCTCAAATTTTAACTGCACTACATGGCAAGGAGTAGTTTAACATATACTCCGGGTTTTTCTGTGAAATTTTTCTTTCAGCCGATTTATACCGATTATGCAAATTAGGCATATTTTGATAAAAGATCACATTTAAATCTTCTCCTCTGAAACCGCAGAACCAAATTAAACCAATCCTGGCAGGGATGGTCCCTGGGTGGGTCCCTTTCAAAATTGTGTCCGTCAGTGCCGTCCTGTATCCAAGATGGCCACCGATACTAAAAATAGAAATTTCTTCAAATGGCCAAAACTGCTCTATTTTAAGCCAGAATGTGCCCAAATTTGAACTGTATAAGCATAATGATGAGCCTTTTAACATATATTACAGGATTTTTTATGAACTTTGAACTTTTGCCGATTTTGACTGATTATGCAAATTAGAAAAAAGGGGGGATGAAATTTAGAAACAATCTTCTCCTCTGAAACTACTGAGCCAATCTCAACCAAACTTTGCTGAGATGAGTCTTGGGTGGTCCTCTTCCAAAATTGTGTCCGGCATTTCAGAACTCCGACCAAGATGGCCACCACAGCCGAACTTAATTTAACATAGGACCTTATGGGAAATTCCCATAAAAATCTTCTTGTCTGAAACCATTTGCTCAATAAGAACAAAATTTTGATGAAATAGTCATTGGATGGTTCTCTTCCAAAAATTTGTCAGGCGGTTCGGCCCTTCGACCAAGATGGCCCCCACAGCCGAACTTAGATTAACATAGGACCCTATGGGAAATTCACATAAAAATCTTTTCCTCAGAAACCACTGGGCCAATTGCAACCAAATTTTGGTGGAATAGTCCTTAGATGGCCCCTTTCAAATATTGTGTTCGGTGATCCCGATTTCCAACCAAGATGGCCGCCAAGCTAAAAATAGAAAAAAGGGGGGATGAAATTTTAATAAAATCTTCTCCTCTGTAACTACTGAGCCAACCTCAACCAAACTTTGCTGAAATGATCCTTGGGTGGTCCCCTTCCAAAATTACGCCTGACATTTCAGACCTCCGACCAAGATGGCCGCCACAGCCGAACTTAATTTAACATAGGACCCTATGGGAAATTCACATAAAAATCTTCTTGTTTGAAACCATTTGCTCAATAAGAACTAAATGTTGATGAAATAGTCATTGGATGGTTCTCTTCCAAAAATATGTCAGGCGGTTTGGCCCTTCGACCAAGATGGCCCCCACAGCCGAACTTAATTTAACATAGGAATCTATGGGAAATTCACATAAAAATCTTTGAATGGTCCTCTTCCAAAATTGTGTCCGACAGTCGCGCTCTCCCACCAAGATGGCCACCACAGTGCAGTTGCGTTGTTATTGAAAGCAGCTTTGATCCAGGTGAGCTATTACAGGCTCCTGGGAGCCTCTGGTTTTTTTATTAACATTATATGGTCACCATTTTGTTTGTTATGGAACCCAGAGTTGTTTACCTTGCTTCGCTAAAAAAAATTTATCTCTTCATTTTAAAGAACAATTTTCTGTTTATGTTTAAGGATTTAATCTGAGGTTTGTTTATCAGTTAAATATGACAGAGTTGTCATTTACCATTGTTTCATGTTCATTTTACCTATTGATTGACGTTATGAAGAAATCACAGATATTCACCATAATGTGATAAAGTTTGTCAGTGACTTACGACAGGTCGGTGGTTTTCTCAGGGCACTCTGGGTTTCTCCACCAATAAAACTGACTGACATGATATAACTGAAATATTATTTAAAGTCACGTTACATTGTAAACATCATAAACCACTCCCCTTATATTAAGGGGCCAGATATCAGATGCACTGAGATAGTAAAATAGTTACTAACTTGCCACCTCAAGAGAGGCAACCCCTCTTATAAGGCCCCTTTTTAATCAAAGAAGGGGTGACCTTGTACTGTTGATTGGGAATTTATAAGTCAAAACAATGAATTCATTTTGAATTGTTAGTGTGTTTGCATTTGACCTACATTTGTATATGAAAGTCACAAATAAAAGTTATATTTTCTTATTTAAATCATCAGAACAAATTTGAGATGAGAAATTACAGACACAGGGGTGCCTCTGGTTTTTATATATTAAAATAAATGGTATGGAATGTTTGCCATACCTGGTACAGTTGACCTCCTCTTACAAGGCCAATCTCACCAAAGACAACACCTGACATCCGACCAGATAGTGAGATACTAGTCATTTGTCCCCCTCAAGAAAGGAGATACTAGTCATTTGTCCCCCTCAAGAAAGGAGATACTAGTCATTTGTCCCCCTCAAGAAAGGAGATACTAGTCATTTGTCCCCCTCAAGAAAGGAGATACTAGTCATTTGTCCCCCTCAAGAAAGGAGATACTAGTCATTTGTACCCATCAAGAAAGGAGATACTAATCATTTGTCCCCCTCAAGAAAGGAGATACTAGTCGTTTGTCCCCCTCTAGAAAGGAGATACTAGTCATTTGTCCACCTTAAGAAAGGAGATACTAGTCATTTGTCCCCCTCAAGAAAGGAGATACTAGTCAGTTGTCCCCCTCAAGAAAGGAGATACTAGTCATTTGTCCCGCTCTAGAAAGGAGATACTACTAATTTTTCCCCCTCAAGAAAGGAGATACGATTCATTTGTCCCCCTCAAGAAAGGAGATACGAGTCATTTGTCCCCCTCTAGAAAGGAGATACTAGTCATTTGTCCCACTCAAGAAAGGAGATACTAGTCAATTGTCGCCCTCAAGAAAGGAGATATTAGTCATCTGTCCCCCTCAAGAAAGGAGATACTAGTCATTTGTTCCCCTCAAGAAAGGAGATACTAGTCATTTGTCCCCCTCAAGAAAGTAGATACTAGTCATTTGTCCCCCTCAAGAAAGGAGATACGAGTCATTTGTCCCCCTCAAGAAAGGAGATACTAGTCATTTGTCCCCCTCAAGAAAGGAGATACTAGTCATGTGTCCCCCTCAAGAAAGGAGATACGAGTCATTTGTCCCCCTCAAGAAAGGAGATACGAGTCATTTGTCCCCCTCAAGAAAGGAGATACTAGTCATTTGTCCTCCTCAAGAAAGGAGATACTAGTCATTTGTCCCCCTCAAGAAAGGAGATACGAGTCATTTATCCCCCTCCAGAAAGGAGATACTAGTCATTTGTCCCCCTCAAGAAAGGAGATACTAGTCATTTGTCCCACTCAAGAAAGGAGATACGAGTCATTTGTCCCCCTCTAGAAAGGAGATACTAGTCATTAGTCCCCCTCAAGAAAGGAGATACGAGTCATTTGTCCCCCTCAAGAAAGGAGATACGAGTCATTTGTCTCCCTCAAGAAAGGAGATACTAGTCATTTGTCCCCCTCAAGAAAGGAGATACTAGTCATTTGTCCCCCTCAGGAAAGGAGATACTAGTCATTTGTCCCCCTCAAGAAAGGAGATACTAGTCAATTGTCCCCCTCAAGAAAGGAGATACTAGTCATTTGTCCCCCTCAAGAAAGGAGATACGAGTCATTTTTCCCCCTCAAGAAATGAGATACTAGTCATTTGTCCCCCTCAAGAAAGGAGATACTAGTCATTTGTCCCCCTCAAGAAAGGAGATACGAGTCATTTGTCCACCTCAAGAAAGGAGATACGAGTCAATTGTCCCCCTCAAGAAAGGAGATACTAGTCATTTGCCCCACTCAAGAAAGGAGATACGAGTCATTTGTCCCCCTCAAGAAAGGAGATACTAGTCATTTGTCCCCCTCAAGAAAGGAGATACTAGTCATTTGTCCCCCTCAAGAAAGGAGATACGAGTCATTTGTCCACCTCAAGAAAGGAGATACGAGTCAATTGTCCCCCTCAAGAAAGGAGATACTAGTCATTTGTCCCCCTCAAGAAAGGAGATACGAGTCATTTGTCCCCCTCAAGAAAGGAGATACTAGTCATTTATCCCCCTCCAGAAAGGAGATACTAGTCATTTGTCCCCCTCAAGAAAGGAGATACTAGTCATTTGTCCCCCTCAAGAAAGGAGATACGAGTCATTTATCCCCCTCAAGAAAGGAGATACTAGTCATTTGTCCCCCTCAAGAAAGGAGATACTAGTCATTTGTCCTCCTCAAGAAAGGAGATACTAGTCATTTGTCCCCCTCAAGAAAGGAGATACGAATCATTTATCCCCCTCCAGAAAGGAGATACTAGTCATTTGTCCCCCTCAAGAAAGGAGATACTAGTCATTTGTCCCCCTCAAGAAAGGAGATACGAGTCATTTGTCCCCCTCTAGAAAGGAGATACTAGTCATTAGTCCCCCTCAAGAAAGGAGATACGAGTCATTTGTCCCCCTCAAGAAAGGAGATACGAGTCATTTGTCCCCCTCTAGAAAGGAGATACTAGTCATTAGTCCCCCTCAAGAAAGGAGATACTAGTCATTTGTCACCCTCAAGAAAGGAGATACTAGTCATTTGTCCCCCTCAAGAAAGGAGATACGAGTCATTTGTCCACCTCAAGAAAGGAGATACGAGTCATTTGTCCCCCTCAAGAAAGGAGATACGAGTCATTTGTCCCTCTCAAGAAAGGAGATACGAATCATGTGTCCCCCTCAAGAAAGGAGAAATGAGTCATTTGTCCCCCTCAAGAAAGGAGATATTAGTCATTTGTCCCCCTCAAGAAAGGAGATACTAGTTATTTGTCCCCCTCAAAAAAGGAGATACGAGTGATTTGTCCCCCTCAAGAAAGGAGATACTAGTCATTTGTCCCCCTCTAGAAAGGAGATACTACTCATTTTTCCCCCTCAAGAAAGGAGATACGATTCATTTGTCCCCCTCAAGAAAGGAGATACGAGTCATTTGTCCCCCTCTAGAAAGGAGATACTAGTCATTTGTCCCACTCAAGAAAGGAGATACTAGTCAATTGTCGCCCTCAAGAAAGGAGATATTAGTCATTTGTCCCCCTCAAGAAAGGAGATACTAGTCATTTGTTCCCCTCAAGAAAGGAGATACTAGTCATTTGTCCCCCTCAAGAAAGGAGATACTAGTCATTTGTCCCCCTCAAGAAAGGAGATACGAGTCATTTGTCCCCCTCAAGAAAGGAGATACTAGTCATTTGTCCCCCTCAAGAAAGGAGATACTAGTCATGTGTCCCCCTCAAGAAAGGAGATACGAGTCATTTGTCTCCCTCAAGAAAGGAGATACGAGTCATTTGTTCCCCTCAAGAAAGGAGATACTAGTCATTTGTCCTCCTCAAGAAAGGAGATACTAGTCATTTGTCCCCCTCAAGAAAGGAGATACGAGTCATTTATCCTCCTCCAGAAAGGAGATACTAGTCATTTGTCCCCCTCAAGAAAGGAGATACTAGTCATTTGTCCCCCTCAAGAAAGGAGATACGAGTCATTTGTCCCCCTCTAGAAAGGAGATACTAGTCATTAGTCCCCCTCAAGAAAGGAGATACGAGTCATTTGTCCCCCTCAAGAAAGGAGATACGAGTCATTTGTCCCCCTCAAGAAAGGAGATACTAGTCATTTGTCCCCCTCAAGAAAGGAGATACTAGTCATTTGTCCCCCTCAGGAAAGGAGATACTAGTCATTTGTCCCCCTCAAGAAAGGAGATACAAGTCAATTGTCCCCCTCAAGAAAGGAGATACTAATCATTTGTCCCCCTCAAGAAAGGGGATACGAGTCATTTGTCCCCCTCAAGAAAGGAGATACTAGTCATTTGTCCCCCTCAAGAAAGGAGATACTAGTCATTTGTCCCCCTCAAGAAAGGAGATACGAGTCATTTGTCCACCTCAAGAAAGGAGATACGAGTCAATTGTCCCCCTCAAGAAAGGAGATACTAGTCATTTGTCCCCCTCAAGAAAGGAGATACGAGTCATTTGTCCCCCTCAAGAAATGAGATACTAGTCATGTGTCCCCTCAAGAAAGGAGATACTAGTCATTTGTCCCCTTCAAGAAAGGAGATACTAGTCATTTGTCCCCCTCAAGAAAGGAGATACGAGTCATTTGTCCACCTCAAGAAAGGAGATACGAGTCATTTGTCCCCCTCAAGAAAGGAGATACGAGTCATTTGTCCACCTCAAGAAAGGAGATACGAGTCATTTGTCCACCTCAAGAAAGGAGATACGGTTCATTTCTCACCCTCTAGAAAGGAGATACGAGTCATTTGTCCCCCTCAAGAAAGGAGATACTAGTCATGTGTCCCCCTCTAGAAAGGAGATACTAGTCAATTGTCGCCCTCAAGAAAGGAGATACTAGTCATGTGTCCCCCTCAAGAAAGGAGATACTAGTCATTTGTCCCCCTCAAGAAAGGAGATACGAGTCATTTGTCCCCCTCAAGAAAGGAGATACGAGTCATTTGTCCCCCTCTAGAAAGGAGATACTAGTCATTTGTCCCCCTCAAGAAAGGAGATACGAGTCATTTGTCCCCTCAAGAAAGGAGATACTAGTCATTTGTCCCCCTCAAGAAAGGAGATACGAGTCATTTGTCCCCCTCAAGAAAGGAGATACGAGTCATATGTCCCCCTCTAGAAAGGAGATACTAGTCATTTGTCCCCCTGAAGAAAGGAGATCCTAATCATTTGTCCCCCTCAAGAAAGGAGATATTAGTCATTTGTCCCCCTCAAGAAAGGAGATACTAGTCATTTGTCCCCTCAAGAAAGGAGATACGAGTCATTTGTCCCCCTCAAGAAAGGAGATACGAGTCATTTGTCCCCCTCAAGAAAGGAGATACTAGTCATTTGTCCCCCTCAAGAAAGGAGATACTAGTCATTTGTCCCCCTCAAGAAAGGAGATACGAGTCATTTGTCCCCCTCAAGAAAGGGGATACTAGTCAATTGTCCCCCTCAAGAAAGGAGATACTAATCATTTGTCCCCCTCAAGAAAGGAGATACGAGTCATTTGTCCCCCTCAAGAAAGGAGATACTAGTCATTTGTCCCCCTCAAGAAAGGAGATACTAGTCATTTGTCCCCCTCAAGAAAGGAGATACGAGTCATTTGTCCACCTCAAGAAAGGAGATACGAGTCATTTGTCCCCCTCAAGAAAGGAGATACTAGTCATTTGTCCCCCTCAAGAAAGGAGATACTAGTCATTTCTCACCCTCTAGAAAGGAGATACGAGTCATTTGTCCCCTCAAGAAAGGAGATACTAGTCACGTGTCCCCTCTAGAAAGGAGATACTAGTCATTTCTCCCCCTCAAGAAAGGAGATACGAGTCATTTGTCCCCCTCAAGAAAGGAGATACTAGTCATTTGTCCCCCTCAAGAAAGGAGATACGAGTCATTTGTCCCCCTCAAGAAAGGAGATACTAGTCATTTGTCCCCCTCAAGAAAGGAGATACTAGTCATTTGTCCCCCTCAAGAAAGGAGATACGAGTCATTTGTCCCCCTCAAGAAAGGGGATACTAGTCAATTGTCCCCCTCAAGAAAGGAGATACTAATCATTTGTTCCCCTCAAGAAAGGAGATACGAGTCATTTGTCCCCCTCAAGAAAGGAGATACTAGTCATTTGTCCCCCTCAAGAAAGGAGATACTAGTCATTTGTCCCCCTCAAGAAAGGAGATACGAGTCATTTGTCCACCTCAAGAAAGGAGATACGAGTCATTTGTCCCCCTCAAGAAAGGAGATACTAGTCATTTGTCCCCCTCAAGAAAGGAGATACTAGTCATTTCTCACCCTCTAGAAAGGAGATACGAGTCATTTGTCCCCTCAAGAAAGGAGATACTAGTCATGTGTCCCCCTCTAGAAAGGAGATACTAGTCATTTGTCCCCCTCAAGAAAGGAGATACTAGTCATTTGTCCCCCTCAAGAAAGGAGATACTAGTCATTTGTCCCCCTCAAGAAAGGAGATACGAGTCATTTGTCCACCTCAAGAAAGGAGATACGAGTCATTTGTCCCCCTCAAGAAAGGAGATACTAGTCATTTGTCGCCCTCAAGAAAGGAGATACGGTTCATTTCTCACCCTCTAGAAAGGAGATACGAGTCATTTGTCCTCCTCAAGAAAGGAGATACTAGTCATGTGTCCCCCTCTAGAAAGGATATACTAGTCAATTGTCGCCCTCAAGAAAGGAGATACTAGTCATTTGTCCCCCTCAAGAAAGGAGATACTAGTCATTTGTCCCCCTCAAGAAAGGAGATATGAGTCATTTGTCCCCCTCAAGAAAGGAGATACTTGTCATTTGTCCCCCTCTAGAAAGGAGATACTAGTCATTTGTCCCCCTCAAGAAAGGAGATACGAGTCATTTGTCCCCTCAAGAAAGGAGATACTAGTCATTTGTCCCCCTCAAGAAAGGAGATACTAGTCATTTGTCCCCCTCAAGAAAAGAGATACTAGTCATTTGTCCCCCTCAAGAAAGGAGATACGAGTCATTTGTCCACCTCAAGAAAGGAGATATGAGTCAATTGTCCCCCTCAAGAAAGGAGATACTAGTCATTTGTCCCCCCTCAAGAAAGGAGATACTTGTCATTTGTCCCCCTCAAGAAAGGAGATACTAGTCATTTGTCCCCCTCAAGAAAGGAGATACTAGTCATTTGTCCCTCTCAAGAAAGGAGATACTAGTCATTTGTCGCCCTCAAGAAAGGAGATACGAGTCATTTGTCCACCTCAAGAAAGGAGAAACGAGTCATTTGTCCCCCTCAAGAAAGGGGATACGAGTCATTTGTCCACCTCAAGAAAGGAGATACGAGTCATTTGTCCACCTCAAGAAAGGAGATACGGTTCATTTCTCACCCTCTAGAAAGGAGATACGAGTCATTTTTCCCCCTCAAGAAAGGAGATACTAGTCATGTGTCGCCTCTAGAAAGGAGATACTAGTCAATTGTCGCCCTCAAGAAAGGAGATACTAGTCATTTGTCCCCCTCAAGAAAGGAGATACTAGTCATTTGTCCCCCTCAAGAAAGGAGATACGAGTCATTTGTCCCCCTCAAGAAAGGAGATACTTGTCATTTGTCCCCTTCTAGAAAGGAGATACTAGTCATTTGTCCCCCTCAAGAAAGGAGATACGAGTCATTTGTCCCCTCAAGAAAGGAGATACTAGTCATTTGTCCCCCTCAAGAAAGGAGATACGAGTCATTTGTCCCCCTCAAGAAAGGAGATACGAGTCATATGTCCCCCTCTAGAAAGGAGATACTAGTCATTTGTCCCCCTAAAGAAAGGAGATACTAATCATTTGTCCCCCTCAAGAAAGGAGATATTAGTCCTTTGTCCCCCTCAAGAAAGGAGATACTAGTCATTTGTCCCCCTGAAGAAAGGAGATACGAGTCATTTGTCCCCCTTAAGAAAGGAGATACGAGTCATTTTTCCCCCTCAAGAAAGGAGATACTAGTCATTTGTCCCCCTCAAGAAAGGAGGTACTAGTCATTTGTCCCCCTCAAGAAAGGAGATACGAGTCATTTGTCCCCCTCAAGAAAGGAGATACTAGTCAATTGTCCCCCTCAAGAAAGGAGATACTAATCATTTGTCCCCCTCAAGAAAGGAGATACGAGTCATTTGTCCCCCTCAAGAAAGGAGATACTGGTCATTTGTCCCCCTCAAGAAAGGAGATACTAGTCATTTGTCCCCCTCAAGAAAGGAGATACGAGTCATTTGTCCACCTCAAGAAAGGAGATACGAGTCATTTGTCCGCCTCAAGAAAGGAGATACTAGTCATTTTTCCCCCTCAAGAAAGGAGATACTAGTCATTTCTCACCCTCTAGAAAGGAGATACGAGTCATTTGTCCCCCTCAAGAAAGGAGATACTAGTCATGTGTCCCCCTCTAGAAAGGAGATACTAGTCAATTGTCGCCCTCTAGAAAGGAGATACTAGTCATTTGTCCCCCTCAAGAAAGGAGATACTAGTCATTTGTCCCCCTCAAGAAAGGAGATACGAGTCATTTGTCCCCCTCAAGAAAGGAGATACTAGTCATTTGTCCCCCTCAAGAAAGGAGATACGAGTCATTTGTCCCCCTCAAGAAAGGAGATACGAGTCATTTGTCTCCCTCAAGAAAGGAGATACTAGTCATTTGTCCCCCTCAAGAAAGGAGATACTAGTCATTTGTCCCCCTCAAGAAAGGAGATACGAGTCATTTGTCCACCTCAAGAAAGGAGATACGAGTCATTTGTCCCCCTCAAGAAAGGAGATACGAGTCATTTGTCGCCCTCAAGAAAGGAGATACGGTTCATTTCTCACCCTCTAGAAAGGAGATATGAGTCATTTGTCCTCCTCAAGAAAGGAGATACTAGTCATGTGTCCCCCTCTAGAAAGGAGATACTAGTCAATTGTCGCCCTCAAGAAAGGAGATACTAGTCATTTGTCCCCCTCAAGAAAGGAGATACTAGTCATTTATCCCCCTCAAGAAAGGAGATACTTATCATTTGTCCCCCTCAAGAAAGGAGATACTTGTCATTTGTCCCCCTCTAGAAAGGAGATACTAGTCATTTGTCCCCCTCAAGAAAGGAGATACTAGTCATGTGTCCCTCTCAAGAAAGGAGATACGAGTCATTTGTCTCCCTCAAGAAAGGAGATACGAGTCATTTGTTCCCCTCAAGAAAGGAGATACTAGTCATTTGTCCTCCTCAAGAAAGGAGATACTAGTCATTTGTCCCCCTCAAGAAAGGAGATACGAGTCATTTATCCTCCTCCAGAAAGGAGATACTAGTCATTTGTCCCCCTCAAGAAAGGAGATACTAGTCATTTGTCCCCCTCAAGAAAGGAGATACGAGTCATTTGTCCCCCTCTAGAAAGGAGATACTAGTCATTAGTCCCCCTCAAGAAAGGAGATACGAGTCATTTGTCCCCCTCAAGAAAGGAGATACTAGTCATTTGTCCCCCTCAAGAAAGGAGATACTAGTCATTTGTCCCCCTCAAGAAAGGAGATACTAGTCATTTGTCCCCCTCAGGAAAGGAGATACTAGTCATTTGTCCCCCTCAAGAAAGGAGATACTAGTCAATTGTCCCCCTCAAGAAAGGAGATACTAATCATTTGTCCCCCTCAAGAAAGGGGATACGAGTCATTTGTCCCCCTCAAGAAAGGAGATACTAGTCATTTGTCCCCCTCAAGAAAGGAGATACTAGTCATTTGTCCCCCTCAAGAAAGGAGATACGAGTCATTTGTCCACCTCAAGAAAGGAGATACGAGTCAATTGTCCCCCTCAAGAAAGGAGATACTAGTCATTTGTCCCCCTCAAGAAAGGAGATACGAGTCATTTGTCCCCCTCAAGAAATGAGATACTAGTCATGTGTCCCCTCAAGAAAGGAGATACTAGTCATTTGTCCCCTTCAAGAAAGGAGATACTAGTCATTTGTCCCCCTCAAGAAAGGAGATACGAGTCATTTGTCCACCTCAAGAAAGGAGATACGAGTCATTTGTCCCCCTCAAGAAAGGAGATACGAGTCATTTGTCCACCTCAAGAAAGGAGATACGAGTCATTTGTCCACCTCAAGAAAGGAGATACGGTTCATTTCTCACCCTCTAGAAAGGAGATACGAGTCATTTGTCCCCCTCAAGAAAGGAGATACTAGTCATGTGTCCCCCTCTAGAAAGGAGATACTAGTCAATTGTCGCCCTCAAGAAAGGAGATACTAGTCATGTGTCCCCCTCAAGAAAGGAGATACTAGTCATTTGTCCCCCTCAAGAAAGGAGATACGAGTCATTTGTCCCCCTCAAGAAAGGAGATACGAGTCATTTGTCCCCCTCTAGAAAGGAGATACTAGTCATTTGTCCCCCTCAAGAAAGGAGATACGAGTCATTTGTCCCCTCAAGAAAGGAGATACTAGTCATTTGTCCCCCTCAAGAAAGGAGATACGAGTCATTTGTCCCCCTCAAGAAAGGAGATACGAGTCATATGTCCCCCTCTAGAAAGGAGATACTAGTCATTTGTCCCCCTGAAGAAAGGAGATCCTAATCATTTGTCCCCCTCAAGAAAGGAGATATTAGTCATTTGTCCCCCTCAAGAAAGGAGATACTAGTCATTTGTCCCCTCAAGAAAGGAGATACGAGTCATTTGTCCCCCTCAAGAAAGGAGATACGAGTCATTTGTCCCCCTCAAGAAAGGAGATACTAGTCATTTGTCCCCCTCAAGAAAGGAGATACTAGTCATTTGTCCCCCTCAAGAAAGGAGATACGAGTCATTTGTCCCCCTCAAGAAAGGGGATACTAGTCAATTGTCCCCCTCAAGAAAGGAGATACTAATCATTTGTCCCCCTCAAGAAAGGAGATACGAGTCATTTGTCCCCCTCAAGAAAGGAGATACTAGTCATTTGTCCCCCTCAAGAAAGGAGATACTAGTCATTTGTCCCCCTCAAGAAAGGAGATACGAGTCATTTGTCCACCTCAAGAAAGGAGATACGAGTCATTTGTCCCCCTCAAGAAAGGAGATACTAGTCATTTGTCCCCCTCAAGAAAGGAGATACTAGTCATTTCTCACCCTCTAGAAAGGAGATACGAGTCATTTGTCCCCTCAAGAAAGGAGATACTAGTCATGTGTCCCCCTCTAGAAAGGAGATACTAGTCATTTCTCCCCCTCAAGAAAGGAGATACGAGTCATTTGTCCCCCTCAAGAAAGGAGATACTAGTCATTTGTCCCCCTCAAGAAAGGAGATACGAGTCATTTGTCCCCCTCAAGAAAGGAGATACTAGTCATTTGTCCCCCTCAAGAAAGGAGATACTAGTCATTTGTCCCCCTCAAGAAAGGAGATACGAGTCATTTGTCCCCCTCAAGAAAGGGGATACTAGTCAATTGTCCCCCTCAAGAAAGGAGATACTAATCATTTGTCCCCCTCAAGAAAGGAGATACGAGTCATTTGTCCCCCTCAAGAAAGGAGATACTAGTCATTTGTCCCCCTCAAGAAAGGAGATACTAGTCATTTGTCCCCCTCAAGAAAGGAGATACGAGTCATTTGTCCACCTCAAGAAAGGAGATACGAGTCATTTGTCCCCCTCAAGAAAGGAGATACTAGTCATTTGTCCCCCTCAAGAAAGGAGATACTAGTCATTTCTCACCCTCTAGAAAGGAGATACGAGTCATTTGTCCCCTCAAGAAAGGAGATACTAGTCATGTGTCCCCCTCTAGAAAGGAGATACTAGTCATTTCTCCCCCTCAAGAAAGGAGATACGAGTCATTTGTCCCCCTCAAGAAAGGAGATACTAGTCATTTGTCCCCCTCAAGAAAGGAGATACGAGTCATTTGTCCCCCTCAAGAAAGGAGATACGAGTCATTTGTCCCCCTCAAGAAAGGAGATACTAGTCATTTGTCCCCCTCAAGAAAGGAGATACTAGTCATTTGTCCCCCTCAAGAAAGGAGATACGAGTCATTTGTCCACCTCAAGAAAGGAGATACGAGTCATTTGTCCCCCTCAAGAAAGGAGATACTAGTCATTTGTCGCCCTCAAGAAAGGAGATACGGTTCATTTCTCACCCTCTAGAAAGGAGATACGAGTCATTTGTCCTCCTCAAGAAAGGAGATACTAGTCATGTGTCCCCCTCTAGAAAGGATATACTAGTCAATTGTCGCCCTCAAGAAAGGAGATACTAGTCATTTTTCCCCCTCAAGAAAGGAGATACTAGTCATTTGTCCCCCTCAAGAAAGGAGATATGAGTCATTTGTCCCCCTCAAGAAAGGAGATACTTGTCATTTGTCCCCCTCTAGAAAGGAGATACTAGTCATTTGTCCCCCTCAAGAAAGGAGATACGAGTCATTTGTCCCCCTCAAGAAAGGAGATACTAGTCATTTGTCCCCCTCAAGAAAGGAGATACTAGTCATTTGTCCCCCTCAAGAAAGGAGATACTAGTCATTTGTCCCCCTCAAGAAAGGAGATACGAGTCATTTGTCCACCTCAAGAAAGGAGATATGAGTCAATTGTCCCCCTCAAGAAAGGAGATACTAGTCATTTGTCCCCCCTCAAGAAAGGAGATACTTGTCATTTGTCCCCCTCAAGAAAGGAGATACTAGTCATTTGTCCCCCTCAAGAAAGGAGATACTAGTCATTTGTCCCTCTCAAGAAAGGAGATACTAGTCATTTGTCCCCCTCAAGAAAGGAGATACGAGTCATTTGTCCACCTCAAGAAAGGAGAAACGAGTCATTTGTCCCCCTCAAGAAAGGGGATACGAGTCATTTGTCCACCTCAAGAAAGGAGATACGAGTCATTTGTCCACCTCAAGAAAGGAGATACGGTTCATTTCTCACCCTCTAGAAAGGAGATACGAGTCATTTTTCCCCCTCAAGAAAGGAGATACTAGTCATGTGTCGCCTCTAGAAAGGAGATACTAGTCAATTGTCGCCCTCAAGAAAGGAGATACTAGTCATTTGTCCCCCTCAAGAAAGGAGATACTAGTCATTTGTCCCCCTCAAGAAAGGAGATACGAGTCATTTGTCCCCCTCAAGAAAGGAGATACTTGTCATTTGTCCCCTTCTACAAAGGAGATACTAGTCATTTGTCCCCCTCAAGAAAGGAGATACGAGTCATTTGTCCCTTCAAGAAAGGAGATACTAGTCATTTGTCCCCCTCAAGAAAGGAGATACGAGTCATTTGTCCCCCTCAAGAAAGGAGATACGAGTCATATGTCCCCCTCTAGAAAGGAGATACTAGTCATTTGTCCCCCTAAAGAAAGGAGATACTAATCATTTGTCCCCCTCAAGAAAGGAGATATTAGTCCTTTGTCCCCCTCAAGAAAGGAGATACTAGTCATTTGTCCCCCTGAAGAAAGGAGATACGAGTCATTTGTCCCCCTTAAGAAAGGAGATACTAGTCATTTGTCCCCCTCAAGAAAGGAGATACTAGTCATTTGTCCCCCTCAAGAAAGGAGATACTAGTCATTTGTCCCCCTCAAGAAAGGAGATATGAGTCATTTGTCCCCCTCAAGAAAGGAGATACTAGTCAATTGTCCCCCTCAAGAAAGGAGATACTAATCATTTGTCCCCCTCAAGAAAGGAGATACGAGTCATTTGTCCCCCTCAAGAAAGGAGATACTGGTCATTTGTCCCCCTCAAGAAAGGAGATACGAGTCATTTGTCCCCCTCAAGAAAGGAGATACGAGTCATTTGTCCACCTCAAGAAAGGAGATACGAGTCATTTGTCCGCCTCAAGAAAGGAGATACTAGTCATTTGTCCCCCTCAAGAAAGGAGATACTAGTCATTTCTCACCCTCTAGAAAGGAGATACGAGTCATTTGTCCCCCTCAAGAAAGGAGATACTAGTCATGTGTCCCCCTCTAGAAAGGAGATACTAGTCAATTGTCGCCCTCTAGAAAGGAGATACTAGTCATTTGTCCCCCTCAAGAAAGGAGATACTAGTCATTTGTCCCCCTCAAGAAAGGAGATACGAGTCATTTGTCCCCCTCAAGAAAGGAGATACTAGTCATTTGTCCCCCTCAAGAAAGGAGATACGAGTCATTTGTCCCCCTCAAGAAAGGAGATACGAGTCATTTGTCTCCCTCAAGAAAGGAGATACTAGTCATTTGTCCCCCTCAAGAAAGGAGATACTAGTCATTTGTCCCCCTCAAGAAAGGAGATACGAGTCATTTGTCCACCTCAAGAAAGGAGATACGAGTCATTTGTCCCCCTCAAGAAAGGAGATACGAGTCATTTGTCGCCCTCAAGAAAGGAGATACGGTTCATTTCTCACCCTCTAGAAAGGAGATATGAGTCATTTGTCCTCCTCAAGAAAGGAGATACTAGTCATGTGTCCCCCTCTAGAAAGGAGATACTAGTCAATTGTCGCCCTCAAGAAAGGAGATACTAGTCATTTGTCCCCCTCAAGAAAGGAGATACTAGTCATTTATCCCCCTCAAGAAAGGAGATACTTATCATTTGTCCCCCTCAAGAAAGGAGATACTTGTCATTTGTCCCCCTCTAGAAAGGAGATACTAGTCATTTGTCCCCCTCAAGAAAGGAGATACGAGTCATTTGTCCCCTCAAGAAAGGAGATACTAGTCATTTGTCCCCCTCAAGAAAGGAGATACGAGTCATTTGTCCCCATCAAGAAAGGAGATACGAGTCATATGTCCCCCTCTAGAAAGGAGATACTAGTCATTTGTCCCCCTGAAGAAAGGAGATACTAATCATTTGTCCCCCTCAAGAAAGGAGATACGGTTCATTTCTCACCCTCTAGAAAGGAGATATGAGTCATTTGTCCTCCTCAAGAAAGGAGATACTAGTCATGTGTCCCCCTCTAGAAAGGAGATACTAGTCAATTGTCGCCCTCAAGAAAGGAGATACTAGTCATTTGTCCCCCTCAAGAAAGGAGATACTAGTCATTTATCCCCCTCAAGAAAGGAGATACTAGTCATTTGTCCCCTCAAGAAAGGAGATACTAGTCATTTGTCCCCCTCAAGAAAGGAGATACTAGTCATTTGTCCCCCTCAAGAAAGGAGATACGAGTCATTTGTCCACCTCAAGAAAGGAGATACGAGTCATTTGTCCCCCTCAAGAAAGGAGATACGAGTCATTTGTCGCCCTCAAGAAAGGAGATACGGTTCATTTCTCACCCTCTAGAAAGGAGATATGAGTCATTTGTCCTCCTCAAGAAAGGAGATACTAGTCATGTGTCCCCCTCTAGAAAGGAGATACTAGTCAATTGTCGCCCTCAAGAAAGGAGATACTAGTCATTTGTCCCCCTCAAGAAAGGAGATACTAGTCATTTATCCCCCTCAAGAAAGGAGATACTTATCATTTGTCCCCCTCAAGAAAGGAGATACTTGTCATTTGTCCCCCTCTAGAAAGGAGATACTAGTCATTTGTCCCCCTCAAGAAAGGAGATACGAGTCATTTGTCCCCTCAAGAAAGGAGATACTAGTCATTTGTCCCCCTCAAGAAAGGAGATACGAGTCATTTGTCCCCATCAAGAAAGGAGATACGAGTCATATGTCCCCCTCTAGAAAGGAGATACTAGTCATTTGTCCCCCTGAAGAAAGGAGATACTAATCATTTGTCCCCCTCAAGAAAGGAGATACTAGTCAATTGTCGCCCTCAAGAAAGGAGATACTAGTCATTTGTCCCCCTCAAGAAAGGAGATACTAGTCATTTGTCCCCCTCAAGAAAGGAGATACTAGTCATTTGTCCCCCTCAAGAAAGGAGATACTAGTCATTTGTCCCCCTCAAGAAAGGAGATACGAGTCATTTGTCCACCTCAAGAAAGGAGATATGAGTCAATTGTCCCCCTCAAGAAAGGAGATACTAGTCATTTGTCCCCCCTCAAGAAAGGAGATACTTGTCATTTGTCCCCCTCAAGAAAGGAGATACTAGTCATTTGTCCCCCTCAAGAAAGGAGATACTAGTCATTTGTCCCTCTCAAGAAAGGAGATACTAGTCATTTGTCCCCCTCAAGAAAGGAGATACGAGTCATTTGTCCACCTCAAGAAAGGAGAAACGAGTCATTTGTCCCCCTCAAGAAAGGGGATACGAGTCATTTGTCCACCTCAAGAAAGGAGATACGAGTCATTTGTCCACCTCAAGAAAGGAGATACGGTTCATTTCTCACCCTCTAGAAAGGAGATACGAGTCATTTTTCCCCCTCAAGAAAGGAGATACTAGTCATGTGTCGCCTCTAGAAAGGAGATACTAGTCAATTGTCGCCCTCAAGAAAGGAGATACTAGTCATTTGTCCCCCTCAAGAAAGGAGATACTAGTCATTTGTCCCCCTCAAGAAAGGAGATACGAGTCATTTGTCCCCCTCAAGAAAGGAGATACTTGTCATTTGTCCCCTTCTAGAAAGGAGATACTAGTCATTTGTCCCCCTCAAGAAAGGAGATACGAGTCATTTGTCCCCTCAAGAAAGGAGATACTAGTCATTTGTCCCCCTCAAGAAAGGAGATACGAGTCATTTGTCCCCCTCAAGAAAGGAGATACGAGTCATATGTCCCCCTCTAGAAAGGAGATACTAGTCATTTGTCCCCCTAAAGAAAGGAGATACTAATCATTTGTCCCCCTCAAGAAAGGAGATATTAGTCCTTTGTCCCCCTCAAGAAAGGAGATACTAGTCATTTGTCCCCCTGAAGAAAGGAGATACGAGTCATTTGTCCCCCTTAAGAAAGGAGATACGAGTCATTTTTCCCCCTCAAGAAAGGAGATACTAGTCATTTGTCCCCCTCAAGAAAGGAGATACTAGTCATTTGTCCCCCTCAAGAAAGGAGATACGAGTCATTTGTCCCCCTCAAGAAAGGAGATACTAGTCAATTGTCCCCCTCAAGAAAGGAGATACTAATCATTTGTCCCCCTCAAGAAAGGAGATACGAGTCATTTGTCCCCCTCAAGAAAGGAGATACTGGTCATTTGTCCCCCTCAAGAAAGGAGATACTAGTCATTTGTCCCCCTCAAGAAAGGAGATACGAGTCATTTGTCCACCTCAAGAAAGGAGATACGAGTCATTTGTCCGCCTCAAGAAAGGAGATACTAGTCATTTGTCCCCCTCAAGAAAGGAGATACTAGTCATTTCTCACCCTCTAGAAAGGAGATACGAGTCATTTGTCCCCCTCAAGAAAGGAGATACTAGTCATGTGTCCCCCTCTAGAAAGGAGATACTAGTCAATTGTCGCCCTCTAGAAAGGAGATACTAGTCATTTGTCCCCCTCAAGAAAGGAGATACTAGTCATTTGTCCCCCTCAAGAAAGGAGATACGAGTCATTTGTCCCCCTCAAGAAAGGAGATACTAGTCATTTGTCCCCCTCAAGAAAGGAGATACGAGTCATTTGTCCCCCTCAAGAAAGGAGATACGAGTCATTTGTCTCCCTCAAGAAAGGAGATACTAGTCATTTGTCCCCCTCAAGAAAGGAGATACTAGTCATTTGTCCCCCTCAAGAAAGGAGATACGAGTCATTTGTCCACCTCAAGAAAGGAGATACGAGTCATTTGTCCCCCTCAAGAAAGGAGATACGAGTCATTTGTCGCCCTCAAGAAAGGAGATACGGTTCATTTCTCACCCTCTAGAAAGGAGATATGAGTCATTTGTCCTCCTCAAGAAAGGAGATACTAGTCATGTGTCCCCCTCTAGAAAGGAGATACTAGTCAATTGTCGCCCTCAAGAAAGGAGATACTAGTCATTTGTCCCCCTCAAGAAAGGAGATACTAGTCATTTATCCCCCTCAAGAAAGGAGATACTTATCATTTGTCCCCCTCAAGAAAGGAGATACTTGTCATTTGTCCCCCTCTAGAAAGGAGATACTAGTCATTTGTCCCCCTCAAGAAAGGAGATACGAGTCATTTGTCCCCTCAAGAAAGGAGATACTAGTCATTTGTCCCCCTCAAGAAAGGAGATACGAGTCATTTGTCCCCATCAAGAAAGGAGATACGAGTCATATGTCCCCCTCTAGAAAGGAGATACTAGTCATTTGTCCCCCTGAAGAAAGGAGATACTAATCATTTGTCCCCCTCAAGAAAGGAGATATTAGTCATTTGTCCCCCTCAAGAAAGGAGATACTAGTCATTTGTCCCCCTCAAGAAAGGAGATACGAGTCATTTGTCCCCCTCAAGAAAGGAGATACGAGTCATTTGTCCCTCTCAAGAAAGGAGATACTAGTCATTTGTCCCCCTCAAGAAAGGAGATACTAGTCATTTGTCCCCCTCAAGAAAGGAGATACTAGTCAATTGTCCCCCTCAAGAAAGGAGATACTAATCATTTTTCCCCCTCAAGAAAGGAGATACTAGTCATTTGTCCGCCTCAAGAAAGGAGATACTAGTCATTTGTCCCCCTCAAGAAAGGAGATACTAGTCATTTCTCACCCTCTAGAAAGGAGATACGAGTCATTTGTCCCCCTCAAGAAAGGAGATACTAGTCATGTGTCCCCCTCTAGAAAGGAGATACTAGTCAATTGTCGCCCTCTAGAAAGGAGATACTAGTCATTTGTCCCCCTCAAGAAAGGAGATACTAGTCATTTGTCCCCCTCAAGAAAGGAGATACGAGTCATTTGTCCCCCTCAAGAAAGGAGATACTAGTCATTTGTCCCCCTCAAGAAAGGAGATACGAGTCATTTGTCCCCCTCAAGAAAGGAGATACGAGTCATTTGTCTCCCTCAAGAAAGGAGATACTAGTCATTTGTCCCCCTCAAGAAAGGAGATACTAGTCATTTGTCCCCCTCAAGAAAGGAGATACGAGTCATTTGTCCACCTCAAGAAAGGAGATACGAGTCATTTGTCCCCCTCAAGAAAGGAGATACGAGTCATTTGTCGCCCTCAAGAAAGGAGATACGGTTCATTTCTCACCCTCTAGAAAGGAGATATGAGTCATTTGTCCTCCTCAAGAAAGGAGATACTAGTCATGTGTCCCCCTCTAGAAAGGAGATACTAGTCAATTGTCGCCCTCAAGAAAGGAGATACTAGTCATTTGTCCCCCTCAAGAAAGGAGATACTAGTCATTTATCCCCCTCAAGAAAGGAGATACTTATCATTTGTCCCCCTCAAGAAAGGAGATACTTGTCATTTGTCCCCCTCTAGAAAGGAGATACTAGTCATTTGTCCCCCTCAAGAAAGGAGATACGAGTCATTTGTCCCCTCAAGAAAGGAGATACTAGTCATTTGTCCCCCTCAAGAAAGGAGATACGAGTCATTTGTCCCCATCAAGAAAGGAGATACGAGTCATATGTCCCCCTCTAGAAAGGAGATACTAGTCATTTGTCCCCCTGAAGAAAGGAGATACTAATCATTTGTCCCCCTCAAGAAAGGAGATATTAGTCATTTGTCCCCCTCAAGAAAGGAGATACTAGTCATTTGTCCCCCTCAAGAAAGGAGATACGAGTCATTTGTCCCCCTCAAGAAAGGAGATACGAGTCATTTGTCCCTCTCAAGAAAGGAGATACTAGTCATTTGTCCCCCTCAAGAAAGGAGATACTAGTCATTTGTCCCCCTCAAGAAAGGAGATACTAGTCAATTGTCCCCCTCAAGAAAGGAGATACTAATCATTTGTCCCCCTCAAGAAAGGAGATACTAGTCATTTGTCCCCCTCAAGAAAGGAGATACTAGTCATTTGTCCCCCTCAAGAAAGGAGATACGAGTCATTTGTCCACCTCAAGAAAGGAGATACGAGTCATTTGTCCCCCTCAAGAAAGGAGATACTAGTCATTTGTCCCCCTCAAGAAAGGAGATACTAGTCATTTCTCACCCTCTAGAAAGGAGATACGAGTCATTTGTCCCCCTCAAGAAAGGAGATACTAGTCATGTGTCCCCCTCTAGAAAGGAGATACGAGTCAATTGTCGCCCTCTAGAAAGGAGATACTAGTCATTTGTCCCCCTCAAGAAAGGAGATACGAGTCATTTGTCCCCCTCAAGAAAGGAGATACTAGTCATTTTCCCCCTCAAGAAAGGAGATACGAGTCATTTGTTCCCCTCAAGAAAGGAGATACGATCGTATGTCCCCCTCTAGAAAGGAGATACTAGTCATTTGTCCCCCTCAAGAAAGGAGATACTAATCATTTGTCCCCCTCAAGAAAGGAGATATAGGTCATTTGTCCCCCTCAAGAAAGGAGATACGAGTCATTTGTCCCCCTCAGGAAAGGAGATACTAGTCATTTGTCCCCCTCAAGAAAGGAGATACGAGTCATTTGTCCCCTCAAGAAAGGAGATACGAGTCATTTATCCCCCTCAAGAAAGGAGATACGAGTCATTTGTCCCCCTCTAGAAAGGAGATACTACAGTGTAGTCATTTGTCCCCCTCAAGAAAGGAGATACTAGTCAATTGTCGCCCTCAAGAAAGGAGATACTAGTCATTTGTCCCCCTCAAGAAAGGAGATACGAGTCATTTGTCCCCCTCAAGAAAGGAGATACTAGTCATTTTTCCCCCTCTAGAAAGGAGATACTAGTCAATTTTCCCCCTCAAGAAAGGAGATACTTAAGTCAATTGTCGCCCTCAAGAAAGGAGATACTAGTCATTTGTCCCCCTCAAGAAAGGAGATACTAGTCATTTGTCCCCCTCAAGAAAGGAGATACTAGTCATTTGTCCCCCTCAAGAAAGGAGATACGAGTCATTTGTCCCCCTCTAGAAAGGAGATACTAGTCATTTGTCCCCCTCAAGAAAGGAGATACTAGTCATTTGTCCCCCTCAAGAAAGGAGATACGAGTCATTTGTCCTCCTCAAGAGAGGAGATACGAGTCATTTGTCCCCCTCAAGAAAGGAGATACGAGTCATTTGTCCCCCTCAAGAAAGGAGATACTAGTCATTTGTCCCCCTCAAGAAAGGAGATACTAGTCATTTGTCCCCCTCAAGAAAGGAGATACTAGTCATTTGTCCCCCTCAAGAAAGGAGATACTAGTCATTTGTCCCCCTCAAGAAAGGAGATACGAGTCATTTGTCCCCCTCAAGAAAGGAGATACGAGTCATTTGTCCCCCTCAAGAAAGGAGATACGAGTCATTTGTCCCCCTCAAGAAAGGAGATACTAGTCATTTGTCCCCCTCAAGAAAGGAGATACTAGTCATTTGTCCCCCTCAAGAAAGGAGATACGAGTCATTTGTCCCCCTCAAGAAAGGAGATACGAGTCATTTGTCCCCCTCTAGAAAGGAGATACTAGTCATTTGTCCCCCTCAAGAAAGGAGATACTAGTCATTTGTCGCCCTCAAGAAAGGAGATACGAGTCATTTGTCCTCCTCAAGAAAGGAGATACGAGTCATTTGTCCCCCTCAAGAAAGGAGATATGAGTCATTTGTCCCCCTCAAGAAAGGAGATACGAGTCATTTGTCCCCCTCAAGAAAGGAGATAATCATTGGGGGCTACTGTATACATAAAATGTACATGATGTTTATGAAGCTACTTTTTTTTGTACATTTTACTCAAGCCTCAAGGTGACATTGTGGGTATGTTAGAATCCTGTATTTCAAAATTATACTGTTGTCTTGGAAACAATACAAAAATCATTAATTTGTAGAAATTGTTTCTCTAGTACCAATACTTTGCTCATTAAACCCTTTAAGAATAACAGAATGATTTTGTTTTAAATAAAGAAATAAGGCTCATGATGAACAATTCTCCAGTGAAATGAAAATCACGATTTGTTGCATTATACAACTGTACAGTTGAGATTCTAGAGGTCAAAGTTCAGCAGAAGTAATAATAAAATTTATTTAATATTGATAGAATGGGTTATTTTTGGTAAAAGGTCACAAAAGGTTATTCTAAAGATGTGCGCTAAATTAGATATCTACATTTTTATTGAAACCAAATAGAGGGCATGAATTAATTAACCAGGGGAGTAATAGAGTTATGGTGTTTAACAATATTTCAGTTTTATTGGTGGCGGAAACCGGAGTACCCAGAGAAAACCACAGACATGCCACAAGTCATTGACAAACCTTATCACATTATGTTGTATCAAGTACACCTCTCATGAGCGAGATTCAAACTCACAACATTAGTGGTGATAGACACTGATGGTATTATGGGTACATGTAGTTGTTAATCCAACTACCATACGATCACGACATCGACAGCCCATTTCAGGTTGAGGTGATGAGCCTCTTGTTATTACATACAAAGAGAAAGAAAAGATCACGACATCAACAGCCCATTTCAGGCTGAGGTGGTGAGCCTCTTGTTATTACATACAAAGAGAAAGAAAAGATCACGACATCGACAGCCCATTTCAGGCTGAGGTAAGCCCATTTCAGGCTGAGGTGAAGAGCCTCTTGTTATTACATACAAAGAGAAAGAAAAGATCACGACATCGACAACCCATTTCAGGCTGAGGTGATGAGCCTCTTGTTATTACATACAAAGAGAAAGAAAAGATCACGACATCGACAGCCCATTTCAGGCTGAGGTGATGAGCTCTTGTTATTACATACAAAGAGAAAGAAAAGATCACGACATCGACAGCCCATTTCAGGCTGAGGTGATGAGCCTCTTGTTATTACATACAAAGTAAAAGAAAAGATCACAACATCGACAGCCCATTTCAGGCTGAGGTGATGAGCCTCTTGTTATTACATACAAAGAGAAAGAAAAGATCACGACATCGACAGCCCATTTCAGGCTGAGTTGGTGAGCCTCTTGTTATTACATACAAAGAGAAAGAAAAGATCACGACATCGACAGTCCATTTCAGGCTGAGGTGATGAGCCTCTTGTTATTACATACAAAGAGAAAGAAAAGATCACAACATCGACAGCCCATTTCAGGCTGAGGTGATGAGCCTATTGTTATTACATACAAAGAGAAAGAAAAGATCACGACATCAACAGCCCATTTCAGGCTGAGGTGGTGAGCCTCTTGTTATTACATACAAAGAGAAAGAAAAGATCACGACATCAACAGCCCATTTCAGACTGAGGTGGTGAGCCTCTTGTTATTACATACAAAGAGAAAGAAAAGATCACGACATCGACAGCCCATTTCAGGCTGAGGTGATGAGCCTCTTGTTATTACATACAAAGAGAAAGAAAAGATCACGACATCAACATCCCATTTCAGGCTGAGGTGACGAGCCTCTTGTTATTACATACAAAGAGAAAGAAAAGATCACGACATCGACAGCCCATTTCAGGCTGAGGTGATGAGCCTCTTGTTATTACATACAAAGAGAAAGAAAAGATGACGACATCAACATCCCATTTCAGGCTGAGGTGATGAGCCTCTTGTTATTACATACAAAGAGAAAGAAAATATCACGACATCGACAGCCCATTTCAGGCTGAGGTGGTGAGCCTCTTGTTATTACATACAAATAGAAAGAAAAGATCACAACATCAACAGCCCATTTCAGGCTGAGGTGGTGAGCCTCTTGTTATTACATACAAAGAGAAAGAAAAGTCTATAGTATGAGTCTTGCTACATTTTTTTTTGAATCCACTTTTTGAAAAATGTTTTCATGGAGAAAACAAAGTAAATAACAAAGTTACTCTCTATACACTTTATTTATGCAGTACAAAAAGTTCAAAAAACACAAGATATAGTTGGTGTGGCCTAAAAGTAAAAAAGTAAAAATTAGTTTGTATGACTTTTACCTCACTAGTTCTGTGCTCTGGAGGTGGCTTTAAGTATGCAGTAGTTTACAGTTTGAAGTACATGTGTACTTGACAAACTAAAATTTAAGTAGACCCACGTGTTAGATAAAAACAGATGTTCTTCAAATAAATATTTATCATCATACCTGTTAAGTGTTCAAATTCTTCCATTAGATTCCTATTAGTTTGAATATCCTGTGGATCTGTTAAAAGAAAAATTTAAAATAAAAAAAAATTCAAAAATAAACAAAAGTTATTTTCTCTTGGTAGTAGAAACACAGATGGAAAAAAAAAAATTAAAAGCATATAAGATGTTTTATTGGACCAGTGTTGTTTTGGCACTCCTGAATCAAACACACAACCTATTAGTTTATACATCTGTACACGAATAATCTTTGGATTGTTCATGTACAAGATTTTAATTTTTTTGGGTCAATCTGAAATCCAAGATGGCCACCACCACAGTGCAAAATTTAGAACCATATGGAAAAAAAATATTTTAGAATTATTCTTATATGAAACCACTGAAACAGTTGACAGCAAACTTAGCTGGAATACTTCTTGGATGGTCACAGTGTTTTCATTTGAAGCCGGGAACCTGTGCATTTCATCGGCTATTGCTATAAAATACCCGGCTATGAACTTTCCAAGCATGGGTTTTAATGTTCAAAAATAAATCGTGTTGTCTTTTCTATTTTAGTTGTGTAAATTTGTCATTTGTAGACACGTACTCTCGGAGTGAACAAGGGATTATGATTCGGCGACTGAAAACAAATCTTAGTGTTTGAACTTGCCTACGATTTTACCTTTATTTCGTGTATGAAAAAGCACTGTTGTGACGAAAAAACGAGTCGATGGCCATTTTTTTCTTTCGGCCTCAAATCCTCATCCCATTTGATGAGATTTCAATTACTTCCGGTTTTTATCTAACTGTTTCGTTTACTTCAGAGGATAAATATGTTATGAATGAAGGCTGAAGAAGTGAAGAATTAATTATTTATTATGTTAAAACAGTAGGAATAATAAATAAAAGTTTAATTATACCAACGGAAGATTGGAGGCCGACTAGCTTTGGGGGGGGGGGGGTCCTCACGAATATACAATGAGGGCAAGTCCTCCTTCCCAAGACCAGTAAAACTTTGTTCAGACTAGGAATTATTTTTAGCTTTTATTTAGAACTATATAAAAATAAATACTGGAATTTGATTCAGACCAGTAAATTCAAAGGTTCATTTTGGGGACTGGGCTAGTTGGGGTGTAAGATGCCACATTCCTTTCAAGTTCTGATGTCGATGTCCTGTTATTTTCAAGAGTCCCCTGCCTGAAATTATTTTGATTTTCAGTTTGATGACATGGGATATACAATACATGTAAATGCATTAACATGAAAAGGTCTCTAGTCTGTCAAACTATAGACTATCTGCAGATGTCAAGAATATAAGGAACTGACTGATCCACTTCTGAAGCACATGAGTTCCCCCTTAAAATATTTTATGGGGGTAATGTTTCATTTGGGATTGTATATTTTCAACAAAATAAAAGTTTATTGAAATGTAGGAGTCTTTGACTACTTTTATTCTTCATTTTGTATTGATACTGGTTTGTGGTTAGATTAACAATCAGATTCTTCATTTTGTATTGATACTGGTTTGTGGTTAGATTAACAATCAGATTCTTCATTTTGTATTGATACTGGTTTGTGGTTAGATTAACAATCAGATTCGTCATTTTGTATTGATACTGGTTTGTGGTTACATTAACAATCAGATTCTTCATTTTGTATTGATACTGGTTTGTGGTTCGATTAACAATCAGATTCTTCATTTTGTATTGATACTGGTTTGTGGTTAGATTAACAATCAGATTCTTCATTTTGTATTGATACTGGTTTGTGGTTAGATTAACAATCAGATTCTTCATTTTGTATTGATACTGGTTTGTGGTTAGATTAACAATCAGATTCTTCATTTTGTATTGATACTGATTTGTGGTTAGATTAACAATCAGATTCTTCATTTTGTATTGATACTGATTTGTGGTTAGATTAACAATCAGATTCTTCATTTTGTATTGATACTGGTTTGTGGTTACATTAACAATCAGATTCTTCATTTTGTATTGATACTGATTTGTGGTTACATTAACAATCAGATTCTTCATTTTGTATTGATACTGGTTTGTGGTTACATTAACAATCAGATTCTTCATTTTGTATTGATACTGGTTTGTGGTTAGATTAACAATCAGATTCTTCATTTTGTGTTGATACTGGTTTGTGGTTAGATTAACAATCAGAATCTTCATTTTGTATTGATACTGGTTTGTGGTTAGATTAACAATCAGATTCTTCATTTTGTATTGATACTGGTTTGTGGTTAGATTAACAATCAGATTCTTCATTTTGTATTGATACTGGTTTGTGGTTACATTAACAATCAGATTCTTCATTTTGTATTGATACTGGTTTGTGGTTAGATTAACAATCAGATTCTTCATTTTGTATTGATACTGGTTTGTGGTTACATTAACAATCAGATTCTTCATTTTGTATTGATACTGGTTTGTGGTTAGATTAACAATCAGATTCTTCATTTTGTATTGATACTGGTTTGTGGTTAGATTAACAATCAGATTCTTGAATATTACTTGTTTTTGAAAGTTTTTTTCTGTTAATAAAAAAAGTTAAATGCATACTTTATTTCAAAATATTAAGAGAGAAATTACATTAAGAATATAGAAAAGACTAGCAAATTAACAAGTATATTCTTAAAATGTGCATTTAGTATGATAATATAAGCTTTAAGATAAGAAATTCCTATAATGATGCTATTTTAGTTATTCAAAAACTGCAAAGAATCTGAATGTTGATATAACTTCATACTATGTCAAGGAAATGAAGCAAACACCAATATTATCAAATTTTTATTTTCAATAGTACATAATCATAGGGGAAGTCCATATTTCTTTTCTGAATGATCAAGTTTATTTCTACCAAACTTATACATTTGTCTTTGACCTGAAAAAATGCAGAACCATGTGACATCTTTCTAAGAAATAACAATGGAAAATGACTGATGGTTGTTAATCTTGAGAAATCATTCTCATTGCACTACTAGTACTAGTCTAATGAAAAATTGTTCAATGGTCAAGAAAATCCTGATAATCCTGTCTGAAGAAAGGTTTATTACATTTTTCTTTTTCTCAAGTTAATCAGTGTAAATTTAAGCAAAAAGAAACAATTTTAAAGCTAGGAAACCCTCTCAAAAGCAAGTCAAAATTCACCAAATCCAAAATCGGCTGGGGTGCTTTACCCTGAACCCACTGGGTGCCATCTGACTGTCGGTCGAATTTTCTCTCCGTCTATAATTCTAAAATCTACCCCTATCAAAGTTTGTAGTGAAAACACTGTGGTCCTTTACAAAATATGTGTATTTTGTGTCAATCCAAAATCCAAGATGGCTGCCATTGCAGTGCATAGTTTTAATGTAGGACCCTATGAGAAAATTTCAGAAACTCTGAATTTGATGCACTTCCAAACTGTACGTGAATAATCTTTGGATTGTCCCTTACAAATTATTTTTTTTTGTGTCCAAGCTTAAGGGGAATCCAAGATGGCTTCCACCACAAGACAAATTTAGCATTTATAGTACCCTATGGGGAAAATATTTAAAAGAAATTCATATCAGAAATTGCAAAACCATTTGATGGCAGGCAAAGCTGAAATGTTCCTTGGATTGTCTTTACCAAGTTTCTGTGGGTTTTTTTGTGTGTCGATCATAAATCCAAGGTGGTTGCTGGTGTTGAACAAACATTGAAAAAAACTATAATGTATAGGATAGCGATACCAGTAATATTACTGTATATATATATATATATATACAGAGATGTGCCAAAAGTATTCGGTGACTGTGATTTTTTACTATATATTTCATGTAAAACCACATTTTTTGAAAACATTATTCCAAAGTCGACTCTTGTTCGATTTTGATGATTTTTTTACCAACAAAAATGAGTTCACGATTTAAACACAAAACAAAATTTTGAACGTCAAAAATACAATACAATAATAGTACATTTGAAGACAAATAATTTAAGTTTGTGTTTAAATCATGAACATTTAAAATCTGTGCTCCCAAAAAATATTTTGAAATAATCTCAGAAAACTACGTACGTTCTCGCTTCTGTTGGTAAAAATTTCATCAAAATCGAAAAAGTATTGACTTTGAAATAATGTTTTCAAAAATTGTGGTTTTATATGAAATATATAGTAAAAAATTACAGTGACCAAATACTTTTGGCACGTCACTGTATATATCCATCTTACAGCAAACATTTCTTTCAAATCTTCACCTTAAAGCACGAGCAAAGTTATAGCATTGTAAAAAAAACTATAATGTATAGGATAGTGATCCCAGTTATATCATATATATACATTTTACGACAAATTTTTCTTACGAATCTTCACCTTAAAGCACCGTTTGTAAATGTACCAGTATACTATACTGACTCATGGTACTGGTATCATCTTATTAACATAGCATTGTTATAAATAAAAAAACAACAAACAAAAAACTGATACATCTACATGTATCTCTGCAGCAATGGCACCTGAAGCTTTACATGAGAAATGTTGGCAATTTTCTCCTATGAATTTCTGTCAGCCATCATCTCCTAGTGATGAAGTTGATTGTCACTAATTGTCACTGCTACAATTATCTGAAGATTTACTTAGACAGAAATAGCATTCAATTATCTTAAGGCTGAAGGGGGGAAATATATAGGATTAATTTGATGTGTAACAGTACACTGTACCGTGAAAAATATTTTAAAACAAATCATTCTGAGATCTACACGAAATATTAAAGTGAAATTAGAAAAAAAGTATTCTAAAAAAATCATTCTGAAATATCTACAGGTAAAATTAAAGTGAAATATATATCTTTTTTAAATCAGTTTTAATGTAATTAAGAAGAACTGGCTATTAGATACCAGTATTGTTTTTTGTAAGAAGGATCGTCTCTGTTGTATGATCATTCCTGCCACCATATGGCAATGGCATGCTTTGTTTTGACATCATTCAATGTCATTTAATTTTAGCCTATTCATCTTCTTCAAGGTTCTGTGCCGATTCCTTTTCATAATTGTATCTGATGGCTTTGCACTGACCATTCAACATGTCAAGGTGGCCATCTTTTTATCTGATGGCTTTGCACTGACCATTCAACATGTCAAGGTGGACATCTTTACCTACAATTAAAATGGTCTTCAAATGACCAAAACCACTGTATTTGTAGCCTGTATGGATCAAATTTTATAATTATACTCAAATTAAATAAATACATGTATATGTTAAATAATAAGAAACAATATTTTTGGTAATGTTCAAGTTTAAGACATGATAAACAAATTCTGTGCACCTGCATGTTGTAATGTATAATGTATTGTTTTATTAGAAACACATCAGGAACTCCTTTGTTACACACAATTAAACTACAGAAGTATAACAGATGAATGCTTTATGTGTCAGCCTCTCTCTAACATCTGAAGACTGCAATGTATCATAATATCACAGAAAATAATTGTTAATTTAAAACTTGTTTGTGGGATTTCCATGCATGCATTTGCATCTAATGTCACCATAATGATAGTTAAACAAAATTCTGGAAGGCAGAATTTGAATCCTGCTCATCATTTACTCATAGCAGGGACTACTTGATATAACTTTGCCAATTGCCATTGTCAGGAATTATACTCACAAACTTTACTGGCAATACAACACTAGATTACTCATTTGCTCATAGCAGGGTGTACTTGATACAACTTTGGCAACTTGCCACCGGTGGGAATTATACTCACAAACTTTACTGGCAATACAAGACTAGATTACTCATTTCCTCATAGCAGGGTGTACTTGATACAACTTTGACAATTTGCCACCGGTGGGAATTATACTCACAAACTTTACTGGCAATACAACACTAGATTACTCATTTGCTCATAGCAGGGTGTACTTGATACAACTTTGACAATTTGCCACCGGTGGGAATTATACTCACAAACTTTACTGGCAATACAACACTAGATTACTCATTTCCTCATAGCAGGGTGTACTTGATACAACTTTGGCAATTTGCCACCGGTGGGAATTATACTCACAAACTTTACTGGCAATACAACACTAGATTACTCATTTGCTCATACACGTAGCAGGGTGTACTTGATACAACTTTGACAATTTGCCACCGGTGGGAATTATACTCACAAACTTTACTGGCAATACAACACTAGATTACTCATTTGCTCATAGCAGGGTACTTGATACAACTTTGACAATTTGCCACCGGTGGGAATTATACTCACAAACTTTACGGGCAATACAACACTAGATTACTCATTTGCTCATAGCAGGGTACTTGATACAACTTTGGCAATTTGCCACCGGTGGGAATTATACTCACAAACTTTACTTGCAATACAACACTATATTACTCATTTGCTCATACATGTAGAAGGGTGTACTTGATACAACTTTGACAATTTGCCACCGGTGGGAATTATACTCACAAACTTTACTGGCAATACAAGACTAGATTACTCATTTGCTCATACATGTAGCAGGGTGTACTTGATACAACTTTGGCAACTTGCCACCGGTGGGAATTATACTCACAAACTTTACTGGTAATACAAGACTAGATTACTCATTTGCTCATACATGTAGCAGGGTGTACTTGATACAACTTTGGCAACTTGCCACCGGTGGGAATTATACTCACAAACTTTACTGGCAATACAACACTAGATTACTCATTTGCTCATAGCAGTGTACTTGATACAACTTTGGCAACTTGCCACCGGTGGGAATTATACTCACAAACTTTACTGGCAATACAAGACTAGATTACTCATTTGCTCATAGCAGGGTGTACTTGATACAACTTTGACAATTTGCCACCAATGGGAATTATACTCACAAACTTTACTGGCAATACAGCACTAGATTACTCATTTGCTCATAGCAGTGTACTTGATACAACTTTGGCAACTTGCCACCGGTGGGAATTATACTCACAAACTTTACTGGCAATACAACACTAGATTACTCATTTGCTCATAGCAGGGTGTACTTGATATAACTTTGCCAATTGCCATTGTCAGGAATTATACTCACAAACTCTACTGGCAATACAACACTAGATTACTCATTTGCTCATAGCAGGGTGTACTTGATATAACTTTGCCAATTGCCATTGTCAGGAATTATACTCACAAACTCTACTGGCAATACAACACTAGATTACTCATTTGCTCATAGCAGGGTGTACTTGATATAACTTTGCCAATTGCCATTGTCAGGAATTATACTCACAAACTCTACTGGCAATACAACACTAGATTACTCATTTACTCATAGCAGGGTGTACTTGATACAACTTTGGCAATTTGCCACCGGTGGGAATTATACTCACAAACTTTACTGGCAATACAACACTAGATTACTCATTTGCTCATACACGTAGCAGGGTGTACTTGATACAACTTTGACAATTTGCCACCGGTGGGAATTATACTCACAAACTTTACTGGCAATACAACACTAGATTACTCATTTGCTCATAGCAGGGTACTTGATACAACTTTGACAATTTGCCACCGGTGGGAATTATACTCACAAACTTTACTGGCAATACAACACTAGATTACTCATTTGCTCATAGCAGTGTACTTGATACAACTTTGGCAACTTGCCACCGGTGGGAATTATACTCACAAACTTTACTGGCAATACAAGACTAGATTACTCATTTGCTCATAGCAGGGTGTACTTGATACAACTTTGACAATTTGCCACCAATGGGAATTATACTCACAAACTTTACTGGCAATACAGCACTAGATTACTCATTTGCTCATAGCAGTGTACTTGATACAACTTTGGCAACTTGCCACCGGTGGGAATTATACTCACAAACTTTACTGGCAATACAACACTAGATTACTCATTTGCTCATAGCAGGGTGTACTTGATATAACTTTGCCAATTGCCATTGTCAGGAATTATACTCACAAACTCTACTGGCAATACAACACTAGATTACTCATTTGCTCATAGCAGGGTGTACTTGATATAACTTTGCCAATTGCCATTGTCAGGAATTATACTCACAAACTCTACTGGCAATACAACACTAGATTACTCATTTGCTCATAGCAGGGTGTACTTGATATAACTTTGCCAATTGCCATTGTCAGGAATTATACTCACAAACTCTACTGGCAATACAACACTAGATTACTCATTTACTCATAGCAGGGTGTACTTGATACAACTTTGGCAATTTGCCACCGGTGGGAATTATACTCACAAACTTTACTGGCAATACAACACTAGATTACTCATTTGCTCATACACGTAGCAGGGTGTACTTGATACAACTTTGACAATTTGCCACCGGTGGGAATTATACTCACAAACTTTACTGGCAATACAACACTAGATTACTCATTTGCTCATAGCAGGGTACTTGATACAACTTTGACAATTTGCCACCGGTGGGAATTATACTCACAAACTTTACTGGCAATACAACACTAGATTACTCATTTGCTCATAGCAGGGTACTTGATACAACTTTGGCAATTTGCCACCGGTGGGAATTATACTCACAAACTTTACTTGCAATACAACACTAGATTACTCATTTGCTCATACATGTAGAAGGGTGTACTTGATACAACTTTGACAATTTGCCACCGGTGGGAATTATACTCACAAACTTTACTGGCAATACAAAACTAGATTACTCATTTGCTCATACATGTAGCAGGGTGTACTTGATACAACTTTGGCAACTTGCCACCGGTGGGAATTATACTCACAAACTTTACTGGCAATACAACACTAGATTACTCATTTGCTCATAGCAGGGTGTACTTGATATAACTTTGCCAATTGCCATTGTCAGGAATTATACTCACAAACTCTACTGGCAATACAACACTAGATTACTCATTTGCTCATAGCAGGGTGTACTTGATATAACTTTGCCAATTGCCATTGTCAGGAATTATACTCACAAACTCTACTGGCAATACAACACTAGATTACTCATTTGCTCATAGCAGGGTGTACTTGATATAACTTTGCCAATTGCCATTGTCAGGAATTATACTCACAAACTCTACTGGCAATACAACACTAGATTACTCATTTACTCATAGCAGGGTGTACTTGATACAACTTTGGCAATTTGCCACCGGTGGGAATTATACTCACAAACTTTACTGGCAATACAACACTAGATTACTCATTTGCTCATACACGTAGCAGGGTGTACTTGATACAACTTTGACAATTTGCCACCGGTGGGAATTATACTCACAAACTTTACTGGCAATACAACACTAGATTACTCATTTGCTCATAGCAGGGTACTTGATACAACTTTGACAATTTGCCACCGGTGGGAATTATACTCACAAACTTTACGGGCAATACAACACTAGATTACTCATTTGCTCATAGCAGGGTACTTGATACAACTTTGGCAATTTGCCACCGGTGGGAATTATACTCACAAACTTTACTTGCAATACAACACTAGATTACTCATTTGCTCATACATGTAGAAGGGTGTACTTGATACAACTTTGACAATTTGCCACCGGTGGGAATTATACTCACAAACTTTACTGGCAATACAAAACTAGATTACTCATTTGCTCATACATGTAGCAGGGTGTACTTGATACAACTTTGGCAACTTGCCACCGGTGGGAATTATACTCACAAACTTTACTGGTAATACAAGACTAGATTACTCATTTGCTCATACATGTAGCAGGGTGTACTTGATACAACTTTGGCAACTTGCCACCGGTGGGAATTATACTCACAAACTTTACTGGCAATACAACACTAGATTACTCATTTGCTCATAGCAGTGTACTTGATACAACTTTGGCAACTTGCCACCGGTGGGAATTATACTCACAAACTTTACTGGCAATACAAGACTAGATTACTCATTTGCTCATAGCAGGGTGTACTTGATACAACTTTGACAATTTGCCACCAATGGGAATTATACTCACAAACTTTACTGGCAATACAACACTAGATTACTCATTTGCTCATAGCAGTGTACTTGATACAACTTTGGCAACTTGCCACCGGTGGGAATTATACTCACAAACTTTACTGGCAATACAACACTAGATTACTCATTTACTCATAGCAGGGTGTACTTGATACAACTTTGACAATTTGCCACCGGTGGGAATTATACTCACAAACTTTACTGGCAATACAACACTAGATTACTCATTTGCTCATAGCAGGGTGTACTTGATACAACTTTGACAATTTGCCACCGGTGGGAATTATACTCGCAAACTTTACTGGCAATACAAGACTAGATTACTCATTTGCTCATAGCAGGGTGTACTTGATACAACTTTGACAATTTGCCACCGGTGGGAATTATACTCACAAACTTTACTGGCAATACAAGACTAGATTACTCATTTGCTCATACATGTAGCAGGGTGTACTTGATACAACTTTGACAATTTGCCACCGGTGGGAATTATACTCGCAAACTTTACTGGCAATACAACACTAGATTACTCATTTGCTCATAGCAGGGTGTACTTGATACAACTTTGACAATTTGCCACCGGTGGGAATTATACTCGCAAACTTTACTGGCAATACAAGACTAGATTACTCATTTGCTCATAGCAGGGTGTACTTGATACAACTTTGGCAACTTGCCACCGGTGGGAATTATACTCACAAACTTTATTGGCAATACAAGACTAGATTACTCATTTGCTCATAGCAGGGTGTACTTGATACAACTTTGACAATTTGCCACCGGTGGGAATTATACTCACAAACTTTACTGGCAATACAAGACTAGATTACTCATTTGCTCATAGCAGGGTGTACTTGATACAACTTTGACAATTTGCCACCGGTGGGAATTATACTCACAAACTTTACTGGCAATACAAGACTAGATTACTCATTTGCTCATAGCAGGGTGTACTTGATACAACTTTGACAATTTGCCACCGGTGGGAATTATACTCACAAACTTTACTGGCAATACAAGACTAGATTACTCATTTGCTCATAGCAGGGTGTACTTGATACAACTTTGACAATTTGCCACCGGTGGGAATTATACTCACAAACTTTACTGGCAATACAAGACTAGATTACTCATTTGCTCATAGCAGGGTGTACTTGATACAACTTTGACAATTTGCCACCGGTGGGAATTATACTCACAAACTTTACTGGCAATACAAGACTAGATTACTCATTTGCTCATAGCAAGGTGTACTTGATACAACTTTGACAACTTGCCACCAGTGGGAATTATACTCACAAACTTTACTGGCAATACTACACTAGATTACTCATTTGCTCATAGCAGGGTGTACTTGATACAACTTTGACAATTTGCCACCGGTGGGAATTATACTCACAAACTTTACTGGCAATACAACACTAGATTACTCATTTGCTCATAGCAGGGTGTACTTGATACAACTTTGACAATTTGCCACCGGTGGGAATTATACTCACAAACTTTACTGGCAATACAAGACTAGATTACTCATTTGCTCATAGCAGGGTGTACTTGATACAACTTTGACAATTTGCCACCGGTGGGAATTATACTCACAAACTTTACTGGCAATACAAGACTAGATTACTCATTTGCTCATAGCAGGGTGTACTTGATACAACTTTGACAATTTGCCACCGGTGGGAATTATACTCACAAACTTTACTGGCAATACAAGACTAGATTACTCATTTGCTCATAGCAGGGTGTACTTGATACAACTTTGACAATTTGCCACCGGTGGGAATTATACTCACAAACTTTACTGGCAATACAAGACTAGATTACTCATTTGCTCATAGCAAGGTGTACTTGATACAACTTTGACAACTTGCCACCGGTGGGAATTATACTCACAAACTTTAATGACAATACAACACTAGATTGTGTAGATACATAGATGTTGATCCAACTAACATTCAAACACCGCCACAAATGTCACTTATGTACATTTATAAATCTTGTTGTTCTTAACAGCTATGATATAACTGAAATATTGTTGAAAGTGGCGTTAAACACCATGTCCCATGTCCCCTGTTGTTTTTGTACATTTTCTTGCATGTCCCAAGCCAGGACCTCGATTACCAATGCCATATGTCATAGCATTTTTTTTTGTTCAGTGATTTAAGGTGAGAGGTTGCTGTGGAACCGTAACTCTTAGCGGTATTTTTCTATATATGGTGGAAAAAAATTCCCATTTGGAGATACAGTTATGTAGCTAAAGTGAGATGTAGTAGATTGTTTTGTTGATATATGTGGAATTGTTAAATATCACTGTTTAAACTTTCATTTCGCATATTGTTGTAAAAAAGCCAAAAACAAATCTTACATTTTGTTGTTTGACGTCTTTTTATAGATATTGATTGTGTATTTTTGCTGTATTAAGTTTTGATTGCAATGAAAAATTTAAACAGTACGATCAATATAATTATTGAATAGTACTCCAGAATTACTTGTAACTTGTCTGGGCAAGTGCTGGATTCGTCACTTTTCTTTCGGACGCACGATTTATTTATTTACAAAAATTGACAAAGAATGTACTAGTGGAACCTGTCCAAATTTTATCCTACAATGTTGTTACTCGTAGACATGTAAGTACATGTATGATAATTCTATCTATTTGTTTTTTATTAGTCAGTTAAAGTTCAGCTATGTATCTTTTCGAGGGCCCAGGTGGCTCAATGAGTTAGGTAGTTGGATTACCTAACAACTCATACAAGCCTATCACCAATACGGCGTGGGTTCACGCCCAGCTTTGTTAATTACAAAAAAGGGTGCACTCAACTCGCAGCCACAAGTGATAGAGTTTACCAGTTGCTTGCACATGGTCGGTGGTTCTCTCCGGGTACTCCGGCCTCTTCCACCACTAAAACTGGTCGCCATGATATTGCTGAAAGTGGCGTAAAAACACCAAAAATCAATCAATCAATCTTTTCGTGGCCGTGATCGTATGGTAGTTGGATAGTTGGTAGTTGATACCTATGCAATCAGTGCCTATCACCACTAAAGTTGTGAGTTTGAATCCCACTCAGGCAGGGTGTACTTGATGCAACATTATGTGATAAAGTTTGTCAGTGACTTACGACAGGTCGGTGGTTTTCTTCTGGTACTCCGGTTACCTCCACCAATAAAACTGGCTGCCATGATATAACTGAAATATTGTTGAAAGTAGCTTTAAGCATGATAAGCTTAACCATCTTGCAGAAAATTTCAACTTTATAACTGGAATGTTTAAAAATGTCATTTGGATTTTAAATTTGTCTGCGGAAAATGTCAGAAAATGCCAAAAAAGTCATTTGTGTTTATGAGAATTAAATAGAGCTAAAGCTAAATCTAAGATTAACACAATAATATTTCATGGTTAACTGGGCGTCGTACGATATTTTTACATTTATAAATATTATTATGGGTTGTTGAAAGTGGCACCATAATCCACCAAATCAAACCCTTGAGGTAATTACATAAAATTTGGGAATTTTGTAGAAAAGATACATTTTTTTTATTACATGTAATTTTAAAATGTCTAAATTGTGACATTCTAAGAATACCATAATAACATCGTTGACAGATAATTTGCCCCCCCCCCCCCAAATAAAGAGAATCGTGGATCGAGGAAGGAAAAGAATTATACATGTATGTACAGTGAAACATGTCACATTTGGGACAAACAAAAAAAAGTGGTCTTTTAAGGTGGTACCATACACTTCTGGTAAAATCTGATCTGCTCGTTTAATTTTCTTATTTTTTTGGCAGTGTGTTTGAATATATATTCACTGCAATAAATATCAAAATTTTAGCAAATTCCAACCAACAGACTCAGAGCTATAAATTCACTAGCCACATACATGTAACAGCTTTTCTCTCTGTGGTTTTGATCACCGAGATGCATGAAATCTGCATACAAACATCATATGATCAAAACATTCAACTGATTTTAAAGAGTTATCTCCCTGTAGTGTTAGGTACCACCTTAAGACAGGTGACCTCTTAAAAGAGGTTCAATTCATATGAAATCTTCTATGACAGGACAAGAAAAAGGTGGCCTTTCAATACAGGTTACTGCTTAATAGAGATGACCACTTGGGGAACGACCATTTAACTTGAAGGGGGGGTTATGGTTTTTTCTAAAAAAATATTCTGATTCCCAATGTTGCTGAAAAAAATATTCTGATTTTGGTGGAGGAACAAAAAAATGATCTGATTCAGAGTTTTTGCCATATAACCTAATGTTAAATTCTGGGGGAAAAAAATTTGCGCTTTGCGCGACAAAAAAAATAAATATTCTAACTCTTGTGTTGTCCAAAAAAAAATTCTGATCGAAACTAAAAACCATAACCCCCCCGTTCAAGTTAAATGGTCGGTCCGTTAGGCAGGTTTGACTATTCTGTTTCTGTATTTCTGTTGAGGCTGGATACAATATAATACTGTCTTACAGTATAAAATCAACATATCATATTAAAGTGTTTGTCTAGCATAGTTTTGACATTTGCTGACAATTATATTATTGAATTCTGAAGGTTAAATGTATTAAGCTTATATACACAGTAACAAGAGAATTGTGTTATCATTCTGTAATTAGGAGGAGAGTATCAGAACAGTGCCTGAAATGGACGGTCGCCAAATGCGACTAATATCTTATTCGGGCGACCAAAAGCTGCTCCAAATTAGGTAGTCACTGGCTCAACAAAAAACGTTTGGGCGATTGCCTAAAAGACCGTTAAAACTTGTTGTTTTACCGAAACCGGACATAACCTGTAACTTCAACGGTAGATACATGTAACTCTTCTGTTCTAGTCGAAAACGGTTTGTTACAAGCACAGCGATTGGTCCAAATACATTTTTGTAGCCAATGAATACACAGCTAATGTAATTTACTGTTCTCCCCAATTATGTATTTTTATCGATCCAATCAATACACGTTTCCTACACGTTTTCATGTAATACACAAGTATTCACTAAATATTAGAAAAGAAACATGTTTTTTTTCTTTCTTTATGATTTAATTATTAAAATTGTTAAAAATCACAGACGAAGTGGAAAGTTAAGGACAATAAAGATATTTCTGTCAACTTTAATATAATGTTTGTGATCTGGTATCTTCCACGGTTCGGAAATTTATTCATTCAATCTGCTGCAAAATGTACATGTACGAATTTCATTTTACAAAAATCAGAAACCTTTTTGTGACAATCCTTAGGTAATCATTGAACAACTTTTCCCCAACAACGGAGAGAAAATCGTTGACACCCCTGTGAGACTAGTGAAAGAATGAATTTTAATGTTATTGAAAAAAAAAACCAATTAATCTGAAAACTGTTTATATATTGATATCTGATGTCTTTTTTTTCATAAAATAAATGTCACAAAATGACCCTCATTTCAGGCACTGCAGACAGGTCAGATTTTCACCAAAATGCTAAAATAGTGAATCCCAAACTTAAATGATGACAGATGAATCCAGAGAGTTCTGAGAATGCTCTATAAAAAAAATATTAGTCACAAACACAAATGATGAGTCCATGACCCAGATAGACGAGTTACAAGTATTTCTGAGTATGCTTTGTGAAAAAAGAGGTGAATCTCAAACACAAATGATGAGTACAGGACTTACCTAGACAAGTTACAAATATTTCTGAGAATGCATTTTAAAGATCTTTATCACATACTTTACAGTGTTGTTAGTAGTATCTGTAATTTATAAATGATGTATTTTTCACAAGGTTATCCTCAGTTTGACACTGTAATAGATTCTTGAGATATTTAAGGAATGTTGTATAAACTATTTACAGTGAACCCTGTCTACAGCTTTGAATAAACCATTAACAGGCGTAAACATAGGGTTAGGGTTATGGTGTTTAACTATTAACATGTGTAAACATAAGGTTAGGGTTATGGTGTTTAACCATTAACATGTGTAAACATAGGGTTAGGGTTATGGTGTTTAACCATTAACATGTGTAAACATAGGGTTAGGGTTATGGTGTTTAACTATTAACATGTGTAAACATAGGGTTAGGGTTATGGTGTTTAACTATTAACATGTGTAAACATAGGGTTAGGGTTATGGTGTTTAACTATTAACATGTGTAAACATAGGGTTAGGGTTAGGGTGTTTAACTATATATTAACATGTGTAAGCATAGGGTTAGGGTTATAGTGTTTAACCATTAACATGTGTACACATAGGGTTAGGGTTATGGTGTTTAACCATTAACATGTGTAAACATAGGGTTAGGTTTATGGTGTTTAACCATTAACAGGTGTAAACATAGGGTTATGGTTATGGTGTTTAACTATTAACATGTGTAAACATACGGTTAGGGTTATGGTGTTTAACTATTAACATGTGTATACATAGGGTTAGGGTTATGGTGTTTAACTATTAACATGTGTACATTGTTAACATAGGGTTATGGTTATGGTGTTTATCTATTAACATGTGTATACATAGGGTTAGGGTTATGGTGTTTAACTATTAACATGTGTACATTGTTAACATAGGGTTATGGTTATGGTGTTTAACCATTAACAGGTGTAAACATAGGGTTAGGGTTATGGTGTTTAACCATTAGCATGTGTAAACATAGGGTTAGGGTTATGGTGTTTAACTATTAACATGTGTAAACATAGGGTTAGGGTTATGGTGTTTAACTATTAACATGTGTAAACATAGGGTTATGGTTATGGTGTTTAACCATTAACATGTGTAAACATAGGGTTAGGGTTATGGTGTTTAACTATTAACATGTGTAAACATAGGGTTAGGGTTATGGTGTTTAACCATTAACATGTGTAAACATAGGGTTATGGTTATGGTGTTTAACTATTAACATGTGTATACATAGGGTTAGGGTTATGGTGTTTAACTATTGACATGTGTAAACATAGGGTTATGGTTATGGTGTTTAACTATTAACATGTGTAAACATAGGGTTATGGTTATGGTGTTTAACCATTAACATGTGTAAACATAGGGTTATGGTGTTTAACTATTAACATGTGTATACATAGGGTTAGGGTTATGGTGTTTAACTATTAACATGTGTAAACATAGGGTTATGGTTATGGTGTTTAACTATTAACATGTGTAAACATAGGGTTATGATTATGGTGTTTAACCATTAACATGTGTAAACATAGGGTTATGGTGTTTAACTATTAACATGTGTATACATAGGGTTAGGGTTATGGTGTTTAACTATTAACATGTGTAAACATAGGGTTATGGTTATGGTGTTTAACCATTAACATGTGTAAACATAGGGTTAGGGTTATGGTGTTTAACTATTAACATGTGTAAACATAGGGTTAGGGTTATGGTGTTTAACCATTAACAGGTGTAAGCATAGGGTTAGGGTTATGGTGTTTAACTATTAACATGTGTATACATAGGGTTAGGTTTATGGTGTTTAACCATTAACAGGTGTAAACATAGGGTTAGGGCTATGGTGTTTAACCATTAGCATGTGTAAACATAGGGTTAGGGTTATGGTGTTTAACTATTAACATGTGTAAGCATAGGATTAGGGTTATGGTGTTTAACTATTAACATGTGTAAAACATAGGGTAAGGGTTATGGTGTTTAACCATTAGCATGTGTAAACATAGGGTTAGGGTTATGGTGTTTAACCATTAACAGGTGTAAACATAGGGTTAGGGTTATGGTGTTTAACTATTAACATGTGTATTCATAGGGTTAGGTTTATGGTGTTTAACCATTAACAGGTGTAAACATAGGGTTAGGGCTATGGTGTTTAACCATTAGCATGTGTAAACATAGGGTTAGGCTTATGGTGTTTAACTATTAACATGTGTAAGCATAGGATTAGGGTTATGGTGTTTAACTATTAACATGTGTAAAACATAGGGTTAGGGTTATGGTGTTTAACCATTAGCATGTGTAAACATAGGGTTAGGGTTATGGTGTTTAACCATTAACAGGTGTAATCATAGGGTTAGGGTTATGGTGTTTAACCATTAACATGTGTACACATAGGGTTAGGGTTATGGTGTTTAACCATTAACATGTGTATACATAGGGTTAGGGTGATGGTGTTTAACTATTAACATGTGTATACATAGGGTTAGGTTTATGGTGTTTAACTATTAACATGTGTATACATAGGGTTAGGTTTATGGTGTTTAACCATAAACAATGTAAACATGTGTAAAACATAGGGTTAGGGTTATGGTGTTTAACCATTAACATGTGTAAACATAGGGTTAGGGTTATGGTGTTTAACTATTAACATGTGTATACATAGGGTTAGGCTTATAGTGTTTAACCATAAACAATGTAAACATGTGTAAAACATAGGGTTAGGGTTATGGTGTTTAACCATTAACAGGTGTAAACATAGTGTTAGGGTTATGGTGTTTAACCATTAACATGTGTAAACATAGGGTTAGGGTTATGGTGTTTAACCATTAACAGGTGTAAACATACGGTTAGGGTTATGGTGTTTAACCATTAAAAGGTGTAAACATAGGGTTAGGGTTATGGTGTTTAACCATTAACATGTGTAAACATAGGGTTAGGGTTATGGTGTTCAACCATAGACATGTGTAAACATAGGGTTAGGATTATGGTGTTTAACCATTAACATGTGTAAACATAGGGTTAGGGTTATGGTGTTTAACTATATATTAACATGTGTAAACATAGGGTTAGGGTTATGGTGTTTAACCATTAACATGTGTAAACATAGGGTTAGGGTTATGGTGTTTAACTATTAACATGTGTAAAACATAGGGTAAGGGTTATGGTGTTTAACCATTAGCATGTGTAAACATAGGGTTAGGGTTATGGTGTTTAACCATTAACAGGTGTAAACATAGGGTTAGGGTTATGGTGTTTAACTATTAACATGTGTATTCATAGGGTTAGGTTTATGGTGTTTAACCATTAACAGGTGTAAACATAGGGTTAGGGCTATGGTGTTTAACCATTAGCATGTGTAAACATAGGGTTAGGCTTATGGTGTTTAACTATTAACATGTGTAAGCATAGGATTAGGGTTATGGTGTTTAACTATTAACATGTGTAAAACATAGGGTTAGGGTTATGGTGTTTAACCATTAGCATGTGTAAACATAGGGTTAGGGTTATGGTGTTTAACCATTAACAGGTGTAATCATAGGGTTAGGGTTATGGTGTTTAACCATTAACATGTGTACACATAGGGTTAGGGTTATGGTGTTTAACCATTAACATGTGTATACATAGGGTTAGGGTGATGGTGTTTAACTATTAACATGTGTATACATAGGATTAGGTTTATGGTGTTTAACTATTAACATGTGTATACATAGGGTTAGGTTTATGGTGTTTAACCATAAACAATGTAAACATGTGTAAAACATAGGGTTAGGGTTATGGTGTTTAACCATTAACATGTGTAAACATAGGGTTAGGGTTATGGTGTTTAACTATTAACATGTGTATACATAGGGTTAGGCTTATAGTGTTTAACCATAAACAATGTAAACATGTGTAAAACATAGGGTTAGGGTTATGGTGTTTAACCATTAACAGGTGTAAACATAGTGTTAGGGTTATGGTGTTTAACCATTAACATGTGTAAACATAGGGTTAGGGTTATGGTGTTTAACCATTAACAGGTGTAAACATACGGTTAGGGTTATGGTGTTTAACCATTAAAAGGTGTAAACATAGGGTTAGGGTTATGGTGTTTAACCATTAACATGTGTAAACATAGGGTTAGGGTTATGGTGTTCAACCATAGACATGTGTAAACATAGGGTTAGGATTATGGTGTTTAACCATTAACATGTGTAAACATAGGGTTAGGGTTATGGTGTTTAACTATATATTAACATGTGTAAACATAGGGTTAGGGTTATGGTGTTTAACCATTAACATGTGTAAACATAGGGTTAGGGTTATGGTGTTTAACCATTAACATGTGTAAAACATAGGGTTAGGCTTATGGTGTTTACTGGTAATGCCTTTTTCAACAATATTTTGAGTTATATAGTGACGTGTGGCAGGTCGGTGGTTTTTCTCTGGATACTCCGGTTTCTTCCACCAATAAAACTGACCGCCATGATATAACTGAAATATTGTTGAACGTGGCATTAAACACCAAACCCCTAACCCTCTTTGAAGAGGTTTCATATTTTCGCTTTAAACAATAATTTTTCCCAAAGAGAAAATATAGATAAACTAAGATAATTTTTGTCCACAACAATCCGTACCTTTTTATTTTCTTTAGATTACATATACAGTCAAACCTGTATTAAGAGGTCACTTCTGGGATAAAGAAAAAAATTGTCTTTTTAAGACAGATGACCTCTTAAAATATGACAGTCACAAGACATGGAAAAGGTGATTTTTTTTAATACAGGTGACTGCTTAATAGAGGTGACCATGTAAGCAGGTTTGACTGTATTCTGTTTGATAGCTCTTAAATAAGCTAGTACAGTGTTCCCCTCTCTTATAAGGCCATCCATTCTGCAATGAAAAAATGACCTTTTAAAAAGGTGGGCTCTCTTGAGGGGGACAATCTACTAGTATTTTACTGTCTCATTGCATCTGATATCTGGACTGATAAGAGAGGTGGTCTTTGGTGAGAGGGGCCTGATAAGAGAGGTGGTCTTTGGTGAGAGGGGCCTGATAAGAGAGGTGGTCTTTAGTGAAAGGAGCCTGATAAGAGAGGTGGTCTTTGGTGAGAAAGGCCTGATAAGAGAGGTGGTCTTTGGTGAGAGGAGCCTGATAAGAGAGGTGGTCTTTGGTGAGAGGGGCCTGATAAGAAATGTGGTCTTTGGTGAGAGGGGTCTGATAAGAGAGGTGGTCTTTGGTGAGAGGGGCCTGATAAGAGAGGTGGTCTTTGGTGAGAGGGGCCTGATAAAAGAGGTGGTCTTTGGTGAGACGGGCCTGATAAGAAAGGTGGTCTTTGGTGAGAGAGGCCTGATAAGAGAGGTGGTCTTTGGTGAGATGGGCCTGATAAGAAAGGTGGTCTTTGGTGAGAGGGGCCTGATAAGAGAGGTGGTCTTTGGTGAGAGGGGCCTGATAAGAGAGGTGGTCTTTGGTGAGAGGGACCTGATAAGAAAGGTGGTCTTTGGTGAGAGGGGCCTGATAAGAAAGGTGGTCTTTGGTGAGAGGGGCCTGATAAGAGAGGTGGTCTTTGGTGAGAGGGGCCTGATAAGAGAGGTGGTCTTTGGTGAGAGGGGCCTGATAAGAAAGGTGGTCTTTGGTGAGGGGCCTGATAAGAGAGGTGGTCTTTGGTGAGAGGGGCCTGATAAGAAAGGTGGTCTTTGGTGAGAGGAGCCTGATAAGAAAGGTGGTCTTTGGTGAGAGGGGCCTGATAAGAAAGGTGGTCTTTGGTGAGAGGGGCCTGATAAGAGAGGTGGTCTTTGGTGAGAGGGGCCTGATAAGAGAGGTGGTCTTTGGTGAGAGGGGCCTGATAAGAGAGGTGGTCTTTGGTGAGAGGGGCCTGATAAGAGAGGTGGTCTTTGGTGAGAGGGGCCTGATAAGAAAGGTGGTCTTTGGTGAGAGGAACCTGATAAGAAAGGTGGTCTTTGGTGAGAGGGGCCTGATAAGAAAGGTGGTCTTTGGTGAGAGGGGCCTGAGAAGAAAGGTGGTCTTTGGTGAGAGGGGCCTCATAAGAGAGGTGGTCTTTGGTGAGAGGAGCCTGATAAGAAAGGTGGTCTTTGGTAAGAGGGGCCTCATAAGAGAGGTGGTCTTTGGTGAGAGGAGCCTGATAAGAGAGGTGGTCTTTGGTGAGAGGGGCCTGATAAGAGAGGTGGTCTTTGGTGAGAGGAGCCTGATTAGAGAGGTGGTCTGGTGAGAGGGGCCTGATAAGAGAGATGGTCTTTGGTGAGAGGAGCCTGATAAGAGAGGTGGTCTTTGGTGAGAGGAGCCTGATAAGAAAGGTGGTCTTTGGTGAGAGGGGTCTGATAAGAGAGGTGGTCTTTGGTGAGAGGGACTTTATAAGGAGGAGGCTACTATATTTATTTTTTGTAGGTTTAACGCCACTTTCAACAATATTTCAGTTATATTGATGGAGGAAACCAGAGTACAGGAGAAAATCACAGACCTGTCGCTAACTTGATCACATTATGTTGTATGAGTACAACTTGCCATGAATGTGGTTTGACTCACAACTTTAGTACTGATAGGCTTTATTTATTTATTGATTATTTTTTTGTAAGAAAAGTAATTGTTGAAAATGTGATGTTATATAAAACACATGTACATTGTTTTGTATTCTTTGTTTTGGCCTGACAATATGTAAGAAGAGTGAAGAGAGAATTGTCCCACCTGTGTTTATATTCATAAATACTTATGTTAAATATAGGAAAGTCATTATCTAGTATAGAACACTAACAGACAGACCACTGCAGTAGAAGAATTTATTTCTGTATAATTGAACTAATTATTTGAAACTAAATTTACAGCTGAAATTTTCAGAGAAAATATTTTTATCTTTCGACAGGTAATCAGAGTGACATTCCTAAAACAGTTAGCTTGAAAATATCAAAGGACCATATATTGTGAACTTTGAACTCAGTGAAACATGGCAGTATTGTCCTGTTGGTTTTAGTATATAGCAGAATATATGGACACATCCTGATGTGATATTTGTAGATTGTTATTGGGATTTTGATGAATTACATGCAGGAGAAATTGTATGGCAGAGGTATGTGTACAATTATTTTACATGATTGGTTGATTTGATATTGATTTTTGGTGTTTAATGCCACTTTCAGGAATATTTCACAGTAATTGCCCTTTGAGAATTTTTTTCTCAAGTATGTCGTCCTCCCTTCTCCATGTGGGATGAGGTTATTTGAGTTTGAAATGCAGAGCAAAGTAAAGACCCCAGTGATGTTACATAGCTACAAGCCGGATGCATGGGTTTTGTACGTACAGGTCAAAGACCAATCAAAAGCCAACATTTTTATCAAGCCATGGATAGTAAGTTTTGCCCATGTCCATATAATTGTCTGTATGTCTCACATTTGGTTTCCACTCAAGCACATAAGTTCCCCTTAAGTAAATCATTTGAAATTTATACAATAAAACAAGGTCATGGACCATAACAGGGAGATCATAGTCAATTTTGGACTTAACCACTTTTTTCCATGCTGGAGTTATGCTCCTATTTAGTTTAGATGGAAGTGGTATCTGTGTTATATGGGGGTACATTGTATCTGTGTTATATTGGAGTATCTGTGTTATATGAACATATTTTTCCATTTAAGAAAATAAGAAAATAAGAAAAAAGTCAGTAATACTGTAAGACAATGGTACATTTGTAACTATGAAATCCAGTTGAAATTTGAATTTTACTCTTTGACTGAGAAATAATCTTTCAGTACATTTTATATAACACAATTACCAAAGAGTTATTGCCCTTTGTTTAAAAGGGAAATTACTCTGAATGTGTCAAATTATTGCCCTTGAGAAATTTTATGTTATTATTAGTCCTGTGAAACCTATTACATTGTACCTAATTAAAATTAGATGCTTGTTTTAAAAAAATCGTTGGAGATACAACACCATCGTATATAGGATTACGTCAGGGTTCATATTTTCAACCGACCGGTGAGCGATGAGCCTACTATTTAAATGCGATTACATGCTAAGAACTGTTTTCTGATTGATGATTGGACAGTATATGACCATATATGGGTGATTAAACAGTATATGACCATATATGGGATGTTGTTTGGTGTTAGTATATTGCCAAAGAGAAAAAAAGAAAAAAAAAGATACAATTTTTTATTTTATTAGGAAATTTATGATATATGTTAAATTCAAGATATTTTCTTCTGAGATATTGAATTTCTGTGCTATGTATAAATCATAAATGACCAAAGAGTGATTGCCCTCAGTAAAAAGGAAACCGTGAATAATGTATGAGATATATTAAAATAAATATATAATGTTCTTTGATGAATTTAATGGCAGATATTTTTACTGTTCTTTTGAGAATTGTATGTTATGGGTATGTAGAAAATACACAAAGACTGACAGAGTTATTTCCCTTTGAGAATTGTATGTTATGGGTATGTAGAAAATACACAAAGACTGACAGAGTTATTTCCCTTTGAGAATTGTATGTTATGGGTATGTAGAAAATACACAAAGACTGACAGAGTCATTGCCCTTTGAGAAATTGTACAGAGTTATTGGCCTTTGTCAGTTTGAGAAATTGTATCACAAAGAATTTATATACATTTGTAATTCCATAGATTGACTTATTATTGTCCTCCGGAGGATAATATGACAGAGGTATGTTGAAATTGATCAGTAATTGAGTTATTAGTGTTGCAATCTTTTAAAAAAGAACAAATATATTTTAGAGTTATTGCCCTTTAATAAATTGTGACATGCATTTTAACTTGATTGGTTACTGTGCCCTCTATCGACAATCGTCTCACGATGTAGCGACCGTATGGAGTCAGAATATAACAACTGGATTATTCAAGTGGTATGCATTAAATTAGTGAAGAGTTGTTGCCCTTTGATAAATTGTTACATTCACTTCAGAGGTATTTATGTATTAAATTAGTGAAGAGTTGTTGCCCTTTGATAAATTGTTACATTCACTTCAGAGGTATTTATGCATTAAATTAGTGAAGAGTTGTTGCCTTTTGATAAATTGTTACATTCACTTCAGAGGTATTTATGTATTAAATTAGTGAAGAGTTGTTGCCCTTTGATAAATTATTACATTCACTTCAGAGGTATTTATGTATTAAATTAGTGAAGAGTTATTGCCCTTTGATAAATTGTTACATTCACTTCAGAGGTATTTATGTATTGAATTAGTGAAGAGTTGTTGCCCTTTGATAGATTGTTACATTCACTTCAGAGGTATTTATGTATTAAATTAGTGAAGAGTTATTGCCCTTTGATAAATTGTTACATTCACTTCAGATGTATTTATGTATTAAATTAGTGAAGAGTTGTTGCCCTTTGATAAATTGTTTCATTCACTTCAGAGGTATTTATGTATTAAATTAGTGAAGAGTTGTTGCCCTTTGATAAATTGTTACATTCACTTCAGAGGTATTTATGTATTAAATTAGTGAAGAGTTATTGCCCTTTGATAAATTGTTACATTCACTTCAGAGGTATTTATGCATTAAATTAGTAAAGAGTTGTTGCCCTTTGATAAATTGTTGCATTCACTTCAGAGGTATTTATGTATTAAATTAGTGAAGAGTTGTTGCCCTTTGATAAATTGTTACATTCACTTCAGAGGTATTTATGTATTAAATTAGTGAAGAGTTAATGCATTTTTAAAGAATTGGATTACAGAGATATTCATGTTGTTATTAGTGTTAATAATATCTGTCTGTAGGAGTTGTTGCCCTTAGTCATCCTGTTTTGATTCTAGGGGGTAGGACTGTGAAGTCATTTCAACTTGTATTTTAATTTTTTGATATTATAATTGTTTCCTTTGTTGGTAAATCCTATAGGCACATGAAGTAAGAAAAAGGTACATGCATAAAAAAATAGCTCAAATGAACAAAAAATTGTTTACTATTGTCATTATTGTTTATGGTAAATATTTGTATGTAAACATGAACAATGTTTATCATGTGGTAGCATCAGGGGAGACTTTTTAGTTTTCTATTTGAGATTGAAGATTATCTAAATAATATTATTTGAATATTTATTTTTTGTTTATTTTATTATGAATGGAGACTGTTTAGTAGAGGTGACTTTAATAGAGGTGACTGTTTTAATAGAGGAGACTGTTTAATAGAGGTGACTGTTTAATAGAGGTGACTGTTTAATAGAGGCAACTGTTTAATAGAGGTGACTGTTTAATACAGGTGACTGTTTAATACAGGTAACTGTTTAATAGAGGTGACTGTTTAATAGAGGCGACTGTTTAATTGAGGTGACTGTTTAATACAGGTGACTGTATAATAGAGGCAACTGTTTAATACAGGTGAATGTTTAATAGAGGTGACTGTTTAATACAGGTGACTGTTTAATAGATGTGACTGTTTAATACAGGTGACTGTTTAATAGAGGTGACTTTAATAGAGGTGACTGTTTAATAGAGGAGACTGTTTAATAGAGGTGACTGTTTAATAGAGGCAACTGTTTAATACAGGTGACTGCTTAATACAGGTGACTGTTTAATACAGGTGACTGTTTAATAGAGGTGACTGTTTAATAGAGGCAACTGTTTAATAGGGGTGACTGTTTAATACAGGTGACTGTTTAATACAGGTGACTGTATAATAGAGGCAACTGTTTAATTACAGGTGACTGTTTAATACAGGTGACTGTTTAATACAGGTGAATGTTTAATAGAGGTGACTGTTTAATACAGGTGACTGTTTAATAGAGGCAACTGTTTAATACAGGTGACTGTTTAATAGAGGTGACTGTTTAATACAGGTAATTGTTTAATAGAAGTGACTTTAATAGAGGAGACTGCATCGGCAGGTTTGACTGTATTTTGAATTTTTTTAATGGACTTTAGAACTGTTCTGACAGTTTGGGATGTTTTTGTTATTTATTTTCATGTTGTAAGCATTGTCTTGATGACAAATGTCACTGTTATCTGGATGTATCTATATACTGCACAAGATAACAAGATATTGTATCAAGACAGACAATTGTTACATGACGTTATACCAGGTATTATGGAGGTGTAAAACAATTCTTTGACTTATTTACATACAATCAGAATGAAAGATGTATGTAAGTTTAAGTATCTATAGTGGTAGATAAACATCAGGGAGGTCAAAGTTATTTTTTAATAATACAAAATATTTGTTTGTAATATGGACATATAAACCAGGCCTTTCAATAAGGGGAGGTACCAGGTATTTTTACCTGCCTAAAATGGTCTTTGATACCTCCTGATTTTAAAGAGTGTTGTTTTAAAAAAATTCTAATTTTAATAAAAAATACCTCCTGTAAATGATGAAGTACTGGTAGACTTGAAAAATATTGAAAGCTGTGATAAACAGTGCTGATCGAGACAATCAAAATGGTCACTAAAATTTGAAAATCCTCCCAAGAGGTTCAAAAGTTGCGAATTTTTGAAAATCACAATTTTACTACCTATTTTTTACTTGGATGAGAGTTATTTGAAAAAATAAATGAAATATAACCCCATAAATTGACAAACAATAGCAACAATTGGTAATACATTAAAATTTGTCTAAACTGAACCCCTGTGGAACTGAATAATTTGTTCAGTTTAGACAGGTGTTTGATTTACACAGGTTAAAATTACATAGACATTTAGTAGATGGGACTGCAAAAAGTATGTCTTTTTTAGGCAGATTTTCGGTTTACTCAGGGTTCAGTTTAGACAGGTTTTACAGTAATTATATATACTTCAATAGATCAACCTATAAACTTTGGTAAAATGTAAGATTTATAGCAAAATTAACAAAGCAACAGCCAATTTCTTCTGACCTCTCTATAAACATGATAAATGTACATGTGAACAAATACATGAAATAGATAGATGGTTTAATCAGTGGTATATCAGCTGTTGTGATTGTATTCCTCAACTGGCTCACTAATGATGAATGAAACATAATTCCTTGCAATTCCGGGTGTATAACAAATCTGTGACAATGTCATGGAGGTGTAAAAAAATCTGTGACAATGTCATGGAGGTGTAAAAAAAAATCTGTGACAATGTCATGGAGGTGTAAAAAAAATCTGTGACAATGTCATGGGGATGTTAAACAATTTGTCTGTGACTTATAGGCTATGTATGTAATGATATGGGGGTGTTAAGAAAACTGTGACTATGTCATGGGGGTGTTATAAAATTGTCTGTACCCTATCTATGTAATAATATACCATATTTTATGGGGGTGTTAAGAAATCTGTGACTATGTGTATATAATAATATACCATATCTTATGGGGGTGGTGACAAAAATTGTCTGTAATCTATGTAAATCATGTAATTTGTTGTTGTGTAAGTGATTCTTGACAGAGTAAGACATCTAATATTTTATTGTGTTAGAATCAATAAGAAGAGAGGTTAAGATGTTGTCCCTTAAGCTTCCTTTAATATTAAATAGTTATTTTCAGATGATGGTAGAGTCAATTTTCGTTTTGAACTCAGGACAACAGGACTATATAATCCACATTAAAATCAATATAAAATTAACCAGTGTGTCACCGTTAGAATAAATTAGAGGTTTATATATGATGCTAGTCGGGAGGAGAACAGCTTGAATACTAGTTATTGTTTTATTCATATAGAGGTAGGAGACATAATCATATTTTTTTAAATCGTGAAATAAATTTAAGAAAGGAGGGAGGGAGTGTGGTACTTCTGTGATATTATTTTATTCCTAATGCATTCACATTACCACTGCAAATTAAAATAGATTTGTATTAAAAAACTTGAGAAGGAAAAAAAGGGGGGTAGATATTAACTGTGATATTATATTGTTCCTTCTACATAAGTACTGTAGTTTTTCATTCACATTATTTAATATGCATGAGATCAAAATTCTGCTGTAAATTAAAATAGACCTGTATTATAGAACTTGGGAAGGGAAATTAAAAGGGGGGTAGTTCTAAACTGTGATATTATATTGTTTCTACTCTGCGTACTTTAGTTTTTCATTCACATTATTTAATATGCATGAGATCAAAATATGCACGACAAATGAAAACTAGATCTATAAGATCTAATTCAATATATTTATTCCAAACCACCCATATTGTCATTCTTCTGCAATAGATCATTTAAAAACAAATTCTACATTCTATTATTGACAAAGGCAAGAAATTGATTCAATGATGTTTTCTTAGTCATGTACTAGAAAGTAATAATAGGAAATGAAACATAGAAAAAAAACCAAACAACCTTGACTATCAAAAGATTAAATTGGCCAGGGAGGAATCAATGATGTTTATTTGAGATATATAAACATGCATTTTTTTTATGTGGTGTCCTGTTTCTAATAACAATTCTAATACAGATTTATAGTCAAACCTGCTTTAGTGACCACTTCTATTAAGTCACAGTCAAACCTGATTTAGTGACCACTTCTATTAAGTCACAGTCAAACCTGCTTTAGTGACCACCTCTATTAAGTCACAGTCAAACCTGCTTTAGTGACCACTTCTATTAAGTCAGTCAAACCTGCTTTAGTGACCACTTCTATTAAGTCACAGTCAAACCTGCTTTAGTGACCACTTCTATTAAGTCACAGTCAAACCTGCTTTAGTGACCACCTCTATTAAGTCACAGTCAAACCTGCTTTAGTGACTACCTCTATTAAGTCACAGTCAAACCTGCTTTAGTGACTACTTCTATTAAGTCACAGTCAAACCTGCTTTAGTGACCACTTCTATTAAGTCACAGTCAAACCTGCTTTAGTGACCACTTCTATTAAGTTACAGTCAAACCTGCTTTAGTGACCACTTCTATTAAGTTACAGTCAAACCTGCTTTAGTGACCACTTCTATTAAGTCACAGTCAAACCTGCTTTAGTGACCACCTCTATTAAGTCACAGTCAAACCTGCTTTAGTGACCACTTCTATTAAGTCACAGTCAAACCTGCTTTAGTGACCACCTCTATTAAGTCACAGTCAAACCTGCTTTAGTGACCACCTCTATTAAGTCACAGTCAAACCTGCTTTAGTGACCACTTCTATTAAGTCACAGTCAAACCTGCTTTAGTGACCACCTCTATTAAGTTACAGTCAAACCTGCTTTAGTGACCACCTCTATTAAGTTACAGTCAAACCTGCTTTAGTGACCACTTCTATTAAGTCACAGTCAAACCTGCTTTAGTGACCACTTCTATTAAGTCACAGTCAAACCTGCTTTAGTGACCACTTCTATTAAGTTACAGTCAAACCTGCTTTAGTGACCACCTCTATTAAGTCACAGTCAAACCTGCTTTAGTGACCACTTCTATTAAGTCACAGTCAAACCTGCTTTAGTGACCACTTCTATTAAGTCACAGTCAAACCTGCTTTAGTGACCACTTCTATTAAGTCACAGTCAAACCTGCTTTAGTGACCACTTCTATTAAGTCACAGTCAAACCTGCCTTAGTGACCACTTCTATTAAGTCACAGTCAAACCTGCTTTAGTGACCACTTCTATTAAGTCACAGTCAAACCTGCTTTAGTGACCACCTCTATTAAGTTACAGTCAAACCTGCTTTAGTGACCACCTCTATTAAGTTACAGTCAAACCTGCTTTAGTGACCACTTCTATTAAGTCACAGTCAAACCTGCTTTAGTGACCACTTCTATTAAGTCACAGTCAAACCTGCTTTAGTGACCACTTCTATTAAGTCACAGTCAAACCTGCTTTAGTGACCACTTCTATTAAGTCACAGTCAAACCTGCTTTAGTGACCACTTCTATTAAGTCACAGTCAAACCTGCTTTAGTGACCACTTCTATTAAGTCACAGTCAAACCTGCTTTAGTGACCACTTCTATTAAGTCACAGTCAAACCTGCTTTAGTGACCACCTCTATTAAGTCACAGTCAAACCTGCTTTAGTGACCACTTCTATTAAGTCAGTCAAACCTGCTTTAGTGACCACTTCTATTAAGTCACAGTCAAACCTGCTTTAGTGACCACTTCTATTAAGTCACAGTCAAACCTGCTTTAGTGACCACCTCTATTAAGTCACAGTCAAACCTGCTTTAGTGACTACCTCTATTAAGTCACAGTCAAACCTGCTTTAGTGACTACTTCTATTAAGTCACAGTCAAACCTGCTTTAGTGACCACTTCTATTAAGTCACAGTCAAACCTGCTTTAGTGACCACTTCTATTAAGTTACAGTCAAACCTGCTTTAGTGACCACTTCTATTAAGTTACAGTCAAACCTGCTTTAGTGACCACTTCTATTAAGTCACAGTCAAACCTGCTTTAGTGACCACCTCTATTAAGTCACAGTCAAACCTGCTTTAGTGACCACTTCTATTAAGTCACAGTCAAACCTGCTTTAGTGACCACCTCTATTAAGTCACAGTCAAACCTGCTTTAGTGACCACTTCTATTAAGTCACAGTCAAACCTGCTTTAGTGACCACCTCTATTAAGTTACAGTCAAACCTGCTTTAGTGACCACCTCTATTAAGTTACAGTCAAACCTGCTTTAGTGACCACTTCTATTAAGTCACAGTCAAACCTGCTTTAGTGACCACTTCTATTAAGTCACAGTCAAACCTGCTTTAGTGACCACTTCTATTAAGTTACAGTCAAACCTGCTTTAGTGACCACCTCTATTAAGTCACAGTCAAACCTGCTTTAGTGACCACTTCTATTAAGTCACAGTCAAACCTGCTTTAGTGACCACTTCTATTAAGTCACAGTCAAACCTGCTTTAGTGACCACTTCTATTAAGTCACAGTCAAACCTGCTTTAGTGACCACTTCTATTAAGTCACAGTCAAACCTGCCTTAGTGACCACTTCTATTAAGTCACAGTCAAACCTGCTTTAGTGACCACTTCTATTAAGTCACAGTCAAACCTGCTTTAGTGACCACCTCTATTAAGTTACAGTCAAACCTGCTTTAGTGACCACCTCTATTAAGTTACAGTCAAACCTGCTTTAGTGACCACTTCTATTAAGTCACAGTCAAACCTGCTTTAGTGACCACTTCTATTAAGTCACAGTCAAACCTGCTTTAGTGACCACTTCTATTAAGTCACAGTCAAACCTGCTTTAGTGACCACTTCTATTAAGTCACAGTCAAACCTGCTTTAGTGACCACTTCTATTAAGTCACAGTCAAACCTGCTTTAGTGACCACTTCTATTAAGTCACAGTCAAACCTGCTTTAGTGACCACCTCTATTAAGTCACAGTCAAACCTGCTTTAGTGACCACCTCTATTAAGTCACAGTCAAACCTGCTTTAGTGACCACTTCTATTAAGTCACAGTCAAACCTGCTTTAGTGACCACTTCTATTAAGTCACAGTCAAACCTGCTTTAGTGACCACTTCTATTAAGTCACAGTCAAACCTGCTTTAGTGACCACTTCTATTAAGTCACAGTCAAACCTGCTTTAGTGACCACTTCTATTAAGTCACAGTCAAACCTGCTTTAGTGACCACTTCTATTAAGTCACAGTCAAACCTGCTTTAGTGACCACTTCTATTAAGTCACAGTCAAACCTGCTTTAGTGACCACTTCTATTAAGTCCAGTCAAACCTGCTTTAGTGACCACTTCTATTAAGTCACAGTCAAACCTGCTTTAGTGACCACTTCTATTAAGTCACAGTCAAACCTGCTTTAGTGACCACTTCTATTAAGTCACAGTCAAACCTGCTTTAGTGACCACTTCTATTAAGTCACAGTCAAACCTGCTTTAGTGACCACTTCTATTAAGTCACAGTCAAACCTGCTTTAGTGACCACTTCTATTAAGTCACAGTCAAACCTGCTTTAGTGACCACTTCTATTAAGTCACAGTCAAACCTGCTATAGTGACCACTTCTATTAAGTCACAGTCAAACCTGCTTTAGTGACCACTTCTATTAAGTCACAGTCAAACCTGCTTTAGTGACCACTTCTATTAAGTCACAGTCAAACCTGCTTTAGTGACCACTTCTATTAAGTCACAGTCAAACCTGCTTTAGTGACCACTTCTATTAAGTCACAGTCAAACCTGCTTTAGTGACCACTTCTATTAAGTCACAGTCAAACCTGCTTTAGTGACCACTTCTATTAAGTCACAGTCAAACCTGCTTTAGTGACCACCTCTATTAAGTCACAGTCAAACCTGCTTTAGTGACCACCTCTATTAAGTCACAGTCAAACCTGCTTTAGTGACCACTTCTATTAAGTCACAGTCAAACCTGCTTTAGTGACCACTTCTATTAAGTCACAGTCAAACCTGCTTTAGTGACCACTTCTATTAAGTCACAGTCAAACCTGCTTTAGTGACCACTTCTATTAAGTCACAGTCAAACCTGCTTTAGTGACCACCTCTATTAAGTCACAGTCAAACCTGCTTTAGTGACCACCTCTATTAAGTCACAGTCAAACCTGCTTTAGTGACCACTTCTATTAAGTCACAGTCAAACCTGCTTTAGTGACCACTTCTATTAAGTCACAGTCAAACCTGGTTTAGTGACCACCTCTATTAAGTCAGTCAAACCTGCTTTAGTGACCACCTCTATTAAGTCAGTCAAACCTGCTTTAGTGACCACCTCTATTAAGTTACAGTCAAACCTGCTTTAGTGACCACTTCTATTAAGTCACAGTCAAACCTGCTTTAGTGACCACCTCTATTAAGTCAGTCAAACCTGCTTTAGTGACCACTTCTATTAAGTCACAGTCAAACCTGCTTTAGTGACCACCTCTATTAAGTCAGTCAAACCTGCTTTAGTGACCACTTCTATTAAGTCACAGTCAAACCTGCTTTAGTGACCACTTCTATTAAGTCAGTCAAACCTGCTTTAGTGACCACTTCTATTAAGTCACAGTCAAATCTGCTTTAGTGACCACCTCTATTAAGTCAGTCAAACCTGCTTTAGTGACCACTTCTATTAAGTCACAGTCAAACCTGCTTTAGTGACCACTTCTATTAAGTCACAGTCAAACCTGCTTTAGTGACCACCTCTATTAAGTCACAGTCAAACCTGCTTTAGTGACCACTTCTATTAAGTCACAGTCAAACCTGCTTTAGTGACCACTTCTATTAAGTCACAGTCAAACCTGCTTTAGTGACCACTTCTATTAAGTCACAGTCAAACCTGCTTTAGTGACCACTTCTATTAAGTCACAGTCAAACCTGCTTTAGTGACCACTTCTATTAAGTCACAGTCAAACCTGCTTTAGTGACCACTTCTATTAAGTCACAGTCAAACCTGCTTTAGTGACCACTTCTATTAAGTCACAGTCAAACCTGCTTTAGTGACCACTTCTATTAAGTCACAGTCAAACCTGCTTTAGTGACCACTTCTATTAAGTCACAGTCAAACCTGCTTTAGTGACCACTTCTATTAAGTCACAGTCAAACCTGCTTTAGTGACCACTTCTATTAAGTCACAGTCAAACCTGCTTTAGTGACCACTTCTATTAAGTCACAGTCAAACCTGCTTTAGTGACCACTTCTATTAAGTCACAGTCAAACCTGCTTTAGTGACCACTTCTATTAAGTCACAGTCAAACCTGCTTTAGTGACCACTTCTATTAAGTCACAGTCAAACCTGCTTTAGTGACCACTTCTATTAAGTCACAGTCAAACCTGCTTTAGTGACCACTTCTATTAAGTCACAGTCAAACCTGCTTTAGTGACCACTTCTATTAAGTCACAGTCAAACCTGCTTTAGTGACCACTTCTATTAAGTCACAGTCAAACCTGCTTTAGTGACCACTTCTATTAAGTCACAGTCAAACCTGCTTTAGTGACCACTTCTATTAAGTCACAGTCAAACCTGCTTTAGTGACCACTTCTATTAAGTCACAGTCAAACCTGCTTTAGTGACCACTTCTATTAAGTCACAGTCAAACCTGCTTTAGTGACCACTTCTATTAAGTCACAGTCAAACCTGCTTTAGTGACCACTTCTATTAAGTCACAGTCAAACCTGCTTTAGTGACCACTTCTATTAAGTCACAGTCAAACCTGCTTTAGTGACCACTTCTATTAAGTCACAGTCAAACCTGCTTTAGTGACCACTTCTATTAAGTCACTCAAACCTGCTTTAGTGACCACTTCTATTAAGTCACAGTCAAACCTGCTTTAGTGACCACTTCTATTAAGTCACAGTCAAACCTGCTTTAGTGACCACTTCTATTAAGTCACAGTCAAACCTGCTTTAGTGACCACCTCTATTAAGTCACAGTCAAACCTGCTTTAGTGACCACTTCTATTAAGTCACAGTCAAACCTGCTTTAGTGACCACTTCTATTAAGTCACAGTCAAACCTGCTTTAGTGACCACTTCTATTAAGTCACAGTCAAACCTGCTTTAGTGACCACTTCTATTAAGTCACAGTCAAACCTGCTTTAGTGACCACCTCTATTAAGTCACAGTCAAACCTGCTTTAGTGACCACCTCTATTAAGTCACAGTCAAACCTGCTTTAGTGACCACTTCTATTAAGTCACAGTCAAACCTGCTTTAGTGACCACTTCTATTAAGTCACAGTCAAACCTGCTTTAGTGACCACCTCTATTAAGTCAGTCAAACCTGCTTTAGTGACCACCTCTATTAAGTCAGTCAAACCTGCTTTAGTGACCACCTCTATTAAGTTACAGTCAAACCTGCTTTAGTGACCACTTCTATTAAGTCACAGTCAAACCTGCTTTAGTGACCACCTCTATTAAGTCAGTCAAACCTGCTTTAGTGACCACTTCTATTAAGTCACAGTCAAACCTGCTTTAGTGACCACCTCTATTAAGTCAGTCAAACCTGCTTTAGTGACCACTTCTATTAAGTCACAGTCAAACCTGCTTTAGTGACCACTTCTATTAAGTCAGTCAAACCTGCTTTAGTGACCACTTCTATTAAGTCACAGTCAAATCTGCTTTAGTGACCACCTCTATTAAGTCAGTCAAACCTGCTTTAGTGACCACTTCTATTAAGTCACAGTCAAACCTGCTTTAGTGACCACTTCTATTAAGTCACAGTCAAACCTGCTTTAGTGACCACTTCAATTAAGTCACAGTCAAACCTGCTGTAGTGACCACTTCTATTAAGTCACAGTCAAACCTGCTTTAGTGACCACCTCTATTAAGTTACAGTCAAACCTGCTTTAGTGACCACTTCTATTAAGCAATAACTTGTATTATGTGACCTTAATTTTTATTTTCCTTCACAATTGCATTTTATATCAATTAAACCTGTATTAAGTGACCACCTGTCTTATGTGACGATATTTCACTGTTCCCTTGGAAGGTCACATTAGACAGGTATGATATTGTACAGTAAACAGTTATTATATTATTTCGTTGTTATAAAGTCTGGAGCCATCTTGGTGTGCTAGCTTCGAGTACGGTACATCACATGGGTTCTCAACCTCGGTTGAATTAAACCACTAACTATAATATTGGTCTATCATATCATATTAAAAAAAATCACTACTATTAACACCAAAATCACTGCTGAACATATAGTTTACCCTAACACTAACACTAACCCCCTCATTATTTTTGTGTTGCTAGAATATCATATTTACTGGTTACATAGGGGCGTCGTAATCGTGATCATATAGTAGTTGGATTTATAACTACCTATGCAATCAGTGCTATCACCATTAACGTTGTGAGTTCGAATCCTGCTCATGGCAAGGTGTACTCGATACAACATTATGTGATAAAGTTTGTCAGTGACTTGCGGTAAGTTGGTGGTTTTCTCTGGTTTCCTCCACCAATAAATCTGACTGCCACGTTATAACTAAAATATTATTGAAAGTGGTGTTGAACACCATAACCCTAACCTTTAACCCATAAGATCAAAGAAAACTAAATCACAAGACATCTATAATAACAGAATGATGAGGAAGTAAGAAGTCAAACCTGCCAATATGGTCACCTCTATAAAGTAGTCACCTGTATGTAAAGGTCATCTTTTCTCGTCCTCTCATAGGAAATTTTATATGAATTGACCCTATTTTAAGAGGTTACCTGTCTTATAAGGCCACTTTTTCTTGTTCTCTTAATTAAGGTGACCTCTTAATACAGGTTTGACTGTACTTGTAAGTAATACAACATTCTCAGATAGATTTAATGATAGATTTTATATTTTTAATAGACGTAATTATTTCATCTCTAAAATCAATATTTTTATCACTAATTTACATTTTTCCTATGTTTTTACATTTTCTATAGGTTTAATGTTTATGCTGATTTTATCATCTTTGAAATTCAGTGTACAAAGTGAAAAAAAGTAAAAACAAATTTTTAAGAAATATAAGATAAATTTTGAACAAATGCTGATGGGTTGATGAAATAATTTTCCTGGTTTGTACAAGAGAAATTAACTGAGCTAGATTTTCTAGTGCTAGCTGACTGATGTAAACATCTACTTTTGCTTCTCTAGGATATATTATAGGTTTTCTCAGCTAACCAGCAGTATTTACTGTTATGCTTTAAAGATGAACAGGGGATTCAACCAAATGACCTTCAAAGGTCATGGGTGGCTCAGGGTTAAGGTAAAAATTTAAGTTTACAAATACAATCCCTCTGCAAATTTTAAGTTTACAAATACAGTCTCCCTGCAAATTTTAAGTTTACAAATACAGTCTCCCTGCATATTTTTAGTTTAAATACAGTCTCCCTGCAAATTTTAAGTTTACAAATACAGTCTCCCTACAAATTTTAAGTTTACAAATACAATCTCCCTGCAAATTTTAAGTTTACAAATACAGTCTCCCTGCAAATTTTTATTTTACAAATACAGTCTCCCTGCAAATTTTTAATTTGAATACAGTCCCCCTGCAAATTTTAAATTTACAAATACAGTCCCACTACAAATTTTAAGTTTCCAAATACATGTACAGTCTCCCTGCAAATTTTAAGTTTACAAATACAATCTCCCTGCAAATTTTAAGTTTACAAATACAGTCTCCCTGCAAATTTTAATTTTACAAATACAGTCTCCCTGCAAATTTTTAATTTGAATACAGTCCCCCTGCAAATTTTAAATTTACAAATACAGTCCCACTACAAATTTTAAGTTTCCAAATACATGTACAGTCTCCCTGCAAATTTTAAGTTTACAAATACAGTCTCCATGTAAATTTTAAGTTTACAAATACAATCCCCCTACAAATTTTATGATTACAAATACAATCTTCTTGCAAATTTTAAATTTACAAATACAGTGTTCCTGCAAATTTATGTTTACAAATACAGTCCCCCTTTAAATTTTAAGTTTACAAATACTTTCCCTCTGCAAATTTTGTGTTTACAAATACAGTCCTCTGCAAATGTTATGTTTATAAATACAATTTCCCTGCAAATTTTATGTTTTCAAATACACCTCCTCCCCCTGTAAATTTTATGTTTACAAATACAATCTCCATACCAATTTTAAGTTTACAAATATAGTCCCCTTGGAAATTTTTAGCTTACAAATACAGTCTCCATGTAAATTTTAAGTTTACAAATGCAATCCCCCTACAAATTTTATGTTTATGAATACAGTCTCCCTGCAAATTTTATGTTTACTAATACAGTCTCCCTGCAAATTTTAAGTTTACAAATACAATCCCCTTGCAAATTTTAAGTTTACAAATACAGTCCCCCTGCAAATTTTAAGTTTACAAATACACTCCCTCTGCAAATTTTATGTTTACAAATACAGTCTCCCTGCAAATTTTAAGTTTAAAAATACACTCCCTCTGCAAATTTTAAGTTTACAAATACAGTCTCCCTGCAAATTTTATGTTTACAAATACAGTCTCCCTTCAAATTTTAAGTTTACAAATACAGTCTCCCTGCAAATTTTAAGTTTACAAATACAATCTCCCTGCAAATTTTAAGTTTACAAATACAGTCTCCCTTCAAATTTTTGGTTTACAAATACAGTCTCCCTGCAAATTTTTGGTTTACAAATACAGTCTCCCTTCAAATTTTAAGTTTGCAAATACTTTCCCACTGCAAATTTTATGATTGCAAATACAATCTTCTTGCAAATTTTAAATTTACAAATACAGTTTTCCTGCAAATTTTATGTTTATGAATACAGTCTCCCCACAAATTTTATGTTTTCAAATACCCCCCCCCCCCCCCCCCCTGCAAATTTTATGTTTACAAATACAATCTCCATACAAATTTTAAATTTACAAATACAGTCCCCCTGGTAATTTTTAGCTTACAAATACAGTCCCCCTGCAAATTTTATGTTTACAAATACAAAATGTACATCCCATTATTTAAAAGACGTATGGTTTTGAAGTAGAAAGATAAATTCTTTGATCATTAATTTGACCTCTTTAGTTCTTACAAAGGACTTTTTCTTGTTTGACAAAGGAGTTTCATTTCTTTTGTTTAAAACTGATTTCTTAGCTACAGCTGTAGTAATATACAGTTTATGTACATTTAATGGCCTATCTTCATCTTCTTTACATTTGTTTTGAAGTAATTTTATTTACCAAGCTGCATTAATTACTTAAGTTAAAGTAATAATTTTTTTATTAGAATAACGAAAAATCAAAATATCTTTTAAACTATAGATTTTTGAACAGCAAAATATATAAACGAGAGTTTTATTTAGAATTAGGAGTGCTAACTAAAAATGTTACAGTAATGCTTCTTATTGTTTTGGCTGAGGCTGCACTCCGATGAAATTTTGCATTTTGGTCCTATTTCGAGTGGGGGTAGATGTACTTTATAGAAGAGCCATCCGTACGTCAGGTATATTACCTGTAAAATCTTTCTCTCAGCCACGTGTACTTTAGACGAAAATGACAAGCATTTCTCTCATAAATTATTGTTATATTTTGCATTTTTTGTAAAATGGGTAATGCCAAAAGTTTGTAAAAAAGTTGTTTGCCTTTTTTAGTAAGGAAAAGGCAACGAAGAAGCCAATTGTCTCATTTGATAGGGTATATCAAAGGACATCTAAAGCTTTGGGTGTGTCTTACACTTCAGTGCACCGTATTATGAATGATAAGAGGCCTTGTAAGTCAAATAGACCCAAAGAAAGAGCTAAAATTTTGGACGACTTTGATCATTGTGTTATTAAAAGAACAATCCACGGTTTGTATTCACGGAAAATTGCTCCGACCGTCTCAATAATACATAAGGAAATAAAAGATTCTATTAAAATATCAAAGTCTAAACTTACTCTAAATCTCATTGATCTTGGATATACTTATAAAAAAATAGGTGATAATCGAAGAGTTCTGTATGATCAAGTGTCTATTATCAATGATAGGTGTAATTATCTGAGAAAGATCAAATCTTTTAGGGAAGCAGGGTATGATATCGTGTACATGGATGAAACATGGGTTAACCAAAATCACTGCACAGATTATATGTGGCTTCCGAATGATGGGTCTGATGCACCAAAAATACCCTCGGGTAAAGGCAAACGTCTGATTGTTTTGCATGCAGGTATGCAAAGTGAGTGTTTGATTGACGGCTGTGATTTAGTGTTTCTGGCCAAATCAAAGGATGGTGACTATCACCAGGAGATGAATAGTGTTGTCTTTGTTGAGTGGTTTGAAAATCAATTGATGCCTGCTCTGAAAAATCCTAGCTTGGTTGTGTTAGATAATGCAAGTTATCACAATGTTAAAACAGAAGATACAGTGTGCCCAAATTTTAGTCAGAAAAAAGCTGTTCTCCAAAACTATCTTACACAACACAGCATTCCTTTTTCTGCTACTGATACCAAAAAAGTATTATTTGAAAAAATAAAACAAAAAAATACCCCAGTAGTTTACAAAACAGATAAAATTGCTAATTTACACGGACATGAAGTATTAAGAACCCCCGTTCGACACTGAACTTAACCCGATAGAATTAATATGGGCGCAAGTCAAAGGTTTCGTGGCTAAAAACAATACCACCTACCGATTGAAAGATGTTAAAGAACTCATGTACGCTGCTTTCGGAAAAATTACAAAAAATGTGTGGACAAAAGCAGAAGAACATGTGGTCAAAATTGGAAAAGAATACTGCAAAGAAAACTGTATAAATAGAAGTGTCATAGAACCTATTATCATTGATTTTTGTGATGATGACTCGGATGACGACACGGGTTGAAGTATGTAAAAATCGAATAAATGTCACGTTAAAGCCAATGCCGAAAATATTTGGAACATGTGTCTGCCAATTCATTAAGGTTTAAGAACAGTTGTGACTGTTGAAACTATCAGGGGTCAGATGAATTATTTAACTTATATTGATTATAACACATAAATAATACACAAAACAATTTGACACAAAAAAAAGATAAACAGGGACAGTTTATATTCCAACCGAAAACCAAACACAAAACGGGCCTCGTATTCATGAAAAGTCAAAACAAACAAACACAAAGGTCGAAACTTCGGATTCCTGTTTTGGATAAGCATTTCGAAGTGGAATAGGTTAAATATATATTTCCAAACTTTTAGCTCACGTTTGAGTGAAAGATATATGGTTTAGTAGAATTGTTACGTAAAACAATTGCATGTATCAATGATTCATCAATAATTTTTGGAGTTTTTAGGTATTTACTACCAATGTTAAGTTGAAGGTTTGATCAAAAATAGCTAAAAAAATGACAGTGCTCAATGTCATAATCTACCCCTACCCACCAAAAAAAAAAAATCAATCCTCCAATTGATCACTGAAGTTCTATAATTTAAAAATGTACTAATTTTACAAACATTTTTTAATTAGGAAGTTGCACAATCTCAAAACTCATTTTTCGTTCCATTTCTTACATGTATATAAATTAAAAATGTCATACAGAATCGAACAAAACAACAATGATATATTCTTCATATTATATGATATATATATGAAGACTTCATTTTTTCACTATTAAAGACAGAAGTGCTACAATGTATATATTTAGTGAAAAAATAAAAATAATGAAAAATGTCCCAGTCCAAGTAATTTTTACAGGTAAAAATCAATGAACTCATAATAGTGCGTGTAGGAGATGGTGACGGGTTCTACGGAGAACAATGGAATCTTTCGGGTGACCGTCAAGTGTCTATTGTCCTCAGGGATTAAAACCCACGGCCGCAGGCTGTTCTCTTTTATAGACTTATTCCCTCCGTATTTCATAAAACTTTGTCAAAATATACACCCAAAAACTCCTTTAAAATGTGATTTTTCTATATGAGCATGGCCAAATATGTTCACTCTCTGGTCTGCAAACTTCCAAATTAAATTAGCACCCTTGTTTCTCTACACAACTCTCGTTTACACTTCTACTTTAAAATCTACAGTTTAAAAGATATTTCAAATTTTCGTTATTCTAATAAAAAAATTATTACTTTTTACAAATACAGTCTCCCTGCAAATTTTAAGTTTACAAATACAGTCCCTGCAAATTTTAAGTTAACAAATACAAAATGTACATCCCATTATTTAAAAGACGTATGGTTTTGAAGTAGAAAGATAAATTCTTTGATCATTAATTTGACCTCTTTAGTTCTTACAAAGGACTTTTTCTTGTTTGACAAAGGAGTTTCATTTCTTTTGTTTGAAACTGATTTCTTAGCTACAGCTGTAGTAATATACAGTTTATGTACATTTAATGGCCTATCTTCATCTTCTTTACATTTGTTTTGAAGTAATTTTATTTACCAAGCTGCATTAATTACTTAGTATACATTCTCTGAAGTTTTCAGTAATTATTTTCCCCTGAAGGTATTGAATACCAATGGATAAATTTTTAGAGAAATCTGAAGTGTTAATCAAGAATGCACAATCTTAGAGACACAGGCAACCATGGACACAAGACATGGGATAAAGAGATAACTAATAAGATAAGCAGTACCGATCCCACCAAAAAACCGAGTGTGAATCCAAGTGCTTGCTAAGGAAAAGCAGGTCCTGTTTCATATAAGATACCCACTGTGTTACTCTGATAGTCAAGTCTGGTAAAGTATTGTCTGTGATATGAGGGGGAAATATATTAGTTTTGTCCACTTATTGTGTACAATCAGACCTGCTTCAAAGACCACCTGTAAATCAAACCTGTTTTTAGACATACAAGACATGTTTTACTATACAACATGTATATGGATGACCTAAAATACCCCCTTTATCATGTTTATTCCCTACAAAATACCCCCTTTATCATGTTTATTCTCTATAAAATACCCCCTTTATCATGTTTATTCCCTATTAAATACCCCCTTTATCATGTTTATTCCCTATGAAATACCCCCTTTATCATGTTTATTCCCTATAAAATAACCTATGAAAAGTACGAAAAATAATTTCAATTAAGCCACGCTTTCACGACACGATTTCTCTGGGGCTATTTTAGCGTTGGAAATAACTTCTACAAATTAATAACCGAATATGAATATTTCAATTTCTATGACATCGATTTTAACGACGTTGATGACATTTTGATGATAACGGAATCTGTGTTATATGCTACATAGTATTATTAAAAGCCAACACAATTAGCTGTGGGTAATGATGTAGTCTGCATATTATTGTAGCCCTTAGGATTATTCAATATTCTGCTTTTTTTCTTCTTCCTCAGATAATAAAGCTTATAGACTAAAGCCCGGTATACACGATGCAAGTTTTGCATCCAAATCTCTATTCAAATTTCTTGAATTCAAGTTTTTTGATCGTGTATACCATACAAGAAACTTGAATCAAAAAACTTGAATGGACTTGGATGGAATAGAAATGCATCCTATTTTTTTTCAACTTGGATGGAGATTGGCCAATCAGAAGACAGAATCCCTATCAGCATCAATTTGTGAATGTAAATAATAACAACTACACAAGTTGTGCAAAGATGGCGGGTAAAGAGGAAACTCCAACATGCAGGAAAAAGACAGTTACATGGACTAATGAAATGATTGAAGATCTAATAGACTTCATACGAGCCCATATTAACCTCTTTTTGGAGCTTAATCTCCTTCGCAGTATAATTGTACATAATAATGCAATGCAAAGGGAAGCACCCTCCTCTCCTCCCAGAAATGCCATTTTGTTTGTTGTATCTCCCGCCAAAACTTGTGTGTATTCATCAAAATTTCTTGCATCGTGTATACACAAACTTGAATTCAAGTTTTTTTTAACCAAGTTTTCTTGAATGGAGACTTGGATGCAAAACTTTTATCGTGTATACCAGGCTTAACAGTAAAGTATATGTTGTTAAATTTAATAAAAAAAACTATACTATAGGGTATGTTGTTCAGCTTTTTTTTTCTTCTTCAAATAAAAAAGCTTAAAAACTAACAGTAAAGTATGCTATTTTTGGGGGGGATTTTTGGTGTTTAATGCCACTTTCAGCAATATTTCAACTATATCATGGTGACCAGTTTTAGTGGTGGAAGAAGCCGGAATACCTGGAGAGAACTACCGACCATGGGCAAGCAACTAGTAAACTTTATCACTTGCAGCTGTGAATCGAGTGCACCCTTTTTTGTAATTTACAAAGCCTGGTGCGAACCCACTCCGTATTGGCGATAGGCTTGTATGAGTTGCTAGGTAATCCAACTACCTAACTCATTGAGCCACCCAGGCCCTTAACAGTAAAGTATATGTTGTTAAATTACATGTACTTAATAAAAAAAAACTGTATAATATATAATATATGTTATTCAGGTTCTAGACAGGGTATATAATGGCGCCTTCGCAGCTTCAAATTTAGATACAGGGGAACCTGTCTAATCCGACACACCAAGGGACCTGTGAAATATGTCGGATTGTACAGGATGTTGGAATACTCAGGTTTTATTTTAGTTTTAAACAGAAATACTTTGGGACCATACATTTTTGACGAATGTCACAGGATGTCGGAAAACTCAGATGTTGGATTGTACAAGTTGCACTGTACCCGTGAGCCGTCAGGCGATGGGTATGTAAATCAGAAGCCGGTAAATGTGTGACATTATCTACCCTTTCTAGAACCTGAATAACTATTATATTATGGTGCATAGCTTTTAATTCTAAAATTCAACCATTTTCATGCTTTTTTTAACATTACAGATCCCCTTTTCTTATCAAAGTCGTTTTTGTGTTGTTGAATATGTTAAAAATGTCAACATCTGTTGTCATAGCAATGACATTTCAGCTCCATCATAGTTTTTTCCATGCAGAACATGTTTATTTTACTGACATGTTCAAGGAATGGCCACGGTATGACGTAAATAAGTTAAATAAACATGCTCTAGAACTTTGGTGGGCATGGCTTTATAAGAGGGGTGGCCTTTGGTGGGAGTGACTGTAAGAAGGGTGGGCTTTGGTTAGATTGGCTTTTTAAGAGGGAAGGCCTTTGGTGGGAGTGGCTTTATAAGGGGAGACTACTCTGCATGTATATCTTATATAAATATTGTCAAGTAATCAGCCACAAAGAATTATAAGCTTTTCTGCACTAGTGAACGTTAGCATTAACGAGCCAGTAAGCTTCACATTCCATTGAACGACATGATAAATTTGCATTAACCACTGTGACATCATATAATAGTTGTGAGTTCGAATCCCGCTCAGTCATGGCGAGGTCTACTCGATACAACATGATGCGATAAAGTTTGTCAGTGACTTGCGGCAGGTCAGTGATTTTCTCAGGAAACTCCCTGTTTCTGCCACAATATAATTGAACTATTGTTGAAAGTGACCTTAAATACCATAATCCTAACACATGGAATCTCTGGCTACAGTGATATAGGCATAGTGAAATGTCACTTTAATGCTGTTGCATGCAAATAATTGTAATATGTTATGTGAAGGTAATTTTGTTTTAGTTCATCTGGCTTAAGGCCATGAGAGCTTTTGTATGTCATCCTTCAGTGTTAAATTTTTCACATTTTAATTTTCTACTTGACAATTGTTAAGACAAACTGAACCAAACTTGGCAGGGATTATCATCGGGATGAGAAGACTCAGACTAATAGATAAAATAATGATCCCCCATGGGGGCCAGACAGAAAGGGGCCTAAAAGAGGTGACTTACAAAAACCTTTAAAAAACCTGTAATAAAGATCCCCCATGGGAACCGGACAGTCAGGGGCCTAAAACAGGTGACTTACAAAGGTCTTTAAAAACCTGTAATAAAGATTCCCCATGTGGACCAGAAAGAAAGGGGCCTAAAACAATGATTTACAAAGACCTTTAAGAAACATGTAATAAAGATCCCCATGGGAATTGGACAGAAAGGGACATAAAGGGGGTGATTTATAAAGACCTTTAAACAACCTGTAGTAAAGATACCCACATGGGAACCCGACAGAAAGGGGCTTAAAAGAGGTGACTTACAAAGACCTTTAAGAAACCTACCTGTGTGGTCACCTGTATTAAAAGGTCACATTTTTCTTGTCCTGTTATAGAAAATTTCATACACACTAAACCCTTTTTAAGAGGTCACCTGTCTTATAAGGGCACTGTTTCTCTTGGTATCTAAAAGGTGACCTCTTAATACAGATTTGACTGTACTTGTAAGTAATATAACATTCTCAGATAGATTTAATGATAGACTTTATATCTTTAATAGACATTATTAATTTATCTCTAAAATCAATAGTTTTATCACTAATTTTCGTTTTTCCTATTTTCTGCTTTTGCCATCACTTGGTGTCTGTCGTCCTTTAACTTTTCACATTTTAATCTTCTCCTCTGAAACCCCTTAGCCAAATGAAGTGAAACTTGGTAGGAAGCATCTATCACTGGTGGTAAACTGATCGTGGCAACTGCAGTTACGACGATCACAACATGGCGGAGGTAGAAATAGGTAAGATCGTTTTCTGCTAATTTCTCCATTCTAGCGTGTTGTTGTGAAGAATTACTCAGCCGCAAGGTTGATCTGTACGATTTTGTTGTATGTGTGTGTTCTTGATACCATATACGGTCTCGTTACCAAGAAAATAGCTGTCGGAAATTTAAGGAAGATAATCGTAACTCCAAAAAAAGATTATCTATTATATTATAATTTAAGAACACACACATACAACAAAATCATACAGATCAACCTTGCGGCTGAGTAATTCTTCCAGTTACCACGATCAGTTTACCATCAGTGATCTATGGAAGGTCCTCTATGAAGAGTGCACATTTTGTCCTGATCCATTAACAAGCATGGCCGCCACTGGCAATTCTTGTTTCTGATTGGTCGATTTTTTTAAATCTTCTTCTCTGAAACCGCTTGGCCGAATGAACTGAACTTGTTAGGAAGCATTTATGGAAGGTCTTCTATAAAAGAAAAAAATTTAGTCCTGATCAATTAACAAACATGGCCACAATAGGCAATTCTTATTTCTGATTGGTTGATACCTAAAAAATCTTCTTCTCTGAAACTGCTTGGCCAAATGAATCGAAACTTGGTATGAAGCATCTATGGAAGGTCCTCTATAAAGATTGCTCATTTCGTCCCGATCCGTTAATAAACATGTCCGCCACAGGCGATTCTTGTTTCTGATTGGTTGATTATTAAAAAATCTTCTCTTCTGAAATTGCTTGGCCAAATGAATCGAAATTTGGTAGGATGCATCCTTGGAAGATGCTCTATAAATATTGCTCATTTAGTGCCAATCCGTTTACAAACATAGCCACCACAGGCAATTCTTGTTTCTGATTGGTCAATTTCTAAAAATCTTCTCCTCTGAAACCACTTGCCAAATGAACCGAAACTTGATAGGAAGCATATATGGAAGATACTCTATAGAGATTGCTCATTTCGCTTTAGTTCATTAACAAACATGGCCACAACAGGCAGTTCTTGTTTCTGATTGATCAATTTCTAAAAAAATATTTGTATCTGAAACCGCTTCGCCAAATGAATTAAAATTTGGTAGGCAGCATCTATGGAAGGTCCTCTATAAAGTTTGCTCATTTTGTTCCGATCCAATTACAAACATGGCTGCCACAGGCAATTATTTTTTCAGAGTTGGTCGATTTCTATAAACCTTCTTCTCTGAAACTGCTCAGCCAAATGAACTGAAACTTGGTAGGCATCATCTGTGGAAGGTTCTAAATAAAGATTGCTAATTTCGTCCCGATCTGTTAACAAACATCATGCTGCCATAGGCAATACTTGTTTCTGGTTGGTCGATTTCTAAAAGAAAATTCTCCCCCGAAACCGCTTAGCCAAATGAACCGAAACTTGGTAGGAAGCCTCTATGGAAGGTCCTAAATAAGATTGCTGATTTCGTCCCAATCCATTAACAAACATGGCCGCCACAGGCAATAATAGTTTCAGAGTGGTCGATTTCTAAAAACCTTCTCTGAAACTGCCCAGCCAAATGCACCAAACTTGGTAGGCAGCATCTGTGGAAGGTCCTAAATAAAGATTGCTAGTTTCATCCCGATCTATTAATAAACATGGCTGCCATAGGCAATACTTGTTTCTGGTTGGTCGATTTCTAAAAAAAATGTCTCCCTCGAAACCGCTTATCCAAATGAACCGAAACTTGGTAGGAAACATCTATGGAAGGGCCTCTAATTTAGTCCCGATCAATTAACAAACATGACCACCATAGGCAATTCTTGGTCGATTTCTAAAATAATCTTCTCCTCTGAAACTGAGCAGCCAAATGAACTGAAATTTGGTAGGAAGCACCTATGGAAGGTTCTGTATTAAGTTTCCTCAAAGCAGAATGAAAGGTGAGCGACACAGGCTCAGCCCACTGAGCCTCTAATTTACACTTTTTCTTTTTCCCAAAGGTGACCTCTTAATACAGGTAATGTTGAACAACTCCTCTGTCAAACCTCCAAATTCCAATCACAAGGATAGAAGCAAACTTGCTACATTCTTTCTGCAGATTTGACAGTTATGTCAACTGCATGTATACATTAGATGAAGGGAGGGGGAGGATGTTTATGATCCCAATTATTGGTTTTAATTAACACTGCCACTTTATTGTACCTGTTTCAAGATAAGACTTATATTTCCAGATTTCAAATTTGAGACACCTATAGAAATTGATACTTCCTAAATAATATAATAATGGTTAAAACTTAGGGGGTGGGGGTGGGGGGGGGGGGGCTTATTGACATCATGCCTTAAAGACACCCTCCCCCCCCCCTCTAGAGACCCTCACTATTGGTTGTGACTAAATGTGTAATAATACCTAAATTAGATGTAATTAAACCACACTGTGATATTGTCATCACCCCTTAAAGACCTCCACTATTGACACCCCCCCCTCCCCCCTCTAGAGACCCTCACTATTGGTTGTGACTAAATGTGTAATAATACCTAAATTAGATGTAATTAAACCACACTGTGATATTGTCATCACTCCTTAAAGACCTCCACTATTGACACCCCCCTCTAGAGACCCTCACTATTATTGACACCCCCCTCTAGAGACCCTCACTATCGGTTGTGACTAAATGTGTAATAATACTTAAATTAGATGTAATTAAACCACACTGTGATATTGTCATCACCCCTTAAAGACCTCCACTATTGACAATCCCCCCCCTCCCCCCTCCCCCCCCTCTAGAGACCCTCACTATTGGTTGTAACTAAATGTGTAATAATACCTAAATTAGATGTAATTAAACCACACTGAGATATTGATCTGCTTGTTTAAATACAGATGGTCTGTATAATATGATTGTAAATTAAGACCTTATGGGAAATATATTATTAATATTCTTTTAAATAGGTCATTCGTTGCGTGCGAGGTGTCCATTGCCATTTAAAAAAATGATATGTGGATTTATGTACAGATGTACCAAAGATGAACATTTTCCTCTGATTAGCAGATTTCCTCTCTTGTGAACAAAATATATGGAAATACAGTCAAACCTGTATTAAGAGGCCATCTTTGAGACATGGAAAAAGTGGCATTATAAGACAGGTGACCTTTTAATACAGGTGACTGCTTAATACAGGTGACCACATGGGAAGGTTTGACTGTAAATGTGTCTTGGTCTAAACAACAAGAAAAAGAAGGTATTAAAGGATACTCATCATTAAGGGGGGGGGGGAGGGGATGCTCTTTATTCATTAGTGAACATTTTTATTTCTGGAATCAATGCCTTTCCACAACTATTGTCATGAGTTTGATTCTTGCCTAGGTGGTATAAACATAGATAACAAATTTAGTGTGGACGACACGTTTCTGGAAAGTTGCTTCAACACCAGTACCCCCCCCCCCCATCATAAATAGGTCTTTTTAACTTTATTTACATTTATGATTTATTGTTTGTATACAGTAATACTCCTGTTATAAGACCATCCCTTCTGAAGTGAAAAAGATTGTCACATAAGAGAGGTCACACCTCTCTTGTGGGGGGGGGGGGGGGGGCATTTATAAGTAGCTTTATAAGAGGGGTACTACTGTAGGAGGTTAGGGTTGTGGTGTTTAATGCCACTTTCAATAATATGTTATTTCTTGGTGGAGAAAACCAGAGCAAACAGAGAAAACCACCGACCTGTTGCAAGTCATTGACAAACTTTATCACATAATGTTGTATCAAGTACACTTCACCTGAACAGGATTCGAACTCACAATTTTGGTGATGATAGGCATTGATTGCATAGGTAGTAATAGATCTAGCTACCATACGATCACGACCACGCCACCCCCGCAGACTAATGTAAAAGTTTCCATTAGTAAGCAAAGATAATTTCTAAAGGATGTGATTCAGTATGGGAAGACTAAATATATAATTAAGTCGGATATATTCCAAACAAGCAACTACAATGAGAGGTGGGGAATGTTAGTTAATTAGTTAGCTGTTCGTTTTGTAGGGTGGCTGCCCTCGCAAGTATTGCTCCTGCATACAATGAAATGTAAGGACAAGAAAAAGGTGACCTTTTAATACATGTGACTGCTTAATAAAGGTGACGACATGGGCAAGTTTGGTTGTATCTAAAAACTGCCTCAGACGTGTTATATTTCATTTCAAACGACCAATAACAAAGTCTCAGAATTGTTTATGGTATGTCACACCATTAGATCTAATTATAGTCAAACCTGTCCATGCGGCCACCTCTATTAAGCAGTCACCTGTAATAAGAGGTCATATTTTTCCTTTAGTACCTTCTTTTTCTTGTTGTTTAGACCAATACACATTTACTCAAACCTGCCCATGTGGTCACCTCTATTAATTAGTCACCTGTATTAAAAGGTCATCTTTTTTTTGTCCTGTCGTAGAAAATTTCATATGAATTGAACCTCTTTTAAGATGTCACCTGTCTTGTAAGGCCACTTTTTCTTTGTCCCAAATGTGACCTCTTAATACAGGTTCGACTGTATGTAAAAAAATAAAATAAATCTGTTTGTAGAACTGACACAAAATCGTGAATCAATACATCATTTATATATTGATCCATTGCTATAAAAACAAGTAAAATTTGGTACATTTAATAAATGAAAATCTTGGTTATTGATGATGGTCGTGTAGATGATAAAGATCATTGGACGAAGGTGAACAGATATAGTTATTATATAGTAAACCAGGGGCCGTCATGGTCAAGTAGATGACAAAGATCATTGGACGGAGGTGAACAGATATAGTTATTATATAGTAAACCAGGGGCCGTCATGGTCAAGTAGATGACAAAGATCATTGGACGGAGGTGAACAGATATAGTTATTATATAGTAAACCAGGGGCCGTCATGGTCATGTCAGTGACATTCAGTTATATAAACATTATATATATATATATTTATCACATAAATCAGACTACTACACAATTATGACCATGACAGGTCTGAAAGTAGCATTAAGCACTCAATAATGCTTTTCTTAAAACATAATGCTACCACACGATCTTTGTTTTTTGCAATATGTGCTATTTTGTTTATTTTCCCTTTGATGTTTAAAACCGATATATTTCATATCACGTAAGCGCATGAGATGATTCCAATTATCGCTAATCGCTAAGCATTGTCAAGGATGCACGTAGTATTATCTTGTTTTCTAATATGACGTTATAATGACGTCACATTACCAAATTCTTGATAATTAAGTGATTAATGATATAAAATATTAATTGTGTTTAAAAAAATGTCAGTATCTCAACAAAAATTAATAAATTATGAAAACAAAATAACGATAAAATAATTAAAGATGTTTTCTAAAACTCGAGGACGTTTAAAAAACATTCACAATACTAAAATCTAATCTAAATGACAAAAGTACTTTTAAAGGTACATGTATAACAGCTGTTACCACATAGATGTTTAAACATTCCAGTGTTGCTGGCCTGCAGATTATTTTTCTATACATGTACAATTTAATGAGAATAAATTGTAATTAATTGCTTAATTTATACTACAATGTATTAATTACAGTCAAACCTGTATTAAGAGGTCACCTTTGGGACAAAGAAAAAGTGGTCTTCTAAGACAGGCACCTCTTAAAAGATGTTCAATTCAGATGAAATTTTCTATGACAGGACAAGAATATGGTGACCTTTTAATACAGGTGACTGTTTAATAGAGGTTACAACATGGACAGGTTTGACTGTAATTGATTAATTTATACTATTAGCTATGTTATTTATAGACATTTAAGCTCCACATGCAAAATCAATGTACAGTCAAACCTGCTTTAGTGACCACCTCTATTAAGTTACAGTCAAACCTGCTTTGGTGACCACCTCTTAAGTTACAATCAAACCTGCTTTAGTGACCACCTCTATTAAGTTACAGTCAAACCTGCTTTAGTGACCACCTCTATTAAGTTACAGTCAAACCTGCTTTAGTGACCACCTCTATTAAGTTACAGTCAAACCTCCTTTAGTGACCACCTCTATTAAGTTACAGTCAAACCTGCTTTAGTGACCACCTCTATTAAGTTACAGTCAAACCTGCTTTAGTGACCACCTATATTAAGTTACAGTCAAACCTGCTTTAGTGACCACCTATATTAAGTTACAGTCAAACCTGCTTTAGTGACCACCTCTATTACAATAAGTTACAGTCAAACCTGCTTTAGTGACCACCTCTATTAAGTTACAGTCAAACCTGCTTTAGTGACCACCTCTATTAAGTTACAGTCAAACCTGCTTTAGTGACCACCTCTATTAAGTTACAGTCAAACCTGCTTTAGTGACCACCTCTATTAAGTTACAGTCAAACCTGCTTTAGTGACCACCTCTATTAAGTTACAGTCAAACCTGCTTTAGTGACCACCTCTATTAAGTTACAGTCAAACCATCTTTAGTGACCACCTCTATTAAGTTACAGTCAAACCTGCTTTAGTGACCACCTCTATTAAGTTACAGTCAAACCATCTTTAGTGACCACCTCTATTAAGTTAGTCAAACCTGTTTTAGTGACCACCTCTATTAAGTTACAGTCAAACCTACTTGAGTGACCACCTCTATTAAGTTACAGTTAAACCTTATTTAGTGACCACCTCTATTAAGTTAGTCAAACCTGCTTTAGTTACCACCTCTATTAAGTTACAGTCAAACCTACTTTAGTCACCATCTCTATTAAGTTAGTCAAACCTGCTTTAGTGACCACCTCTATTAAGTTAGTCAAACCTGCTTTAGTGACCACCTCTATTAAGTTACAGTCAAACCTGCTTTAGTGATCACCTCTATTAAGTTACAGTCAAACCTGCTTTAGTGACCACCTCTATTAAGTTACAGTCAAACCTGCTTTAGTGACCACCTCTATTAAGTTACAGTCAAACCTGCTTTAGTGACCACCTCTATTACAATAAATTACAGTCAAACCTGCTTTAGTGACCACCTCTATTAAGTTACAGTCAAACCTGCTTTAGTGACCACCTCTATTAAGGTACAGTCAAACCTGCTTTAGTGACCACCTCTATTACAATAAATTACAGTCAAACCTGCTTTAGTGACCACCTCTATTAAGTTACATTCAAACCTGCTTTAGTGACCACCTCTATTAAGTTACAGTCAAACCTGCTTTAGTGACCACCTCTATTAAGTTACAGTCAAACCTGCTTTAGTGACCACCTCTATTAAGTTACAGTCAAACCTGCTTTAGTGACCACCTCTATTAAGTTACAGTCAAACCTGCTTTAGTGACCACCTCTATTAAGTTACAGTCAAACCTGCTTTAGTGACCACCTCTATTAAGTTACAGTCAAACCTGCTTTAGTGACCACCTCTATTAAGTTACAGTCAAACCTACTTTAGTGACCACCTCTATTAAATTACAGTCAAACCTACTTTAGTGACCACCTCTATTAAGTTACAGTCAAACCTGCTTTAGTGACCACCTCTATTACAATAAGTTACAATCAAACCTGCTTTAGTGACCACCTCTATTAAGTTACAGTCAAACCTGCTTTAGTGACCACCTCTATTAAGTTACAGTCAAACCTGCTTTAGTGACCACCTCTATTAAGTTACAGTCAAACCTGCTTTAGTGACCACCTCTATTAAGTTACAGTCAAACCTGCTTTAGTGACCACCTCTATTAAGTTACAGTCAAACCTGCTTTAGTGACCACCTCTATTAAGTTACAGTCAAACCTGCTTTAGTGACCACCTCTATTCAGCAATAACTTGTATTATATGCCCTTAATTTTTATTTCCCTTTACAGTGCATTTCATATTAATTAAACCTGTATTAAGCGACCACCTGTCTTATGTGACCATATTTCAATCTTCCCTTGGAAGGTCACAGGAAGGTCACATAAGAAATGTTTGACTGTATATCTATTTATAGCCAAGTTTAAGTTCGACATGCAGAATCATGTGTGGTTAATATTACGTCCCTATATCAAGTTAATTTGCATCTGTAGATTACTTGCTTGATACTGGGTTAATTCCTAATATGACCTTAATCAAACCTGTATTTAACTACCACCTGTCTTATGTGACCATATTTAAATATTCCCCTGAAAGATCACATAAGACAGGTTTGACTAATTTGCAACTGTAGATTATGAATTACTACTTGATACTGGGTTTATTCCTTGACTTAATTGTGAAATATTGTAAATATACAAGACATTATAACAGATTTTAAAAGGAAAAATTGGATTAAGTCCTGAGAGGATTATATCATGCTTTGTTATACTAGTGGTATACCTTTGTGTGGACCTATTATAAGAGAGCGGAGAGACTTTAAATATTTTATACACATAGAATTAAGATTATTGATTTAGGCTAATTACAGCGGATGTATTGACCTGCTTAGGTCTTTATGAGTCTGTTCATTCTTGTTCTTTCAACGTTTTCGTTTTCATTGATTTTTGTAAATAAGCATTAATTTTGTTCGCTGTTGTGAATTTTTTGTAAACATTTGGACACACGTTTTCATTGATTTTACACAAAATAGCGTTTATAGTGTTTGTGATTTTTTAGCGGATAACACAATTCAATTAAAAGGTAATTATACATCTATCTATTTTTAACATGTTTAATGTTTAATATCATTGTGAAGAATCGTTAAATGTCAAAATGAGTGCTCTATTGAAATAATCTAGTATAATAAATGTGTACAAAGGGGGAGCTCTATGTTGTGACGTCCTTGTGGTATAACAATATTTGAAGATGCATGTATATATAAATTATTTATCGACTGTTTGGAAGGTCAAAAATATTTTTGAATATTATATATGCTTTATAATGCATGAAATTTTGAATCCTGAAAATAAATCATAAAGTTTATACATGTAGGGAGAACATTTTTTTTTCACAAATTTTAACAATTAAAAGCCCAATATTTTGCACCAGTATAATAGGAGAATATATACATGTAATAATAATAATAAAACCCACACTGTTGGAACTGGTGGCCAAGTTACAAAATCTAATAAAAAAATCGTAGAGACAGTGGCAAAATGTATACCCCTAATACACATATATACACAAACAGGCACTTCGGTAACAAGTGGTGGGGTTAAACTAGTATTATGGGTCTAAATTTTCTCATAAATATGTGAAAAATAGTTGTTGCTGGTTTCTGAAATCAAACTATACTGACCAATTGATTTGATTTTTTTTTTATTGTAGTCAATAGATCCTCTACCATCAAAATTCACACACGAAATGAAAATAATTTATGTAAATCAAATGATCCAAATTTAGCATAAAATTGTAGCTGTATTTCATTTTTCATTTAAAAAAGAAATTCAAACTCAACTGGCCTAAGACTAACGTCTTCTAAAGATCATGTCAGTTTTCACCATCACTTCAGAGTCCATTGTCTGTTATTGCATGTTTTTTTCTCTGAATGTTCTGCTCAGAAACCACCATTATCAGTTGACCAAACTATCTACTGGAATGACACATATATTCTTGATGGTCTTCAGAAAAGGACACTTCATATCATTTCTCTTTTGTATCCAATATGGCTGCCATGAATCATTATATTTATACTTGATGGTCCTACATAAGGGACGCCTCATTTCATTTCTCTTCAGTATACAATATGGCTGCCATGAATTATTATATTTATACATATTGTAAACAACCTTTACCTGTCTATACTGAACCATCTTGTAAACAACCTTTACCTGTCTATACTGAACCATCTTGTAAACAACCTTTACCTGTCTATACTGAACCATCATGTAAACAACATTTACCTGTCTATATACTGAACCATCTTGTAAACAACCTTTACCTGTCTATACTGAACCATCTTGTAAACAACCTTTATCTGTCTATACTGAACCATCTTGTAAACAACCTTTACCTGTCTATATACTGAACCATCTTGTAAACAACCTTTACCTGTCTATACTGAACCATCTTGTAAACAACCTTTACCTGTCTATACTGAACCATATTGTAAACAACCTTTACCTGTCTATACTGAACCATCATGTAAACAACCTTTACCTGTCTATATACTGAACCATCTTGTAAACAACCTTTACATGTCTATATACTGAACCATATTGTAAACAACCTTTACATGTCTATATACTGAACCATCTTGTAAACAACCTTTATCTGTCTATATACTGAACCATCTTGTAAACAACCTTTACCTGTCTATATACTGAACCATCTTGTAAACAACCTTTATCTGTCTATACTGAACCATCTTGTAAACAACCTTTACCTGTCTATATACTGAACCATCTTGTAAACAACCTGTATCTGTCTATACTGAACCATCTTGTAAACAACCTTTACCTGTCTATACTGAACCATCTTGTAAACAACCTTTATCTGTCTATACTGAACCATCTTGTAAACAACCTTTACCTGTCTATATACTGAACCATCTTGTAAACAACCTTTACCTGTCTATATACTGAACCATCTTGTAAACAACCTTTACCTGTCTATATACTGAACCATCTTGTAAACAACCTTTATCTGTCTATACTGAACCATCTTGTAAACAACCTTTACCTGTCTATATACTGAACCATCTTGTAAACAACCTTTATCTGTCTATACTGAACCATCTTGTAAACAACCTTTACCTGTCTATATACTGAACCATCATGTAAACAACCTTTACCTGTCTATATACTGAACCATCTTGTAAACAACCTTTACCTGTCTATATACTGAACCATCTTGTAAACAACCTTTACCTGTCTATATACTGAACCATCTTGTAAACAACCTGTATCTGTCTATACTGAACCATCTTGTAAACAACCTTTACCTGTCTATATACTGAACCATCTTGTAAACAACCTTTATCTGTCTATACTGAACCATCTTGTAAACAACCTTTACCTGTCTATACTGAACCATCTTGTAAACAACCTTTACCTGTTTATATACTGAACCATCTTGTAAACAACCTTTACCTGTCTATATACTGAACCATCTTGTAAACAACCTTTACCTGTCTATATACTGAACCATCATGTAAACAACCTTTACCTGTCTATTCTGAACCATCTTGTAAACAACCTTTACCTGTCTATACTGAACCATCTTGTAAACAACCTTTACCTGTCTATATACTGAACCATCTTGTAAACAACCTTTACCTGTCTATATACTGAACCATCTTGTAAACAACCTTTACCTGTCTATATACTGAACCATCTTGTAAACAACCTTTACCTGTCTATATACTGAACCATCTTGTAAACAACCTTTATCTGTCTATACTGAACCATCTTGTAAACAACCTTTACCTGTCTATACTGAACCATCTTGTAAACAACCTTTACCTGTCTATATACTGAACCATCATGTAAACAACCTTTACCTGTCTATATACTGAACCATCTTGTAAACAACCTTTACCTGTCTATATACTGAACCATCTTGTAAACAACCTTTATCTGTCTATACTGAACCATCTTGTAAACAACCTTTACCTGTCTATATACTGAACCATCATGTAAACAACCTTTACCTGTCTATACTGAACCATCTTGTAAACAACCTTTACCTGTCTATACTGAACCATCTTGTAAACAACCTTTACCTGTCTATATACTGAACCATCTTGTAAACAACCTTTACCTGTCTATATACTGAACCATCTTGTAAACAACCTTTACCTGTCTATATACTGAACCATCTTGTAAACAACCTTTACCTGTCTATATACTGAACCATCTTGTAAACAACCTTTACCTGTCTATATACTGAACCATCTTGTAAACAACCTTTACCTGTCTATATACTGAACCATCTTGTAAACAACCTTTATCTGTCTATATACTGAACCATCTTGTAAACAACCTTTACCTGTCTATATACTGAACCATCTTGTAAACAACCTTTACCTGTCTATATACTGAACCATCATGTAAACAACCTTTACCTGTCTATACTGAACCATCTTGTAAACAACCTTAACCTGTCTATACTGAACCATCTTGTAAACAACCTTTACCTGTCTATACTGAACCATCTTGTAAACAACCTTTACCTGTCTATATACTGAACCATCTTGTAAACAACCTTTACCTGTCTATATACTGAACCATCTTGTAAACAACCTTTACCTGTCTATATACTGAACCATCTTGTAAACAACCTTTTTGTTCAGCATTGACAGATATTTGCTTTATATACCGGTAGGTTAAATTAACAAAGATTGCCTTTGTTTGGGACTATATAACCAGTGTGATTTATACAGGATTCCAGTTTATTTAAGGTTCAGTTTAGACTAAATTCTCAGAGAAATAGAACTACGGTACATGTATATAGATGCTACACGGGTATATGAAGGTATAAAGTAGATTTCGTTAATATGTCATCATAAACACAGTATCAAATGTTTATTTGATATATATTAAATTAAATACAGACATTTATTTATTTCGTATTGATTTTGAATCTAGAGGATCATATATCAAATCCCTGGTCTGTATAAAGAAATTATTGTAAATCAAATGGTTTCTTTTCATCCAGAGGGAATCTTTGTATTTATTAGATGCTGAATGTTTTTATTTTATCATCTGGAGGGAATTAATATTCTTGTCCTATATTTAGAAATATATGAATTTTGTATGGAGTTATCTTATCCAGAGGGAATCCTTAACCTATATTTAGAAATAAGTAAATTCTGAATGGATTTATCTTATCTGGAGGGAATCCTTGACCTATATTTAGAAATGAGTAAATTCTGCATAGATTTTTAATGTTATCTGTAGGGAATTCTTTGCCTTTGTGTGTATTTAGAAATATATAAATTCTGTATTTGTACTATCTGGAGGGAAAACAAGCACTGTATTAAAAAAAATATATAAATTCTTCACCAATTTGTCTCATCTGGAGGAAATATGGCTTATATCGATCAATACATCTGTTACCCAGTGGAGGGAATCCTTGGTCTATATTTAGAAATACAGTAGAATTTAATTGTTATCTCAAGAAGTAGTTTTCATGGAAAACTTGAAAACTCTTTTATTTAGAAGTTAATGCTCCAGATAAGGGGAGGAGATATTTGTGTACTGTATGTTATCCCCTTTTTGTTTTGGCCAAATACCCCATCATTTAAAATTCAGGGAGTACAAAATATTCTACTAACTTGTTATTTACATCTTATGGTAAAATTAAGTTCTGTGTTATTCATGTTGTCTAATGTTTATAGATAAGATATTTGTAAATTTGAGGAATTTTTTAATTTTCAGGATTTAATGATGTTCTTGTGTTACTTTTGTTTGTTTGATGGTGTTTAACACCACTTTCAACAATATTTCAGTTATATCATGGTGGTCAATTTTATTGGTGGAGGAAACCGGAGTACCCAGAGAAAACCACCGACCTGTCGCAAGTCACTGACAAACTATATCACATAATGTTGTACACCTCACCCTGATCGAGATTCGAACTCACAAACATCAGTGGTGATAGGCACTGATTGCACAAGTAGTTGTAAATCCAACTACCATGCGATCACGACTCCTGTGTTACTTCTAAAAAAGACAATAGAATATTTAAGAAATAAATCATGGAAGCCAGAATGTGTTGGGAGTTTTAACATGGATTGGCGGATATTAGTATTTTATCCGCCAATCCATGTTAAAACTCAAAACACATTCTGGCTTCCATGATTTATTTCGATTCTGATATGTCTAAGAGTACAAATACGGTAGAATACTTTGATTGGAAGACGGTAATTTATATTTACCTTTGCGGAAAATGTCGCACACAATTTATCCGGCGCATCTGCTAATGAGATTATACCGAATGGATAACTCGCTCGTTTGTTAACAAAGCGAAAGAAGGAGGTCATATTATAATACCAAATTGAGTATATCCGTTGAATAAATTTTAATGCTGCAAAAAACAGATTAAATACCCACATCAACTTAAAAAATTCTCTGGAGCTTATGCTTCGTGTTCGTGTTTGATTGTTTAACCATATAATTCGAAAAACCGTGGTATAAATATTAAGTAGTCGTGAACATCTGAAGAAATTAATGGTTCTCATGGGAGACGAGAATAAATAGGGCATCAATTTGTTGGAATCATATGTAGAATATTAAATAGTAATAAAATATGACATGAAATATAAATGTAATGATTTAATTGCTCTTTCTGCAGATTGTCTATTTTATTGCTCAGACCTACTAGCTCTTTCTGCAGATTGTCTATTTTATTGCTCAGACCTACTAGTTCTTTCTGCAGATTGTCTATTTTATTGCTCAGACCTACTAGTTCTTTCTGCAGATTGTCTATTTTATTGCTCAGACCTACTAGTTCTTTTTGCAGATTGTCTATTTTATTGCTCAGACCTACTAGTTCTTTCTGCAGATTGTCTATTTTATTGCTCAGACCTACTAGTTCTTTCTGCAGATTGTCTATTTTATTGCTCAGACCTACTAGTTCTTTCTGCAGATTGTCTGTTTTATTGCTCAGACCTACTAGTTCTTTCTGCAGATTGTCTATTTTATTGCTCAGACCTACTAGTTCTTTCTGCAGATTGTCTATTTTATTGCTCAGACCTACTAGTTCTTTCTGCAGATTGTCTGTTTTATTGCTCAGACCTACTAGTTCTTTCTGCAGATTGTCTGTTTTATTGCTCAGACCTACTAGTTCTTTCTGCAAATTGTCTATTTTATTGCTCAGACCTACTAGTTCTTTCTGCAGATTGTCTATTTTATTGCTCAGACCTACTAGTTCTTTCTGCAGATTGTCTATTTTATTGCTCAGACCAACTAGTTCTTTCTGCAGATTGTCTGTTTTATTGCTCAGACCTACTAGTTCTTTCTGCAAATTGTCTATTTTATTGCTCAGACCTACTAGTTCTTTCTGCAGATTGTCTATTTTATTGCTCAGACCTACTAGTTCTTTCTGCAGATTGTCTATTTTATTGCTCAGACCTACTAGTTCTTTCTGCAGATTGTCTATTTTATTGCTCAGACCTACTAGTTCTTTCTGCAGATTGTCTGTTTTATTGCTCAGACCTACTAGTTCTTTCTGCAGATTGTCTATTTTATTGCTCAGACCTACTAGTTCTTTCTGCAGATTGTCTGTTTTATTGCTCAGACCTACTAGTTCTTTCTGCAGATTGTCTATTTTATTGCTCAGACCTACTAGTTCTTTCTGCAGATTGTCTATTTTATTGCTCAGACCTACTAGTTCTTTCTGCAGATTGTCTATTTTATTGCTCAGACCTACTAGTTCTTTCTGCAGATTGTCTATTTTATTGCTCAGACCTACTAGTTCTTTCTGCAGATTGTCTATTTTAATGCTCAGACCTACTAGTTCTTTCTGCAGATTGTCTATTTTATTGCTCAGACCTACTAGTTCTTTCTGCAGATTGTCTGTTTTATTGCTCAGACCTACTAGTTCTTTCTGCAGATTGTCTATTTTATTGCTCAGACCTACTAGTTCTTTCTGCAGATTGTCTATTTTATTGCTCAGACCTACTAGTTCTTTCTGCAGATTGTCTGTTTTATTGCTCAGACCTACTAGTTCTTTCTGCAGATTGTCTATTTTATTGCTCAGACCTACTAGTTCTTTCTGCAGATTGTCTGTTTTATTGCTCAGACCTACTAGTTCTGTCTGCAGATTGTCTATTTTCTTGCTCAGACCTACTAGTTCTTTCTGCAGATTGTCTATTTTATTTAACAAATAAAACCTAGGACAAGAATCTGAATCATAGACTTTACAAATAAGATTTCTCAATGATTTTACAAGTGTAGATGTCTTTTGTGCTTTTGTTCGTGGAAATTTGTAACATTTGTTGTGGTTTGGGATTTCTCTTATCAATACAAATACAAATACTTTATTAGCAGAAACTCATCAACAATAAATGGTTAGGGACCGACCATTCAACTTGAAGGGGGGGGGGGGGTTATGGTTTTTTTGTTTCGTTCAGAATTTTATTTTCGGACAACACGAGAGTTAGAATATTTATTTTTTTTGTTGCACAAAGCGCGAATTTTTTTTCCAGAATTCAACATTAGGTTATATGACAAAAACTCTGAATCAGATTATTTTTTTTCCTCCACCAAAATCAGAATATTTTTTTCAGCAACATTGGGAATCAGAATATTAATTGGTCGTTCCCTTAAGGCTCAGAATATATGGTAATACACAATAACATAATATGCATGTAGTGGAACAAATCATAATAGTTACAATATAAAACACTATAATAATTATAGCAAATCGTTTCTTATATTCAAACAGTTTGATATGAAAGAAGAAGTCAATCTAAGAATTGAGTATGACTTATTATTAAACAAAAAGCTTATTTTGTTGTTAGCATTTTTATAGCTTGCATTTTCAAGTATATTTGATATTTTTTCATTAAATATATAAATGTAAAGTATGTAATTGTAGTTTTGGATGGGTGGGTGTGGGAAAGTAGGGGGTAATGGTGTTTAAAGCCAATTTCAAAAATATTTCAGATATCGTGTCTGTTAGCTTTATTGATGGAGGAAACCAGAGAAAACCACTGCCCGGCCGTAAATCACTGACAAACTTCATCACTTAATGATGTATCGAGTACACCTTGCTATGAGCGGGATTTGAACTCACACCATTAGTGGTGATAGGCACTGATTGCATAGGTAGTTGTATATCCAACTACCATACGATCACGACCATGATGGCCCCTAATTGTGGTTTGGGATTTCTACACCGTGTTATAAAGTTGTTCTCTATATAGGTAATGTAATGGTATACAGAATTGTAAGATTTGAACGTAGATATTTTGGAAACACCATTTTTAGGACTTTTGCAAGGAAAATATTTTTCTCTTTTAATTTAATTTTACTGTCATAAAACTATCAAGTACAAGTTTTATTTTTGAAAAACATCCAATCAGAATGTTGTATCTAATGAATGCAAGTACGAAACTCAGTCGAAAGGTATATGACCGTAAGACCATGTTATCGTTTGATTTGGATTTAACACCACATACATTGTACTCTATCTATGTGGGTAAATCTGATGAATATAGTTAATCATATAAGTTCATGTCAAACACACCTGGTAATTGAGGCAGGTTTGACTGGAAGTCTTGACGCCACACAACAATGACAACAAAGCTTGGCTGTTAAAATTCACTTTCAATAATTGGCTAAGTATTCAGTAAGACCGTGTTCACATATAGATCGATTGCAATCGGTTTAGGTTAATTCGATTCAGTTTGAAACTGCTTTGTGTTCAGATTGGATCGATCTCGAACCGATTGCTATCGTTTCCGGGAATAATCACTGTTCACACTGCTCATCTGATTCGATCTCGAATCGATTCAATTTTCTGTCATCTTCCAGGCACGTGCCATCAGCAGACTGTTGCTTGGATATAATCATGGGTGATCTTGCAAACAGAGTGTTGTTTATGCTTATTTGCATTTTTTTAAATGCAATGATAGTTGACTTTATGACCAGAAGACTGCTTCAAAGGAGGATCTACAAACTTTTTATTCAACGCATGCCTAATGAACACGTTTTGATCCGATCTCGAATCGATTTAGTTGTTCTCATCTAACTGTGAAGCGCTCTAGTTTAGAGCGATCTAATTTAGACCACATATTTTATGGGTCTCAAATTAGACCGATTGCGATCGATCTTTCTTTGGTGTGAACATTGAAATCGATCTTGAAGTGATCGTGATCGATCTAAATACGCTTAGTGTGAACAGGGTCTAAGGTACAGGTACTTCCAAAAAATTGATTTATTCATGTTTTTAATGTTTTATCATATATTTAGAGGCAATGTATTGATTTCTAATTTAATGAACAGATAAAAGAAATAATTTCATTGTAAATCATTTATTATTAAATAAAATATAGAAATAAAAGTTCTGTGTTTGTTGTTTTTCCCTTGTTGTTTTGTGACATGCCAGGGTGCTATTTTCACAAATTAGTATTTCAGTCAAATACTTTTCACCTGTTGCAAAATAGGTAGGTAAGTGTAAAATTATAATGCTATTAAAGGTTTTTATGTAAAAATTTACCGAAATGTATGAAAAAAAGAATAAAAAAACTTTTTGAAAGTTTAACATGTCGGACATAACTTTGTCAGTCCTGTAGCTTGGCGAAAAACAAACAGATATTCAAGCAACAACATAAACATTACATCATAGGTAACTGGATTGAAATAGAATTTTAACATTCCATTTTCATTATTTTAAAAAGTGTTGTTCAAGTTATGAATTTATCCATTCAGAGTTCGTGTTTAAGAATTATTCTGTGTATGTCTGTCCACCTGTTACGAACGAAAATAGTAATTTTCATTTCGATTTTAATCAAATATTTTACGTCCGTTGCATTACAACATTATATTTTACGACATCGGTTACGTGTCTGCGCAGTTTCCGTAAGCGGGTTGTCTCTCTTTGAAACAGTAAAGATGGCTGACGAGCTTAATGAAAGTTAATGTGGTGTCTGTCCACTGGAGAGCAGTAAGCTACGTCCAACTGTAGAAAAAAAATGAAAATTTCTTCAATATACTGTCGACCTAATCCTAAGTGTGCCTCTGTGGAACACTCAGAACCTGGGAATAGCATTACTTTCTACATTGCCATATGGCCATAATACAGTAATCCCATGACATTTTGCATGACGGCTCTTTGAATTGAACATTATTGTTAACAGTCGATCGTAACATAGGACAAATAATTAAAGCTCCAAGTTGTTATAATTCGCCCAAATTAATATAGAGAGAGCTCTCCCAGTGTATCCATTTTACAGGAACTTGTATATGTCCATCAGTTCTCCCTATCATTATATTTTTGTCCATTAGTTCGTCGAACATGCCCATTTTATGCTCTGTTATAATCCAAAATTCGTCCGACAGTTAACATCAGGGATAGAAATTGGGAAGTTCAAGCTGGTAGCCCAGACAACATTTTTGATAAAAAATGTCTATATGTTTAACTAAATTATAGGTAAAAGTTTAGTAGCCCAGACCAGAATCTAGGGGCCATGGGCGACTGAGCCCCTGTTGATTTCTGTCCATGTAACATATTTGTCTTCCTGTTCGTCCAACAGATTTTGCTGATTTTATTTTTTTAATTTGCTTGATTATAAGGGCAATTCCAGAACTTCTATCACACTAACAAATGTAGTTGCTGGTGTGAATAATCATATCCAGTTTATCTGTTTGCTGTGGAATCTGAAACAACATGAAAATATCAAGTTGAATTTGTCTCTGTTTGTCCGACATTTTTCAAGTATTTTCTACTTTTTGCGTTCTTTTGTATCATTTTGAAATAAATCAGCCAACTTTCTGTAAAAACTTTACAACAGAAAAAGATAAATCCATATTTTCTTTTGTAGAAGTCTATATAAATATGGAAAACATGCAAATTTGTATGTCCTGTTACGTCCGACATAACCTGTGACACCTGCTACATTTCTAGCAAAAAAAAAATATTCTTGATATTTAACTATCTTTTAATGCTTAAAAATACAAAGTAGAATGATGTAGTTAACAGAAAATCCCATCAATATAACAATATGACATACTTCTTCTTCCACCTCAAATGTCACACACTGGTAACACCTTACAGAATACATAGCCAATTACAAGTTATACAAAAATGTTCTTGGTTAATAAACTGAAGTGAAACCATCTTGACCATATTTATATTGGTATCCTGATTGTAAACAGTCAAATCTGCCAGTAAGAGACTGACCATTTAATTTTTAAGGGGGAGGCCAATTTTTTTCATTCAAGTAATTTTTTTTATTTCACATGAACAAAAATCAGATAATTTCTTTTTTGGACATGAAAAATCTGTAATTATTCTTCAAATTTTACCAAAGTTTCTCATGTAAAACTGCAGGGTCAGATTATTATTTTTACATCCTTCAGGTCAAGGTCAATTGATTGTTTTCTATAAAATTTTGTAACAGATTTTTTTTTCTTTTGGTGAAAAACATACCCCCCCCATAATATTGAAATGGTCTGTCCTAGGGGTTCCTCCTATATTTGTTCCCCAACAAATTGTTCTTCTTATTTTCTCTTTCAAGTGCTCCTGTATAATTAAATGATCGTCTCAGTTCTCTAAATTGAATACGAAGTACAGAAATCGGAAAACATCCATGTCGCTCGTAGGAGGAGATTTTCGTATTTAGCAACATTATCCGGATTACAAAACCATAACAATTATACAACACAATCGTGAAAAAATCAAAAAAATCTAGTTAAATGTCCCCGTATTAATGTTGCCCTTGACACCCTTGTGTCTAAACAGCAAGAATTTTAAAGTGGAACAATAGATTAAGCGTACAGTATACATGTATTAAGTCTTTAATCGTAGAATTTTTTTACCACATGGTTGATTAGCTAAATGAGGGATTTTGTCGTTTTTATCAATAATATCTTTTTACTACATCTTATTTAATACTGTATTTAATTCAATAAAAATATGAGAATTTTGAAGTCGTGAACAGTAGATTAAGCCTTTAATCGTAGAATTTTTACCGTAATGTTGATTAGATAATTAAGAATTTAGTCATTTTTATCAATAATATCTTATTATATGTTATTGACTGTATTCCACATATACTACATTCTACGTAATTCTATAAAAATATATTTTGTTTTACATTGATTTGTGTAGTAGAAAATGAATTAGGTCATTCTGTGTGAAGGCTATTTTGTTATTGCTCAACGTTTCAACAACGTTTAAATAGATTTATGTAGTTAGATGTGCTAAGAAGCTTTTATGGTCACAGCAACTGTACATTTGTTGGTTAAAATTCCATAAAAAACAACTAAACTAGATTATTTATTTATTTTTTGTTTTGCCATGCTGTTTGAAATTTTATTTTCCTTTAACTCACCTTGCCCGTATGGTTGGGCTATTGTCATCACTTTGCGTCTGTCGTCATGTGTGTCTGTTAGCTTTTGATATTTCATACTTTTTCTCAGAAACCTCTGGGCCGATTGCATTCAAACCTGGTGAAGATGTTGCTTGTATGGTTGTTTGTGAAAAACTTTTATGTGGAAAAAACTAGAAATGTGATTGAACATAAACAGTGTTTGAATGATCATTGGATTGTCTGTTACAAAAAGTGTAGATTCTTACTGTGGATTGAAAATCTAAGATGGCCTTGAACTGTTGGTCAAAATCACAGAAACTTATTTGTGGAAGTCACTAAACCATTTAAAAGGAAGGTGGCCTTGACCATTCTTTGCATCATCTTGTATCAAGATTACATTCAGATATTGACTTATCGGGCCACAAATCTAGTTTTTACTTGAAAAAAATGTTAAAAAGTCTTCTACTTTAAAGGTCCAAAAACCTTTTGAGGGACACCTTAACTGATTTTCAAGATATATGTGTAGATACGTATCTAAAGGGATAATCTGAAAAAATTATGGCAAAGCAAAAAGACAAACTGTAGTTCACAAAACACTACTCTGAAAACTAAAGATTGAGCAACACGAACCCCACTTAGACTGGGAGTGAACTCAAGGGTTCAGGAAGAGTTCCTGCTCCACTAGTGGTACCAGTCATGTTACTATTAAACTTAGACTGGGAGTGAACTCAAGGGTTCAGGAAGAGTTTCTGCTCCACTAGTGGTACCAGTCATGTTACTATTAAACTTAGACTGGAAGTGAACTCAAGGGTTCAGAAAGAGTCAACAGTTCCTGCTCCACTAGTGGTACCAGTCATGTTACTATTAAACTTAGACTGGAAGTGAATTCAAGGGTTCAGGAAGAGTAAACAGTTCCTGTTCCACTAGTGGTACCAGTCATGTTACTATTAAACTTAGACTGGGAGTGAACTCAAGGGTTCAGGAAGAGTTCCTGCTCCACTAGTGGTACCTGTCATGTTACTATTAAACTTAGACTGGGAGTGAACTCAAGGGTTCACGAAGAGTTCCTGCTCCACTAGTGGTACCAGTCATGTTACTATTAAACTTAGACTGGGAGTGAACTCAAGGGTTCAGGAAGAGTTCCTGCTCCACTAGTGGTACCAGTCATGTTACTATTAAACTTAGACTGGGAGTGAACTCAAGGGTTCAGGAAGAGTTCCTGCTCCACTAGTGGTACCAGTCATGTTACTATTAAATGACAGCATTCCTCCTCTTGTAAGACCACCCTTTCTACAATGAAAATTTGACCTCATAAAAGGGGTGTCCTCTCTTGAGGGGTACAATTTAGTAGTATCTGAAATCTGGTCTCATAGGAAGAGTGTTGTAGGTGGGAGGGGCGTTATAAGAGAGTGATTACTATATTTAATATTTACAGGTAATTGTAAATTTGTAACATAAATCAGCTGTTGATGATAAAAAAAATTTTGTATAAAAATAATCTGAAAAATACAACACAATTTATTTTTAGACGACCAGGAAATGTGATATACAATTTCAATGTAGATTTATTAACTATGGATTAATGACATACAGAGTTGTAGTATACTTAAGGTATTATTAGTGTAATATTCAAGTTTTCCTGTCCTATTAAAAACATTATGATTCTTTATGCTAATTAAGAAAAATAATTAGATTGATACAAAAAAGAATATTTTCTTTAGAAACAAGATCAGACTGCTGTTGACTAAATTTGTCTAGGATAATCCTTTGATGTTTCACCTTTCAAAGGTATATTTGATATAGACCTCTCCTCTTATCAATAGAAAATGGCAGTAGTTACTAAAAATAGAAATTTCTTAAGATAGCAGCTATTTTTTGTTATAATGAATAGGATTAGATTACAGACAGAATGACAATGGTTACTGAAAATTGAAATTTTTTAAAATGACAATGGTTAGTAAAAATTGAAATTTTTTAAAATAGCCTCTCTTTTTTCTTTTTTATAGGGTAGACACAATGACAATGGTTACTTAAAATAGAAATTTATTAAAATGACAATGGGGATTAAAAATAGAAATTTCTTAAAATAGCCTCTCTTTTTTTTCTTTTTTTTTTTAATAAATAGGGTTAGATTACAGACAAAATGATAATGGTTTCTAAAAATAGAAATGTCTTAAAATATACTATTTTTTTGTTTTATTGAATAGGGTAATATTACAGCCAGAATGATAATGGTTACTTAAAATAGAAATTTCTTAAAATGACAATGGTTAGTAAAAATAGAAATTTCTTAAAATAGCCTATTTTTTTTGTTATAATAATTAGGCACTCTGATAAATAGACAAAATGATAATGGTTACTAAAAATAGAATTAGAAAAGTCTTAAAATAGACTATTTTTTTGTTTTATTGTATTGGGTAATATTACAGACAAAATGACAATGGTTACTTAAAATAGAAATTTCTTAGAATGACAATGGTTATTAAAAATAGAAATTTCTTAATATAGCCTATTTTTTGTTTTATTGTATAGAGTAATATTATAGACAAATAATTTGGGGTCTTCTGTGACAATAACTTAAATACATGTAATGATAGTTAAATTGAGAGTGTACATATTCTGTATGTCTGTAAAAAAAAAAAAAAAAAAAAGACAAATATTTGTTTATTAGTAACATATTGTTCATAGAATAGAGCACTTAATATCTGCCCAACGTTTTGTTTTTGGTCACCTGTCTTAAAAGACCACTTTTTCTTTGCCCCAAAGGTCACATCTCAATACAGTCCTACTCAGAATTTTTCATGTACAGTAAATGTTGTTTAAATGAATTAAAATTTTATTGATCCTAATATGTATATAGCCATTAAAGTAATTATGTAGACTGTGTTTAAATAAGGACTGAAGATTTAATTAGAAATCAATAATAATTTATTACATTAAACCAGGAAGTTTTTCATAATTAAATATGAGTTTTAAGGATAAGCTTAATAATAATTTAACCTTTTTAGGAAATAGTGATTTTCTATAAAAAAAAAAAATTTAAAAGTATTGACATAACAGTTTCCTATGATTTTGTATTTCAAGTAAGGAAATAGATGTATGGAAACATTCAAGAAGATTTTTTCATTAGAAACACAGATAAAAATTGAAAGAAAAATCATCAAAAACTCCGGTAAAAATTGAAAGAAAATTCATTGAAAACTCAGGTAATAATTGAAAGAAATTTCATTGAAAACTCAGGCTAAAAATTGAAAGAAATCCATTGAAAACTGAGGTAAAAATAGAAAGAGAATTTATTGAAAATTGAGTTAAAAATCGAAAGAAAATTGATTGAAAACTCGGGTAAAAATTGAAAGAAAATTCATTAAAAAAAAATCAGGTAAAAATCGAAAGAAAATTCATTTAAAAATCAAAAGAAATTTCATAGAAAAAAAATAAGAAACAGCAGTTTTTCATCGCTGTTCCTTATCTTACAAGTAAATTGTACCTCAAATAAATGACGCGAGTTTATAAATTTGTAAGTGATTTGAACAATTTTTTTAATCAAATCTGTTACTTATATAGAGTATAAAAATGTCTTAAGACAGAAATTTCTATTAGACAAAAGGGTTGTGTTTAAAAGAGAGACTGTTTATTAATTAACAGTTGAGATAAAGTTTTAATTTCTGGGTAATAGATTAAATGAAAAATGGTCGTGGTTGTTGTTCTTCATCTGACATATAAGTATTACAAATGATGAGGACATCTTGAGTAGGAAAAGGAGTGTATGTGATATGCAGGCCTCTCAGTAAGAGGCTGTACCAGATACTTTTACCTACCTAAAATAGTCTTTGGTACCTCCTGATTTTAAAGAGTGTTGTATAAGATATTCATGAAAATGTTCAAATTTGAATAAAAAGTACCCCCTGTAAATAGTGAAGTACTGGTAGACTTGAAACATATTGAAAACCCTGGGTATGTACATGTAGTTTGATTGAACAATTCAAACAGATTGTCTTTTTGTGCTGCCTGTAAACCGTCCCTGTGGTGCAATGGACTTTTAGGATATAGTCTGGCAGAATTTTTGGGGTTAGGTTTATGGTGTTTAATGCCACTTTCAACAATATTTCAGTTATGTCATGGCGGTCAGTTTTATTGATGGAGGAAAACAGAATACCCGGAGAAAACCACCGACCTGCCGCAAGTCACTCACACACTTTATCACATAATGTTGTATCAAGTACACCGCACCTGAGCAGGATTCAAGCTCACAACATTAGTGGTGATAGGCACTGATTGGATAGGTAGTTATAAATCCAATTACTATACGATCACGGCCCCAAGAACCAGTCGGGTCTAACCATTGACTATAAAACTGGTATTAGTTGCTTCTTCACTAACATGACTAATTACTCAGCATTAGGGAGTAAGATTGGAAGGAGGATATTATGTATCAGTGGATTAACATGTCTAGCTGTGGACTAGTAATTGAGTGGACTAACAGTATAAAAATGAACTCAGTTTGAATTCTATCAGATTATTATTCGAAAGTATATTATGGTCCAGTTTAAAGTATTTAGAATTTAATTTCAGAGTTTGGCTTTAATTAAGTCGTTAAATACTTGAAATTTAATTTCAGGAGTTAAATGCAAGAAGTCCTGATGCCATGACAGAGGTTGAGTGTTCTGCCGTGTTAGAAGACTTTGTAAATACCGGACGAACCGGTCGAAGAAATGCAGTCCCCGATATTTTAGATGAAAAGACAGCATCAGTTTCCACGGGAGGTCTTCCTTTTGATATGGAAAAATTAAACTGTTCAGGTATGACCAATTACAAAAAACTAATAAAAAAATAAAAAAAAACACCCATCAACCCATGGCCAACTATACAGGCCTTTCAATAAGGGCCAATACCAGGTACTTTTACTCACTTATATTGGTACCTCCTAATTTCAAAGAGTGCTGTATAAGATATTCAAGAAAAAGTAAAAGGAAAAGTACTGCCAGTTAATAGTGAAGTACCGCCAGTTAATAGTGAAGTACTGGCACAGTTAATAGTGAAGTACTGGCACAGTTAATAGTGAAGTACTGCCAGTTAATAGTGAAGTACTGCCAGTTAATAGTGAAGTACTGCCAGTTAATAGTGAAGTACTGGCACAGTTAAAAAATATTGAAAGCCCCAAGTATATATTCTGAAGCAAAAAGGTAGTGTTGATTAAAAGACATTTCTTAATATAGATGGCTGACAATTCTTATCAACTACAACAACACGAGACATTCTTATGGCCCACGACAGCTCTCAAAATGCATAGAAGACCTTGACAGAGGCTGATTGAAATCCAACTCCTGACAGGAACAGGCAAACAAATATGACAGGGTTAAACTGATAAATGGGATCTTAACCCTCTTCTCTTGATCACCAGTTTTTCTTTCCACTAAGTCAAACAAATAAAAATAGATATCCGTAAGAAAAATACTTCACAGATTAGTTTCAACTCTAAAAGACTAGACACTATACATTTTAGAAAATAATAACAGCATCAGAACATGGACAGGTAATAAAAAGCCTTCACAGATTAGTTTTAACTCTAAAAGACTAGACACTATACATTTTAGAAAATAATAACAGCATCAAAACATGGACAGAATTAAAGACGGAAAGTCAAATAACAGATGCTGCATTAGATGTCAGATGAGTCAAAATGAAAAAAAATCCGAAAATCGATCTAAATGATTTGTTTTCCCACTCTTGTAGGTCAAAAATTGTCACTCACATGTCTATCTGATTTGTTTAATCTATGACTTAAAATGTTAATAAACAGACCTAATGATACATGTATCTGTTTTTGAAATAAATCTATCATCAATCAACTAAATGTCATATATCAGCCGTCACTTACCCTGCATCTGTTATTTGACTTTCCGTTGTTGTTAGATTTTCATACTTTAATGTTCTCCTCCTAAACCACTGTTAAACCAAACTTTACTGTAATACATGTATGTGTGTTTGGTTTATACATGACTCTGGTTTACTCAGGAATTTCACTGTATATTTTCAAAAGATTCCTACCAGGGAACCTTTCTTGTATAGAAATAATTCTACTTAAAAATATATTGAAACAACACTGTCAGCTATTAAATTTTTTAGTAGGTTTTTTTTATCCCCTGCCCCCCCCACCCTCATTTTACCTGTGTTAAAAACAATGCCCCTTACAACACTGAAAATAAGCAATATGAAGCAGTTTCTATTTCCTATTGTCAGAAATACTTCACCACAGCAAGCAATTTATTGACTTTAAGCTATTTTCTTAAGCTATTTCTTTTAAAACAACAAACAATATAAATGTAAACATTTTTTACAACAGAAAGATGTTTCTAGAATATGTTAGGTATGTTATGTGTTTATCAGAAATCTAGGATGATTGTCCCAGCAGGACAAAGATTTAGCATTATGATATAACATTTCTTAAAGAAGCATCAGATTCTATTGTATTTAAGGGTATAGCATAATAATGGATTGCCCTTTACAAGATCTGTGTTTTTTTTTACATTGATCAGAAATCAAGAGATTCTAACCAGGGCCGTCTTAACAACATTATAGGCCCCCGGGCAAAGCAGTGCACTGGGGCCCCTACCTGCACAACCACTCACAGGAATAACAATGTAAATGGTCGATAAAATTGGATTGGTATTTCCAACAAAATCAGTGTTTAAACATTAAAAACATGCCGTACACAACATACATACATTAGCATTGGGCCCCTGGCAACTGCCCAGTGTGCCCATGCGTTATGACAACACTGATTCTAGCACTGTAGAACCTTCATACATCAATGATAGAGCACTATGTGACTTTGACAGGTCTGTGATTTTCTCAGAATACTCCGTTTTCCTCCACCAATAAAACTGACAGCCACGATATAGCTGAAATATTGTTGAAAGTGACATTAAACACCATAAACCAAACCATTAAATGATCATGGATGGCTTTTTACAACGTCTGTTTTTGAACTTTTTCAGTAATCAAAATATTTCAACGTTGCAGAACCTTTGTCCATCTGTTAATAAAAATGTTGTTTTTTTAATGTATATTTTTGGAATATTGTTTTTGGTCAATATTATTAAAATCACATCTCTCACTTTACTGACATGCAAATGACCTATGACCCTATACTTAGAGATATGATAATTATGGATTAACTGACAAACTTTATCACATAATGTTTTATCGAGTGCACCTCACCACGAGCGGGATTCGAACTCATAATTTTAGTGGTGATAAGAACTGATTGCACAGGTAGTTTTAAATCCAACTACCATGAGATCTTGTCCTCAACGGCCCCACCTCCTAATTACAATGCTGTAGTATACAATATCAAAGCTATAGACAAAGGGTTTGTTATATAGTTATTACATTAGGGAAATTTTTAAAATGAACAGAAAAATGATTTATGGGAAGATTCTATACACCAGCTCCTTATAAATTAACAATTTCTTCTTTAAATGATACATTAATAAACCACAAGGGATACATCATATGGAGTTACTTCCCCTTCTCATAAACATCATGTGAAATTACATTAATAAACCACAAGGGATACATCATATGGAGTTACTTCCCCTTCTCATAAACATCATGTGGAATTACTTCCCCTTTCATGAAATCATGTGAAATTACTTCCCCTTGTTAATACAAATAAACTTGACAAATTTTACTATCAATTTTATTGAGGGAAGAAATGTTGATGAGATAGTATGTTTGTGATGTGTAACAGATAATTCTGTGTTTAATGGTGCGAAAAACTACAGTAAATAGTTTATATTTGATTCCCCAGCAGTAAAGTAAACAAGATCAAAGTACAAAATTTATTGATTATGTTAGTAATCGACAGTTAATAACAGTCTCTGTGAGAAAAATAGGTCCAATACTTAATTACAAATTGTTTTCCATGACAGAGGTTGAATTTTTCTTTCACACCTAACTAGCCCCGGGCTGTTTGGAGATGATTTATTGCTAGCCCGACAGATTCAAGTACTAGCCCAAGCCTGGAGAAAACTTCCCAGTTCAGTTAAAAATGGTAGCCCCAGGCATCAGGCCAGTGCTATTTTCAACCCTTTCATGAGTATGAGAAATACGTCTTTTGCCAAATGGAGGGTAGTGGAACAAGGATGAAAAACTTACTAGATTTTCTCACATGAGTGATAGATATCCCAATCTTCACATTCAAGAACCTACTTCTGCCATAAAATATGACGATTATCGGTAAACTCCAGAGATCAAAGGATTGAGAGCAAAACTTGTCATTCTTCAGTTGTGACGTCAGATCATTCACGACATTTATTATGGTTACAACTGTGACATGGTATATGTGATTAGACATTACCCATGGGAGACGGCTTCATGCGTCACTCTGAATCACATGGGTGGCATAATGGTGAGCATACTCGCCTCAATTGCAGTAGATTGTGGGTTCGTGCTCTGATCAGGTAAAACCAGACTACAAAATTAGTATTTGTTGCTTCTTCGCTAAGAACACAGCATTAAGGAGAAAAAGCAAAAACTGGTCGGCTAGGAATCGGAATAATGTGTCCGAGTGGGGTGACATATCTATCCACAGACTGTTGTTTCAGTGAGCTAGCACTAAAAATCCAACTAAGCGTGATTACAGATCTAGTACAAAGCGGATCTCTTCATCATCTCATTTAAAATTAACTTGTTCTCGCCATATTATAGCTGATAAATTGCTGAATTGGCATTAAACAACAATCACTCACTCACTTGCTCACTGTCTCCTATGAGCTGTCTCCAATGGAAAAGTTCCATTTTGGGAAGACTACATTTTCTACAGCACATTTTCTGATAATTTGCATGCTCTATGAAAATCAGACTTGTTAACGACTACACCCTGAAGGGATTGTTACATTTCTCTATAATTGATGTCTCAATACTTGTCACAGCTCCTTCTACTCTTCCCTTTAACATTTGAATGCTTTCATTTATCTCGTTTAGATGGATTTTCTTTTTTAGTCTTAATTGTTCACTGTCTACATTTTTTTTGGCCGCTAGATAGAATATAGACTACAGTTTCTACACTTATTTAAGTAGTATCCCCCAGGCATGATGGTAGTAGACAGAAATCCATAAAACCACAAATTATGAAGTTCTAAATAAAGTGGTTTTTTTTCCCCTTCTTTTTATCTTATCCCAGATATCTCAAAAAGAAAAAAAAATAACTAAAAAAGTTCTACAGCCATAGTATTTATGAAATTTGATGGTATCTTCACTAATTAGGCCATACTAATACAGTAGTACCCCTCTAATTAGGCCATACTAATACAGTAGTACCCCTCTAATTAGGCCACTCCTACCTAAGACCATCCCTACTATAAGTACAGATTTCAGATCCACTGAGATAGTAAAAGACTACTAAATTATCCCCCGTCAAGAGAGGCCACTCCAGTGCTCACGATGAGCACCGGTCCTCCGGCCCAAGACCAGTAAAAATTGTTTGGACCAGTAAATTTTTTCAGTTTTTATTTGGAACTATATAAAAATATATTCAAGAATTTGATACGGACCAGTAAATTCAAATTTTAGAAGGCTACTTTTTCATTATTGATTTTGGCATGAATAAATCTAAATAAAAATATTGTTGTTATTATATAGTAGTTACCTTACCTAATACCTACAGATCAGTCAGTTGTATTTTCAGAGAAGCACTTTTAAAAGACAACATATCCTCAGTAAAACTATTGGCAAAAACTTTTTTTTGCAATGACAAAGAAAATAGAAATACATTTTTTTTTTCAAAATCAGTTCATGTATACACAAAGAAATAAGCTAAGCACCCCCTGATATATTAAAACATAATAAGTTACACTAAGTTTAGATTCTAATATTTATATTGATTATAGCAAGAACAATGTTCCATTAAAAAGATGTGCTCACACAGGTGTGACCATTATGTCTAATATCGACTAGTCATGCACACATTACTCAAAATTCAGTATGTTCACGCTTCGAATTTGGGTATTTAAATCCGGTGTTTTAAAATTTTTATTCATTCTCAGTAAGCATGGTACGAAGGCAAATATCAGAAGCACAAAGATGGCAAATAATCGGCATGCATGCAACAGGGATGTCCTTTCAAAGCTATTGGACATCAGATGGGCTACCACTATACTGTAGTCAGCCGACTGGTGAAAAAACACACACAAACCAACAATGTGAAAGACTTGCCAAGATCCGGCAGACCACGGGTAACATCTGATTGTGACGACAGACCATTGCAGCGTTTGGTTAGACGGATGCCATTCGCAACCAGTCCCGTACTCAAACAACACTGGCTGCCCAATAAACGTCCGTCAACAAGAACAGTTAGAAACCGTCTGAAATCAGCGGGACTTAAGTTAAGGAGAGTCATTAAACGTCCACTGTTGGCAGACCGACATCGATGCACACGTTTGGCATGGTGTTTAGCACGACGTGGTTGGAATTTAAGGATATGGCACAAGATCCATTGGTCAGACGAGAGCCGGTTTCTGCTTCATGTAACCGACGGCCGGATGAGGGTTTGGAGACACAAAAATACAGCCTATACCCCAAGGAACATCTACCCAACTGTCCCTTACGGTGGAGGCTCAGTAATGGTTTAGGGGTGTATCTCTCATGACTGCAAGCTGGATTTAGTCACCATACAAGGCAACCTAACTGGTGATCAGTACATCAGAGACGTCTTGCAACCAGTTGTTGTCCCCCATTTCGACAACCACCCACTAGCTACAAGGCCTGTGTATATGGATGACAACGCCAGGCCTCATCGTTCAAGAACAGTAACTGCCTGCCTCCAAAGTGAAGCCGTGACTTCTGTTCCTTGGCCAGCCATGAGCCCGAATTTGAATCCCATAGAGCATACTTGGGACATGTTAGGCCATTGTATACAGCTCGGGAACCTCCTGTGCAAAACATTAGTCAGTTGGAAGCAACATTGCATCGGGAATAGCAGCAGCTATCACAACAGGACATCCGACGTCTAACTAGAGGGATGAGACGCATGGTTGAGGCCGTCGTCCAAGCATGTGGGGGTTACATCCAGTACTGAACTTTGAACAATAGATGTCGTCAAGTGATTCATAAGTGACGTTTTGAAAGTGAAATGACAATCTTATCGTGCTTTTTGAACTGTGAAGGTCAATACTTAAAATGAACATGTTTTACTGCAAAAACTGGCCTTGTGATATTGTGATTAAATATTCATTAAATTAACTTTTTTCTTGATTTTTTTTTTGTGGTTTCTTACAGCCAATGTAATGTCCTAACAGGTCACCATTGCATTCTTGAGATTATCTGGTCAGTAATCTCATGATACTTGTCGTATCATTTGTCATTTCAAAAAAACATAGGGGTGTTTAACTTTTTTCTTTGTTGATATATCAGTGTTACACTTTTAAACTTGTATTTACTCCAGGACGGACAGAGAATGGTGGAAAAATCATGTCATACCATCAACTGCATCATCTCCCCTTGATGAAAGTACTTTTATTGACTAATCAAATACTACGGTTAATAGAATAATATTCTCTGACATTAACTGTATGTAAATAAGCAGAGTTGATTGTATTTATTTGGGGGAAGTCATGGTGACGTGACAATGTGGTAGTTGAATTTACAACTACATATGCAATCATATGTCTATCACAATCAAGATTGTGAGTTCAATTCCCACTCCTGACGAGGTGTACTTGATACAACAATATGTGATAAAGTTTTGTCAGTGACTTGCGGTCATTCAATGGTTTCTCTAGGTACTCCGGTTTCCTTCACCAATAAAACTGACTGCCACAATATCACTGAAATATTGTTGAAAGTGGCGTTAAACACCATTACCCTAACCCTGTATCTTTCTCTAACGTCAATAGTCTGTTAACATGTTTCTTTATATTTCAGATAACAACAAAACAGATTCCAAACCCCCCTCAGAAGGGGACACAACTCAAGGTCAAGGTTCATAACATAAAGAGAAGATAACTCTTCATATGAATTACTCCAAAGTCTTTCAGAACTGTTCCATGATATATACTGCTAGTCAGCTGCGTGTTCAATGCTATTAATTAAAAGCCTTAGAATTTGATCAATTTGTACAATAACAACTTTATTTACTATGATTTTCTTACTTTTAGTTGAAAAAAAAATTATTCTACATTTTACTTCTAATCCAAAAGTTGTATATAATTGTATTTGTCCATTCTCATGGTAACATGATTTTTTGGTGTTTGATCCCAAAAAAATGATGGCTCAATTTTTTCCATTGAAAACATATTATTACTGTATACATTATACATTTTATTGGTTTAAATAGCATAATTTTCAATGATTTATGATGCGGAAAAAAAAAGGGTATTTTTTTTAAGGTACAAAGGTCAAGTATTGATAAAACATAAGAGAAAAAAAAATGTGAAATGTATTAATAACATTTGAAGTGCAACTTTAGGACATGTATTCTGATTGGATTAAGTCCTGTATTTTGATTGGATGATTTATTTTTAATAGGAGTATTAAAAAACAGAAGAAACAACATGTGCTGTCACATCTGACCAAGAAAAAGATAACTTGATTTTTATTTCGTTGGGGGGGAGGGTATTACATTTATGAAATATAAAGTTTTCATGGTTTATTAGATATCTTTATTATTGAAATCAACTGATCCTAATGTAATTATTATTAAAACTAAGGTTCTTCTTCAGACATACATGTAGTTGACCTTTGCCCTATCTTTGCTATCCTGTTCTTCTTCAGACATACATGTAGTTGACCTTTGCCCTATCTTTGCTATCCTGTTCTTCTTCAGACATACATGTAGGTGACCTTTGCCCTATCTTTGCTATCCTGTTCTTCAGACATACATGTAGGTGACCTTTGCCCTATCTTTGCTATCCTGTTCTTCAGACATACATGTAGGTGACCTTTGCCCTATCTTTGCTATCCTGTTCTTCAGACATACATGTAGTTGACCTTTGCCCTATCTTTGCTATCCTGTTTTGTTTATGTCCCTTTAGTTTTTATGCCTTTACATTATTAGGCTTACCTGTCTTTCGACTTTGAGCGTACCTGTTCAAGGTCATTCTAGAAACGTGTAGTGCACATTAATTTAGATATCTACAATATTATTTATTTCATTTTTGCTTTGGTGTTATTTTATTTATCCATATAGAAATGACTGACTTTTTTCACACAGACTTTTATGTGTAGTCTGAATTTAATAACAGATATTTCATTACTATGCATATCAAGATTGTCATTCAAATTAATTTCATATTTTTAAGACACCATTTTGTTATATTTTTGGCAAAATTTAAAAAAATTGTCTAAAATGTGAATATGTCTGAACAATTTGTCAATGAATACATGTTTGTCGATAACTCAAAGTTGATTTTTTATTTTGTAAGACATTTTAGATGTTTTTTCTGAACTGTTAGATTATATTTTATGTGTTATAGATCTGTAAGCTACATGTATTAAGTGATAACAATGATTGGTACATCTACAATGACGATATTGGTGCTGAACATTTATGTACTGTATTGTGTCAAAAATATGTTGATTTTTCAAAATTGCCTATATACAGAAGGGGCCGTCGTTGTTGTGATCGCATGGTAGTTGGATTTACAACTACCTATGAAATTAATGCCGACCACCACTAAAGTTGTGAGTTTGAATCCCGCTAAGGCGAGGTGTGACTGTGAAATGTATAACAGCAATAAAAACGCTGTTCCTTTGCTTTAATTTGTGTCTTAGAGTAAACTTAGATAGTCTGTCATGTTCATTTACATCTGTATCATTTCTTACTAAATAGATATAAGTTTCTATGGTAATTTTGAAAACTTAACTCATATTTGTCACCATACTGTATATAAATGATATGGTTCTGTGAATATTGATACTGTTTCTGTTGTTTAAAGATTATATTGTATAGTAACCCAGGAAACACTGATAGTATGGTAGTTGGATTTACAACTACATGTGCAATCAGTGCCTATCATCACTATTCGCATCCCGTTAATGTCGAGGTGTACTCGATACAACATTATGTGATAAAGTTTTGGTATATTTTTTTTAGATTCTTGTGAAGCATGAAATATTTCTAGATTGAATATGTGTTTTGTATTATTGATTAAGCTTGGTTATTATATGTCAATGTTGAACTGATAAAAATGGGGTCTTTATAATACTATGGTCAACTAGATTTCAGTTACATCCTGGCCTTATGGTCGTAAAACTTTCTTCAAGTACGATTTTCATATGCGTACTCAAACAACATCCAATCAGAATGGTAGTTGGATTTACAACTACATGTGTAATCAATGCCTAACACCACTAAAGCTGTGAGTTCGAACCCCATTTATGGCGAGGTGTACTCAATACAATGTTATGTGATAAAGTTTGTGAGTGATGTGCGACAGGTTGGTGGTTTTCTCCGGTTTCCTCCACCAATAAAACTGACCACCACGATATAGCTGAAATATTGTTGAAAGTGGCATTAAATGCCAGAACCTTTACCTAAACCTTCAATATATCATCACTTAATTACACATAGAAATCCACGATAATTATCGCTTGTTAAAATCAAAGAAAAAATTTACAAATTACCTGTAATATCCATTATGGAGCATTCATGTCAGCTTAACTAGTCATCAAATCTTTTTTCTACATAATGTTATTTTAAGCTTTTTTTTTATTTTTCATTAATTGATATTAACAAAAAGCTAAATTTTCCGTAAAAAATTGTAGAGATTACTGATTTGTGCACTTTTTTTTCCCCAGCTGGTGTTTTTTTCTATCTATTGAAAATTAAGTAAAATAAGCAGTCTTTGTGCTTACCCACTTTCCATAAGCCTGGTACAAGTAAAACTGGATTCGGACAAGTGAAAATTATGAAAGAAGTTGTTTGAATAAATAGAAATTTTTCTAATTTTTTTTTTATGATGAATAGGTTAAAAACAAATTTAGGCAAAGACTGAACGAGACAAAATTGAATATAAATTTAGAATTGGTCAATATAGTCTCGCTAACGATGTGTAAATTATCTGGTAATTGTGAAAAAAAGGTTTAAAAATATGGAATATTGTAGGTTTTGGAAAATGTACCAAATCATATCTAATTATGATGTAGAAATTCTGGAAATTATTAACACAAACTAAATTGTGTTCTTAATTTAGCATGTTATTTGTGACAGTAGAACTATTGATATACTGTATGTAATGATTCATCATTAACCTGTTGTAGCTGCAGTTGCTAATACAGTGAAACCTGTCTAAACTGAACCCTGAATAAATCAGGATCCTATATAAACCTGTCTAAACTGAACCCTGAATAAATCAGGATCCTATATAAACCTGTCTAAGCTGAACTCTGAATAAATCAGGATCCTATATAAACCTGTCTAAACTGAACCCTGAATAGATTAGAATCCTATGTAAACCTGTCTAAACTGAACCCTGAATAAATCAGGATCCTATATAAACCTGTCTAAATTGAACCCTGAATAGACCAGGATCCTATATAAACCTGTCTAAACTGAACCCTGAATAAATCAGGATTCTATATAAACCTGTCTAAACTGAACCCTGAATAAATTAGAATCCTATGTAAACCTGTCTAAACTGAACCCTGAATAGACCAGGATCCTATATAAACCTGTGTAAACCAAACCCTGAATAAATCCGGATCCTATATAAACCTGTCTAAACTGAACCCTCAATAAACCAGGATCCTATATAAACCTGTCTAAACTGAACCCTCAATAAACCAGGATCCTATATAAACCTGTCTAAACTGAACTCTCAATGAACCAGGATCCTATATAAACCTGTCTAAACTGAACCCTCAATAAACCAGGATCCTATATAAACCTGTCTAAACTGAACCCTCAATAAACCAGGATCCTATATAAACCTGTCTAAACTGAATCCTCAATAAACCAGGATCCTATATAAACCTGTCTAAACTGAACACTGAATAAATCAGAATACTGTATAAACCTGTCTAAACTGAACCCTCAATAAATCAGAATACTGTATAAACCTGTCTAAACTGAACCCTCAATAAATCAGAATACTGTATAAACCTGTCTAAGCTGAACACTGAATAAATCAGAATACTGTATAAACCTGTCTAAACTGAACCCTCAATAAATCAGAATATTGTATAAACCTGTCTAAACTGAACCCTCAATAAATCAGAATACTGTATAAACCTGTCTAAACTGAACCCTGAATAAATCAGAATCCTATATAAACCTGTCTAAACTGAACCCTGAATAAATCAGGATCCTATATAAACCTGTCTAAACTGAACCCTGAATAAATCAGAATACTGTATAAACCTGTCTAAACTGAACCCTCAATAAATCAGAATCATGTATAAACCTGTCTAAACTGAACCCTCAATAAATCAGAATACTTTATAAACCTGTCTAAACTGAACCTCAATAAATCAGAATACTGTATAAACCTGTCTAAACTGAACCCTCAATAAATCAGAATACTTTATAAACCTGTCTAAACTGAACCTCAATAAATCAGTATACTGTATAAACCTGTCTAAACTGAACCCTGTATAAATCAAACATTAAATAAAATCCCAATGTAAGAAATCTGTGTTACTTTAACCTGTATAAACCAAACACCTGTCTATTCCAAACACAAAATTTGGTCCTCAGGAGGTTCAGATATTGCAACTTATTACGATAAAATTCTTCTTTCATCAAAAACTTTGACAAGAGAAGACAACAATAGTGCTGTCTTTAGTAATTTTTTGTATGGTTTATAAGTTCACCTGCTGTCCAAGAATTTATAAGTAAAATGTCTTGTGTAAGTTCAATTATCAGAAATTTTTACTTTTTGGGGATATTTTCAATTCAGATCAACGGGAAGAGCGGGATTCGAACTCACAACTTTAGTGGTGATAGGCACTGATTGCACCTGTAGTTGTAAATCCAACAACCATACGACCATGACCATGACGGCCCATGATCAAAGGGAGAAAACTAGATCAATGAAAATGACAGATTTACATGATCAGCATTCTGTTACAAGTATTAATTATTTGTGTGCCATTGAATGTTTTCTGTTTTTTCATTGTTGTAATAATTATTGTTAGACATTTACAAGCAGATCTTAACTAAGATATACATGTACCGTCTATTCTCAAAATTATTCAGAAACCTCAAATTTTCCTGACATAATTAATTTAAAACTATAATTTTGAAAACAATTATCCTGAATTCAATTCATGTCTGATTTTGATCATTTTGTTATCAACAAAAGAATCATTAAATGTAGTTTAACTCTGTAAGTTCAATAGAATTAAAAAATATATATATTAGAGTAAGGGGCCCGTGTGGCTCAATGAGTTAAAAAATATATATATTAGAGTAAGGGACTCAATGAGTTGGGTAGGGGTTCGCACCCAGCTTTGTAAATTACAAAAAAAGGTGCACTCGACTCGCTGCCACAAATGATAAAGTTTACTAGTTACTTGCCCATGGTCATTGGTTCTCTGACTTCTTCCACCACTAAAACTGGTCGCCATGATATAGCTGAAATATTGCTGAAAGTGGCACTAAACTCCAAAAATCAATCAATCTATTATATTAGAGAATGCACAAGTTGAACACCAAACTGAGTTAATTTCTCCCTAAGCACAATACAATGATAGTACTTTTGTAGATTTGTAGACAGTAAATTAAATCTGTTTAAATCATGAAGATTTGAAGAAAAAAAATTAAAAAAATGGTACTATTTTTTTGCTTTCGTTGATGAAAACAATTGTTAAGTTCGGACATGAATTGACTTTAGGATATTTCTGAATATTTTTTACCTTGGTCTGTTCTATCGAAACAACCAAGGACGGTAGTTATATTTTTATCTAGAAATGCAATCAGTGTCTATCCCAACTAAATTTGTGAGTTTGATTCTTGGCTTTCATAGAGAGGGATATAACTTTTTTATACAAGTTTTGTTAGCGACCTTCGACAGGTCTTTGACCCCCTATTCCCCCCCCCCCCCCAAAAAAAACCCTACAGTTTCCAAGACCAATAAAACTTATCACCATTGACATAGCTGAAATATCCTCAAAAGTGGCATTGTCATGAAACACATAACCTATGATAACAATTACAGGACACATCTCTATAAGAAATCACTGTCTATAAAGGACATATATTTATTTTCTCCATGTAATGAATAATGCATATAATTTGAACCTGTACATAAAGGACAACTGCTCGTAATGGACACATATTCAGGTTTTCGTCAGTGTCCTTTATTTACAGGTTTGACTATATTCATAAAGAGATGTCATTAATAGAAGAAGAAAAAAACTAAAAAAAACCATGGCAATAGAATTTGTACAGAGCATGTTTTGATAGAGTCCTGCTTAAGCAAATTGTCATGGAAAACAACATTTGCTAATATTAGATTTAAGATGTGATTTTTTGCTCAGTTTTAAAAAGAAATATATGATTGTCATCTTTTCAGAAGTTCTGAATTTAGTAATAAAATTAAGCTAAATTCCTTTTGAAAAAAAAAATTATATATAGCAAATTTGGTTTTACAGTGTTCCATTTTTTAATATTGTCTTTTTTTGTGCAGTCAAATGTGAAGTGTTTACCGTTTTCTACTTTACTAGTTGTAATACTGTTACATTTATCACTATGGTAACTGTATCAGACTTCATACATATCAATTTTATACATGTATATATATTTATCTATATCATACTTCTATGTATGGTAGAAAGCTATTAATATTATGTCAGTAAAAGCTCTCCATAAAGTCCACATATTTATAGATCTGCCGAAATGGTCATGATTTTTGCATTCAATCAATCAATCAGAATATTGTATCTAGTATTTTAAGTGTTCTGATTGGACCAATTTGAATCCTAGTCTGGCCGAGTGTATTCATGTACCAGTACAGGACGTAAATCACTTCCTATACAATTTTTGTATTCAAACATTCGACTATGATTTTTACATTCAACCAATCAGAACACTGTATCTAGTATTTTAAGAGTTCTGATTTGACGAATGTGAATCCTAGTCTGGCCGAGTGTAAATCACTACCAATATGAATTTTGAAGTATTAATTTGAAACTTGTAGTCAAGGGTCGCTCCTAAGATCTGATGTGTGTGTTTTAATGTGTTTTTTATATTAAACTTGTAATACAATGTACATGTAAAGATTTCACACTGTTTTATTACATAATGTATATTTGAGATGTTTATTTTGTGTAAATATGATTGATTTTGTTCTTTTTCAGCTATTTGTGAAATATGTAGTGTTTTTAACATGGACTTTTTATTGCGTGTGAACGGTCAGGTTCAAAACGGTCGGGTTCGAAACTGATTTTTTCAATATAATTTTTACAACTAACAAGTTAAAACAATAATATTACTGTAGATGAAAGTTGTCATCAGAGCAGTGGATTTCCTCTTTTTTCTTTTAGCAAATTTGATATCCACATTTTTATTACTATCACAGAGTTGATACCTCTGCTGGTGGACTATTAGTCCCTGAGAGTATCATCCACCCAGTAGTCAATGCTTCAACGCTGACATGGTTTATTAGATATATTTATGACTGAAATTTACAGTTACTAAATAATTAATAAAACTAAGGTTCTCCCCCCTCAGGCATAGGTGACCATTTTGGCTGTCCTGTTTAGGCCCTTTGGTTTTATTGCTCCAAAAACTTTAAATTATTTGGGTTTCCAATCTTTAGATTTTGCACTAAATTTGATATCTAAGTTTGTATTATGAAGTAAAATGTGTTAAACCTGGTCTAAGCAGCTGGAAACTCTGAGGTTTAAGACAATGTGTATAAGAGGTTTCCTGTCTTTTTATCATTAAGTACTGTAATCTCTGTAATTCTAATTATAGAATTTAAGTTATGAAAAAAGCATTGTTTTTAATATAGTATATATAAGTTACAATTAGGGTACATTTGATTAAAGTTGATTTTGAAAAAAAATAAAATAAAAAATAAGAGAAGGCATTTATTATTTATTTATATACTGTATGTCAGAAATATTTTCATTGACGATAGTTATTTTTCCTGTATTTTCATTGATGATAGTTACTTTTCCGGTATTTTCATTGATGATAGTTACTTTTCCCATATTTTCATTAATAATTATAGATTAATACATGGCCTTTTTCATATTGCCCTTGTTATCAGCATGAGACCTTGATATCGGCCCCGAGGGACGATATCAGTTGAGGGCTGATGACAAGGGCAATATGAAAAAGGCCATGTATTAATCTATTTATTACAAATTTTGCCAGGGCAGATAACATGTTATTGTCCTCATAAAATGTTATTGCCTCGGAGGCAAATAACACGCCGCAAATTATGCTTTTATTACACATGCAAATTCGGCGTTATTTCAATAAAATATGTGATAATAGTTATTTTTCCTGTATTTTCACTGATGATAGTTATTTTTCCCATATTTTCATTGATAATAGTTATTTTTCCCATATTTTCATTGATAATAGTTACTTTTCCCGTAATTTTGTGTATTAAGTTGACAGAGAAGTTTGTTTTGTATAATACATGTACTTATTCTAAGATTTGTGCTAGAAGAGAAACCTGTAATGATTTTTTTCTGTAAAAACTGTAAGTAAAATTTTAATGTATTTTCTTTCTTTTTTTTTGTCTGTTTAATTCAAATTTTAAAATAAAAAAAAAAGATATTGAATTTGTTTTACTTAATTATTATTACCACATCTGTGATCAGGAGGCTTCTGGCAGAATTATGTGAATTTATTTTTAATAAATTAGAGTTATAAAGTGGATTATTTTGATCAAGCAATGTATTGACATTGAAATTTAAAATTCTCCAGGGGCCATCATGGCCATGATTGTATGGTAGTTGGATTTACAAATACATATGCAATCAGTGCCCATCACCACTGATGTTGTGAATTTGAATCTCGATCAGGGCGAGTTGTACAACATTATGTGATACAGTTTGTGAGTGACAGGTCGGTGATTTCTCCGCATTCTCCGATTTCCTCCACCAATAAAACTGACCGCAACGATATAACTGAATATTGTTGAAAGTGGCGTTAAACACCATCAAATAAACAAACAACTTTAAAATTCTCTGGCTTTAACTTTCAGATGAAAATTTTTAAAATATCAAAGGGGTAATCATAAGCCGTAAATTGACAAACAACACAATGGCCAAAAGAAAAAGTAGGAAAGGACAAAAAACGATCTACAAAGTATACACATAAAACTAAAGATCGAGCAACAAGAACCCCACTGCTCCGGAAGGGTAGGCAGTTCCTGCTTCACTAGGTCTCATATTTGTATAATAGGAACAATATTAATATAAGAAGTGATACGAGTCTTCACGATTGGCACCACAACGACAAGACGGATCTGAGACTATTTTTACTTTGAATAAATCGTAATTCAAAAAAGAAGCAAAACATCGAAAATATTCCACATCCACTTCAGAAATGCTTTACACAGCTAAATGTGTTTGATAGTATACCGGTTCCTATAGCACCATGGTAATTGAATTAAAAATATGGCAGTCAACATTGATTGAAATAGCATGTGAATACAGGAAACCGTAGAACTCGTGGTACCATAAGATCTCTTACTGTATACTATTTAAAGAAACATTTTATAAATCATCAATTTTTTTTAATAAGGTTCTTTAATTTCAAGTTCCACTAATGACTATATATATAAATGTTGTCCTTTTACTAAAACAATATTTATATAAACCATATATAAATTTATTTATGGCATATCATGTTCCACTATCGGTCAAATGGAAGTTACTCTTTTGGTCAATGGAAATATTATATAAATAAAATTAATTCTTGGCTACTGCACAGAATCATTCCATTCGCTTCACCATTGCAATTGTTATAGAAATTCGTAAAATTTCAAGATAAAAGTTAATTAAAGGTTGGTGATTTTGTTGATCGCATTTATTCGATTGAAATTGAAATAAAGGATACCACAGATACAACTAGGTCTACATCATGCCTTGGCCTACACCTCGAAGTTGACAGTGATGACTGGTTAAGAACGAAACTTTACGTCAAAAGAGATTATTTCAATTTTCCCATTGGGAACTTTCCATTTATAGGAAGGAACATTCCAACAGCACCTGCAAATGGAGTATATACATTTTTTGTATCTCTCACTTGATACGATATTCTGGAGTGTGTGGTTCCTATCATGATTTCCTTGATAGAAGATTGCTACTAACAAATAAGTCACTGAACCAAGTGTTCCGAGTGGTTAAGTTGAGGTCATCACTTCGAAAGTTTTACGATCGCCACCATGACTTGGTTAACCATTACGGAGTATTAGGGTCACAATGACCAAGGTTAAATTTCGTTTGTCGTAGTCACAATCTGGTTCTTTCCTCATTCATGACTTATTACCATGTTTGTCACATGAGTAACGCGACGGGTGTCACATGTGGAGCAGGAACTGCCTACACTTCCGCAGTAATGGAATTCAACCCCGGTTTATAGTGGGGTTCGTGTTGCTCGATCTTTTGTTTTCTGTGTAATGTTTGTAGATCATTGTTTGTCCTCTTGGTCATTGTGTTGTTTGTACTTCTCCGGACTTTTCTCAAGGCTTCATTCTGGAATTCCTTGATAAAGAGTTGCTGCTAACAAGGCATAGAAGCTACTGAACCAAATGGTTTACGGTTGCCATCACGACTTGGCTAAACCTTACTGAATATATATGTCACAGATGACCACAGATATGTTCCGTTTGACGTGATCATTATCCTGTCCTGCGTTTCCTTCCATGACTTTTCACCATATTTTTAACAATATTTGCAAGATGGATGCAACGAGAAGAGCAGGAATTGCTTACCCTTCCGGAGCACCCCAGTTCATTCCTGGTTTTTAATGTTGTTCGTGTTGCTCAATCTTTACATGTGTTTTGTAGATTATTTTTTTGTCTTTTGTTTCTTATATTAACGACTTCTGGGTACCCTTTGGTATCTTCAAACTTGTCCTACTTGTGATATAAGAATTAATTAGTAAATTATATATAATTGGAATTGGTCGTCATGCCTCTTATCTTATTGATAGAGTCACGAATCTAACTCCTTTTGCATATTGCAGGTCGGTGGTTTTCTCCGGTTATTCCGGTTTCCTCCACTAATAAAGCTGACCGCCACGATATAATTGTTATATTGCTGAAGGTGGCGTTAAACACCATAACAATAACACTAACTATACCCGTTGTGTACTGACAATCGACACAAGACCATAATCAATAAATTGACTATTTTGTCTGTCTTTGAGTTTATTGTGGTTTTTATGGATCTGCATGTGCATTGTAGGCAATTCTGTTATGGCTGATTCCGAGCCTTCTTTCTTTCTCCTTAATGTTGCGTGCTTAGTGGAGAAGCAACAAATACTAATTGCATAGTCTTTGGTTTGACCCGACCGGAGCTTGAACCCACGGTCTACCGCATTCGAGGCGAGCACGCTAACCATTACATCAGCGATGCGTTGTTTTGGCTGCAGGTTGGTTAAGAATATTGAATGATATCTCGATTACAACAATGACGGTTAGGGAAAAGATATATTCGTCCCAATATGGGAATTTTACTTGTTTATTAGGCACAAAGGAAATCATAAGTATAGCTCTGTTAATTTTACTACTATCTTATATCACGTCGCCAAACTGACTCAAGATATGTTTAATGTTGAGAATCTCTGGGAGACCACCACTGAAAAAGTATGGAGAGCTGGTAGAGATGACAAATTTAGTCTTTTTGCAAAGGCTACAATGTGCCTACTTTTTTTTTCGCAATATACGAAAGAGGTATTTGGCGTGCAGGGAACGTGACACTCTCCAAGAACGTTACCATATGAGCTTAAAAATGAAATAAAAAATTCCACACTGTTAGAACATTCCCTAAATCCAGTAGACAAATAGTAGAAAGAGGGAAAATCGATACCCTTATCACACTTATGCATGATCGCTCATTTTCTTAGCATGGTAGAGGTACTTCAATAAAAAGTGGCGGGGTTAAACTAGTTTTATGATCCTCAACTTTCTATCTTAAGGAAATGATGCAGTTATGCAAGTGCTTTCAACATGTGAGCAAAATGACAACCCTCACATATAACCGGCCGAACAGCGTTATTATCAAGAACGCTATAATCTTGAACATTATACATAGCATATTTAATCTTCATGACACAGAAAAGAGAGCCGATGTCTTCATTCATTATAGAGCACGAAAACGTTCATGAAATTATATCACTCCACTTGAAGCAAATTAGAAATCATGTTGCTCATAACATTCCTATCCATCCCAAACATTTCAAAATTTTCTAGCACGTTTGTAACATTAGAAATATCGACTTCACTGAAATCACCCTCTGATATGTTCTCCACCAGATCTAAAAAACTGTATGTTTTATTTTCCCAGTCAGTGTTTGTTTGCTTCATTTTGAAATGTTTGATCGATTTCAAAATGAACATAATTAAATAATGCACCATTTTTTCATGTTCAGAACCAATGCATTGCACACGTTCCATATTTGAGAATTCTTCATTACTACGTTGAGTATTTCCCAATCTTAAGTGACACAGATATCTCAGGAAATAACAATAACTGTCCGGGAAAATGCTAAATCCCATCAAATTGTTCCGTGTGTAGTCTTTTTCTCTGCTTGAAATCATACGATAAAAAAAAGAAATATCCTTTACGGTCAAATTTGAGTTAAATGAAAATTGCACATTTGCTGTGCTAGAGTAGTTCAAATTCTTAATGACGTTCGGACAATTCATTGCAACGTGGTTTGGACATTCTGTAGACCTGCTACCGCCACAGTGAATCACACGTAAACTTAAGCATTTTAAGACGATGTCACTGACTAGTAAACATTCCTTAAACTTGCCCTGATTGTACAACCAGGAAGCCAATAATAATTTACCTGAAGCAAGATCTGACCTGCAGCCTAAACAAATAAACTGCATGTACAGTTTACGTAAGGCATAAAGTGTTTTGTTTTCCATTTTTGTGTTGTTCGTGTCAATGTAGTGACAAAGGTGCGCTAAGCAACTTGTTCTGACAACAGGTATGCGTAGTAGTGACTTCAGGTATGGTAGATAATAGTTTAACCTCAAACTGAATATAATGTCAGTTATGAATTTGCTATATGCCTGTAAGTTTAAAATTAATGCTGCAGTATCTATTTGATCTTTTCTTTTTTGTGATTTTTTCAAATCCACGAATTTATATGGGTCACTTAAATAACTTTTCAGGCTACACATTGTTGGACTTTTCCGGGTCCAATTTAATCCACCTTCAGAAACCTCGCATAAAATTTGAAATAGATTTTCTTTATCTGACAGAGAAAATCTTCCATTGAACATATTATTTATCGGCACGAAGTAGTTTGGACAGTTGTCCTCAATGATAAACTGCATCAAACGTTCAAGGCACAAATGGAAACATAACACCATATATTTCGGATCCCATATTGATCTTTGTGTTTCTTCGATGACCCAAATTAAGGTAGTTTTTAAAAAGTAAGAACAAAGTAGCTCAGAAATATCCTCATGCTGGCTTATTATTTCTTTAAGAATTATCTTTAACATTCCATATATCATTAGCTGTGTATGGTTAAATGTGAATATAAGATACTTTTCTGCAAGAGAAAAAGACAGTCTCCATTCCTTTTCACTTCCATTGTGTACTTTACTGCCAACTGGTACAATATAACAGCCTAGTTTTACGATTTCGTTGATCATTTCTTGAGATGGCCATCCAAAGCATCTCTTACGACAAATCCATTCTCTTGCTATTTCAGGCCATGATTCACATTTCAGATATGGCACCAAATCTATATCGTCCCCACAAGAGGAAGATGAGATCGATGGTCCATGAGGGAATAATGTGAATAATGATTTTAGATAAGGTAAAAATGTAAATATTGTATTTTTTAGAGCGCCACTTGGATAAGGCCGTGCCACCCTTCCTTTGATTACACATTCCACTAAAACATAACCTGGATGTATATCTGGCATTAACGAATCGTATCTAAAACTCAGATATTCAGTTACATGTTCACCATTGTTCTCATGGGCATTTCCACACAGCAGCATGATATCTGTATCACTGCCGTTCATATCTAACCCTTCAGCTTTACTTCCACTGATTTGCATTGTTGTTCCAGCAATACGAACACCAGGAGGATATTTCTTTTCAAGAAACATGCGACGTGCTCCTACCATGAATTCACTGCCAAGATGGTAAGATAGATACATGAACAGACTCTTCGACTCCATATAAAATTTAACAAGGCGTTTTCTTTTTTCACCTGTAAATAATTACACAAAGAATGAAACTAAAATCCTGTTACACATAAGATCAAAATAAAAATGTTGTATACAACCAAAACATTGATCTGATTAAGATTTCTATATTTAAAATTTGTGAATGAAAGCATATTAATCTATTGATGGTGATGTGTACGATGACAGGGTTGTCTTCCCTTGAGCAGGAAAAGTCTGTCCACGATAGATAGTCATTTTGTCTATAGGTATTAACGGAATGTCATAGTCTGAGACGATAATAAACGATGGATTTTCATATAGTACTGGGTTGACTACTATTATAACTATTTTGTCCCAGTATTGTTAAAACTGCTGTTATAGTGACAACCGGAAGCTTTTAACCGTAATTGAAGAGGGAGGTTTGGCGCCGTAAAATCTGATTCAAACCACCATTTCTTTGGAAATGCCTGTACCAAGTCAGGGCCATTGCGGTTTTTCCAGTTTTCCGTTGTTAACTCATTTTGTCTGTTTGTTGACTGATGAGTTTTGCCTTTCCCTTTGGAAGATTGCTCGGTGTTCGGTAATTTTGTTATTACCCTTATTTAATTCACCATTTCCCAAAACATTGAACCAACAGTATTGAAACTAGTGAAAAAAGTTTGAAGATACCAAATCGAAGAAGGACAGACAATACAATGGCCAAACGAAAAAAAAAGACAAAATGACAAGCAACGATATACAAAACACTAAAGATCGAGCAACACAAACCCTACCAACTTTTGATAATAGTTTAATTTAAGTAAAATTAGTATTAAATCCATTATATCAAATGTCAAAAAGAAACAGAAACTGTAATAAAAGTATTTATTTTCCTTTTATTTGTTTTGTTGTTTTGTTTGTTTGTTTGTTATTGTTTTTGTTTTTTGTTTTTGTCTTGTTTGTTGTTGTTGTTGTTTTGTTGTTTGCTCTTTCTATGAAAAATCTGAGGAAACAAAATATAAAAAACACACGCGAAATTCGTCAAATCGGCTTTGTTGTTTGTCTTATCAGTGGAAATGATGGCTTCAAGACTTAGTAATATAATAAAAACAGACTCAAATTTTCATAACATTAAGCTATCACAACTGGCTGACAATCAACTTTATCTTGTGATTCTGAAGAAAACATTCTTTTAGCATTTAAAGAATAGAAAATTTGGGTCTTTCTCTTGATTATTAATGAATAAAAATAAAACTGAGGGCGTTTGGGTAGAAAAACAAAAGTATAGAAAAGATAAAATAAAGGGTATTAAATCGTCAGAAGAAAACCCTTTAATTCATTGGCTGTATGTTTTGGTAACAATAAGCAGAATGTGAAAAATTGAATTGGAAAAATAAAATAAATAAAATTAATATTTTTTTCTCTTGGGGAAAACGAAATTTAACTATTCTTGGGAAATTATGATTAAGAAAAGTGTTAGTTATACCTATATTTGCTTTTGTTGCTAGTGCATGCGTTGTACCAGAAAAAATTATTAAAGACATTGAAAGCAAATTCCTCAAATTCATATGAGATGATAAAACAGATAAGGTCAAAAGAAACACTATGATAGGTAATTTTGAAATGGGGGGGTTTGAATATGATAAACATAGAAAGTTACTTTACATCGTTGAGAGCATCATGGGTAAGTAGATTTGTCAGTGGAGGATGGATACCATATAAATACTTTAGACAATTTGGTAAGAATTGGTTGCTAGCCGATGATACAACCCTATTTTGTAATAGTAAAGAGGATGTGTTAAAGGTAATGAACGAAATAGAAATATTTGGCTCATTTTCAGGTTTATTGTTAAATAGAAAGAAAACAGAGGGTGTGGGGATTGGTAAATTAAAAATTTTTAAATAAAAGATTGCAGGAATCAATTGGACAGATAAGTCAATTAAATCACTAGGAATATATTTTGGTCATAATGATAAAAAGTGTCAAAAACTAAACTGGAAAAATAAAATAGAAAAGATGAATAAACTATTTTGTACATGGGAAAAAAGAAATCTTTCTATATTAGGTAAAATTTTAATTCTTAAATCCTTAATTTTGCCACTATTCACATTTTTGGCCAGTGTATGTTTAGTACCAGATGTAGATCAGAAAGAAATGGAAGAGAAATGTTTGAAATTTATATTATAAAGTGAAAAGAATGTTATTATAGACTCATACGAGAGGGGAGGGTTACAAATGGTTGATATCAAAAGTGATTTCATAGTTCTAAAGGCATCTTGGATAAATAGATTGGTAACCGGACATCTTTCTAATTAGAAGCTTATGCCATTAAAATATGTTATTGCAACAGGTAAATACTGGTCAGTATTTGACATGAACCTATATAGCACGAAATCGTTAAATTATTTGAAAAAAATACCAGAATTTTATAGGGAAATAGTCAAATGTTGGCATTTAAGTAATGGGGGTCACCCAACATCACTTGTCACATTCATAGATATCAGAAAACAAATTTTCTGGGAAAAACAAACATATTACTTTTGAAAATAAACCAATTGTCTTTGAAAATTGGATAAAAAGCGATTTAATATATGTAAATGATATCCTAGACACTACAAAAACATTATCAAGCATATTTATTCTGGAAAAGTTCAAGTTTAAATCTAATTGGATTGTAGAATTTAATATTGTAAATAAATCTATTCCAATGAACTGGACAAATATTACTAAAACAGAAAATTCAGTCAAAAGTACTATAAACATTAAAAGAAATAGGATATTATGGAAAGATAATTATATTGAGACTTCTTGTTTATCAAATAAAATGCTATATAATTCATTACTATTTAACCAAATAGAGTCTCCTATAGGAGTTGACAAATGGGTAACAGTATTAGACATAAAAGAAAAAATTTTCATGAAACCATTATACAAATTTATTTCTTCATATTTGGAAGAAAACAAACTGAAAATATTTAGATGGAAGTTAATACAAAAAAAATATTATTTCAATGGAAAATTGTGAATAATAATCGATGTAACTTTTGTGGAAATGAAGAAGACTATTTTCATTACTTTCTTACTTGTTCATTTTTTTAAACATTTTGGGAAAAAATATATTATCTTTTTAAAAGTAATAATTTAGAAATTACTTTAAAGTTACAACATCTTATATTTGGTTATAAGATATCTGGTAAAAATTATTATGATGTAAATTATTTTATCACAATTCTCGGATTTTCAATTTATAAATCATATTATTTATCTGAACAGAAGACATAAAATGTAAATGTTTATACAATTTTTATATATGAATTCAATAAAAAGAATTGGTGATACAAAATATCATAGAAAAAATAATAGTTTTTTCTTATGCTAAGAAAAATAGTTCTTAGAGATTATGATTTCTATTCTTAAACTGTATTCGAATTTGCACCAACTGTGATTAATTCCCTGGATAATCAGTGGGGTGTAGCAGGGTACATCAAAAGATGCTTGGACTCTTGATTAGACTTATAACAAGCAAGAAATTAGAATAAATAAAAAGTTTATGCTGTTAAAAAAAAAGAATTGGTTGCTAATTTCAATGAATATCGAATGCAAAACATTAAAGATTATTTACAACATATCTCTGAATATGATGAAGAAAAATTAAAAACCTGGACAAAGATGGGTGGGGTCAAACTAATAATCCATCACATTTTGAAGAGATCAGAAACAGTTTATATGGGGAAACAAATATATAATGTTCAAAAATAAGAGTTTTTAATATTTAATATTCGGATAAATAGTGGCTTAATTAATGTCAATGATATTTTAAGTGAAAATGAGAGAATATATTTGCCTGAAAAAAGAGTAATACCTAATGAATGATATCATACATTACAGGCTCAAATGTCTATCAAACGTGTGGTAAATTGTCATAAAGGTAAATTTCTAGGATATGTTTATATGATAATTGATCAGTCACAACTGTCCAACAAATATTTTTATAATGAATATATCAATGTCATTTTTTTAAACTTATAAGTATAAATACATGGTTAATGTTTACTTGATGGCGTTAAACGCCACTTTCGACAATATTTCAGCTATATCATGGCGGTCAGTTTTATTGGTAGAGGAAACCGGAGGACCCGGAGAAAACCACCGATTTGTCGCAAGTCATTGACAAACTTTATCGCAAAATGTTGTACATCTTATTCTAATCGAGATTCGAACTCACAACATCAGTTGTGATAGGAACTGCTTGCATATGTAGTTGTAAATCCAACTACCATACGATCACGGCCACGACGGCCCCTACATGGTTAATGTACATATGGTGAACCGTACATATCTATAAATGAAAAACCACACATGGGTCAGCTTTACTCTGTCATTTTTCATTACTTACAAGAAAATAAGCTAAAACTATTTATAGACAGATAGTACTGCAATATACAATAACTACAAAGATACTAGTAATGAAATAAAAAATTGTTAATAACAGTCAGAGGAATTTTTGTGGCTAAGATGAAGATCATCTTCATTACTTTATTTCTTGTTCCTATTTGATAGAATTTTGGGTCAAAATACAACAAATATTGAGGGAAAAGGCTAATACAGAAAATTCTGTCACATTGAAAAAAAAGTATTTTTTGGTATAAGATATTTTATAATGTTTATTTTGATTTCAACTATTTTCAACAATTTTAGGATTTTCTGTATACCAGGAATATTATGTACCTGAACAAAGGACTACACATGCACAAGTAAGCGTATGTTCAATATTCGTAAGAGAATATATTACTAGAATAAGCCAGGTGCAAACACCTCCAGATAGTAAACTGTTGTTAAAAATAAATTAAAATATTGATATATATATACGCATATAGACAAATTCAAGTGTTAATTGCTTAATTATAAAAGAAAATATTAATATGAAATACTTCATAGGTAGCTTGTGCTTTTGAAGTAAGAAGGCAGCAAGTATTTTTAATCAATCAGATACCGTAACTCGACAGCAAGCAACACAATGGCCAAAGGGAAAAGGGAAAATGGACAAACGATAGTCGACAAAACACGACGCAGAACACTAAATATTGAAATAATGAGTAATTACAACATTCAAGAAAATAATGAATGGAGTCTTCCACCATCGAACCGCATTCTCAGTATGGGTCATTAATAAAAATAAAAAATGACACCACAGAAATCTTCATATACGTGTGATTTAGTCTTGAATACAATAAATATATCAGGCATGATAGTTAATGGATGGTAAGATAAAGCTTGAATATACCGAAGGCGTAGTCAGAAGCCGTAAATGGAAGAAGGGGAGACAATGCAATTGCCAAATAAAAGACGGACAAAAAGACAAACAATGATCTACAAAACACATAAAACTAGAGATTGAATAACATTACTTAATATCACTAAAATCAAGGGTGAATTTGGGTGCTGTGGTAGGGTAAGCAGTTCGAAGAATAATACTTTTATGCTTTGTAAAAAAAATATTTTCTTTTTGCTAAGAATAAAGTTATTTCCTGTTTTACCTCACCTTGTGGAATATGCATTTTATTCAGGAATTCGTCAGTAAGGAGATCCTCTGGTGTCCATGACTTCGATGTATTATAAATAGAATGACATAATCTATTTCCTTTAAGAAGAGACTGTCCACTATCTGATTCTATATCTGACTTTCTAACTCCATCTGTTGTTGGTCGTTTATCTCTTGTATTACAATGTAAATATTCAACGTTATTGACGTGAATGTTCACAGTCTGGTTAGGTTGTAACTCGGAACAAATACACGATCGTTTGTTAACAAAATCATTTACAAAGCAATATTTTGCAGATGATGAGCAGCAACATCTATACAGTTCGTGCTTATGTTCATCAGTATCTGTCTTGGGATACCAGATGCTTCTTAAAAAATGAGTTGATTTTGAAATGTCCTTTCTAAAATATTGAGCTATGAAGATGTCAGACATCTTTGATAAGTTCTTCAGAGAACAATGCTACAGTTTACTATGAACTATTTATTTTATATTTCACCATGACTTATGTATCTATTTAGAGTTATCATCTACGTCGGAGCAGAGGCGAGTATTAATAGACTGTCTACCATAAGCTTCTCTAAAAGTAAAAACGAACAGTATTTGTAGAAACAAAATAGTTAACAACATTTTTGTCCAGTCTTTAAAAGCTTCCATCTAATTCTTCTTGATTCAAATTGATATATTCCACCGCCATTGTTTTGTTGTTGTTTGCTTTTCTCCCCTTTGACGTAACTGAAATGTAAGGAAAAAAGATACTAAGAATAGTCATGTATTGTACCTCTGAATGTTACAATTACAATTACTACATGTACCATTAGATATGTCATATGAATCGAAATGTATTATTTCGAAGTCTTATGAGCGTATAATAACGGGAAGAGCATAATTTGTATATTTATGGGCGTGTACTAACGGGAAGAAGCACAATTGATATGTACATGCATGGGCGTGCACCAAAGGGAAAGGACATCAATTTGTACATTGATGGGCAGTGCCGGATTTAGGACAAACGAGGCCCTGTGCTAGTTAGGCTATGAGGCTCCTTTCCTGGGACATGAAGGAGGTAGACCCGGTAGGCCTACACAGAAAGTCAGACATACATGCTCAGGAAATTTAATTGACAGACTAAAAATGAAATAAGCAAAATCCATCGTATAAAACATTTTGGCGGGAAGATGCCCCCTACCTGGTCAACAGGGTCCTGTGCTTAAGCACACCTAAGCACAATGGTAAACCTAGGACTGTTTATGGGCGTGTAGTCATGAGAGAAGAACAATTTGTACTTCTATGGGCATGCCAAAAAAAATGACAAAGCACATATTGTTTTTGTTTTGTTTTTCTTGGTCTTGTGTACCATATGTTGCCAGTTTCTCTGGATTGTTTTTGTTTTGTTTTTCTTCGTCTTGTGTACCATATGTGGCCAGTTTCTCTGGATTGTTTTTGTTTTCTTTGTCTTCGTCCTGTGTACCGTATGTTTCCAGTTTCTCTGGATTGTTTTTGCTTTGCTTTTCTTCGTCTTGTGTACCATATGTTGCCAGTTTCTCTGGATTGTTTTTGTTTTGTGTTTCTTCGGCGAATTTTCCTACCCCACCCCCCTTCCTCTTGACAAATCATGATTATGGGACTGTATGCATGACCGCTAACTATACTGACTCGGAACAGGCACTTCATCAAAATTAAATGTATTAAGTAAATACGAATTAGTATTTAGTATTAATACGACAAAGTGATGTCCGCCATTTTGATTTTGTGAAATTGTATTTTATTAAATAGAGTATTATGGTAAAGAGTTTCAACAATAATTGTCAACCAAGCACAACAAATACAACATATACATTATTACATCTTAACAAATTTATTACACATATAAAATCAGTTTGTAATAATAGTCACAATAAATATTACATTTGATTAATTCTTACCTGTTTATATCTATATCATATAGTGTGAACAGTTACATATATCAATATAATGTGTGTACTCAGATTTAACCTTGAATCAAATCACATGTTAAAGACTATAAAATAAATAAATAGTAAAAGTTTTATTTAGAGTCGATGCAAATTAAACGTTTAAAGGATAATAACACAGTCTAATGAAAAGGTAGATATCAAGTTTAGTGCACAAAACGTGTTTCTGGAATAACCTTCAGCAAGAACGCTCAAAGAAAGATTGGAAATAATTATTGTGTTCTCCACCTTTTTAGTTTGTTTATGTTGTCCTAGTATGTGTCTTTACGTTCTCGATCAGTTCAGAGTTATGATGCCCGTGTAGTAGGGCTCATGTCTTGTTTTGTGTGTATGATTACGTGTAGTGATTTCCAACATTTTGTTATTCATCTTTTTAATATTCTGTGTTGTGATTTTTGCTTTGTTTGTCTTTGTCCTGTGTCTTGTGTACCTAATCTTGCTAGTTTCTCTGGACTGTTCCATTCTTCATTGTTTGTCTTTGTCCTGTGTCTTGTGTACCTAATCTTGCTAGTTTCTCCGGACTGTTCCATTCTTCATTGTTTGTCTTTGTCCTGTGTCTTGTGTACCTAATCTTGCTAGTTTCTCTGGACTGTTCCATTCTTCATTGTTTGTCTTTGTCCTGTGTCTTGTGTACCTAATCTTGCTAGTTTCTCTGGACTGTTCCATTCTTCATTGTTTGTCTTTGTCCTGTGTCTTGTGTACCTAATCTTGCTAGTTTCTCTGGACTGTTCCATTCTTCATTGTTTGTCTTTGTCCTGTGTCTTGTGTACCTAATCTTGCTAGTTTCTCTGGACTGTTCCATTCTTCATTGTTTGTCTTTGTCCTGTGTCTTGTGTACCTAATCTTGCTAGTTTCTCTGGACTGTTCCATTCTTCATTGTTTGTCTTTGTCCTGTGTCTTGTGTACCTAATCTTGCTAGTTTCTCTGGACTGTTCCATTCTTCATTGTTTGTCTTTGTCCTGTGTCTTGTGTACCTAATCTTGCTAGTTTCTCTGAACTGTTCCATTCTTCATTGTTTGTCTTTGTCCTGTGTCTTGTGTACCTAATCTTGCTAGTTTCTCTTGACTGTTCCATTCTTCATTGTTTGTCTTTGTCCTGTGTCTTGTGTACCTAATCTTGCTAGTTTCTCTGGACTGTTCCATTCTTCATTGTTTGTCTTTGTCCTGTGTCTTGTGTACCTAATCGTGCTAGTTTCTCTGGACTGTTCCATTCTTCATTGTTTGTCTTTGTCCTGTGTCTTGTGTACCTAATCTTGCTAGTTTCTCTGGACTGTTCCATTCTTCACTGTTTGTCTTTGTCCTGTGTCTTGTGTACCTAATCTTGTTAGTTTCTCTGAACTGTTCAATTCTTCATTGTTTGTCTTTGTTCTGTGTCTTGTGTACCTAATCTTGCTAGTTTCATTGGACTGTTCCATTCTTTATTGTTTGTCTTTGTTCTGTGTCTTGTGTACCTAATCTTGCTAGTTTCTCTGGACTGCTCCATTCTTCATTGTTTGCCTTTGTCCTGTGGCGTGTGTACCTAATCTTGCTAGTTTCTCTGGACTGTTCCATTCTTCATTGTTTGTCTTTGTCCTGTGTCTTGTGTACATAATCTTGCTAGTTTCTCTGGACTGTTCCATTCTTCATTGTTTGTCTTTGTCCTGTGTCTTGTGTACCTAATCTTGCTAGTTTCTCTGGACTGTTCCATTCTTCATTGTTTGTCTTTGTCCTGTGTCTTGTGTACCTAATCTTGCTAGTTTCTCTGGACTGTTCCATTCTTCATTGTTTGTCTTTGTCCTGTGTCTTGTGTACCTAATCTTGCTAGTTTCTCTGGACTGTTCCATTCTTCATTGTTTGTCTTTGTCCTGTGTCTTGTGTACCTAATCTTGCTAGTTTCTCTGAACTGTTCCATTCTTCATTGTTTGTCTTTGTCCTGTGTCTTGTGTACCTAATCTTGCTAGTTTCTCTGGACTGTTCCATTCTTCATTGTTTGTCTTTGTCCTGTGTCTTGTGTACCTAATCTTGCTAGTTTCTCTGGACTGTTCCATTCTTCATTGTTTGTCTTTGTCCTGTGTCTTGTGTACCTAATCTTGCTAGTTTCTCTGAACTGTTCCATTCTTCATTGTTTGTCTTTGTCCTGTGTCTTGTGTACCTAATCTTGCTAGTTTCTCTGGACTGTTCCATTCTTCATTGTTTGTCTTTGTCCTGTGTCTTGTGTACCTAATCTTGCTAGTTTCTCTGGACTGTTCCATTCTTCATTGTTTGTCTTTGTCCTGTGTCTTGTGTACCTAATCTTGCTAGTTTCTCTGGACTGTTCCATTCTTCATTGTTTGTCTTTGTCCTGTGTCTTGTGTACCTAATCTTGGTAGTTTCTCTGGACTGTTCCATTCTTCACTGTTTGTCTTTGTCCTGTGTCTTGTGTACCTAATCTTGTTAGTTTCTCTGAACTGTTCAATTCTTCATTGTTTGTCTTTGTTCTGTGTCTTGTGTACCTAATCTTGCTAGTTTCTCTGGACTGTTCCATTCTTCATTGTTTGTCTTTGTTCTGTGTCTTGTGTACCTAATCTTGCTAGTTTCTCTGGACTGCTCCATTCTTCATTGTTTGCCTTTGTCCTGTGGCGTGTGTACCTAATCTTGCTAGTTTCTCTGGACTGTTCCATTCTTCATTGTTTGTCTTTGTCCTGTGTCTTGTGTACCTAATCTTGCTAGTTTCTCTGGACTGTTCCATTCTTCATTGTTTGTCTTTGTCCTGTGTCTTGTGTACCTAATCTTGCTAGTTTCTCTGGACTGCTCCATTCTTCATTGTTTGCCTTTGTCCTGTGGCGTGTGTACCTAATCTTGCTAGTTTCTCTGGACTGTTCCATTCTTCATTGTTTGTCTTTGTCCTGTGTCTTGTGTACCTAATCTTGCTAGTTTCTCTGGACTGTTCCATTCTTCATTGTTTGTCTTTGTTCTGTGTCTTGTGTACCTAATCTTGCTAGTTTCTCTGAACTGTTCAATTCTTCATTGCTTGTCTTTGTCCTGTGTCTTGTGTACCTAATCTTGCTAGTTTCTCTGAACTGTTCAATTCTTCATTGTTTGTCTTTGTCCTGTGTCTTGTGTACCTAATCTTGCTAGTTTCTCTGGACTGTTCCATTCTTCATTGTTTGTCTTTGTCCTGTGTCTTGTGTACATAATCTTGCTAGTTTCTCTGGACTGTTCCATTCTTCATTGTTTGTCTTTGTCCTGTGTCTTGTGTACCTAATCTTGCTAGTTTCTCTGAACTGTTCCATTCTTCATTGTTTGTCTTTGTCCTGTGTCTTGTGTACCTAATCTTGCTAGTTTCTCTGGACTGTTCCATTCTTCATTGTTTGTCTTTGTCCTGTGTCTTGTGTACCTAATCTTGCTAGTTTCTCTGGACTGTTCCATTCTTCATTGTTTGTCTTTGTCCTGTGTCTTGTGTACCTAATCTTGCTAGTTTCTCTGGACTGTTCCATTCTTCATTGTTTGTCTTTGTCCTGTGTCTTGTGTACCTAATCTTGCTAGTTTCTCTGGACTGTTCCATTCTTCACTGTTTGTCTTTGTCCTGTGTCTTGTGTACCTAATCTTGTTAGTTTCTCTGAACTGTTCAATTCTTCATTGTTTGTCTTTGTTCTGTGTCTTGTGTACCTAATCTTGCTAGTTTCTCTGGACTGTTCCATTCTTCATTGTTTGTCTTTGTTCTGTGTCTTGTGTACCTAATCTTGCTAGTTTCTCTGGACTGCTCCATTCTTCATTGTTTACCTTTGTCCTGTGGCGTGTGTACCTAATCTTGCTAGTTTCTCTGGACTGTTCCATTCTTCATTGTTTGTCTTTGTCCTGTGTCTTGTGTACCTAATCTTGCTAGTTTCTCTGGACTGTTCCATTCTTCATTGTTTGTCTTTGTCCTGTGTCTTGTGTACCTAATCTTGCTAGTTTCTCTGAACTGTTCCATTCTTCATTGTTTGTCTTTGTCCTGTGTCTTGTGTACCTAATCTTGCTAGTTTCTCTGGACTGTTCCATTCTTCATTGTTTGTCTTTGTCCTGTGTCTTGTGTACCTAATCTTGCTAGTTTCTCTGGACTGTTCCATTCTTCATTGTTTGTCTTTGTCCTGTGTCTTGTGTACCTAATCGTGCTAGTTTCTCTGGACTGTTCCATTCTTCATTGTTTGTCTTTGTCCTGTGTCTTGTGTACCTAATCTTGCTAGTTTCTCTGGACTGTTCCATTCTTCACTGTTTGTCTTTGTCCTGTGTCTTGTGTACCTAATCTTGTTAGTTTCTCTGAACTGTTCAATTCTTCATTGTTTGTCTTTGTTCTGTGTCTTGTGTACCTAATCTTGCTAGTTTCTCTGGACTGTTCCATTCTTTATTGTTTGTCTTTGTTCTGTGTCTTGTGTACCTAATCTTGCTAGTTTCTCTGGACTGCTCCATTCTTCATTGTTTGCCTTTGTCCTGTGGCGTGTGTACCTAATCTTGCTAGTTTCTCTGGACTGTTCCATTCTTCATTGTTTGTCTTTGTCCTGTGTCTTGTGTACATAATCTTGCTAGTTTCTCTGGACTGTTCCATTCTTCATTGTTTGTCTTTGTCCTGTGTCTTGTGTACCTAATCTTGCTAGTTTCTCTGGACTGTTCCATTCTTCATTGTTTGTCTTTGTCCTGTGTCTTGTGTACCTAATCTTGCTAGTTTCTCTGGACTGTTCCATTCTTCATTGTTTGTCTTTGTCCTGTGTCTTGTGTACCTAATCTTGCTAGTTTCTCTGGACTGTTCCATTCTTCATTGTTTGTCTTTGTCCTGTGTCTTGTGTACCTAATCTTGCTAGTTTCTCTGGACTGTTCCATTCTTCATTGTTTGTCTTTGTCCTGTGTCTTGTGTACCTAATCTTGCTAGTTTCTCTGGACTGTTCCATTCTTCATTGTTTGTCTTTGTCCTGTGTCTTGTGTACCTAATCTTGCTAGTTTCTCTGGACTGTTCCATTCTTCATTGTTTGTCTTTGTCCTGTGTCTTGTGTACCTAATCTTGCTAGTTTCTCTGAACTGTTCCATTCTTCATTGTTTGTCTTTGTCCTGTGTCTTGTGTACCTAATCTTGCTAGTTTCTCTGGACTGTTCCATTCTTCATTGTTTGTCTTTGTCCTGTGTCTTGTGTACCTAATCTTGCTAGTTTCTCTGGACTGTTCCATTCTTCATTGTTTGTCTTTGTCCTGTGTCTTGTGTACCTAATCTTGCTAGTTTCTCTGGACTGTTCCATTCTTCATTGTTTGTCTTTGTCCTGTGTCTTGTGTACCTAATCTTGCTAGTTTCTCTGGACTGTTCCATTCTTCACTGTTTGTCTTTGTCCTGTGTCTTGTGTACCTAATCTTGTTAGTTTCTCTGAACTGTTCAATTCTTCATTGTTTGTCTTTGTTCTGTGTCTTGTGTACCTAATCTTGCTAGTTTCTCTGGACTGTTCCATTCTTCATTGTTTGTCTTTGTTCTGTGTCTTGTGTACCTAATCTTGCTAGTTTCTCTGGACTGCTCCATTCTTCATTGTTTGCCTTTGTCCTGTGGCGTGTGTACCTAATCTTGCTAGTTTCTCTGGACTGTTCCATTCTTCATTGTTTGTCTTTGTCCTGTGTCTTGTGTACCTAATCTTGCTAGTTTCTCTGGACTGTTCCATTCTTCATTGTTTGTCTTTGTCCTGTGTCTTGTGTACCTAATCTTGCTAGTTTCTCTGGACTGCTCCATTCTTCATTGTTTGCCTTTGTCCTGTGGCGTGTGTACCTAATCTTGCTAGTTTCTCTGGACTGTTCCATTCTTCATTGTTTGTCTTTGTCCTGTGTCTTGTGTACCTAATCTTGCTAGTTTCTCTGGACTGTTCCATTCTTCATTGTTTTTCTTTGTTCTGTGTCTTGTGTACCTAATCTTGCTAGTTTCTCTGAACTGTTCAATTCTTCATTGCTTGTCTTTGTCCTGTGTCTTGTGTACCTAATCTTGCTTGTTTCTCTGAACTGTTCAATTCTTCATTGTTTGTCTTTGTCCTGTGTCTTGTGTACCTAATCTTGCTAGTTTCTCTGGACTGTTCCATTCTTCATTGTTTGTCTTTGTCCTGTGTCTTGTGTACATAATCTTGCTAGTTTCTCTGGACTGTTCCATTCTTCATTGTTTGTCTTTGTCCTGTGTCTTGTGTACCTAATCTTGCTAGTTTCTCTGAACTGTTCCATTCTTCATTGTTTGTCTTTGTCCTGTGTCTTGTGTACCTAATCTTGCTAGTTTCTCTGGACTGTTCCATTCTTCATTGTTTGTCTTTGTCCTGTGTCTTGTGTACCTAATCTTGCTAGTTTCTCTGGACTGTTCCATTCTTCATTGTTTGTCTTTGTCCTGTGTCTTGTGTACCTAATCTTGCTAGTTTCTCTGGACTGTTCCATTCTTCATTGTTTGTCTTTGTCCTGTGTCTTGTGTACCTAATCTTGCTAGTTTCTCTGGACTGTTCCATTCTTCACTGTTTGTCTTTGTCCTGTGTCTTGTGTACCTAATCTTGTTAGTTTCTCTGAACTGTTCAATTCTTCATTGTTTGTCTTTGTTCTGTGTCTTGTGTACCTAATCTTGCTAGTTTCTCTGGACTGTTCCATTCTTCATTGTTTGTCTTTGTTCTGTGTCTTGTGTACCTAATCTTGCTAGTTTCTCTGGACTGCTCCATTCTTCATTGTTTGCCTTTGTCCTGTGGCGTGTGTACCTAATCTTGCTAGTTTCTCTGGACTGTTCCATTCTTCATTGTTTGTCTTTGTCCTGTGTCTTGTGTACCTAATCTTGCTAGTTTCTCTGGACTGTTCCATTCTTCATTGTTTGTCTTTGTCCTGTGTCTTGTGTACCTAATCTTGCTAGTTTCTCTGGACTGCTCCATTCTTCATTGTTTACCTTTGTCCTGTGGCGTGTGTACCTAATCTTGCTAGTTTCTCTGGACTGTTCCATTCTTCATTGTTTGTCTTTGTCCTGTGTCTTGTGTACCTAATCTTGCTAGTTTCTCTGGACTGTTCCATTCTTCATTGTTTGTCTTTGTTCTGTGTCTTGTGTACCTAATCTTGCTAGTTTCTCTGAACTGTTCAATTCTTCATTGTTTGTCTTTGTCCTGTGTCTTGTGTACCTAATCTTGCTAGTTTCTCTGAACTGTTCAATTCTTCATTGTTTGTCTTTGTCCTGTGTCTGGTGTACCTAATCTTGCTAGTTTCTCTGGACTGTTCCATTCTTCATTGTTTGTCTTTGTCCTGTGGCGTGTGTACCTAATCTTGCTAGTTTCTCTGGACTGCTCCATTCTTCATTGTTTGCCTTTGTCCTGTGGCGTGTGTACCTAATCTTGCTAGTTTCCCTGGACTGTTCCATTCTTCATTGTTTGTCTTTGTCCTGTGTCTTGTGTACCTAATCTTGCTAGTTTCTCTGGACTGTTCCATTCTTCATTGTTTGTCTTTGTCCTGTGTCTTGTGTACCTAATCTTGCTAGTTTCTCTGGACTGCTCCATTCTTCATTGTTTGCCTTTGTCCTGTGGCGTGTGTACCTAATCTTGCTAGTTTCTCTGGACTGTTCCATTCTTCATTGTTTGTCTTTGTCCTGTGTCTTGTGTACCTAATCTTGCTAGTTTCTCTGGACTGTTCCATTCTTCATTGTTTGTCTTTGTTCTGTGTCTTGTGTACCTAATCTTGCTAGTTTCTCTGAACTGTTCAATTCTTCATTGTTTGTCTTTGTCCTGTGTCTTGTGTACCTAATCTTGCTAGTTTCTCTGAACTGTTCAATTCTTCATTGTTTGTCTTTGTCCTGTGTCTTGTGTACCTAATCTTGCTAGTTTCTCTGGACTGTTCCATTCTTCATTGTTTGTCTTTGTCATGTGTCTTGTGTACCTAATCTTGTTAGTTTCTCTGGACTGTTCCATTCTTCATTGTTTGTCTCTGTCCTGTGTCTGGTGTACCTAATCTTGCTAGTTTCTCTGCACTGTTCCATTCTTCATTGTTTGTCTTTGTCCTGTGTCTTGTGTACCTAATCTTGCTAGTTTCTCTGGACTGTTCCATTCTTCATTGTTTGTCTTTGTCCTGTGTCTTGTGTACCTAATCTTGCTAGTTTCTCTGGACTGTTCCATTCTTCATTATTTGTCTTTGTTCTGTGTCTTGTGTACCTAATCTTGCTAGTTTCTCTGGACTGTTCCATTCTTCATTGTTTGTCTTTGTCATGTGTCTTGTGTACCTTATCTTGCTAGTTTTTCTGGACTGTTCCATTCTTCATTGTTTGTCTTTGTCCTGTGTCTTGTGTACCTAATCTTGCTAGTTTCTCTGGACTGTTCCATTCTTCATTGTTTGTAGGAGGCCTGTGTCTTGTGTACCTAATCTTGTTAGTTTCTCTGGATTGTTCCATTCTTCATTTTCTCCTCGGTTTTCTCTAATGTTTATCTAAAACAACAGAATATTGCTACTGATGAATGGGAAGTTGAGTATTGGAAAGATGAAGTCATCGAGTTTGTCGTAGAGTTTTGCTTTTAATCTTCCACCGTCAAGGTCAAGGTCAAGGTAAGAAGCATGCTTTTGAGTATCAGTAGATGCGATGTAGCTAATCACGGAATCGAGAATTGTCAGTGACAGAACATAATCTATATACCGGATGCTGGAATTAAAGGTCTGGACAAATTTTCTCTCTTTTCTAACTTTATTCTTGAGAAGCTCGTGAAAGAAGTCTGCCTCACAAGCCTGTAGAAACAAATCGTGAGTACTGGACCACAATTCGTACCCATTGGAATACCAATCGCTTGTTAAACACAAGTCCACCAAACAGGAGAAATATGTTGTCGATTACAAAATCTTAAATTTGAAGAAGAATTTGAAGATACCCAAAGGGCTAATCAGAAACCATATATCGAAGAAGAGACAACACAATGGGAAAAAAGTACAAAAGGACAAACAACGATCAACAAAGCATACACATAAAGCTAAAGATCGAGTAACACGAACCCCACTGAAAACCGGTGGTGAACTCATGTGCTCAAGAAGGGTAAACAGTTCCTGCTCCAATAGTGACACTCGCCGTGTTAATCTAGTTACAAACGCGGTGATAAGTCATGAACGAGTAAAGGACCGAGAAGTGTTTGCGACAAGTGGAACATATCCGTGGTTATTTGTGACACAGATATGCCATAGCGGTCAACCAAGTCATGGTAGCGACAGTAAAACTTTCGAAGTAATGATCTCAACTTAACTAAGAGGAACCCTTGGTTCAGTAGCTTCCTTGTTAGCAGCCACCCTCTATCAAGGATATCCTGATAGGAACCACAAGCTCTGGAATATCGTATCAACTGAGAGAGATATATACTCCATATGCAGGTTCTGCTGGAATGTTGCTACGTATGAATGGAAAGTTCACAATGGGAAAATTGAAATAATATATTTTTGTCGTAAAGTTTCGTTCTTATCCACCCCTCACTGTCAATTTCGAGGTGTAGGCCAAGGTATGAAGCAGACCTATCAGTATCTGTGGTATTCTTTATTTCAAGCTCAATGGGATAGATGCGATCATCGAAATCACCAAACCTAGAATTATTTAGTGAAAGGACAGCATATATATAACGGAACACGAAATTAAAGGATGGGGCTAGCTTCTTTTCGTTTTTCGTGAGAAGCCCCTGTATGATGTCGATCTGCCTCATACGATTAAAGGAACAAGTTGGCGAGAGGAAGAGCAAAGTGTGTACCCATAGGTTTGCCGAAGACTGTTTGTTGAAAAACACGTCCACCAAAGATAACTTATATGTTGTCAATCAAAAACTCGAGCATGTTGATAATATCAGTTTCAGAAAAAATATTGATAGAATCAGAGTGTTTTTTTTTAACAAAATAGGATCTGCCACTTCCTAGCACAAGGTATTTGTATCTACGTTGGCCATTCTTTTTGGATGAAACACAGTTGAACCAACTGCCTTTATTTGTCCTTCAGCTTAGAGTGAGGAATAATTGTATAGAGGGTAGAGAAGTCAAATGTTTTAATGATATTGCAGGAGGAGAGGGACTTAGATTGTAAGTACTCTAACAGGTCTTTAGAATTCTTCAGAATCCATATCTGATTCACACCACCACTCGAGTAGCTAGTGTCACAGTAACTCTGAAGCCCGTTTTGACCGTCGATAGAATACATGTTAATAATTTGGAAAGAGGTTTTGTGGAGGTCCTGCGTATATTTATTATTAGATATTGGGTGGCTTTTGAAGATTTGTATCTATCAATAATAACATACTGATACCGTTATTCTCAATTATTCTCTGAGAAGTAACGCTGAATCAATCCCTTAATTCTAGATTTTAGTAGCGTATCTGGAATGATGGGACGAGCAAGTCATTGATAATCACATGTCAGCCTTGTCTGCGTTTGGTCTTTCCATTAAAGATGAGGATTGTGATCTTCCCTTACTGTATTCGATACCAAAATCACACTTACGTGTCCATACAAACAACGTTATATCGCAGGAACTACAAAGTGTTCTACCAAGCCTCTTTCTAAATTTTAACTTCTATTTTTACAACTGTCAAAGCGGGTCTCCAGAAATATCATTATATCTGCGTTTTCTAGAAGTGTTGATAATCAAATTTGGATATTAAAAAAACTCAAAAGACTTGCTGGAGACGTTAAGTTCTAGATCTCAGTATGTTTGTCACAGCATTAAAACATTTGATTTCTCTGCTTTAGATACCATAAACGCTTCTAAAATCTTGAATTAAAGAAAAGATTCAGTGTTGCTTCTCAAAGAAGAACAGAGAACAGAGGTATTAATATCTTGTTATAGGTAGACAAACCTTACTTTGTCAAAAGCCACTCAAAATCTAATAATGAATATAAACAGGACGAGAACATTCAAATGTTAGATTTTGTAATCGACAACATATTTGTCCTGTTTGGTGGACAGGTGTTTCAACAAACGATTGGTATTCCAATGTGTACGCATTGCTGTCCATTACTCGCCGATTTGTTTTTACAGGCTTAATTTCTGCAAGGTCTTCTCCAGAATAAAGATAGAAAACTAGTCCAGACCTTTAATTCCAGCATCCGGTATATAGATTATGTTCTGTCACTGAACAATTCTCGATTCGGTGATTATCTACATCGCATCTATCCAAATGAGCTTGAAGTACAGGATACTACTGATACTCAAAAGTCTGCTTCTTACCTTGACCTTCACCGTGGAATCGACAAGGGTGGAAGATTAATAGTAAAACTATACGACAAACTCGATGACTTCACTTTTCCAATACTCAACTTCCCATTCATCAGTAGCAATATTCTGTTGTTTTAGGTTAGAGAAAACCGAAGGGGCAATCAAGATTGGACGGTGTAGAGAAACTACCTAGATTTGGTACACAAGACACAGGACAAAGACAAACAAAACAAAAAACACAACACAGAAAACTAAAAAGATGACCAACAGTAAAATGTTGGACATCACTACACATAGTCATACACAAAGCTCAATAAGACATGAGGCCTCCTACAAACAACTGTAGAGAAACACGAACCGAACATCGTCGTTATGAGGAAATCGTAACAGAACTAACAACGTAATGACACATAATAGAACAACACAATAAAAAACTAAAAAGAATATTAACACGATAATTATTTGCCTTTCCAATCTTTCTTTGAGCGTTCTATGTGGAGGGTCCGGGTGGCTCAATGAGTTAGCACTCTGGATTAACTAACAACTCATACAAACCTATTACCAATACGATGTGGGTTCGCGCCCGGCTTTGTAGATTACAATAAAGGGTGCACTCAACTCGCAGTCACAAGTGATAAAGCTTACCAGTTGCTTGCCCATGGTCGGTGGTTCTCACCGGGTAATCCGGCTTCTTCCACCACTAAAACTGGTCGCCATGATATAGCTGAAATATTGCTGAAAGTGACGTTAAAACATCAAAAATCAAAATCAAATCACACTATATGATATAGATTTAAACACTTGATCACATACATATTATTAAATACCCGGTATACATGTATGTACACGATATATATGATATAGATAAAAACAGGTAGGAATTAATCAAAAGTAATATTTATTATGGCTATTATAACAAACTGATTATATACATGTATCATAAATTTGCTAAAATGTAATATGTTGTATTTGTTGTGCTTGGTTGACAATTATTGTTGAAACTCTTTACCATAATACTCTACTTAATAAAATACAACTTTCACAAAATCAAAATGGCGGATATCGTTTTGTCATAATACTTCCTACTAATTCCCATTTACTTAACGTATTTAATTTTGATGAATTGTCTGTTCTGAGTCCGGCAGGAGAGTTAGCAGTCATGCATACAGTCCCATAGTCATGATGTGTCTGTTCTGAGTCCGGCAGGAGAGTTAGGGGTCATGCATACAGTCCTATAGTCATGATCTGTCAAGAGGAAGAAGGGAGGGGATGAAAACTTGCGATGTGACATGTTCTTGCTCACGGGGTCAAAATTCAGACTTTAATAGTCATAGCTCAATAACAATATCGACTATATATAGTCATAATTTAACTATGTTTTTAATACTATCGATTTTCCATCTCTTTCTATAATTTTTCTATTAGATTTTGAAAGTGTTTTGACGGTGTGGTATTTGTCTTTTATTACACCCCCACCCCATATCTTTCTTTTGTTATCAATTTGATCATTTTCACATAGAAGTACTAAAATGTGATTCATGTCTTGATTAGCCCTCCAATCAACGTGCAAAATATGCTTTGTTCGTACATGCTACCGTTCAAGATACACACCCATTCTAGTAACCTTCCAACCCATGATAAAACTCCCAAGAAATAATTGCTACCGTGAATTATTTCTTACATAGAGAAACCAAATGTGCTTTGTCATTTCTTAGCTTACCAGTAAAAGTAAATGTACTCCTTTCCGTTACTATGCAAATTGTGCTTCTTCCCATTGTAGCACGGCCATAGATGAACGTACACATTCCACTTCTTCACGTTCGTTCACGCCCGTAATTTTGCTTTTGTTACACGCCCATACATGTACGTACAAATTGTGCATTTTCCCGTTAGTGCACACCCATAAATGTACTTACAAAATGTGCTTTTTTTCGTTGGTACACACCCATTAATATACAGATTATGCTTCTTCCGTTATTACACGCCCGTAAGACTTCGAAATAATACATTTCATTTCAAATGACATATCTTATGGTACATGTAGTAATTGTAATTATAAGATACAGAGGTACAATAAATGACTGTTCTTAATATCTTTTTCCTTACATTTCAGTTACGTCGAAGGGGAGAAAATCAAACAAAAAACAATGGCAGTTGAAGATATCAATTTGAATCAAGAAGAATTAGATGGAAGCTTTTAAAGACTGGACAAAAATATTGTTTACTACTTTGTTTCTACAAAAACTGTTCACTATTACTTTTAGAGAAGGTTATGATAGAAAGTCTATCAATACTCGCCTCTGTTCCGACGTAGATGATGACTATCAATGCATACATAAGTCATGGTGAAATATAAAATAAATAGTTCATAATAAACTGTAACATTGTTCTCTTAATACATACATAAGTCATGGTGAAATATAAAATAAATAGTTCATAATAAACTGTAACATTGTTCTCTTAATACATACATAAGTCATGGTGAAATATAAAATACATAGTTCATAATAAACTGTAACATTGTTCTCTTAATACATACATAAGTCATGGTGAAATATAAAATACATAGTTCATAATAAACTGTAACATTGTTCTCTGAGGCATTTATTAAAGATGTCTGACATTTTCAGAGCTCAATATTTTAGAAAGGACATTTCAAAATCAACTCATTTTTTAAGAAGCATCTGGTATCCCAAGACAGATACTGATGAACATAAGCACGAACTGTATAGATGCTGCTGCTCATCCTCTACCAAATATTGCTTTGTAAATGATTTTGTTAACAAACGATCGTGTATTTGTTCCCAGTTACAACCTAACCAGGCTGTGAATATTCACGTCAATAACGTTGAATATTTACATTGTAACACAAGAGATAAAACATCATCAAAAGATGGAGTTAGAAAGTCAGATATGGAGTCAGATAGTGGACAGTCTCTTCTTAAAGGAAATAGATTATGCCATTCTATTTTTGATACATCGAAGACATGGACACCAGAAGACCTTCTTACTGACGAATTCCTGGATAAAATGTTAATTCCTAAAGGTAATGTAAATAAATACATCTTTAACAAAAGAAGAAAACAAAAACACATTTTTTGCAAACATATGGTAAATATGCCAATAACATATGGTAAATATGCCAATTATTATTTTTTTTTATTACTGGAGCTTACAATTTAACCAGGCTGTGAACATTCACGTCAATAACGTTGAATATTTACATTGTAATACAAGAGAAAAACAATCAACAAATGATGGAGTTAGAACGTTAGATATAGAATCAGATAATGGACAGTCTCCTTTTGAAGGAAATAGATTACGTCATTCTACTTTTGATACATCAAAGATATGGACTCCAGAGGATCTTCTTACTAACGAATTCCTTGATAAAATGCTTATTCCTAAAGGTAATGTAAACAAAATATCACTTTCAAAAAAGAAGAAAAAAGAGCACATTTTTTTTACAAACATAAGGTAACTATACCAATTTTTTTTTTTTTATTATTATTTGTATTATTATTATTTTGTATTTATTAAAATTCTTGGTCATCAAAAGTTTATAGATATTTCTATTGGTAGTAATACCCAGTTTATACGTGTTTTATAAGGTCCTTTTGTACTTTTTTCTTTTGGCCATTGGTTTGTTCTTCTTCGATTTACGGATTCTGATTACACCTTTATTATCTTCAAACTCGTCTTGCATATAAGTCATGTGACATGAATTGACAAATCACAGCTTTTAATAATAATAATGAAAGAATAATAATCTTACTACATCACATTATGGGGTAGTCATGGCCGTGATCGCATGGTAGTTGGATTTACAATTACCTATGCAATCAGTGCCTATCACCACTGATATTGTGAGTTTGAATCTCGATCAGGGCGAGGTGTACAAAATTATGTGATACAGTTTGTCAGTGACTTGCGACAGGTCAGTGGTTTTCTCCGGGTTCACCTATTTCTTCCACCAAAAAACTGACCGCCACAATATAACTGAAATATTGTTGAAAGTGGCGTTAGACACCATTAATACATCCAACCAACCATTAATTATCAAACACTAGAATAAGCTTATCTTCAAACTATTTTCACTAGTTTCATTATTGTGGGTTTAGTTCTATAGGAAATAGAGGTTTGAGAACCGACTACATGACTTACCTCTAATAATCCAGTCAATCTACGGAAAAGGTCAACATAATAGTTAAATAGTAGTTAATAGGTTGCAAAGCAACATAATAAAAGTCTATGAAAATCCATATGGTGCGACTGCATGAAATAAGGCTTTAAATAATACAATAGTTCGTCTTATTTTAACTGCACTGATAGGCGTCCATGCCTACAAGGGGAGATAATCAAGATAATGTACATACATATAGACAAAGTGACGACTAGTACATATCGTGAACAAAAATGTTCCTACTCAAGGGAAGATAACTCTATCATTTAGACACCACTATCAACACATCAATATTTTTCATTTTGGTTTTATTTTTTGGATGCTTAACGCCACTTTGAGCAATATTTCTTCAATATCATGGCGACCAGTTTTAGTGTTGGAGGAAGCCGAGTACCCGGTGAAAACCATTGACCATGGGCTCAATATTTTTCAATTCACAAACTTTGAAACATAGAAATCTTAATCAGATCAATGTTTTTGTTATATACAACATTTTTATTTTGATCTTATGTGTAACACTACTTCCGTTTAATTCTTTGTATAATTATTTACAGGTGAAAAAAGAAAACGGCTTGCCAAATTTGATATAGAATCGAAGAGTCTGTTCAGGTATCTATCATACCATCTTGGCAGTGAATTCATGGTAGGAGCACGTCGTATGTTTCTTGAAAAAAAATTTCCCCCTGGTGTTCGTATTGCTGGATCAACAATGCAAATAAGTGGAAGTAAAGCTGAAGGATTTGACATGAAAGGCAGCGATACAGATATCCTGATGCTGTGTGGAAATGCCCATGAGAACAATGGTGAACATGTAACTGAATATCTGAGTTTTAGATATAATTCTTTAATGCCAGATATACACCCGGGGTATGTTTTAATGGAATGTGTAATCAAAGGTAGAGTGGTCGGTCCTTATCCAAGTGGCACTCTGAAAAATGGAATATTTTCAATTTTACCTTATCTAAAATCATTATTCACAACATTTCCTCATGGACCATCGATCTCCTCTTCGTCTTGTGGAGACGATGTTGATCTCGTGCCATATCTGAAATGTGAATCATGGCCTGAAATAGCAAGAGAATGGATTTGTCGTAAGAGATGTTTTGGATGGCCATCTCAAGAAATGATCAACGAAATCGTAAAACTAGGCTGTTATATTGTCCCGGTGGGTATTAAAGTACATAATGGAAGTGGAAATGAATGGAGACTGTCTTTTAATCTTGCAGAAAAACATCTTGTGTTCACGTTTAACCATACTCAACTGATGATTTATGGAATGTTAAAGATAATTCTTAAAGAAATAATAAGCCAGCATGAGGACATTTCTGAGCTACTTTGTTCTTACTTTTTAAAAACAACCCTATTTTGGGTCATCGAAGAAACCCAAAGATCAATATGGGATCCGAAATATATGATGCTATGCTTCCATTTGTGCCTTGAACGTTTGATGCAGTTTATCCTTGCGGACAACTGTCCAAACTACTTCTTGCCGATAAATAATATGTTCAATGGAAGGTTTTCTCTATCAGGTAAAGAAAAGCTATTTCAAATTTTATGCGAGGTTTCTGAAAGTGGATTAAAGTGGACCCGGAAAAGTCCAACAATGTGTAGCCTGAAAACTTATTTAAGTGATCCATATAAATTCTTGGATTTGAAAAAATCACAGAAAAGAAAAGATCAAATAGATACTGCAGCATTAATTTTAAACTTACAGGCATATAGCAAATTCATAGCTGATTGTATATTCAGTTTGAGGACAAACTATTTTCTGCCATACCTGAAGTCACTACTACGCATACCTGTTGTCAGAACAAGTTGTTTAGCGCACCTTTGTCACTACATTGACACGAACAACACAAAAATGGAAAACAAAACACTGTATGCCTTACGTAAACTGTACATGAAGTTTATTTGTTTAGGCTGCAGGTCAGATCTTGCTTCAGGTAAATTATTGTTGGCTTCCTGGTTGTACAATCAGGGCAAGTTTAAGGAATGTTTACTAGTCAGTGACATGGTGTTAAAGTACTTAAGTTTACGTGTGATTCACTGTGGCGGTAGGATATCAACAGAATGTCCAAACCACGTGACAATGAACTGTCCGAACTTCATTAAGAATTTGAACTACTTTAGTACAACAAATGTACAATTTTTAATTAATTCAAATTTGACTGTCAATGATATTTCTTGTGTTTATCGTATGCATAGAGGAAAAGACTACACACGGAACAATTTGGTGGGATTTAACCTTTTCCCGCACAGTTATTGTTATTTCCTGAGATATCTGTGTCACTTCAGATTGGGAAATACTCAACGTAGTAATGAAGAATTCTCAAAAATAGAACGTGTGAAATTCATTGGTTCTGAACATGAAAAAATGGTAGATAATGTCATTATGATCAATATGAAATTGATCAAACATTGGAAAATGAAGCAAACAAACATTGACTGGGAAAACAGAACATCTCGTTTTTCAGATGTTCTGGAGTTCATGTCACAGGACGATTTCAGTGAAGCCGATATGTCTAATCTTATAAACTTGCAAGGAAACCTTGGAATGATTGGGATGGATACGAATGCTATGAGCAACATGCTTTCTAATGTTTATCAGCTGGAGTGATATCATTTCAACAACATTTTCGAGCTCTATAATGAATGAAGACATCAGCTCTCTTTTCTGTGTCACGAAGATTAAATATGTTATGTATAATATTCAAGATTATAGCGTTCTTTATAATAACGTTGTTCGCTCGGTTATATGTGAGGGTTTACTAGCATGTTGAAAGCACTTGGATGCGCTTGACTGCATCATTTCTATAAGACATAACGTATAGTACCATACAACTAGTTTAACCCCGCCACTTTTTATTGAAATGCCTCTACCATGCTAAGAAAATGAGTGATCGATTTTGCCTCTTTCTATTATTTTTCTATTAGATTTGGGGGATTATTCCAACAGTGTGGTATTCCTTGTTTTTCATTTTTAAGCTCATCCGGCCTTTGGACCATTAATGGTAACTTGCTTGGAGAGTGCCACGTTCCCTCCAAGACAAAGATCTCTTTTTTTATATTTCGAGAAAAAAGGTAGACACATTGTAACCTTTGCAAAAAGGCTAAATTTGTCATCTCTACCAACTCTCCATACATTTTCAGTGGTGATCTCCCAGAGATTCTCGATACCAAACGTATATTGTGTCAGTTTGCCAACGTGCCATAAAATTAACAGAGCTAATTATCATGTGCTTATTGGGCTAATAGACAAATAAAATGCCTAGATTTAGACGACTATATCTTGTTTCCTAAACGCCATCGCTGAAATAGAGATATTATTCAATATTCTAAACCAACCCACATCCATAACAACCGCATCGGTGGCCATGGCGTAATGGTTAGCAAGCTCACCTCGAGTGTGGTAGATCGGGGGCTCGAGCCCGATCGGGCCAATCCAAAGACTATAACATTGTTTTTTGTTGCTTTTATCCGCTAAGCACGCAGCATTAGGGAGTAAGAGTAAAGACTGGATAGTTCGTTATCAGGATAATGTGTCCGAGTGGATCGACATGTCTATCCGCAGACTGTTGTTTCGGTGAGGAAGCACTAAAAAATCCAACTAAGCGTGTTGATCTAGTACAAAGCGGACCTCATCATTATCTCGTTGAAAATTAACTTGTTCTCGCCATGATATAACTGAAAAATTGCTGAATTGGTGTTAAACAACAATCCTCACTGCAGCCATAACATAAGTGTCTGCAATGCACCTGCAGCTAAATAAAAACCGCAATAAATTATGTCAAAGACAGACAAAATAGTCAATTTATTGATTATGATCTGATGTCGATTGTCAGTATGCAAAGGGTAAGAGTAAGTGTTATTGTTATGGTGTTTAAGAAGAGTTTTTAGATACCAAAGGTCTAATCAGAATCCGTATATCGAAGAACAGAACACAATGGTCAAAAGAAAAAGTACAGGACAAACAACGATCTACAAAACATACATATAAAATTAAAGATCGAGTAACATGAACCTCACTAAAAACCGGGGGTGAACTCGGGTGCACCTTCAGCAATATATCAATTATATCGTGGCGGTCAGCATTGTTAGTGGAGGAAAATGGAGTACCCGGAGAAAGCCACCGACCTGTCTTATGCAAAACGAGTTAGATTCGTGGCTCTATCAATAATAGAGTGTGTGTAATGTCTTGTGTAAATGAATTGTAATGTCTGTATTGTATGTAAAAATGGAAAATTACAACACAAAATAAAAAAAACAAAAACAAAAACAAAACAAACAAAAAATAAATAAAACGAACTAGATTTTAGTTGCGCATATTATGGAATGGTGGTATATAAGGTAGAGAAATCAAATATTGTATTGCTGTTGAAAACATACTGAAATCTAGAAATTAAAGTCTCCATCAAGTCTTTTTATTTTTTTTTAATATCCACATTAGATTTACGTCACTTCAAGCTGGTAAAATGATTTGGAGCCACGTTTTGACAGCTGTAAGAAGATAAGTTGAGAGCTTAGAAAGTGGCGTGATATAACGCTGTTTGCAAGGACTCCTGAGGGAAGATGATTTTCTCCATCTTTTATGGCAAGTCCAAAAGAAAACAAGAGTGACATGCGATTTTCAATCATTTCCTCTTTTGTTGTCGTAGTTAATGAATACGTAGGAATAGCTTGTGAGTTGTCCAAGCCTAATGTTATCTTTAGGTAATCAATGTAATGCTTTCTGCAGATAAAAAAAAAGTGTGTTGCCAGGAGGCAGATTAACACGACAGGGGTCAATAGTGGAGCAGTAACTCCTCATTTTCCCGCTTTGTTTATTTTCTGGTCCAGTTTTTGTCAAATCTCTATTATTCTTATTAAAAGGACAAGAAAATTGCAAAAAAATTACGGCTTCTGATTACCCCTTTGGTTTCTTCACATTTGCAAATTGGTGTTTAACTCCACGAACCTTCCGTTGTATGGTATGTGTTATGGTGGAGGAAACCGCATTACTCGGAGAAAAACAAGTTATTGACAAACATGATCACATAAAGTTGTATCGACTACACTCCACCAACAACTTTTGTTTTAGATTTTATAAATAGGAAAAAAAAGTTGAGAATAGCACTGTACACTATCAAATGAATAAATTCCCTCTTAAATTTACAGAACAGGAACCGTGGGTATAAATAACTGTGGGCGGAGCAATCATTCAGATTGTTCATTATTTTGGCCACGGTTATCTCGAGGAGGAAAAATCAATGATACACAGTTTCACAGTTACCTTTGGAGCAAAATATGTAATAGGTATGGATACTAGTATTCCCCCCTCCGAAACTTTCAGTCTTATTAAAAATAATATTCTTCATCAGTCTAAAAACTACAAAAATCACTTCGAAAATTCAAATTTCTGAGGTATGTGAACTTTAGGTCACGTTGGTCATGTGATATACAATTTCGTAAATATACTGTTCATATCAACGGGAATTTTTGATGATCTAAGGTCCGCCCACAAATTGTGTCGGTAGGCACTACCGCAAATTCCCCTTTAAGCGATTCTCTCCATAATCAAGTGGCAATTGCTACACGCTGTATTTTATTTATTAATACCTGTACCTGAAATTATTATAAAATTAATATTTTTGTTTTGACGACACATGCAGACAAAATATATACAGGACTATAGTTTCCTGAAAATATTATTGTCTGCTGTTTTCTTACAAATATCTAGATTTAGCCTGAACTGTATTGTCCATTCTTGATTGCCCCGTCAGGTTCTCTAACGTTTATGTAGTCACTTTAACGTGCATTTATTGAAGTGTTACATCTACAAGAAAAATTGATCTTGGACAACATTTATATAAACACTGCCGCTAAAAGTTAAATGATTGCTGCTTTAGGAGTGTTACAAAGAGTATTTCCCACAAAAGCTGCCATTTGGATACACAAAGGAATACACCGCGTAGAAACCATCTAGACAGATCAGTAAGGTTCAGTATATCATTACAAAGCAACGATTGATGAGAATTCGAAATCTTAATGAAATCACTGTCATGTAAATGTTTTTGCAATGGTTGATATCAGTAGTAACCACAAGATGAGAACATGAAATCTACCTTCAATACTCGACTTGTACTCGCTACAACATTATGGGATAAAGTTTGTCAGTGACTATTTTGTAGCGATGACTTCAACTTAGGAGCATCATAGCATTGCTTGAGCAGCGTTTGCGTAAGCAGCTGAGCTCTGTCCAGAAATTTACTGTATTGGGCATAGACCAGAATAGCATAAGTTGTGAAATGTGCCTATGACCGCTAATGTTGTGAGTCCCAATCGTGTCCAAGGCGCAGTGTACTCGATACCACTTTATGTGATAAAGTTTGTCAGTGACTTGCAACAGGTCGGGGGTTGTCTCCAGGTTTTCCGGTTTCCTCCACCAATAAAACTGACTTCCGAGATATAACTAAAATATTGTTTTAATTTAAACACCACAACCCTAACCACCTTAATCCCCAATACTCGACCTACCCCCAATGTCAGTTTTTGATATTTCTGAGACAAAGGTAACAAGAACATTTGTAGATAGTGCCAGGTCAATTTAATCAAAATGAGATGTTTGTTGTATTTTTTTATATATTTTTTTGGCTTTGACGACACACTAACATCTAACGACATTCCGTATGGGGGTCACGTCAGGGTTCATATTTACAACAGACAAATCAGCAATCAGCCTACTACCTACTAAATATTTAGATATCAAAATCGGGTACACGCCACGAGCTGTTGTCTGATTGGTAAATATATTTAACTCTTGTATATGATTGGATGATCAGATATGGTTGAAGGGTTTTATGATATGATCCCAAGCGGGATGTTGTTAGATGTTAGGGCATCACCAAGGGAAAAAGGTGTTACATCCCAAGATCTAATTCCAATCAAAATGTCGTGTCATAATAGATTAATCAAATATGAAAATCAGATACTTGATGAACAGAGAGAAAACTTTCATGGGATGAAATCATGCCACTCGAAATGAAAAGACATATTAAAATACTGCAGGAGAGTAAATGAAATAAACATTTATTTTTAAAATATAGAAATAATCAAATAATGTTAAATAAGTCCTTGATAAATATTAGAAAGCATAGTGCTCATAACCTTTGGATCCATCCCAAACTTTTTAAAATTTTCTAGCACGTTTGTAAGATCAGAAAAATCACTTCCACTCAGATCGTTCAGTGACCTGTTCTCCATCAGATCTGTGATACTTACTGTCTTGCTTTCCCATTCGGCTGCTGTTTGGTTCATTCTGAAAAGTTTGATCAATTTCATAATAAACATAGCTACTTTATGGATATTTTTTTCATATTCAGAACCAATGAATTGCACACGTTCTATTTCTGAGAATTCTTCATTACTACGTTGAATATTTCCCAATCTTAAGTGACACAGACATCTCAGGAAATAACAATGACTGTCCGGGAAAATGCTAAGACCCACCTAATTGTTCCGTGTATAGTCCTGTCCCCAACTTGGGATCATACGGAACATAATGGACAATTCCTTTAAACATAAACTTGAGTTAATTAGAAATTGCACATTTATTGTGCTAAAGTAGTTCAAATTCTTAATGAAGTTCGAACAATTCATTGTCACGTGGTTTGGACATTCTGTAGATATCTTACCGCCACAGTGAATCGCACGTAAACTTAAGCACTTTAAGACGATGTCACTGACTGGCAAACATTCCTTAAGCTTGCCCTGATTGTACAACCAGGAAGCCAATAATAATTTACCAGAAGCGAGGTCTGACCTGCAGCCTAAGCAAATAAACTTCATGTACAGTTTACGTAAGGCATAACGTGTTTTGTTTTCCATTGTTGTGTTGTTCGTGTCAATGTAGTGACACAGGTGCGCTAAAAATTTGTTCTAACAACGGGTAGGCAGTAGTAGTGACTTCAGGTATGGTAGATAATAGTTTATCCTCAAACTGAATATACAATCAGCTATGAATGTGCTATATGCCTGTAAGTTTAGAATTAATGCCGCAGTATCTATTTGATCTTTTCTTTTTTGTGATCTTTTCAAATCCACGAATTTATATGGGTCACTTAAATAACTTTTCAGGCTACACATTGTTGGACTTTCCCGGGTGCAATTTAATCCACTTTCAAAAACCTCGCATACAATTTGAAATAGTTTTTCTTTATCTGATAGAGAAAACCTTTCATTGAACATATTATTCATAGGCACGAAATAGTTTGGACAGTTTTCCTCAATGATAAACTGCATTAAACGTTCAAGGCACAAATGGAAAGATAGCATCATATATTTTGGATCCCATATTGATCTTTGGGTTTCTTCGATGACCCAAAATAAGGTTGTTTTTAAAAAGTAAAAACAAAGTAGCTCAGAAACTTCCTCATGCTGGCTTATTATATCTTTAAGAATTATCTTTAACAATCCATACATCATCAGTTGAGTATGGCTAAACGTGAACACAAGATGCTTTTCTGCAAGATTAAAAGACAGTCTCCATTCATTTTCACTTCCATTGTGTACTTTAATACCCACCGGGACAATATAACAGCCTAGTTTTACGATTTTGTTGATCATTTCTTGAGATGGCCATCCAAAACATCTCTTACGACAAATCCATTCTCTTGTTATTTCAGGCCATGATTCACATTTCAGATATGGTACGAAATCACAATCGTACCCACAAGACGAAGAGGAGATCGATGGCTTTTTGACTCCATATAACATTTTGCAAGCCTTCTTCTTTTTTCACCTGCAATTAATTACACAAGGAATGAAACCTAATTAGTGTTATGCATAAGACAAACAAAGGCAGCCAATACGCTATATTTCTGCTTCTGTTGCTAATGCATGCGTTGTACCAGAAAAATGTATAAAAGAAATTGAAAACAAATGCTCCAAATTCATATGAGATGCTAAAACAGGTAAGGTTAAATGAAACACTATGATAGGTTATTTTGAAATGGGATGGGTGAGGGGTCAAAAACATTTTGCCGTGACCAGAAAACAGTTATATTGGGAAACACATATATAGTGTTTAAAAATAAGAGTTTAATGTTGTTCAATAATCGGATGAATAGTGATTTAATTAACATTCATGATATTTTAAGAGAAAATGGGGAAATAGATCAATTAAAATACAAGACAAATACGGTTGTTTCTAATCATGTCAATTCCGATCACGTCCCGTCTTTTTCGTGTCATGACGTCTGAAATGCTAGGCAAACCACTTCCGGTTTTTACGCTATTACTGTAACAACATATCATAGTCGTAGAAGCGGTAGATTATAAGTAACTGCAAAATGGAGACGCCAAGAAAACGGCCGAGTAAATACTGGTATTCGGTACCTCACTCTCTGTCTGATAACAGAAATAATATGGAGTAGGCATTGCCTAGATGCGAGCACAGTATTTCTGTCTGGCCAGTGTGTATATATTTGAGTGAAAGTTTAATATCACAAAATATCAACTCCAGTTATTTAATTTCAGCGAAATAACAAAGGCATGCCAATAACAAAAGAGCCTCAAATTAAATCGGATTTGTTTCCTCATTCATAGTTGGTTTCATACCTTTCCTTTGTTAATCTTTACCATGTTTGCTATGAATAACATGACGGGTGTAGACATTGCTTACTCTACAAGAGCACCTTGATGAAACCAGTGTCTTTTTGAGGTTTATATATATAAGTGTATTTATTTAATATGTCTTTCCATGTGGTTTTTGTTGTGCTCTTTTTTACCCAGACCTTGTCTGCATTTCTTAATATACGACTTCTAGTGTTTATTCCTCGGTTTTCCTGCCCTGCCGTTTCTAAATGTAAGCATGTTAGATTATTTTAAAGACATGATCAACACCGAAACTTGCTATAAATTTAATTATATGTTATCACTCAATATTACATCTTCATATAGATATATAGATATACATGTATATAGAGATTAAGGTAAAAATTATTGTTATTGGTAAGTTAACTATCATGTAAAACTTTAACCGTTAGGCTACAATAAAGTATTGTTGTTGGTATGTCAGCTACATGTATAATGTAAAGCTTTAGTACCAAGTTGTTCCTTTACACTTAAATAAGGTATAGTGTTAAAATATTAGGCAAAATTAACTTTAAGATGAAACATTTTGAACTGAATGATACTGATTTTTGAAAAGCGAGATAACAGTTGGTATGTCAGCTATCATGTAAAGATTTAAAAGTTAGGTTACAATAAAGGTTTGGCGCTTTAAAATCTGATTCAACTTACCATTTCTTTAGAAATGCCTGTACCAAGTCAGGGTCATTACGGTTTTCACAGTTTTCCGGTTGTTGACTGATTTTGTCTGTTTATATATTAATGAGTTTTGACTTTCCCTTTGTAAGATTGTTCGGAGTTCGGTAATTTTGTTATTACCCTTATTATGCAGTGTAATGTACATGTTGTATATGAATTTAAGATTTTGGTCAGAGGATTTACGCCAAATATGAACATTATGAAGACTTGATTTTGTTCAGAGGAATATTACACTGATATATGAACATGATGAAGACTTAGGTATTATATTTGGAATATAAAATGTACAGAAAAAATGATTATGCTATACATATAGATGACTTTAAATTACATTCAACAACTGTAATTGATTTGAATACAATTTCCTGAATTAACAAAATTTCTTATAATAATAATAGTCAACAATTTCCATTAAAATTAACAAAAGTCAACAATTTTCATATCACATGAGCTTTCGTTTATTCACATATTGACATAATAAAAGATACATCCATAAAATATGTTGAATAAATAGACAATTTCTGAAAAACAGAAAGAAAATTTTATATCTTAAAAAATTATAATATAGATGAATATACAATAATTTGTGTTTCTACATTTCTATATATATGAGGCACGTCTGTACAGAAAGTATGACTTGAAAAAAACATTAAGTAGAGTTTCTGTCTGCAGTAAAAGAGGGACAACAGAAATATTGTGAAACTGTTTACTCGCGTAGTGGCATAAATCACATGTGGATTTTGAAAAACTCTAAAGATCTTTTGGATAACCTGAAATCAAGATCTTTCTCTCAGGTATCCTCCATCAAAACTTTTGATTTTTCGACTCTATATACCACCCTACCGCATGACAAATTAAAATCCCGCTTAAAAGAAACAATTCATAAAGCTTTTAGTCATAGAAACTATGGCTCAAAATTGTTTGTGTTAGGCTACAATTCCACATATTTTTCAAACAAAATTCATAAAGGTAAAACATGCTACTCCGAGGAACAAGTGATCAGTATGCTGGAGTTCCTCATCGATAACATATTTGTCTCCTTTGGAGGGACACTGTTTCAGCAGGTCGTCGGCATACCAATGGGTACGAATTGTGCCCCTCTTCTAGCCGATTTATTTTTATACTCATATGAGTCGGAGTTTCTTCAAAAGCTTGTAAAAGATAAGAAGATTCTTGAGGCTAGAGCCTTTAATTTCACATATAGGTATATTGATGACGTTTTATCTATCAATAATTCTAGATTTGCAGAATTTCTTCCATTGATATATCCTCCAGAGCTGGAAGTTAAAGAGACCACAGATACAGCTTCGTCCGCATCATTTTTGGACTTATACCTCGAATTTGACGACAGTGGTCAACTCAGTACTAAAATTTATGATAAGCGGGACGACTTCAATTGTAAAATCATAAATTTTCCAAACATGTGCAGCAATATACCAGCTTCTCCTGCATATGGTGTTTACATTTCGCAATTGATTCGCTATGCAAGGGCCAGTAGCAATTATTCTGATTTCCTGAAACGTCATCTTCATCTGAGAAACAGGCTACTGGACCAGAGCTATAAAAAGATTCGCCTTATTCGATCTCTTAAAAAGTTTATATTCCGATACCAATATCTTGTCGAAATATATTCCGTCTCTGCAGAAAAAATTATAAGCGATGCATTTTCACATAGTGAAAATGTATAAAGATAAAGAAGTCAAAAATGTCAAGAATTTTTTTTGTCAATGTTTGACGTAAATATATTTTTGACATTTACGTCACCGAATATGGTACTGCTTTGACAACTATTTTACCTATTTTGTTCCTGTATTTAAATACTGTTACAGTGACAGCCGGAACCTTTGAACCGTAATGAGAGCGGGAGGTTTGGCGCCTTAAAATCTGATTCAACCCACCATTTCTTTAGAAATGCCTGTACCAAGTCAGGGTCATTACGGTTTTCACAGTTTTCCGGTTGTTGACTGATTTTGTCTGTTTATATAATTATGAGTTTTGACTTTCCCTTTGTAAGATTGTTCGGAGTTCGGTAATTTTGTTATTACCTTTATTCGTTATAGTAGTACTGATAGTTTCAAATGATATGCTTCTTTATTCAGATAAGTTAGCGACTGTCACGTCACCCACCTAGCTGAAAGATGTTATGCTTTTCAAATAAATGTATTACCTATCTGAGAGACAGATATATCGTACCTTTCTACAAGTACATGATGTCTTCCGTAGAAATTTTTGAGTGAAAACAACAACCTAGGAGCAACATAACCCTGCTTTTGTAACTTCCGAGTTAACCGATCAAGTAAAACATCATGGTATTCACCGCAAGCTCTGAAGTAACATATGAGCTGAGAGACGATGGAGTATCCGCCGGCGCAGATGGAATGTTGCTACTCAGGAAAGGAAAGTTGACTATTGGGAAGTTGAAGTCATCACGTTTGTCATAGAGTTTAGTGTTTAGTTTCCCTTTTGTGTCAATTTTGAGATGCAAATCCAAATATGACGCAGACAGTTAGGGACCTGACCATTTATATTGAAAGGGGGGGGGGGGGGGAGGGCTTGGTTTTATGTTCGGAGTTAGAATTTTTTTTTACTTTTTTTCTTCTTCTAAATGTAACATTATTTTATATTGTGAAAATACTGTCTAAAATTATTTTTTTCTGTGCCCATCCCAGCCAAAGTATTTTTTTTCAAAATTCAGCATCAGATTATTTTCTTAGCAAAAAACCATGCCCCCCCCCCCTTTTCAAGTTATATGGTCGGTCCCTTAATTGTATCGGTTGTGTCTTTAATTTCAAGCTCAAATAGAGGAAGAGAAAAGAAAAAAAACGGAAACTTGATCAGAGCGTCCCATGACTGTTTTCGCAAGCCCTTCCCCTTTTTCCCATATCACAGACCCACACACGCGCACATACACTTTTCAGAATAACCATAGAATTTGTGTGTTAAAAAAATCGAATTCCTTTGTGAACTCTTTTTTGTCGGAGTTATCGCTCTTTGACCCGATTTCCTAATCATATTTAGGTACGACGCCAATGCGTTTCCCCGAATGGGACCCATTTCTCAACAACCAATGAGGAGAATTCGTCATGACCTCATGGGTCACTTTAATTTTTTGGCACTGGCACATTGGCGGAAAATAGTGCATATATGTTTGTATATTGTACAGGTTGACTAAAGCATTTGAACACAAACATTGCATTTATGTTGTGACATTTTGTCCACCTCTTGCTCTGCTATTTGAAACAAAATTTAGAAGTTCTTTTGAATGGAATGTTCCCTTAAACGTGTTAAATTAGTTTAGATTTTGCTTGTCATGCTCATAGGATGTCTAACGTTATAATGTATAGAACTGTTTTGCTGAAGTATTTTTGACAGATTTTAGAACATCAAGTGTTGTAGTGACGTGCTGGGGGATACATCTTCTGGGATGTGAAATAGTCCCTCCGACACTCCCTCAGCAATCATTTGAAGACTTTCGTTTCACTCACTACGTTCGTGAAACTCAATTGAAGAAAGAATACTTTCATATTTCTTTCTAATAATGCAGTTTTATGGCTTATGAGCGACTTTCGTTTCACTCACTACGTAACACGTTCGTGAAACTCATCGGTGTTCGCAAAATTTAACTTCCATTTTCATCTTTTATTTGTTTATTTTTTTTTTGGAATGTAATACAGTTTTATGGGGAACATCGATAAAAATCACGTGGTTTGGCAGATGAAAATAAAAAGGGTTTGACGGAATGGAAATGATTCGAAACAACCGTATTGGATAGCGCTGAATATATTTGCCTGAAAAAAGAGCAATACCTAATGAAGGGTATCATACATTACAGACGCAAATCTCTATCAAAGATGTAATAAATTTTCATAAAAAATACATTTATAGGATATATTAATATGAATATAGATCAGTCACAACTATCCACACAAATATTTTTTATCATGAATATATCAATGTCTTTTTTTTAAACCTATAGGTATAAATACATGGTTAATGTTTGCTTGATGGTGTTTAACGCCACTTTCAACCATATTTCAGTTATATCGTGAGTCAGTTTTATTGGCGGAGGAAACAGGAGGACCCGGAGAAAACCACCAACCTGTCGCAAGTCACTGACAAACTTTATCACATAATGTTATACACCTCGTCCTGATCGAGATTCGAACTCACAACATCAGTTGTAATAGGCACTGATTGCATATGTAGTTGTAAATCCAACTACTATACGACCACAGCCACGACGGCCCCTACACTGTTGTTGTACATATGATGAACGTACATATCTATAATTGAAAAACCAAACATGGGTCAGTTTTACTCTTTCATTTTTCATTATTTGGGAGAAAATAAGCTAAAACTATTTCGACAGAAATTACTGATAGTAATATAGAAAATTCTGTCACGTTGAAAAATATTGTTTTTGGGGTGTAAGATATTTGGTAAAAATTATTTTGATTACAACTATTTTCAACATGCTTAGGATTTTCTATATACCGAGAATATTATGTATCTAAGCAAAAGACTAAACAAGTAAGCGTATGTTCAATATTTGTGAGAGAATATAATTTGATGGATCATTAATAAAGATTAGAATTGACACTACACAAATCTTCCTTTACGATATTATACATGTGACTAAGTCTTGACTACAATATATATATATATGTATTGGTCTATATCAGGCATGATAGTAAATGGATGGTAAGATAAAAATTGAAGATGCAGAAGCTGTAAATCGAGGAAGGGTAGACAATGACCAAATAAAAGACGGACAAAAAGACAAACAATGATCTACAAAACACAGAAAACTAAAGATTGAATAACATTAAACCCACTAAAAGTAGGTGTAAATTCGGGTGTTGTGGTAAGGTAAGCAGTTCGAAGAATAATAATTATATGATTTGTAAAAAAAATAGTTTCTTTTTGTTAAGAATAAAGTTATTTCCTTTTTTACCTCACCTTGTGGAATAAGCATTTTATTCAGGAATTCATTCGTAAGAAGATCCTCTGGTGGCCATGCCTTCGATGTATCAAAAATCGAATAACATAATCTATTTCCTTTAAGAAGAGACTGCCCACTATCTGATTCCATATCTGACGTTCTAACTCCATCTTTTGTTGGTCATTTATCTCTTGTATTGCAATGTAAATATTCAACGTTATTGACGTGAATGTTCACAGCCTGGTTAGGTTGTAACTCGGAACAAATACACGATCGTTTGTTAACAAAATCATTTACAAAGCAATATTTGGTAGAGGATGAGCAGCAACATCTATACAGTTCGTGTTTATGTTCATCAGTATCTGTCTTGGGATACCAGATGTTTCTTAAAAAATGAGTTGATGTTGAAATGTCCTTTCTAAAAAATTGAGCTATGAAAATGTCAGACATCCTTAATAAATGTTTCAGAGAATAATGTTGCAGTTTATTATGAACTACTTATTTCATATTTCACCATGATTTATGTATGTATTAATAGTTATATCATCTACGTCGGAACAGAGGTGAGTATTAATATACTTTTCACCCTAAGCTTCTCTAAAAGTAAAAACGAACAATATGTGTAGAAATAAATTAGTAAGCAACATCTTTGTTCCGTCTTTAAAAGCTGCCATCTAATTCGTCTTGATTTAAATTGATATATTCCACCGCCATTGGTTTTTGTTTGCTTTTCGATGTAACTGAAATGTAAGGAAAACAGATATTAAGAACAGTCATTTATTGTAATTATTCATCTTACTATTACAACTATTACATGTACCATTAGCTATGCCATATGGACCGATATGTATTATTACGAAGTCTTATGGGCGTGTAATAACGGAAGAAGCATAATTTGTACGATGTTGTATTTATTTGACGACCTATGATTGGATAAAATCATTCCTAAATATAACGATGAAGGCAGAGCCATATATGGACATCTAGAGAATAAGATTAATACGCTTTACTGGCCAATGGAAAATTCCATTCCTAAAAATAACGATAGAAGCAGACTGTAGCATTGTGTAATCTAGTATTGCATAATTTGACCTTGACACTGTCCGAGATAAAGAAATATTGTAATCGATAACTGAGACGACGTATTTCACCACGCTCTCTCTATATATGTGTGTGTATTTTGAATTAGCATAATTAAACACAACTGCAAGAAAGATGATGATTTATATTTTCTTCTAAAATAACGCAGTTATGAAACGATGCAGACGGAAAATTACAGAAGGTCAGTGGGCTGTGCTTAATTTTGTGTATTGACCATTACATCTTTAGCCTTAGAACTTCCAAGAAAGTCCGTCAAACATAGTTCGTGGAAAAAACTTAGTTACTGTTTCAAGTTATAGATCAGCAACATCGTACAAAAATGTTATAAGCTCCCGTGACCGATTATGGTTATTTAGACGGTAAGTACATGTTTTGTAAATAGTTGAAGGGTTCGCGCTGGAGCGCTCACCCTTCAACGATTTACTGACCGTCTAAATAACGATAGACGGTCACTAGGGAGTTTATAACTTATATTGCATATTTAATGGTCGTGTACCAACGGGAAGCACAATTTGTATGTACTTGTATGGGCGTGCAACAAAGGGAAAGGGCACAGTTTGTACATTGATGGGCAGCGTTGGAATTAGGATAAATGAGGCTCTGTGCAAATCAAGTTATGAGGCCCCTTACTTGGTACCTGAAGGAGGTAGACCCGATAGGCCTACACGGAATGCACTATCAACTCTATCATTATAATGTATGGAGTCGCACCGTAACAGAACGCCAAATTTCAAATTGCACCACATAAGCAAAAATTCATTGTAAAAATTCTTTTTGGCAGAAAATTTGTGAAGTCAAGTTCAGAAAGTAATGACTGACCCCCCTTCCACCCCAAATGTGCCTTTAATTCTAGTGTAAAGATATATATGTGAAATCACATTTGAACAATACAAACTGATATGACAAGTTACTTAGCAGATGTTGATTAGCGATTTAGAACCATTAATATTGGGTTAAATTCCACTGTAATTCTTTTAAATATTGTCTTTAAAGACATTGAATAAAAAGGTAATCTTACTGTTCATTAGCAAATATGAAAAGTTAAAACAATGGGAAAGAAAGTACTTAACAACAGAAACTCAATACACAACAAATGGATTTGAAAAATGACAGACTAAAAATGAAATAATCGGGCTCTCAAAAATTAGAATTATGGTAAAGTATTATATATTTTTATTTACGTAAGAGTAAATTTAAAATTGACAGACTAAAAATGAAATAATTGGGCTCTCAAAAAACTAGAATTATGGTAAAGTATTATTTATTTTTACTTACGTAAGAGTAAATTCAAAATTGCACCACATAAGCAAAAATCCATCGTAAAAAATTTTTTGGGGCAGGAAGATGAGCCTCCTGGCCAACATGACCCTGTGCTTAAGCACACCTAAGCACAACGGTAAGTCCGGAACTGACCATTGACAATCCGAGAATAGAGTAGGAGATCGAAATTTGTGAAGTCAAGTTCAGAAAGTAATGACAGACTCCCAATATATGTGCCCTTAATTCTAGTGTAAAGAAATATATGTGAAATCACATTTGAACAATACATACTGATATAGCAAGTTATTTAGCAGATGTTGATTGGCGATCTGGAACGTTTAATATTGGGTTAAATTCCACTGTAATTCTTATAAATATTGTCTTTAAAGTCATTGAATAATAAAGTAATCATTTGGTTTATTAGCAAATTTGAAAAATAAAAAAAAAATGGGAAACTAAGTACTTAACAACAGAAACCCAATACACAACAAATGGATTACAAAAATGACAAACTAAACATGAAATAATTGGGCTCTCAAAAAACTAGAATTATGGTAAAGTATTATATATTTTTATTTAAGTAAGAGTAAATTTAAAATTCACAGATTAAAAATGAAATAATTAGGCTCTCAAAAACTGGAATTATGGTAAAGTATTTTATATTTTTATTTAAGTAAGAGTAAATTTAAAATTGACAAATTAAAAATGAAAAAATTGCACCACATAAGCAAAAATCCATCGTAAAAATATTTTTTTTCCCAGGAAGATGGACCCTCTGGCCAACAGGACCCTATGCTTAAGTACACCTAAGCACAATGGTAAACCTGGCACTGACCATAGACAAGTGCTCGAATAGAGTCGGAGATTGGAATTTGTGAAGTCAAGTTCAGAAAGTAATGACTGACCCACCCCTCCCCCCCCCCCCGAAAAAAATGTGCCTGACATGATAAGCTATTAAGCAGATGCTGACACATTAACATTGCTAAGCAAAGGAAAATGTTGTTGGCTTGAATGAAAAGAACTGTTCAAATCCTTCTTTGTTGTTGTTGTTGCAGGTTTCGTACACTCTCATTTCTGTTTAGTTTAATTAAATTAAGAAAGTCAGAACAATTCAATTGTCTAGTGTCAAGATTATCATTAGCATTTCAAAGTGCTTGCTATATGTTTGGCAAAATTTAAATTTACTTACACATCTTTTGCAATTTTTGGTGTTCATGACCTTTATCTACCGTTATTACAAAAAGTACATTAAACGCGCGAATAGTGACAAATATTGTTGATTAGCGATCTGATTTGTTTAAAATTGGGCTAAATTACACTGTATTTCTTTTAAATATTGTCTTTAAAGACATTGAATAATAAAATAATCTTACGGTTCATTAGCAAATTTGAAAAGTTAAAACAATGGGAAAGAAAGTACTTAACAACAGGAACCCAATACACAACAAATGGATTACAAAAATGACAGACTAAACATGAAATAATTGGGCTCTCAAAAAAAAATAGAATTATGGTAAAATATTATTTATCTTATTTATGCAAGAGTAAATTTAATATTGACAGATTAAAAATGAAATAATTGGGCTCTCAAAAGCTAGAATTAGGGTAAAGTATTATATATTTTTATTTACGTAAGAGTAAATTTGAAATTGACAGACTAAAAATGAAATAATTGGGCTCTCAAAAACTAGAATTATGGTAAAGTATTATTTATTTTTATCTACGTCAGAGTAAATTTAAAATTGCACCACATAAGCAAAAATTAAATAATTGAGCTCTCAAAAAACTAGAATTATGGTAAAGTATTATATATTTTTATTTACGTAAGAGTAAATTTAAAATTGACAGATAACAAATGAAATAAAGTATTATTTATTTTTATTTACGTAAGAGTAAATTTAAAATTGCACCACATAAGCAAAATCCATCGTAACAATATTTTTTCGCAGGAAGACGGGCCCCCTGGCCAACAGAACACCGTGCTTAAGTACACTTAAGCACAATGGTAAATCCCGCACTGTCCATGGACAAGTGCTCGAATAGAGTCGGAGATTGAAATTTGTGAAGTCAAGTTCAGAAAGTAATGACTGACCCCCCAACAAAAAATGTGCCTTTAATTATAGTGTAAAGATATATATGTGAAATCATATTTGAACAATGCAAGCTGACATGATAAGCTATTAAGCAGATGTTGACACATTAACATTGCTAAGCAAAGACAAATGTTGTTGGCTTGAATGAAAAGAACTGTTCAAATCCTTCTTTGTTGTTATTGCAGGTTTCGTACACTCTCATTTCTGTTTAGTTTACTGTACATTGTGAACGTTGATTCATTGATTTGTGTCAACCGTCTTCAATTCAGCGTCGACTCGCTACATGCCATTTTCAAAGAAACATCACCGATGCATCCTGTGTAAGAGTGCTTACAAATTTGAGCTTTTAGATTTACTTTGATTTTATTTATTTGCTCTAGAGACATCATTAAAATAATTTGACATAATTTAGTTTTGTTTAAAAATGAGAGCATTTTAGCGAAAAACTAGTAAAATTAGTTAAGATCGGTGCGTAAAACAAAACAGCACCATTGAGAAATCCAAAGAAGAATTGAATCTGAATTATGTATTATATATTCAAGCACCATTTTTAAAATGCCACCCTGAAAATTAAATTAAGAAAGTCAGAACAATTCAATTGTCTAGTGTCAAGATTATCATTAGCATTTCAAAGTGCTCCTTATATGTTTGGCAAAAGTTAAATTTATTTACACATCTTTTGCAATGTTTGGTGTTCATGACCTTTATCTACCGATATTACAAAAAGTACATTAAACACGCGGAATAGTGACAAATATTGTTGATTAGCGATCTGGTTTTGTTTAATATTGGGTTAAATTATACTGTATTTCTTTTAAATATTGTCTTTAAAGACATTGAATAATAAAATAATCTTACGGTTCATTAGCAAATTTGAAAAGTTAAAACAATGGGAAACTAAGTCCTTAACAACAAGAACCCAATAAACAACAAATGGATTACAAAAATGACAGAATAAACATGAAATAATTGGGCTCTCAAAAAAATAGATTTATGGTAAAATAGTATTTACCTTATTTATGTAAGAGTAAATTTAATTTTGAGAGACTAAAAATGAAATAATTGGGCTCTCAAAAGCTAGAATTATTGTAAAATATTATATATTTTTATTTACGTAAGAGTAAATTTAAATTGACAGACTAAAAATGAAATAATTGGACTCAAAAACTAGAATTATGGTAAAATATTATTTATTTTTCTTTACGTACGAGTAAATTTAAAATAGCGCCACATAAGCAAAACTCCATCGTAAAAATTTTGCTTTGGCAGAAATATGGGCCCTCTGGCCAACAGAACCCTGTGTTTAAGCACACCTAAGCACAATGGTAAATCCGACACTGACCATTGACAAGTGCCCGAATAGAGTCGGAGACTGAAATTTGTGAAATCAACTTCAGAAAGTAATGACTGACAACCCCCCCCCCCCCCCCCCCCCTCCCCCCAAAATGTGCCCTTCACCTTAGTGTAAAGATATATATGTGAAATCATATTTCAACAATACAAACTGACATGATAAGCTATTAAGCAGATGTTAACACATTAACATTGCTAAGCAAAGGAAAATGTTGTTGGCTTGAATGAAAAGAACTGTTCAAATCCTTCTATGGGGAGACATCATTAAAGTATTTTGACATGATTGAGTTTTGTTTAAATATGAGAGCATTTTAAGGAAAAACTAGCAAAATTAGTTAAGATCGGTGCGTAAAACAAAACAACACCATTGAGAAATCCAAAGAAGAACTGAATCTGGATTATGTATTATATATTCAAGCACCATTTTTAAAATGCGACCCTGAAAATTAAATTAAGAAAGTCAGAACAATTCAATTGTCTAGTGTCAAGATTATCATTAGCATTTCAAAGTGCTTCTTATATGTTTGGCAAAAGTTAAATTTATTTACACATCTTTTGCAATGTTTGGTGTTCATGACCTTTATCTACCGATATTACAAAAAGTACATTAAACACGCGGAATAGTGACAAATATTGTTGATTAGCGATCTGGTTTGTTTAATATTGGGTTAAATTATACTGTATTTCTTTTAAATATTGTCTTTAAAGACATTGAATAATAAAATAATCTTACGGTTCATTAGCAAATTTGAAAAGTTAAAACAATGGGAAACTAAGTCCTTAACAACAAGAACCCAATACACAACAAATGGATTACAAAAATGACAGACTAAACATGAAATAATTGGGCTCTCAAAAAAATAGAATTATGGTAAAGTATTATTTACCTTATTTATGTAAGAGTAAATTTAATTTTGAGAGACTAAAAGTGAAATAATTGGGCTCTCAAAAGCTAGAATTATTGTAAAATATTATATATTTTTATTTACGTAAGAGTAAATTTAAATTGACAGACTAAAAATGAAATAATTGGACTCTCAAAAACTAGAATTATGGTAAAATATTATTTATTTTTCTTTACGTACAAGTAAATTTAAAATAGCACCACATAAGCAAAACTCCATCGTAAAAATGTTGCTTTGGCAGGAATATGGGCCCTCTGGCCAACAGAACCCTGTGTTTAAGCACACCTAAGCACAATGGTAAATCCGACACTGACCATTGACAAGTGCCCGAACAGAGTCGGAGACTGTAATTTGTGAAATCAACTTCAGGAAGTAAGGACTGACCCCCCCCCAAATGTGCCCTTCACTTTAGTGTAAAGATATATATGTGAAATCATATTTCAACAATACAAACTGACATGATAAGCTATTAAGCAGATGTTAACACATTAACATTGCTAAGCAAAGGAAAATGTTGTTGGCTTGAATGAAAAGAACTGTTCAAATCCTTCTATGGGGAGACATCATTAAAGTATTTTGACATGATTGAGTTTTGTTTAAATATGAGAGCATTTTAAGGAAAAACTAGCAAAATTAGTTAAGATCGGTGCGTAAAACAAAACAACACCATTGAGAAATCCAAAGAAGAACTGAATCTGGATTATGTATTATATATTCAAGCACCATTTTTAAAACGCGACCCTGAAAATTAAATTAAGAAAGTCAGAACAATTCAATTGTCTAGTGTCAAGATTACCATTAGCATTTCAAAGTGCTTCTTATATGTTTGGCAAAATTTAATTTATTTACACATCTTTTGCAATGTTTGGTGTTCATGACCTTTATCTACCGATATTACAAAAAGTACATTAAACACGCGGAATAGTGACAAATATTGTTGATTAGCCATCTGGTTTGTTTAATATTGGGTTAAATTATACTGTAATTCTTTTAAATATTGTCTTTAAAGACATTGAATAATAAAATAATCTTACGGTTCATTAGCAAATTTGAAAAGTTAAAACAATGGGAAACTAAGTCCTTAACAACAAGAACCCAATACACAACAAATGGATTACAAAAATGACAGACTAAACATGAAATAATTGGGCTCTCAAAAAAATAGAATTATGGTAAAGTATTACTTACCTTATTTATGTAAGAGTAAATTTAATTTTGAGAGACTAAAAGTGAAATAATTGGGCTCTCAAAAGCTAGAATTATTGTAAAGTATTATTTATCTTTATTTACGTAAGAGTAAATTTAAAATTGCACCACATAAGCAAAAATCCATCGCAAAAAAAATATTTGGCGGGAAGATGCCCCCTCCCTGCCCAACAGGGTCCTGTGCTTAAGCACACCTAAGCACAATAGTAAATCCGGCACTGTTTATTTGCGTGTAGTAACGAGAGAAGAATATTTTGTACTTTTATGGGCATGCAAAAAGAAAATGACAAAGCACATATTATGTTGTGTTTTTGTTTTGTTAATGGAAAAAATAATTTCTTGGGAGTGTTAAAATGGGTTGGCAGATTATTATAATTTTATCCCGAACGGTAACATGTACGAACAAAGCATATTTTGCATGTTGGTTGGTGGGTTAATCAAGAGATGAATCACATTTTAGTACTTCTATATGGAAATGAGCAATTTACAAAAGGAAAAATATGGGGAGGAATAATAAAAGACAAATATCACACCGTGAAAACACTTTCAAAACTTAATAGAAAAATTATAGAAAGAGATGCAAAATCGATACTCCGACACACATATACACACACCCGAAGGTTTAGGGGAGGGTCAGCAGTTCATACACTGTTATGTAGTTGTTTGTAGGGTCTCGCAAGTTTATGTAAGAGTTATCTCCGTTTGTACTTTGTCCGGATTTGCTTTATGTATTATTTGGCTTTTTAATTAATGTTAGAAATGGCAGCAGACGTGTTTTTGTTGTTCATTTAATTTATGATTGTTGCAGGGCACGCGTTGTGTCCTGCTATGTCATTACATGGTGGAGAAACCCAAATGTTCCCGTATGTTTAATGTTTTGTGTTATATGCAGCGTTTCGCGTGAGCTGGACTAGTTTCCCAGAGATATTTTGTTTGTTGATTTTGTGTGGAGCTTTGACGATTCATACAGTTTTAACATTTTATTGGTGATGATTGTATCGCCATGACAGCTTTTAATTGTGAATTGTAATTAAAGTTCTTTGCATACTTCTAATTTGGGTTAAATATGTTTATGACATTGTCAATTTTTACATTGAAATTTGATGCTGATTTGATTGTGAATTGTCTGGAGATGTTGGGTAAAGTATCCGGTTATGCATTTTTTTTGTATCGTTATATGGTATGTTTTGTGTGGAAGTAATGCATGCATTGCAAATCCTGTGGTGGATACCTGGTGCCGAACATTAGCACTGGCTTTTTTAATAAATGTTAGAAATGGCAACAGACGTGTTTTTGTTGTTCATTTAAATTGTGATTGTTACAGGGCACGCGTTGTGTCTTGCTATATAATTACAACACACACCCGACGGTTTAGGGGAGGGTCGGGAGTTCATACGAACCTTTGGAAACCAAGAAGGAGTATTACAATAATTGGTCAAATTATGACTATTTAAAGTCGATATTGTGATTGAACTATGGCTATTAAAGTCTGAATTTTGACCCCGTGAGAAAAACCATGTCACAACGCGAGTTTTCCTACCCCTCCCCCCTTCCTCTTGACTGTATGCATGGCCGCTAACTCTCCCGACTCGGAACATGCACTTCATAAAAATTTAATGTATTCAGTAAAGGGGAATTAATATTAATACGACAAAGCGATATCCGCTATTTTAATTTTGTGAAAGTTGTATTTTAGAGTATTATGGTAAAGAGGTTCATCAGTAAATTATAGACAACAGAGAAATCTGGTTACAAAAATTAAGAAAAGGTCTATTAAAACATATTTCTTTGAAAGATGTATAGGTGGTCCCAAATCAAAGGATTTTTGGCCTACTATCAAGCCGTTTATTACCAACAAAGGTAACCATTTTACTAAAAATATCATACTCTGTGAAAAAGATGAAATCATAAATGATCAAAACATGGTAGCAGAATGTTTTAATGATTTCTTTATAAACGTGGCAAAAGATATTGGAAATGTAACTGTTGTAGATAAAAATCATCCTAGTATCATTGAAATTAACAAAAATAAAAAAGATATACCTAATCTTGAATTTAAAGAAATATCTGATGAATTTGTACATAAACAAATAAATAAGACCAATGTTAAAAAAGCAACAGGTAGAGATGGTATATCAGCTAAATTATTAAAACTAGCTAAACCTGTAATTGCAAAACCAATAACAAAAATGATAAATAAAACAATAACAAATTCTGTGTTTCCAAACCAACTAAAACAAGCACAAGTTGTTGCACTACACAAGAAGAACAATGCACTAGACAAAAGTACCTATAGACCAGTAAGTATACTACCTGTTATTTCAAAATTCTTTGAACGGGCCATTCACGAACAGTTAACAGAATATTTTAACAATCACTTCCATCCATTTCTGTCAGCTTTCAGATCGGGCTACGGATGCAATACTACACTACTGAAAATTATAGAAGATTGGAAACAGGCACTAGACCAAAATAAATACATTGCAGCAGTACTAATGGACCTGTCCAAGGTCTTTGATTGCCTACCACACAAATTATTATTACTCAAACTTGAAGCATATGGCATGTCAAAATCTGCATTACAGTTAATTGAAAACTACCTTACTAACAGGAAACAATGCGTCAAAGTTGGTACCACACTAAGTAACTGGCAAGACATCTACAAAGGCGTACCACAAGGGTCAATTCTAGGCCCTGTACTATTTAACATCTTTTTAAACGACATTTTTCACTTTACCACAAGCAGCACACTTTATAACTATGCAGACGACAACACTCTCGCACATGCAGATGATAATATTGATAAAGTAGTGGAACATTTAGAAAAAGACAGTTTGGCATTAATAGAATGGTTTTCATGTAACCAGATGAAGGCAAATCCTGATAAATTTCAGGCCATAGCTATTGGCAAAAAATCAATGGATAAAAATATTGTTCTTGATTTAGCAGGAAATAAAATTAAATGTGAAAAAGAAGGAAAATTACTAGGGGTTACAATTGATTTTGAACTTAAATTTAATTCTCATATTTCAAACATTTGTAAAAAAGCATCTAGGCAGTTAAATGTGTTAAAAAGGCTAGGTAAATATTTAAATAAATTGGGTAAATTAACCATATATCATTCATTCATATTGTCTAACTTCAACTTCTGTCCACTTTCATGGCACTTTTGTAGTGAAGCCAATACAAATAAAATAGAAAAAATTCAGGAGCGAGCACTAAGATTTATTTATAATGATTATAATAGTACATATGAAAACTTGTTAATAGTCTCTAAACTTCCAACATTAAAAGTGAGAAGACTGAGAACTATGGCCATTGAGGTTTATAAAATTCTACTTCAAGAAAGTCCTTCATATTTACATGACTTAATCAAAATTAAAGATACTAAATATTGTTTTAGGTACGACAACATTACAGAAATCCCTTCAGTACGAACGACAAGGTATGGTCTAAAATCCTTTCGATATGCTGCTGCTAAACTGTGGAACGAGTTGCCAAACCACTTTAGAACACAAACATCTTTTAATCAATTCAAAAATTTAATAAACTCATGGAATGGCAACTCGTGCCGCTGCAATGCTTGCTGCTAGTATAATTTTTTCTAGAATAGACATTGCATGAAATTTGCCTTACTCCTGCCTTCTTGCTTTTGTATGCTTTTCAGTTTAACTTTAATTTATTTTAGTTTTTTATTTTAGTGCTTGGCTATTCTGCATGAATATTTTTAAAATATTTTTAAAGCATTCTTGAAATATTTTTGGAATATTTTTGAGATATGTTTTAGAGTGTGTTTTAAGAAGTATATACATATTTTACTTTGTATGCTTTTCAATTAACTTGTGCTTTATTTATTATAGTGCTTTGCTATTTATGCATGAAAATTTTTAAAATGTTTTTAGAATATTTTTGGAATATGTTTTAATAGTACATGAATATTTTATATGTGTTTTGAGTTAATTTGCTTATTTGCTTGATCATAGACTGCTTAAAATTTGCATGAATGTACTTGCATGTGTAATGGGTGCTATAAATGTCTGCATCTATTTTGTGTTTTGACTTCTGGTCCTATGACAATAAGTACACAGAGAGGCACTGGCTGTGGAGGTCCAGAGGTCAAGACACAGAAAGGTATGCATAAATATTATCCGGATATGTATTTAATTTTGTATTGCATGACATGTTTTATTGTGCTGTATTTAATCTATGTAATTTATTATGCATGTCGGTTTGAAAAGCTCTTGAGAGCTTATGTTGATTGCTATAAAATGTACCGACTTTAAATAAAACTTTTTGATTTTGATTTGATTTGAGTAATTGTCAACCAAGCACAACAAATACATCATATTAATTATTACATCTTAACAAATTTATTACACATATAAAATCAGTTTGTAATAATAATCACAATAAATATTACATTTGATTAATTCTTACCTGTTTATATCTATATCATATAGTGTGGACAGGTACATATATCAATATAATGTGTGTGGTCAAGTGTGTACTCAGATTTAAACTTAAATCAAGTCACATGTTAAAGATATCACATGATTTCTATAAAATAAATAAATAGTAAAAGTTTTAAATGCAAATTAAACGATTAAAGGGTAACAACACAATCTAATGAAAACGTAGATATCAAATTGAGTGCGCACAATTACACGTGAACTTGTTTTTGGAATAACCTTCATCAAGAACGCTCCTAGAAAGATAGGAAAGCCAAATAATCATCGTGTTGCTCAATCATCTTTTTAGTTTTTGTTTATGTTGTCTTATTAGGTGTCTTTACGTTCTTAGTTCCGTGTTATGATGTCCGTAACGATGTCTGCATAACACAGATGTTCCGTTCTTCCTTGCCTCCAGTTGTGTGGGTGGGGGGACGCTCATGTCTTATTGTGTTTTGTGCGTATGATTATGTGTAGTGATGTCCAACATTTTGTTGTTGTTCATCTTTTAAGTTTTCTATGTTGTTTTTTCTTTTGTTTGTCTTTGAAAATGCCTGTACCAAGTCAGGGTCATTACGGTTTTCACAGTTTTCCGGTTGTTGACTGATTTTTTCTGTTTATATACTTATGAGTTTTGACTTTCCTTTTTGTTATTACCCTTATTTGTCCTGTTTCTTGTGTGCCAAATCTTCCTAGTTTCTCTGGATTGTCCATTATTCATTGCCCCTTCGGTTTTCTCTACCGTTTATCTAAAGCAACATAATATTGCTACTGATGAATGGGAAGTTGAGCATTGGAAAAGTGAAGTCATCGAGTTTGTCGTAGAGTTTTGTTTTTATCTTCCACCGTTGTCGATATCGAGGTGAAGGCCAAGGTGAAGAGGCAGACTTTTGAGTGTCAGTAGTAACCTTAACTTCACGCTCATTCGGATAGATGCCATGTAGATATCATCGAATCGAGAATTATTCAGTGACAGAACATCTGAATTGGTCTGGTCTAATTTTCTATAATTTCTATCTATACGCTTTAGAAGCCCGTGAAAGAAGTCTGCCTCATAAGCGTGTAGAAACATATCGGCGAGTAGCGGACCACAACTGGAACACCAGTCCACCAAACAGGACAAATATGTTGTCGATAACAAAACCTAACATTTAAATGATCTCGTCCTGTTTATATTTATTATTAGATTAGTATACATCAATATATGTACAAATTGCGCTTCCTCCCGTTAGTACACGTCCATACATGTATTAATTGTGCTTCATAAATGTACAAACTATGCTTCTTCATTTATTACACGCCCATAAGACTTCGTAATAATACATGTCGGTTCATATGACATATCTAATGTAATAGTTGTAATAGTCAGATGAATAATTACAATAAATGACTGTTCTTAATATCTGTTTTCCTTACATTTCAGTAAAGTCGAAAAGCAAAGAAAAACAATGGCAGTGGAAGATATCAATTTGCATGAAGAAGAAATAGATGGAAGCTTTTAAAGATTGAACAAACATGTTGTTTACTACTTTGTTACTGTTCGTTTTGACTTTTAGAGAAGGTTATGATGGAAAGTCTATCAATACTCGCTTCTGTTCCAACGAAGATGATAACTATTAATACATACATAAGTCATGGTGAAATATAAAATAAATAGTTCATAATAAACTATAACATTGGTCTCTGAGGCATTTATTAAAGATGTCTGACATTTTCAGAGCTCAATATTTTAGAAAGGACATTTCAACATCAACGCATTTTTTAAGAAACATCTGGTATCCCAAGACATATACTGATGAACATAAACACGATCTGTATATATGTTGCTGCTCATCCTCTACCAAATATTGCTTTGTAAATGATTTTTTTAACAAACGATCTTGTATTTGTTCCGAGTTACAACCTAACCAGGCTGTGAACATTCACGTCAATAACGTTGAATATTTACATTGTAACACAAGAGACAAACAATCAACAGAAGATGGAGTTAGAACGTCAGACATAGACTCAGATAGTGGACCGTCTCTTCTTAAAGGAAATAGTTTATGTAATTCTAATTTTGATACATCAAAGACATGGACACCAGAGGATCTTCTTACGGACGAATTCCTGGATAAAATGTTAATTCCTAAAGGTAATGTAAAACAAATACCACTTTCAAAAAAGAAGAAAAAAGAGCCATTTTTTTTGCAAACATATGGTAATTATGCCATTTTTTTTTTGGTATTATTATTTGAGTTTTTGTATTTATTAAAATTCTTGGTCATCAAAGGTTTATAGATATTTCTATTTGTAGTGATACACAGTTTATGCGTGTTTTATAATGTCCTTTTGTACTTTTTCTTTTGGCCATTGCGTTGTCTGTTCTTCGATTTACGGATTCTGATTACACACTTCAGACTTCCCGAAAACCGTCGGTCCGTCGGTCCTGACCGACAGAAATGCAGTAGGACCGACGATTTCAAAATATATATCAGACCGAATGTCCGATAAAACATAGATATTTGAAAGGACCGGCGATTGAAATTTATTCCCTCCCAGTTTCCACTGCCAGTGGCATTAAATTCCGTTTTCAGTTTTATTAAAATGTCAGACAGAGACTTGAAATGTGTTTATTTATTCTGTCAGACCGACACGTTCCTCTTTGTAATCGAAACTCATATACGTAAATGTAAACATCCCTTAATAGTAGGAACCAGCACCTGCAAAACGTGGAACATTAAAACTGAAATATATTACTGAGCACAGAAATAAGTTGACTTCCACACTCCCCAAGTGTCAAAGATTGTTTGTGTTTAATTAAATATGTTTTGAGATGCTTATATATTGAAGATGACAACAGATTCATATTCTTAACTGAAATTAAAAATGTAGGTAAATCGGAAGCTGACATTGATGTATAATATTCGGAACGTGATCGGACCATTAGATACGGATTGTTGGCTATATCTGCCTTATCTTTTTAGATAAAAATATGCATACAGAAAAACATTTAATTGTGTTGTTTAATGATCATGACTATAGGTAATCTTGCATTCAGTTCTGTATAAAAAAAAAAAAAATTGACAGGTTATATACAATATTACAAAAAAATGGTGGGACAGACACAAAGTCCATGGGTAAGACAGAACCCCAATTCCTGTGTCAGACAGAATTTTTTTTCCCCGCCAAGACTGTAATACCGAATGTTTGGTATAATAGTTACCTCAGATTTTGTCCGAAAGGCATTGATCAGTGTTTAATTTTATTGTTAAATCACATAATTTTCATTGTTTTCACCTCTTTTGTACATTTCCTGTTTCAACCAAACCCATTTGTGAAGATGATCACGACACGATTGGTTATTTGTATATATATTAGCCAATGGCACAACGTCTTTCATACAACCATTGACCTATAGTACAAGGTCATCAAAACAACAAAACTCGAGACACACACTATAAAAGACATAACATATACAATTTTGAACAACACTGAAAATTAAAAATTGAATTACTTTAACCTCTATAAAAACCAGAGGTGAAATCAGGTGCCCAATTGCTAATACTAGGGTAAAACACTCTAAAAAGGCCAAACTAAACATTATGCACATGACAGTGAATTTTTTGGAGCTTTTTTTTCGGACAGGTAAAATATTTTTCGGTCTGACAAGATCTTCATGTCTGTCAGTCCGAATGACTGACAACTTCTCAGCAAGTTTCGGGAAGTCTGCACCTTTATTATCTTCAAACTCTTCTTGCATGTAAGTCATGTGACATGAATTGACAAATCACAGCTTTTAATAATAATAATGAAAGAATAATAATCTTACTACATCACATTATGGGGTAGTCGTGGCCGTGATCCCATGGTAGTTGGATTTACAATTACCTATGCAATCAGTGCCTATCACCACTGATATTGTGAGTTTGAATCTCGATCAGGGCGAGGTGCACAAGATTATGTGATACAGTTTGTCAGTGACTTGCGACAGGTCAGTGGTTTTCTCCGGGTCCTCCTATTTCTTCCACCAAAAAACTGACCGCCACGATATAACTGAAATATTGTTGAAAGTGGCGTTAGACACCATAAATTCAACCAACCAACCGTTAATTATCAAACACTAGAATAAGCTTATCTTCAAAAAATTTTCACTAGTTTCATTATTGTGGGTTTAATTCTATAGGAAATAGAGGTTTAAGAACCGACTACAATTCTATAGGAAATAGAGGTTTGAGAACCGACTACATGACTTACCTCTAATAGTCCAGTCAATCTACGGAAAACATCAACATAATTGCAACAGAAATATGTTTTTGATTTTGTGGTAGTTAATAGGTTGCAAAACAACATACTAAAAATCTACCAAATTTTACCTGGTGCGACTGCATGAAATAAGGCTGATAGGTGTCCATACCTACAAGGGGAGATAATCAAGATGATGGACATACATATATAGACAAAGTGACTACTAGTACATATCGTGCACAAAAATGTTCCTATTCAAGGGAAGATAACTCTATCATTGTAGACATCACTATCAACACATCAATAGTTTTTTTCAATTCACAAACTTTGAACCATATAAATCTGAATCAGATCAATGATTTTTTTTGCAATATGCAACATTTTTATTTTGATCTTATGTTTAACACTACTTCAGTTTCATTCTTTGTATAATTATTTACAGGTGAAAAAAGGAAACGGCTTGCCAAATTTGATATGGAGTCGAAGAGTCTGTTCATGTATCTATCATACCATCTTGGCAGTGAATTCATGGTAGGAGCACGTCGTATGTTTCTTGAAAAAAAATATCCCCCTGGTGTTCGTATTGCTGGATCAACAATGCAAATAAGTGGAAGTAAAGCTGAAGGATTGGACATGAAAGGCAGCGATACAGATATAATGATACTGCATGGAAATGCCTATGAGAACAATAGTGAAAATGTGACCGAATTTCAGAGTTTTAGATACGATTCTTTGATGCCAGATATATATCCGGAGTATGTTTTAGTGGAAAGTGTAATCAAAGGTAGAGTGGTCGGTCCTTTTTCAAATAGTACACTGAAAAAGGCAGTATTTACAATATTACCCTTATGCAAATCGGTACTAACAATGTTTCCTCATGGACCATAGATCAGCACTTCATCTTGTGAGGACGATTTCGATCTCGTACCATATCTGAAATGTGAATCATGGCCTGAAATAGCAAGAGAATGGATTTGTCGTGAGAGATGCTTTGGATGGCCATCTCAAGAAATGATCAACGAAATCGTAAAACAAGGCTGTTATATTGTACCAGTTGGCAGTAAAGTAGACAATGGAAGTGAAAATGAATGGAGACTGTCTTTTTCTCTTGCAGAAAAGAATCTTATATTCACGTTTAACCATACACAGCTAATGATATATGGAATGTTAAAGATAATTCTTAAAGAAATAATAAGCCAGCATGAGGATATTTCTGAGCTACTTTGTTCTTACTTTTTAAAAACAACCTTATTTTGGGTCATCGAAGAAACCCAAAGATCAATATGGGATCCGAAATATATGATGTTATGTTTCCATTTGTGCCTTGAACGCTTAATGCAATTTATCATTGAGGAAAACTGTCCAAACTATTTCATGCCTATAAATAATATGTTCAATGGAAGGTTTTCTCTGTCAGGTAAAGAAAAGCTATTTCAAATTTTATGCAAGGTTTTTGAAAGCGGATTAAATTGGACCCGGGAAAGTCCAACAATGTGTAGCCTGAAAAGTTATTTAAGTGATAAATATAAATTCTTGGATTTGAAAAGATCACAAAAAAGAAAAGATCAAATGGAAACGGCGGCATTAATTCTAAACTTACAGGCACACAGCAAATTCATGATTGACTTTGTATTCAGCATGAAGATGACCTTTTTTCTGCCATACCTGAAGTCACTATTACGCATACCTGTTGTCAGAAAAAGTTGCTTAGCACACCTTTGTCACTACATTGACAAGAACAACACAAAAATGGAAAACAAAGCACTGTATGCCTTCCGTAAACGGTACATGAAGTTTATTTGTTTAGGCTGCAGGTCAGATCTTGCTTCTGGTAAATTATTATTGGCTTCCTGGTTGTACAATCAGGGCAAGTTTAATGAATGTTTGCTAGTCAGTGACATCGTCTTAAAGTGCTTAAGCTTACGTGTGATTCACAGTGGTGGTAAGATATCTACAGAATGTCCAAACCACGTGACAATGAATTGTCCGAACTTCATTAAAAATTTGAACTACTTTAGCACAATAAATGTGCAATTTTCAATTAATTCAAGTTTATCTTTAAAGGAATTTTCCATTATTTTCCGTTTTTTCTCAAGTTCGGGACAGGAATATACACGGAACAATTGGGTGGGTCTTATCGTTTTTCCGGACAGTTATTGTTATTTCCTGAGATATCTGTGTCACTTAAGATTGGGAAATATTCAACGTAGTAATGAAGAATTCTCAGAAATAGAACGTGTGAAATTCATTGGTTCTGAATATGAAATAATGATCCATAAAGTAACTATGTTTTTTATGAAATTGATCAAACTTTTCAGAATGAACCAAACAGCAGCCGAATTGGAAAGCCAGCCACTAAGTATTACAGATCTGATAGAGAACATATCACCGAACGATCTGAGTGGAAGTGATATTTCTGATCTTATAAACCTGTTTGACAATTTTGAAAAGTTTGGGGTGGATCCGAATGCTACGAGACACATGCTTGGGATGGATCCGAGTGCTATGAGCACGATGCTTTCTAATATTTATCAAGCACTTTTTTAACATTATTTTATTATTCTTAAATTTTTTAAATAAATGTTTATTTCATTTACTCTCCTGCAGTATTTTAATATGTCTTTTCATTTCGAGTGACATGATTTAATCCCATGAAAGTTTTCTCTCTGTTCATCAAGTATCTGATTTTCATGTTAGATTAACCTAATATGACACGATTCAAAATTAATTGGAATTAGAATTTGGGGTGTATCCTTTTTTTCCCTTGGTGATGTACAAACATCTAACAACATCCCGCTTCAGATCATATCCTAAAACCCTTCTGATCATCCAATCATATACAAGAGTCAAATATATTGACCAATCAGACAACAGCTCTTGGTGTGTACCCGAATTTAATACCTAAAGATTTAGTAGGCTCATCGCTGATTTGTCTGTTGTAAATATGAACGCTGACGTGACCCTCATACGGAATGTCGTTAGATGTTAGTGTGTCGTCAAAGCTAAAAAAAAAAAATACAACAAACATCTCACTTTGATTGAATTGACCTGGCACTATCTACAAATGTTCTTGTGTGTTACCTTTGTCTCGGAAATATTAAAAGCTGACATTGGGGGTAGGTCGAGTATTGGGGATTAAGGTGGTTAGGGTTGTGGTGTTTAAATTAAAACGCCACTTTCAACAATATTTCAGTTATATCTCGGAAGTCAGTTTTATTGGTGAAGGAAACCGGAAAACCTGGAGACAGCCACCGACCTGTCACAAGTCACTGACAAACTTTATCACATAAAGTGGTATCAAGTACACTGCGCCATGGGCGGGATTGCGACTCACAACATTAGCGGTCATAGACACATTTCACAACTTATGTTATTCTGGTCTATCCCCAATACAGTAAATTTCTGGACAGAGCTCAGTTGCTTACGCAAACGCGCCTCAAACAATGCTATGATGCTCCTAAGTTGAAGTCATCGCTACAAAATAGTCACTGACAAACTTTATCCCATAATGTTGTAGCGAGTACAAGTCGAGTATTGAAGGTAGATGTCATGTTCACATCTTGTGGTTACTACTGATATCAACCATTACAAAAACATTTACATGACAGTGATTTCATTAAGATTTCGAATTCTCATCAATTGTTGCTTTGTAATGATATACTGAACCTCACTGATCTGTATAGATGGTTTCTACGCGGTGTATTCCTTTATGTATCCAAAATGACAGGTTTTGTGGGTAATACTCTTTGTAACACTCCAAAGGCAGCAATTATTTAACTTTTAGCGGCAGGGTTTATATAAATGTTGTCCAAGATCAATTTTTTTTTGTAGATGTAACACTTCAATAAATGCACGTTAAAGTGACTACATAAACGTTAGAGAACCTGACGGGGCAATCAAGAATGGACAATACAGTTCAGGCTAAATCTAGATATTTGTAAGAAAACAACAGACAATAATATTTTCAGGAAACTATAGTCCTGTATATAGTTTGTCTGCATGTGTCGTCAAAACAAATATAATAATTTTATAATAATTTCAGGTACAGGTATTAATAAATAAAATACAGCGTGTAGCAATTGCCACTTGATTATGGAAAGAATCGTTTAAAGGGGAATTTGCGGTAGTGCCTTCCGACACTATTTGTGGGCGGACCTTAGATCATCAAAAATCCCCGTTGATATGAACAGTATAATTACGAAATTGTATATCACATGACCAACGTGGTCACGTACCTCAGAAATTTGAATTTTCGAAGTGATTTTTGTAGTTTTTAGACTGATGAAGAATATTATTTTTAATAAGACTGAAAGTTTCGGAGGGAGGAATACTAGTAACCATGCCTATTACATATTTTGCTCCAAAGGTAACTGTGAAACTGTGTATCATTGATTTTTCCTCCTCGAGATAACAGTGGCCAAAATAATGAACAATCTGAATGTTTGCTCCGCCCACAGCTATTTATACCCACGGTTCCTGTTCTGTAAATTTAAGAGGGAATTTATTCATTTGATAGTGTACAGTGCTATTCTCAACTTTTTTTTCCTATTTATAAAATCTAAAACAAAAGTTGTTGGCGGAGTGTAGTCGATACAACTTTAAGTGATCATGTTTGTCAATAGCTTGTTTTTCTCCGAGTAATACGGTTTCCTCCACCATAAAACATACTATGCAACGGAAGGTTCGTGGAGTTCAACACCAATTTGCAAATAAGAAAAATGTGAAGAAACCAAAGGGGTAATCAGAAGCCGTAAATCGAAGAAGAACAGACAATACAATGGCCAAAAGAAAATGAACAAAAGGACAAACAATGATCTACAAAGCATTACACATAAAACAGAAGATCGAACAACATTAACCCCACTAAATCAACTCTCAATAATCTCATAAAATTAGACATTTTATAATTTATATTTTGTGATATACTAGCATCTAATGGATTCACTTCAATGTTCATTTTTCAACCGATCAAATGCCAATGAGCTTATGAGGATATATGTAGTTCGACTTAAGCCTACATGGCTTCCTAGTCATAAAACGTTCGTCCTCCGACCTCGTACTCAAAAATCGCCAGAACATTTATTTATTGAATATGACTATCTGATTGGATGTTTTACCAGTACACACGAAACTCGTACTCGAAAGATTAATGACCGCAATGTCTAAGTGAAAGGCAGATCGAGATTTGTCATATGTTAATTAAGAACATAGACAGGAAAAAAATAGATGTTGTCCTTATACTGTGAAAACAAAGTTGAAGATTCAGCTGACTTCTTTTTAAATTGTTCTTTGAATTTAAATCATAAAAGTAATCGTATTCCAAATTTGTGAAAATCATTACATTTGTATATTAATTTTTATTAAAGGAATTCTTAATAAAAACAGAGACATGTACCATTTCTCGTATTAAATCTTGTGGCATATTATTAACAGGTGTAAGAAGGGTTTGAAGATACCAAAGGGCTAATCAGAATCCGAAAATCTTTTGCTATTTATTTGTCCTTTTAATAAGAATAATAGAGATTTGACAAAAACTGGACCAGAAAATAAACAAAGCGGGAAAATGAGAAGTTACTGCTCCACTATTGACCCCTGTCGTGTTAATCTGCCTCCTGGCAACACACTTTTTTTTTATCTGCAGAAAGCATTACATTAATTACCTAAAGATAACATTAGGCATGGACAACTCAGAATTCTTAAATCTTTTGCTATTTATTTGTCCTTTTAATAAGAATAATAGACATTTGACAAAAATTAGACCAGAAAAAAAAACAAATAAACAAAGCGAGAAAATGAGGAGTTTGATACCCTTTCGAAATTGATTAAAACTGTCATGTCATTGATTCAAATTCGAATCATCAATCTCAAAAGGTACAAAACAACATCTATATTCAACGTTCCTGATGTTGCTGAAACCCTGTCCACTTTTCACGACAAACGTGTTGTTGTTCGTATTAAATCTGGTGGCATTACTAACAGGTGTAAGAAGAGTTTGACGACACCAAAGGAGTAATCAGAATCCGTTAATCGAAGACGAACATACAACACAATGGCCACAAGATAAGTGACAAACAACGATCTACAAAACATACACATAAATTATCGAGTAACACGAACCCCAGCAAAAACCGGGGGTGAACTCAGATGCTCCGGGAGGGTAAGCTGTTCCTGCTCCACTATTGACACCCGTCGTGTTAATCTGGTCCCTATCAACATATTTCTTTTATCTGCAGAATGCATTACATTGATTGCCTAAAGATAGAATTAGGTTTGGACAACTCACAAGGTAATACTACATATACATCAACTATGTTAACGCCATCAAAAGAGGAAATATCATGGATAATCACAAGTTCGTCTTCTTTTCTTTTGGACTTGCCATAAAAGATGGGGGAAATCATCTTCCCTGAAGTGTCCATGCAAACAACGTTATAAAACGAGAGTCACTTTCTAAACTTTCAACTTATATTCTTACAGTTGTCAAAACGTGGATCCAAAGGTACCATTTTACCAGCTTTCTTTGAAATAACGCAAATCAAATGTGGAGATTAAAAAACTCAAAGACTTGCTGGAGATTTTAAGTTCTAGATCTCACTCACTATGTTTGTAACAGCATTAAAACATTTGATTTCTCTACCTTATATACCACCATTCAAGAAGAGTTTGAAGATATCAAAGGGGTAATCATACCAAAGGGGTAATCAGAATCCGTAAATCGAAGAACAGCCAACACAATGGGCAAAAGAAAAAGTACAAAATGACAAACAACGATCTACAAAACATATATTTAAAACTAAAGACCGAGTAACATGCGCAACTGAAATCTGGTTCGTTTTGTTGCTATTGGTTACCATCAATGTGTAAACCTTTTTTTTTTTTTCGTAAAGAATTGATTCAGTATTGTTTCTCAAAGAAGAACAGAGAACAAAGGTATCAGTAACATATTATTGGTATAGATAGTCTTACTTTGGCAAAGCTTACTGTAAATCTAAACATTAATACAAAGAGGACAGGGTCATTCAAATGTTAGATTGTTTGATCGACACGTATATGTCTAGTTTGTGGCGGATTATAGTTTCAACAGACGATTGGGAGTTATGATATTTAACGCCACTTTCAACAATATTTCAGTTATATCGTGACGGTCAGTTTTATTGGTGAAAGAAACCGGAAAAACATACCTACCTGTCGCAAGTCACTGATAAACTTGATCACATAATGTTGTATCGAGTACACTTTGCCATGAACGGGGTTCGATTCACAACATTAGTGGTGATGGGCACTGATTTCATAGGTAGTTGTAAATTCAAATACCATATGATTACGACCGCCCCTGATTTCTTTTTAAAATTGCAGTATTTTTGGATCCATGACAGACACAAATATATCTACACAAGCCACTTTTGTCATGCTGCTAATGATGGCTATCTTCCATAGTTAATTGGCCATGATTGTGCTACATGTAACATGTACAACATAAGTACATTAAAATCCATCTACAGTATGATCAAGGCCACTATGACCCAAGTAATCCTGATGGTCGATTTCAACAGTTACCCAATTGTCTATGAAATATTGAATTACTTAGCTACATATACTGATACAGCACACTCCCCTCCCCATCACCAGCCACAAAATGCAACATATTGCCAAAATCTATAAATTCTATTTGAAAATTGATATGGACAAAAACAAAATCCCCCAAAAAATCTTTCATTTAAAAAAAAAACAATGAAAAAGTTAAATCGACAAAAATCCTTAAAAAAAATATGTTATCTAGACGGAAATCTCTGTACAATACTTACCAGAATGATGTACGATTAGTAAGAACTCAGACGTCATTGTCCATGCATGACACCACATTATTTCAAATTTTGTCACATTGTGGATTGTGAGAAAATAGAAACAAAATCGTTTGTTATGAATGGAGACAGAGATTTAAATTCATTCATACCCTGCTGGAATTTACCTGTGATAAAAACCACCAACAAAAATCTTACACTGAATATAATCAAATAGTTTTAAATTTTTACCTTTCACACAATCAACATTTTCTTTTTATTTGTTAAAATTCACAATCTGTATTTTACATATGCATTATTTCCTTGTTATTGTACCCATACACTGTATCTTATGTACAATTTAAATGTACACTGTAAATAGCTGCAGATAATTTTTTAGTTTATTGGGAATACTTATCCTCAATTTTGCAGCAGAAATTAAAGGGTATCTACATTTTCTCAGGGATTATTGGTCACTAAAATTTAATTATGAGAAAAAAAATTCTTAAACTTATCATAATTATTCTAATTTTTCAACTATAAAAAACACCCCTTTTTGGTCAATATTAGAAAAGTGACAAAAAATAAGTTCGTGACTGAAGTGGATAAAAAGAATCCACACAAAAAAAAACTTCTTCCTACTGGTGAATTTACTCCCTAAATTTTAACATAGAGGGTAAATAATAATTTGGTTGAGTATTTTGTACTCACTGAATTTAAAATGATAAAGAGTGTTTAGGCAAAATGAGTAAAATACTCAAATACTCCCTTTACTCCGGAGCACTGATTGTACATGAAACTTTCAATTTAAATACTTTTGTATAGTTATAACATATTATAATGAAAAGACTATTTTTCATCAGAAAAAGTTTGATAATGGGGGAACATCAAAAGTGATACATGTAATTGTAAAAATAAATTAAATAAAAAAAGAAGCATAGAGCCTCAGATCACCATTCCTAATAAAACTGTAAACAGGGCCAGGGGTTGAAATTTTCTTTCACACCTAACTAGCCCCGGGCTATTTGTAGATGATTGTTTGCTAGCTCGACAGATTCAAGTACTAGCCCAAGCCAGGAGAAAACTTCTGTGTTCACCTTGGAAAGCCTTCTCATATTTTGGATTTTTTTTTTGTTACAGTTGTTTCATGATCACCGTCAGATCCTTGCAGCTTCCGTTTGCTACTTGTTGACTTGAAACATTGTATCAGACTTTGCTGACTAATGTTAATTTACTAATGATCAGTCGACCTTCAATATTTTCGGGTGTAACTGTTACCTCACGGAAGTATATAGTACAAGAGCAGTATTAAAGCTGTCTGATCTGATTTGTTCTGGGGTTTTTTTTATTCACAATTAGGGACATTTATTCCATGTCAAAATTTTAATTGAAGTATAATTAAAATTCCTTGTAAGATGAATGCATTCTTTTCCTTTGATCTTTTTATGGTTTATATACCAGAATGTAAGCAACAGCTATGAACTATGAAATAATACACGCAGATACGAGATAATGCACACTTTTAATCTGGGTTGACTTGTAGTTTTATTACTCTCGGAGAGCCTTGTTATAATCAACGACCTAGATGTGATATTGCATGGATTCATGTTACATATCATTTATACCACACCCTTCTTGTTAAACGGTTAAACAATCGAACCCGAAGTGTGAGATTGTAACCGTTTAACAAGAAGGGCATGGAATAAATTATTTGGGTTTGATTGTTTATCCGTTAACTCAGAAAACCGTAGTATAAATATTACACATCCCTCCTGGAAATTTCAGCAAAAATGCTAAATTTTGTCCCCGAACAACTAGTATTTTTTTAAGGTTGGCCTTACGTATCATAAGGCTTATGACCTAATGAACTACAGAATCTAATGGTTCTAAATATATGACAGTCCATAGATCAGAAATACATATAATCATGCAACATTGATCAATACTTCTTATTAAGGAGAAAAACAACCTGTGTTTAAAGGTCACATAAGGTGAATGACTTATAACATGTTACCAGTACTAATTACATAAAGAGTATACCTTACATCAAATTTAAATAAATAATATTCATAGTCCTAGTTTAATCCTAATAACATTTTTCTCCTCAAGCCCTTGAGAAATACAGGTACCCTCTAGTGTGTACATGCACATATAACGTGAAAATACAAAATGTCTAGATTAGGACAAGTGAAAATTATGAAAGAATTTGTTTTAATAAATGAAATAATTTTCTAAATTTGGCTTTCGGGCAAGTAGGTGAACAAAATTAAGGCAAAGACTATTATAATTTGTATATAACAAAATTAAGTAAAAGACTATTTGTATATCAGTAATAATATGATATTCAGGATCTGGCCATCTCATCGAAAAATAAACATTTATACGGATTGGTTAACTACAAGAAAAGCAGTCATCACGATGAGCACCGGTCCTCCGACCCAAGACCAGTAAAACTTTGTTTGGACCATTGAATTTTTCAGATATTATTTAGATATATATCTAAAATAAATTCTAGAATTTGATTCCGACCAGTACATTTTCATTTCAGGATGCAGGGGATAGTACTTTTAACCAAAATCTACGGCAATTGACAGCGTTTCTATTTATTGCTATTATTTAGTCAAGGACACTACACATCAACAAATGAAAGCGCTATGAAAGTGAAATAGTAATGAAATTGTCAGTCAATATACAAAAATGGTATTTGTTGCTCACTTAAAATATAAAATGAGGTTTACATATAGAAATTTCAAATTCAAAATACCACTAAATTGTACGGACGGTACTACACTTCCACAATATGGAATTTACAAAAAGCAAAACACAGGGACAAAACTGAATAAAAGCATTTCATCTGCACATAGCATCCTACCAAAAAACGCTTTCAGCAGCCCTAATTACCATGAAAATTTTGTGCATTACCTCTTTACATGGAGGCTGCCATTAATCAACTGGTATCCTATGTCGAAAAACACAGGGTCAGTACAGGAGCGTACCTGTGCCGGTAGCAGCTTATAATCTCAAATCCAATGTATTTTGCAGAAAAGCTTTTACAGAAATTAATCACCTTTGAAATTATACTGAAGAATTATCAGTCATTTTAGCTATAAAGTCTCATTTTTTTTTAAATATCACCATACTGCTCTACTAATAAAAAAGGGAGGGGGACAAATAGAGGCTACTATCCCCTGCATCCTTAAGAAGACCAAAAATAATCTGCATCATCCACTGTATATTTTTTTCCTAATAATTTATCCAATTTGAAACAAGAATAACTATATTTGAACACTTACAGATGTAACAGACTCTATTTAGACATTTTTAAACAAGTACACTGTTCTTTACAAATTTACAGGAATTTGTCCGCAATATATAAATTGCTTAAAAAAATTCAAAAAAATCAAGATAGACCTCTATAAGGAGCCCTTATCTAATTCTGGAAAGACTGAATCATAGGCAATATAAAGATGCCTTCCTACTGCAGGATATTAACATCAAAATGCATAAAATGATGATTTTAATGTGCTCGGCCACTTTAAACAAACTGGAAATTACCCCTACAGATTAAAAAAAAAAAAAGATTCCTAGTGATCAAAATAGAGAAAACATGAAATTTACACGCTGGACATAAATTTACATCAACACTCAAAGAGTCTTACACGGACAATTTCAGTAGTTCTTCTATGTCTGTTCTACAAAGGCACCGCACCAGTTCAGAGGAATTTGTTGATGCTCTATCTGCACAGTGTGATGGAGATGTACTTCCAACAAAGCTGAGACCTGTCAAAATAGAAGATGAAAATGAAAATGACTGAAATATCTGAGGATAAATTTGATATCTACGCTTTATTACTATCACTGGGTCGATACCTCTGCTGGTGGACTATTAGTCCCTTAGGCTATCATCTGCCCAATAGTCAGTGCTTCAGCACTGCCATGGTTTAATAGATATGTGTTATTGAAATTTACAGTTTCTAAATAATGAAAGTATAATTAAAATTAAGGTTCTCCTTCCTCAGGCATAGGTGACCTTTGCCGATTTTGGTGATCCTATTTAGGCCCTTTGGTTTACTTGCTCGCAAAACTTTTTACATTATTTGGCTTTCCAACCTTTCGATTTTGAGCGTACCTGATGAAGGTTATTCCAGAAACGCGTTGTGCACACTAAAACAATTTTTTTTCTTAATGTACTCGCTTACTTTACAAATTTCTTTATCGGTGAGCTTAGTTTTGTAAAAAATTGTCATATTGCATTGTAAAATAAAATTATGTAGTGAACAGAAAATATTGTATTTTGTTAATGCATAGTTACTATGGGAAAGTTTGATGATGCCAGTTTGGCTTAACTGCAATAAAAAAAAACGAAAAAAACCAAACACATCACATGACAAAGAAACTTTTTTGTCAGCTAAATCATGAATATTTACCATTGCAATACTTTGGGGACGGATTTAACAAAATTGGGAAAAACGACAAAAAACAGAGTTATCTATCTTGAATTGCAGTATTATTTTTAAATTAATTTTCTCATGACATTTCTCACATTCAGGTATTAAACTGAAGCATGCAAAGTAGCAAAAAACATGTATATTTAGAAAAAACAAATGACTTAATTTTAATATTTTTTTTCTTAAATTCTGTAATTTTCTTAAGGATGCAGGGGATAGTACTTTTAACCAAAATCTACGGCAATTGACAGCGTTTCTATTTATTGCTATTATTTAGTCAAGGACACTACACATCAACAAATGAAAGCGCTATGAAAGTGAAATAGTAATGAAATTGTCAGTCAATATACAAAAATGGTATTTGTTGCTCACTTAAAATATAAAATGAGGTTTACATATAGAAATTTCAAATTCAAAATACCACTAAATTGTACGGACGGTACTACACTTCCACAATATGGAATTTACAAAAAGCAAAACACAGGGACAAAACTGAATAAAAGCATTTCATCTGCACATAGCATCCTACCAAAAAACGCTTTCAGCAGCCCTAATTACCATGAAAATTTTGTGCATTACCTCTTTACATGGAGGCTCCATTAATCAACTGGTATCCTATGTCGAAAAACACAGGGTCAGTACAGGAGCGTACCTGTGCCGGTAGCAGCTTATAATCTCAAATCCAATGTATTTTGCAGAAAAGCTTTTACAGAAATTAATCACCTTTGAAATTATACTGAAGAATTATCAGTCATTTTAGCTATAAAGTCTCATTTTTTTTTAAATATCACCATACTGCTCTACTAATAAAAAAGGGAGGGGGACAAATAGAGGCTACTATCCCCTGCATCCTCAAGGACTGGAAAAGTTTGCAGATACCAAAGGGTTTAATCAGAAGCCGTAAATCAAAGAAGGACAGATAATACAATGGCCAAAAGATACCAAAGGGTTTAATCAGAAGCCGTAAATCAAAGAAGGACAGATAATACAATGGCCAAAAGATACCAAAGGGTTTAATCAGAAGCCGTAAATCAAAGAAGGACAGATAATACAATGGCCAAAAGATACCAAAGGGTTTAATCAGAAGCCGTAAATCAAAGAAGGACAGATAATACAATGGCCAAAAGATACCAAAGGGTTTAATCAGAAGCCGTAAATCAAAGAAGGACAGATAATACAATGGCCAAAAGATACCAAAGGGTTTAATCAGAAGCCGTAAATCAAAGAAGGACAGATAATACAATGGCCACAAGATACCAAAGGGTTTAATCAGAAGTCGTAAATCAAAGAAGGACAGATAATACAATGGCCAAAAGATACCAAAGGGTTTAATCAGAAGCCGTAAATCAAAGAAGGACAGATAATACAATGGCCAAAAGATACCAAAGGGTTTAATCAGAAGCCGTAAATCAAAGAAGGACAGATAATACAATGGCCAAAAGATACCAAAGGGTTTAATCAGAAGCCGTAAATCAAAGAAGGACAGATAATACAATGGCCAAAAGATACCAAAGGGTTTAATCAGAAGCCGTAAATCAAAGAAGGACAGATAATACAATGGCCAAAAGATACCAAAGGGTTTAATCAGAAGCCGTAAATCAAAGAAGGACAGATAATACAATGGCCAAAAGATACCAAAGGGTTTAATCAGAAGCCGTAAATCAAAGAAGGACAGATAATACAATGGCCAAAAGATACCAAAGGGTTTAATCAGAAGCCGTAAATCAAAGAAGGACAGATAATACAATGGCCAAAAGATACCAAAGGGTTTAATCAGAAGCCGTAAATCAAAGAAGGACAGATAATACAATGGCCAAAAGATACCAAAGGGTTTAATCAGAAGCCGTAAATCAAAGAAGGACAGATAATACAATGGCCAAAAGATACCAAAGGGTTTAATCAGAAGCCGTAAATCAAAGAAGGACAGATAATACAATGGCCAAAAGATACCAAAGGGTTTAATCAGAAGCCGTAAATCAAAGAAGGACAGATAATACAATGGCCAAAAGATACCAAAGGGTTTAATCAGAAGCCGTAAATCAAAGAAGGACAGATAATACAATGGCCAAAAGATACCAAAGGGTTTAATCAGAAGCCGTAAATCAAAGAAGGACAGATAATACAATGGCCAAAAGATACCAAAGGGTTTAATCAGAAGCCGTAAATCAAAGAAGGACAGATAATACAATGGCCAAAAGATACCAAAGGGTTTAATCAGAAGCCGTAAATCAAAGAAGGACAGATAATACAATGGCCAAAAGATACCAAAGGGTTTAATCAGAAGCCGTAAATCAAAGAAGGACAGATAATACAATGGCCAAAAGATACCAAAGGGTTTAATCAGAAGCCGTAAATCAAAGAAGGACAGATAATACAATGGCCAAAAGATACCAAAGGGTTTAATCAGAAGCCGTAAATCAAAGAAGGACAGATAATACAATGGCCAAAAGATACCAAAGGGTTTAATCAGAAGCCGTAAATCAAAGAAGGACAGATAATACAATGGCCAAAAGATACCAAAGGGTTTAATCAGAAGCCGTAAATCAAAGAAGGACAGATAATACAATGGCCAAAAGATACCAAAGGGTTTAATCAGAAGCCGTAAATCAAAGAAGGACAGATAATACAATGGCCAAAAGATACCAAAGGGTTTAATCAGAAGCCGTAAATCAAAGAAGGACAGATAATACAATGGCCAAAAGATACCAAAGGGTTTAATCAGAAGCCGTAAATCAAAGAAGGACAGATAATACAATGGCCAAAAGATACCAAAGGGTTTAATCAGAAGCCGTAAATCAAAGAAGGACAGATAATACAATGGCCAAAAGATACCAAAGGGTTTAATCAGAAGCCGTAAATCAAAGAAGGACAGATAATACAATGGCCAAAAGATACCAAAGGGTTTAATCAGAAGCCGTAAATCAAAGAAGGACAGATAATACAATGGCCAAAAGATACCAAAGGGTTTAATCAGAAGCCGTAAATCAAAGAAGGACAGATAATACAATGGCCAAAAGATACCAAAGGGTTTAATCAGAAGCCGTAAATCAAAGAAGGACAGATAATACAATGGCCAAAAGATACCAAAGGGTTTAATCAGAAGCCGTAAATCAAAGAAGGACAGATAATACAATGGCCAAAAGATACCAAAGGGTTTAATCAGAAGCCGTAAATCAAAGAAGGACAGACAATACAATGGCCAAAAGATACCAAAGGGTTTAATCAGAAGCCGTAAATCAAAGAAGGACAGATAATACAATGGCCAAAAGATACCAAAGGGTTTAATCAGAAGCCGTAAATCAAAGAAGGACAGATAATACAATGGCCAAAAGATACCAAAGGGTTTAATCAGAAGCCGTAAATCAAAGAAGGACAGATAATACAATGGCCAAAAGATACCAAAGGGTTTAATCAGAAGCCGTAAATCAAAGAAGGACAGATAATACAATGGCCAAAAGATACCAAAGGGTTTAATCAGAAGCCGTAAATCAAAGAAGGACAGATAATACAATGGCCAAAAGATACCAAAGGGTTTAATCAGAAGCCGTAAATCAAAGAAGGACAGATAATACAATGGCCAAAAGATACCAAAGGGTTTAATCAGAAGCCGTAAATCAAAGAAGGACAGATAATACAATGGCCAAAAGATACCAAAGGGTTTAATCAGAAGCCGTAAATCAAAGAAGGACAGATAATACAATGGCCAAAAGATACCAAAGGGTTTAATCAGAAGCCGTAAATCAAAGAAGGACAGATAATACAATGGCCAAAAGATACCAAAGGGTTTAATCAGAAGCCGTAAATCAAAGAAGGACAGATAATACAATGGCCAAAAGATACCAAAGGGTTTAATCAGAAGCCGTAAATCAAAGAAGGACAGATAATACAATGGCCAAAAGATACCAAAGGGTTTAATCAGAAGCCGTAAATCAAAGAAGGACAGATAATACAATGGCCAAAAGATACCAAAGGGTTTAATCAGAAGCCGTAAATCAAAGAAGGACAGATAATACAATGGCCAAAAGATACCAAAGGGTTTAATCAGAAGCCGTAAATCAAAGAAGGACAGATAATACAATGGCCAAAAGATACCAAAGGGTTTAATCAGAAGCCGTAAATCAAAGAAGGACAGATAATACAATGGCCAAAAGATACCAAAGGGTTTAATCAGAAGCCGTAAATCAAAGAAGGACAGATAATACAATGGCCAAAAGATACCAAAGGGTTTAATCAGAAGCCGTAAATCAAAGAAGGACAGATAATACAATGGCCAAAAGATACCAAAGGGTTTAATCAGAAGCCGTAAATCAAAGAAGGACAGATAATACAATGGCCAAAAGATACCAAAGGGTTTAATCAGAAGCCGTAAATCAAAGAAGGACAGATAATACAATGGCCAAAAGATACCAAAGGGTTTAATCAGAAGCCGTAAATCAAAGAAGGACAGATAATACAATGGCCAAAAGATACCAAAGGGTTTAATCAGAAGCCGTAAATCAAAGAAGGACAGATAATACAATGGCCAAAAGATACCAAAGGGTTTAATCAGAAGCCGTAAATCAAAGAAGGACAGATAATACAATGGCCAAAAGATACCAAAGGGTTTAATCAGAAGCCGTAAATCAAAGAAGGACAGATAATACAATGGCCAAAAGATACCAAAGGGTTTAATCAGAAGCCGTAAATCAAAGAAGGACAGATAATACAATGGCCAAAAGATACCAAAGGGTTTAATCAGAAGCCGTAAATCAAAGGACAGATAATACAATGGCCAAAAGATACCAAAGGGTTTAATCAGAAGCCGTAAATCAAAGAAGGACAGATAATACAATGGCCAAAAGATACCAAAGGGTTTAATCAGAAGCCGTAAATCAAAGAAGGACAGATAATACAATGGCCAAAAGATACCAAAGGGTTTAATCAGAAGCCGTAAATCAAAGAAGGACAGACAATACAATGGCCAAAAGATACCAAAGGGTTTAATCAGAAGCCGTAAATCAAAGAAGGACAGATAATACAATGGCCAAAAGATACCAAAGGGTTTAATCAGAAGCCGTAAATCAAAGAAGGACAGATAATACAATGGCCAAAAGATACCAAAGGGTTTAATCAGAAGCCGTAAATCAAAGAAGGACAGATAATACAATGGCCAAAAGATACCAAAGGGTTTAATCAGAAGCCGTAAATCAAAGAAGGACAGATAATACAATGGCCAAAAGATACCAAAGGGTTTAATCAGAAGCCGTAAATCAAAGAAGGACAGATAATACAATGGCCAAAAGATACCAAAGGGTTTAATCAGAAGCCGTAAATCAAAGAAGGACAGATAATACAATGGCCAAAAGATACCAAAGGGTTTAATCAGAAGCCGTAAATCAAAGAAGGACAGATAATACAATGGCCAAAAGATACCAAAGGGTTTAATCAGAAGCCGTAAATCAAAGAAGGACAGATAATACAATGGCCAAAAGATACCAAAGGGTTTAATCAGAAGCCGTAAATCAAAGAAGGACAGATAATACAATGGCCAAAAGATACCAAAGGGTTTAATCAGAAGCCGTAAATCAAAGAAGGACAGATAATACAATGGCCAAAAGAGAAAGGACAAAGGGGCAACAACGAATTAAAAACACTACACAGAAAACTAAAGATCGAGCAACACGAACCCCACTAAAAACAAATGTAGAATTCATGTTTTTGCCTGGAAACCATTGTGTGTGCCATGATCAGGATTCGAACTCCCAACATTGGTGGCGATAGGCACATTTCACAATTCATACGTTATTCTATGGTTTGTGCCCAATACAGTAAATTTCTGGCAAAACTCAGCTACTGACACAAAAGCTGCTCTTATGTCTTGAAGTCATCGCTACAAAATAGTAGTTAGATCGTCATCACGAACTGGCCGACCGATACGAAATATCCATTTCCAAATGGCAATGGCTCTTTTATCTTTTATGCAGATTTTGTTTGTCATGTGTCTTGTGTGGTGCTTAATGTTGCCAGTGTCTCTGGATTCTCCATTATTGATTAAGATCAGATCAGATAAGATAAGTTTAAAGTAAAGTCGGCAGGTTAAAACAACAAATACAACACAACCCCATCCCCTTCTTTTTTTAACGTTTTTATTTAAAGCCAATTTAATGATATTTAAAGTCATTTCAAATGATTAAATAACAAAGAAAGAAATACATGACTAGTTTTCATGATATCGGTCTAACCTGGGTAATGCATCGGATCCAGTCGGCGTTAAATTGTGACACTCTATACTACTGTCACTGAGATAGTGTAGTAATCATTCCAGTTAGACCACAGGGGCTCGTTACTACTGTCACTGAGATAGTGTAGTAATCATTCCTGATAGATCATAGGGGCTCGTTACTACTGTCATTGAGATAGTGTAGTAATCATTTCAGTTAGACCACAGGGGCTCGTTACTACTGTCACTGAGATAGCGTAGTAGTCATTCCAGTTAGACTACATGGGCTCGTTACTACTGTCACTGAGATAGTGTAGTAATCATTCCAGTTAGACCACAGTGGTTCGTTACTACTGTCACTGAGATAGTGTAGTAATCATTCCAGTTAGACCACAGGGGCTCGTTACTACTGTCACTGAGATAGTGTAGTAATCATTCCAGTTAGACTACAGGGGCTCGTTACTACTGTCACTGAGATAGTGTAGTAATCATTCCAGTTAGACCACAGGGGCTCGTTACTACTGTCACTGAGATAGTGTAGTAGTCATTCCAGTTAGACACAGGGGCTCGTTACTACTGTCACTGAGATAGTGTAGTAATCATTCCAGTTAGACCACAGGGGCTCGTTACTACTGTCACTGAGATAGTGTAGTAATCATTCCAGTTAGACTACAGGGGCTCGTTACTACTGTCACTGAGATAGTGTAGTAATCATTCCAGTTAGACCACAGGGGCTCGTTACTACTGTCACTGAGACAGTGTAGTAATCATTCCAGTTAGACCACAGGGGCTCGTTACTACTGTCACTGAGATAGTGTAGTAATCATTCCAGTTAGACCACAGGGGTTCGTTACTACTGTCACTGAGATAGTGTAGTAATCATTCCAGTTAGACCACAGGGGCTCGTTACTACTGTCACTGAGATAGTGTAGTAATCATTCCAGTTAGACCACAGGGGCTCGTTACTACTGTCACTGAGATAGTGTAGTAGTCATTCCAGTTAGACCACAGGGGCTCGTTACTACTGTCACTGAGATAGTGTAGTAGTCATTCCAGTTAGACCACAGGGGTTCGTTACTACTGTCACTGAGATACATGTAGTGTAGTAATCATTCCAGTTAGACCACAGGGGTTCGTTACTACTCTCACTGAGATAGTGTAGTAATCATTCCAGTTAGACCACAGGGGCTCGTTACTACTGTCACTGAGATAGTGTAGTAGTCATTCCAGTTAGAACACAGGGGTTCGTTACTACTGTCACTGAGATAGTGTAGTAATCATTCCAGTTAGACTACAGGAGCTCGTTACTACTGTCACTGAGATAGTGTAGTAGTCATTCCAGTTAGAACACAGGGGTTCGTTACTACTGTCACTGAGATAGTGTAGTAGTCATTCCAGTTAGACCACAGGGGCTCGTTACTACTGTCACCGAGATAGTGTAGTAATCATTCCAGTTAGACCACAGGGGCTCGTTACTACTGTCACTGAGATAGTGTAGTAGTCATTCCAGTTAGACCACAGGGGCTCGTTACTACTGTCACTAAGATATATGTAGTGTAGTAATCATTCCAGTTACACCACAGGGGTTCGTTACTACTGTCACTGAGATAGTGTAGTAGTCATTCCAGTTAGACCACAGGGGCTCGTTACTACTGTCACTGAGATAGTGTAGTAGTCATTCCAGTTAGACCACAGGGGCTCGTAACTACTGTCACTGAGATAGTGTAGTAATCAGTCCAGTTAGACCACAGGGGCTCGTTACTACTGTCACTGAGATAGTGTAGTAATCATTCCAGTTAGACCACAGGGGTTCGTTACTACTGTCACTGAGATAGTGTAGTAATCATTCCAGTTAGACCACAGGGGCTCGTTACTACTGTCACTGAGATAGTGTAGTAATCATTCCAGTTAGACTACAGGGGCTCGTTACTACTGTCACTGAGATAGTGTAGTAATCATTCCAGTTAGATCACAGGGGTTCGTTACTACTGTCACTGCGATAGTGTAGTAATCATTCCAGTTAGACCACAGGGGCTCGTTACTATTGTCACTGAGATAGTGTAGTAATCATTCCAGTTAGACCACAGGGGCTCGTTACTACTGTCACCGAGATAGTGTAGTAATCATTCCAGTTAGACTACAGGGGCTCGTTACTACTGTCACTGAGATAGAGTAGTAGTCATTCCAGTTAGACCACATGGGCTCGTTTCTACTGCCATTGAGATAGTGTAGTAATCAGTCCAGTTAGACCACAGAGGTTCGTTACTACTGTCACTGAGATAGTGTAGTAGTCATTCCAGTTAGACACAGGGGTTCGTTACTACTGTCACTGAGATAGTGTAGTAATCATTCCAGTTAGACCACAGGGGCTCGTTATTACTGTCACTGAGATAGTGTAGTAATCATTCCAGTTAGACCACAGGGGTTCGTTACTACTGTCACTGAGATAGTGTAGTAATCATTCCAGTTAGACCACAGGGGTTCGTTACTACTGTCACTGAGATAGTGTAGTAATCATTCCAGTTAGACTACAGGGGCTCGTTACTACTGTCACTGAGATAGTGTAGTAATCATTCCAGTTAGACCACAGGGGTTCGTTACTACTGTCACTGCGATAGTGTAGTAATCATTCCAGTTAGACCACAGGGGCTCGTTACTATTGTCACTGAGATAGTGTAGTAATCATTCCAGTTAGACCACAGAGGCTCGTTACTACTGTCACCGAGATAGTGTAGTAATCATTCCAGTTAGACTACAGCGGCTCGTTACTACTGTCGCTGAGATAGTATAGTAATCATTCCAGTTAGACCACAGAGGCTCGTTACTACTGTCACCGAGATAGTGTAGTAATCATTCCAGTTAGACTACAGGGGCTCGTTACTACTGTCACTGAGATAGTGTAGTAGTCATTCCAGTTAGACCACATGGGCTCGTTTCTACTGCCATTGAGATAGTGTAGTAATCAGTCCAGTTAGACCACAGAGGCTCGTTACTACTGTCACTGAGATAGTGTAGTAATCATTCCAGTTAGACACAGCGGTTCGTTACTACTGTCACTGAGATAGTGTAGTAATCATTCCAGTTAGACCACATGGGCTCGTTATTACTGTCACTGAGATAGTGTAGTAATCATTCCAGTTAGACCACAGGGGTTCGTTACTACTGTCACTGAGATAGTGTAGTAATCATTCCAGTTAGACCACAGGGGCTCGTTACTACTGTCACTGAGATAGTGTAGTAGTCATTCCAGTTAGACACAGGGGTTCGTTACTACTGTCACTGAGATGGTGTAGTAATCATTCCAGTTAGACCACATGGGCTCGTTATTACTGTCACTGAGATAGTGTAGTAATCATTCCAGTTAGACCACAGGGGCTCGTTACTACTGTCACTGAGATAGTGTAGTAATCATTCCAGTTAGACCACAGGGGTTCGTTACTACTGTCACTGAGATAGTGTAGTAATCATTCCAGTTAGACTACAGGGGCTCGTTACTACTGTCACTGAGATAGTGTAGTAATCATTCCAGTTAGACCACAGTGGTTCGTTACTACTGTCACTGCGATAGTGTAGTAATCATTCCAGTTAGACTACAGCGGCTCGTTACTACTGTCACTGAGATAGTGTAGTAGTCATTCCAGTAAGACCACAGGGGCTCGTTACTACTGTCACTGAGATAGTGTAGTAATCATTCCAGTTAGACCACAGGGGCTCGTTACTACTGTCACTGAGATAGTGTAGTAATCATTCCAGTTAGACCACAGGGGTTTGTTACTACTGTCACTGAGATAGTGTAGTAATCAGTCCAGTTAGACCACTAAGGCTCGTTACTACTGTCACTGAGATAGTGACGTAATCATTCCAGTTAGATCACAGGGGCTCGTTACTACTGTCACTGAGATAGTGTAGTAATCAGTCCAGTTAGACCACTGGGGCTCGTTACTACTGTCACTGAGATAGTGACGTAATCATTCCAGTTGGACCACAGGGGCTCGTTACTACTGTCACTGAGGTAGTGTAGTAGTCATTCCAGTTAGACCACAGGAGCTCGTTACTACTGTCACTGAGAGAGTGTAGTATTCATTCCAGTTAGACCACAGGGGCTGGTTACTACTGTCACTGAGATATTGTAGTAGTCATTCCAGCTAGAACACAGGGGCTCGTTACTTCTGTCACTGAGATAGTGTAGTAGTCATTCTAGTTAGACCACAGGGGCTCGTTACTTCTGTCACTGAGATAGTGTAGTAGTCATTCTAGTTAGACCACAGGGGTTCGTTACTACTGTCACTGAGATAGTGTAGTAATCATTACAGTTAGACCACAGGGGCTCGTTACTACTGTCACTGAGATAGTGTAGTAGTCATTCCAGTTAGACCACAGGGGTTCGATACTACTGTCACTGAGATAGTGTAGTAATCATTCCAGTTAGACCACAGGGGCTCGTTACTACTGTCACTGAGATAGTGTAGTAATCATTACAGTTAGACCACAGGAGCTCGTTACTACTGTCACTGAGATAGTGTAGTAATCATTCAAGTTAGACCACAGGGGTTCGATACTACTGTCACTGAGATAGTGTAGTAGTCATTCCAGTTAGACCACAGGGGCTCGTTACTACTGTCACTGAGATAGTGTAGTAATCATTCCAGTTTAGACCACAGGGGCTCGTTACTACTGTCACTGAGATAGTGTAGTAATCATTCCAGTTAGACCACAGGGGTTCGTTACTACTGTCACTGAGATAGTGTAGTAGTCATTCCAGTTAGACTACGGGGGCTCGTTATTACTGTCACTGAGATAGTGTAGTAATCATTCCAGTTAGACCACAGGGGCTCGTTACTACTGTCACTGAGATACATGTAGTGTAGTAATCATTCCAGTTAAACTACAGGGGCTCCTTACTACTGTCACTGAGATAGTGTAGTAGTCATTCCAGTTAGACCACAGGGTTCGTTACTCCTCTCACTAAGATAGTGTAGTAATCATTCCAGTTAGACCACAGGGTTCGTTACTACTCTCACTGAGATAGTGTAGTAATCATTCCAGTTAGACCACAGGGGCTCGTTACTACTGTCACTGAGATAGTGTAGTAATCATTCCAGTTAGACCAGAGGAGTTCGTTACTACTGTCACTGAGATAATGTAGTAATCATTCCAGTTAGACCACAGGGGTTCGTTACTACTGTCTCTGAGATAGTGTTGTAATCATTCCAGTTAGATCACAGGGGTTCGTTACTACTGTCACTGAGATAGTGTAGTAGTCATTCCAGTTAGACCACAGGGGCTCGTTAATACTGTCACTGAGATAGTGTAGTAATCATTACAGTTAGACCACAGGGGCTCGTTACTACTGTCTCTGAGAGTGTGGTAATCATTCCAGTTAGACCACAGGGGTTCGATACTACAGTCACTGAGATAGTGTAGTAGTCATTCCAGTTAGAGCACAGGGGCTCGTTACTACTGTCACTGAGATAGTGTAGTAATCATTCCAGTTAGACCACAGGGGCTCGTTACTACTGTCACTGAGATAGTGTAGTAATCATTCCAGTTAGACCACAGGGGCTCGTTACTACTGTCACTGAGATAGTGTAGTAGTCATTCCAGTTATACCACAGGGGCTCGTTACTACTGTCACTGAGATACATGTAGTGTAGTAATCATTCCAGTTAGACCACAGGGGTTCGTTACTACTGTCACTGAGATAGTGTAGTAGTCATTACAGTTAGACTACAGGGGTTCGTTACTACTGTCACTGAGATAGTGTAGTAATCATTCCAGTTAGACCACAGGGGCTCGTTACTACTGTCACTGAGATAGTGTAGTAATCATTCCAATTAGACCACAGGGGCTCGTTACTACTGTCACTGAGATAGTGTAATAGTCATTCCAGTTAGACCACAGGGGTTCGTTACTAGTGTCACTGAGATAGTGTAGTAATCATTCCAGTTTGACCACAGGGGTTCGTTACTACTGTCACTGAGATAGTGTAGTAATCATTCCAGTTAGACTACAGGGGCTCGTTACTACTGTCACTGAGATAGTGTAGTAATCATTCTAGTTAGACCACAGGGGTTCGTTACTACTGTCACTGCGATAGTGTAGTAATCATTCCAGTTAGACTACAGCGGCTCGTTACTACTGTCACTGAGATAGTGTAGTAGTCATTCCAGTTAGACCACAGGGGCTCGTTACTACTGTCACTGAGATAGTGTAGTAATCATTCCAGTTAGACCACAGGGGCTCGTTACTACTGTCACTGAGATAGTGTAGTAATCATTCCAGTTAGACCACAGGGGCTCGTTACTACTGTCACTGAGATAGTGTAGTAATCATTCCAGTTAGACCACAGGGGTTTGTTACTACTGTCACTGAGATAGTGTAGTAATCAGTCCAGTTAGACCACTAAGGCTCGTTACTACTGTCACTGAGATAGTGACGTAATCATTCCAGTTAGATCACAGGGGCTCGTTACTACTGTCACTGAGATAGTGTAGTAATCAGTCCAGTTAGACCACTGGGGCTCGTTACTACTGTCACTGAGATAGTGACGTAATCATTCCAGTTGGACCACAGGGGCTCGTTACTACTGTCACTGAGGTAGTGTAGTAGTCATTCCAGTTAGACCACAGGAGCTCGTTACTACTGTCACTGAGAGAGTGTAGTATTCATTCCAGTTAGACCACAGGGGCTGGTTACTACTGTCACTGAGATATTGTAGTAGTCATTCCAGCTAGAACACAGGGGCTCGTTACTTCTGTCACTGAGATAGTGTAGTAGTCATTCTAGTTAGACCACAGGGGTTCGTTACTAGTGTCACTGAGATAGTGTAGTAATCATTCCAGTTTGACCACAGGGGTTCGTTACTACTGTCACTGAGATAGTGTAGTAATCATTCCAGTTAGACTACAGGGGCTCGTTACTACTGTCACTGAGATAGTGTAGTAATCATTCCAGTTAGACCACAGGGGTTCGTTACTACTGTCACTGCAATAGTGTAGTAATCATTCCAGTTAGACCACAGGGGCTCGTTACTATTGTCACTGAGATAGTGTAGTAATCATTCCAGTTAGACCACAGGGGCTCGTTACTACTGCCACTGAGATAGTGTAGTAATCAGTCCAGTTAGACCACAGAGGCTCGTTACTACTGTCACTGAGATAGTGTAGTAGTCATTCCAGTTAGACACAGGGGTTCGTTACTACTGTCACTGAGATAGTATAGTAATCATTCCAGTTAGACCACATGGGCTCGTTACTACTGTCACTGAGATAGTGTAGTAATCATTCCAGTTAGACCACAGGGGTTCGTTACTACTGTCACTGAGATAGTGTAGTAATCATTCCAGTTAGACCACAGGGGTTCGTTACTACTGTCACTGAGATAGTGTAGTAATCATTCCAGTTAGACTACAGGGGCTCGTTACTACTGTCACTGAGATACTGTAGTAGTCATTCCAGTTAGACCACAGGGGCTCGTTACTACTGTCACTGAGATATATGTAGTGTAGTAATCATTCCAGTTACACCACAGGGGTTCGTTACTACTGTCACTGAGATAGTGTAGTAGTCATTCCAGTTAGACCACAGGGGCTCGTTACTACTGTCACTGAGATAGTGTAGTAGTCATTCCAGTTAGACCACAGGGGCTCGTTACTACTGTCACTGAGATAGTGTAGTAATCATTCCAGTTAGACCACAGGGGCTCGTTACTACTGTCACTGAGATAGTGTAGTAATCATTCCAGTTAGACCACTGGGGTTCGTTACTACTGTCGCTGAGATAGTGTAGTAATCATTCCAGTTAGACCACAGGGGTTCGTTACTACTGTCACTGAGATAGTGTAATAATCATTCCAGTTAGACTACAGGGGCTCGTTACTACTGTCACTGAGATAGTGTAGTAATCATTCCAGTTAGACCACAGGGGTTCGTTACTATTGTAACTGAGATAGTGTAGTAATCATTCCAGTTAGACCACAGAGGCTCGTTACTACTGTCACCGAGATAGTGTAGTAATCATTCCAGTTAGACCACAGGGGCTCGTTTCTACTGCCACTGAGATAGTGTAGTAATCAGTCCAGTTAGACCACAGAGGCTCGTTACTACTGTCACCGAGATAGTGTAGTAATCATTCCAGTTAGACCACAGGGGCTCGTTTCTACTGCCACTGAGATAGTGTAGTAATCAGTCCAGTTAGACCACAGAGGCTCGTTACTACTGTCACTGAGATAGTGTAGTAGTCATTCCAGTTAGACACAGGGGTTCGTTACTACTGTCACTGAGATAGTGTAGTAGTCATTCCAGTTAGACCACAGGGGCTCGTTACTACTGTCACTGAGATAGTGTAGTAATCATTCCAGTTAGACCACATGGGTTCGTTATTACTGTCACTGAGATAGTGTAGTAATCATTCCAGTTAGACCACAGGGGTTCGTTACTACTGTCACTGAGATAGTGTAGTAATCATTCCAGTTAGACTACAGGGGCTCGTTACTACTGTCACTGAGATAGTGTAGTAATCATTCCAGTTAGACCACAGGGGTTCGTTACTACTGTCACTACGATAGTGTAGTAATCATTCCAGTTAGACCACAGGGGCTCGTTACTATTGTCACTGAGATAGTGTAGTAATCATTCCAGTTAGACCACAGGGGCTCGTTACTACTGTCACCGAGATAGTGTAGTAATCATTCCAGTTAGACCACAGAGGCTCGTTACTACTGTCACCGAGATAGTGTAGTAATCATTCCAGTTAGACCACAGAGGCTCGTTACTACTGTCACCGAGATAGTGTAGTAATCATTCCAGTTAGACCACAGGGGTTCGTTACTACTGTCACTGAGATAGTGTAGTAATCATTCCAGTTAGATCACAGGGGTTCGTTACTACTGTCACTGAGATAGTGTAGTAATCATTCCAGTTAGACTACAGGGGCTCGTTACTACTGTCACTGAGATAGTGTAGTAATCATTCCAGTTAGACCACAGAGGTTCGTTACTACTGTCACTGCGATAGTGTAGTAAACATTCCAGTTAGACCACAGAGGCTCGTTACTATTGTCACTGAGATAGTGTAGTAATCATTCCAGTTAGACTACAGCGGCTCGTTACTACTGTCACTGAGATAGTGTAGTAGTCATTCCAGTTAGACTACAGGGGCTCGTTACTACTGTCACTGAGATAGTGTAGTAATCATTCCAGTTAGACCACAGGGGTTCGTTACTACTGTCACTGCGATAGTGTAGTAATCATTCCAGTTAGACCACAGGGGCTCGTTACTATTGTCACTGAGATAGTGTAGTAATCAGTCCAGTTAGACCACAGAGGCTCGTTACTACTGTCACCGAGATAGTGTAGTAATCATTCCAGTTAGACTACAGCGGCTCGTTACTACTGTCACTGAGATAGTGTAGTAGTCATTCCAGTTAGACCACAGGGGCTCGTTACTACTGTCACTGAGATAGTGTAGTAATCATTCCAGTTAGACCACAGGGGTTCGTTACTACTGTAACTGAGATAGTGTAGTAATCAGTCCAGTTAGATCACAAAGGCTCGTTACTACTGTCACTGAGATAGTGACGTAATCATTCCAGTTAGATCACAGGGGCTCGTTACTACTGTCACTGAGATAGTGTAGTAATCAGTCCAGTTAGACCACTGGGGCTCGTTACTACTGTCACTGAGATAGTGACGTAATCATTCCAGTTAGACCACAGGGGCTCGTTACTACTGTCACTGAGGTAGTGTAGTAGTCATTCCAGTTAGACCACAGGGGCTCGTTACTACTGTCACTGAGATAGTGTAGTAATCATTCCAGTTAGACCACAGGGGCTCGTTACTACTGTCACTGAGATAGTGTAGTATTCATTCCAGTTAGACCACAGGGGCTGGTTACTACTGTCACTGAGATATTGTAGTAGTCATTCCAGCTAGAACACAGGGGCTCGTTACTTCTGTCACTGAGATAGTGTAGTAATCATTCCAGTTAGACCACAGGGGCTCGTTACTACTGTCACTGAGATACATATAGTGTAGTAATCATTCCAGTTAAACTACAGGGGCTCGTTACTACTGTCACTGAGATAGTGTAGTAGTCATTCCAGTTAGACCACAGGGATCGTTACTACTCTCACTGAGATAGTGTAGTAATCATTCCAGTTAGACGACATGGTTCGTTTCTACTCTCACTGAGATAGTGTAGTAATCATTCCAGTTAGACCACAGGGGTTCGTTACTACTGTCACTGAGATAGTGTAGTAATCATTCCAGTTAGACCAGAGGGGTTCGTTACTACTGTCACTGAGATAGTGTAGTAATCATTCCAGCTAGACCACAGGGGTTCGTTACTACTGTCTCTGAGATAGTGTTGTAATCATTCCAGTTAGACCACAGGGGTTCGTTACTACTGTCACTGAGATAGTGTAGTAGTCATTCCAGTTAGACCACAGGGGCTCGTTAATACTGTCACTGAGATAGTGTAGTAGTCATTCCAGTTAGACCACAGGGGTTCGTTACTACTGTCACTGAGATAGTGTAGTAATCATTACAGTTAGACCACAGGGGCTCGTTACTACTGTCACTGAGATACAGGGGTCTTCGATACTACTGTCACTGAGATAGTGTAGTAGTCATTCCAGTTAGAGCACAGGGGCTCGTTACTACTGTCACTGAGATAGTGTAGTAATCATTCCAGTTAGACCACAGGGGCTCGTTACTACTGTCACTGAGATAGTGTAGTAATCATTCCAGTTAGACCACAGGGGCTCGTTACTACTGTCACTGAGATAGTGTAGTAGTCATTTCAGTTAGACCACTGGAGCTCGTTACTACTGTCACTGAGATACATGTAGTGTAGTAATCATTCCAGTTAGACCACAGGGGTTCGTTACTACTGTCACTGAGATAGTGTAGTAGTCATTACAGTTAGACTACAGGGGTTCGTTACTACTGTCACTGAGATAGTGTAGTAATCATTCCAGCTAGACCACAGGGGTTCGTTACTACTGTCACTGAGATAGTGTAGTAGTCATTCCAGTTAGACCACAGGGGCTCGTTACTACTGTCACTGAGATAGTGTAGTAATCATTCCAGTTAGACCCCAGGGGCTCGTTACTACTGTCACTGAGATAGTGTAATAGTCATTCCAGTTAGACCACAGGGGTTCGTTACTAGTGTCACTGAGATAGTGTAGTAATCATTCCAGTTAGACCACAGGGGTTCGTTACTACTGTCACTGAGAGAGTGTAGTAATCATTCCAGTTAGACTACAGGGGCTCGTTACTACTGTCACTGAGATAGTGTAGTAATCATTCCAGTTAGACCACAGGGGTTCGTTACTACTGTCACTGAGATAGTGTAGTAATCATTCCAGTTAGACCACAGGGGTTCGTTACTACTGTCACTGAGATAGTGTAGTAATCATTCCAGTTAGACCACAGGGGCTCGTTACTACTGTCACTGAGATAGTGTAGTAATCATTCCAGTTAGACTACAGGGGCTCGTTACTACTGTCACTGAGATAGTGTAGTAGTCATTCCAGTTAGACCACAGGGGTTCGTTACTACTGTCACTGAGATAGTGTAGTAATAATTCCAGTTAGACTACAGGGGCTCGTTACTACTGTCACTGAGATAGTGTAGTAGTCATTCCAGTTAGACTACAGGGGCTCGTTACTACTGTCACTGAGATAGTGTAGTAATCATTCCAGTTAGACTACAGGGGCTCGTTACTACTGTCACTGAGATAGTGTAGTAATCATTCCAGTTAGACTACAGGGGCTCGTTACTACTGTCACTGAGATAGTGAGATAGTTCTTTATCCTTGATCTTATTACAGAGTGAACATAATCTTAAATTTCTACAGAGTTTTGATCGGAAGTATCTTCCTTTTTCTATTTGTAATGTATGTGCGCTTATCCTCAATTTTGTTATATTTGATAAATTTAGGTCTAAATAACTTTGAAGTGATAATTCATTATAACAATTAGCAAATGTGTTTAATTTAGAATCAGCTGTTTGATTTTTAAAGATTTTTAGTTGATTTTCAACTGATTTTTTGTGATAATTGTTGACAATTTTGGAAATATTATCAGTTGATAGCTTTGAAATTTCAATTTTCTTATTTTCTGTTGACCTATATATGAATGACGACCAAGATTTATCCCCTCAAGATACAGACCTCTATCCACATCAAAAGCTTCTTTTACTAAGCTAGTAGATGGAACCTTTTCTAATTTCCATTCTCGAATAGTATTTATATGTTAATGAAGTTAGGGGGAACGACCATTTAACTTGAAAGGGGGGGGGGTATGTTTTTTTTTCTAAAAAAATATTCTGATTCCCAATGTTGCTGACAAAAAATATTCTGATTTTGGTGGAGGAAAAAAAAATAATTTGATTCAGAGTTTTTGTCATATAACCTAACGTTAAATTCTGGGGAAAAAAATCGCGCTTTATTCTAACACTTGTGTTGTCCGAAAAAAAAATTCTGAACCAAACAAAAAACCCTTCAAGTTAAATGGCCGGTCCCTTATGAAACTTAAAATTGGCAATCTACCTAATTCGCACCTTGATGCAAAATTTGAAGATTTCTTGTGTACCCCCAATAAGTATTTACAAAAGCGGTTGTGGATTTTCTCAAATGGGAGATTTTCACTTTTCAGTTCTTTTTGTGTAAAGTCACTTATCCAAATTTCTGATGCATAAGATATTATTGGTCTTATTAAGGAATCAAATAATTTCAATTTTAATTTCATATCTGAGAAGTCAAAATAGAGTATTTTTGATTTAAGGCTGAATACTGCCTTTAGACTTTGTTGCATAATTGTTCAGCAGTAAATTTTAAGTTAGCATTGTAGGATACACTCACACCAAGATATTTGTATTTTCCTACTACCTCTAGTTTCTTGTTTTCTATATAAAATTTTAAGTTATCTGTTTTCCTTTTTCCTTTGCTAAATACAATACCTTTGGTTTTCGAGATATTTATTTTCAGCTTCCATTTATGACAATATGAGTTAAGATTATCAAGGCAGAACTGCAGACCCTTTTCACTTTCCGACAACAAAATTATGTCATCTGCATATAGTAGACAGTTTAGTCGTGTTACATCTAAAGATACTGGGTCTGTGATAGAGTGATCAGATATATTAGGCAAGTCATTAGTATACAAGTTAAACGGGGCCGTAGCTATAATCCGACAGTCCGATAGTCCGACAGTCCAATAGTCCGACGGTCCGATAGTCCGACAGTCCGATAGTCCGACAAATGCTTTAAACTGATGAAATTTTTTAAAAATAATTTGGCCAAAAATGATATATTCGTAATTTCAGGATATGGGCCATTCATTTTTATACGCCCGTCAAAATACGGGCTTATTATGGCATACCGCTGTTCGTCCGTCCGTCCACGCCTCGTACGATAACATCTCTCACTTGTTCCCCCTTTTACTGATAGGTCACGTCGTGACATACATTGTATTGATAAAAGGGGGAGCAAGTGAGAGGTGTGATTATAGTCAGTTTGGAAAACGCCAGTTTTCATATGGTACATGTATATACAATTAATTGGTTTAAAAAAGTGCAGAATATTAATTACTGTTCTCACGCTGAGCAACCGACCTTCAATTGTCATAAAAGAGGGGGGGGGGGGCGTATCATGGCACAGTTGTTTATTTTGTCATATTCCGATGCTGTTTCTTTCCGTGATATAAGGGGTCACTTAGGGACAATTCCTTCAATCGTAACTTTTTATATATGCGTTTGTCGTAGAAGGCGACTATAGCAGGGTCACCCGTCGGAATCCCGGGGAATAAAAATAGAACCAACTTGTCGTCGGAAGAGACAGAAAAACAAGTTCCCGTGTTAAGCCGTTGCCCATGTTGACCCATCCCAGAGTCCCCTCTTTCTGATTTTTTGCTTACATACTTTTCTCATCCTGAATATGACTGAAATATTGCTTGCTGGACCTTAAGCAATCAATCAATCAATCAATTCGCACACATTATTGTATCCAGCTCCATTGGTGTGTCGACATTGCTTTTTAACATAAATATTCCATGATAAAGGGCGGGGGACACTGGTATGCTCTCCTTTTGGTTTTTCCTTTTTTTTTGTATTTCTTTTTTTTTGTGTATGCATTTATTTCATCTCTCTTTTTAATAGTGACTTTTCTTGGCTGGACTCGGCTACACGCTACTTAAATAAAGCCTGAAGTAGTCGCTACTAAAAAATATACGGGATACTTACACTACCGGTTCATCACGATTGGATCCAGGTCTTTATGGAGTCTGCGTTGTTCATATATGTGGGTTTTTTTAGCTCTTGTGTGGCCCTGCCAATTGTTTGTCCGTCTATGATATCGTGTTTCCGATGTTCTGGACCTTTCTTTGGTGAGTAAACGGTTCGGTTTCTGGCCCCATATTACACATGTTATAGTGTTAACTTTCAAAGAAATATAGCATTTGTCGGACTATCGGACTGTCAGACTATCGGACCGTCGGACTATCGCACTGTCGGACTGTCGGATTATAGGTCGGACCCCAAGTTGAACAATAAAGGCTTAATCCGTCACCTTGCCTTACTCCTCTGTATGTCTTACATACTTCTGATATATTTTTGTCCTTTTTCACTATAAATTTTGAATTTGAGTACATAAACTTAATAGTTTTATAATAATTTCCTCCAATTTTGAGGTCTAGTAGTTTCTTAAAAAGACCTAAAAATACAAACCAATATCACGAAAATCTAGACATACTACAGACCATGATCGACAAGTACGTAGATAATCACACCATCATCATCTGCGGGGATATGAATGGTAGCCTCAGTAATGGAAGAAACAACAGTCATGATGCCAAGTTAAAATCATTTATGAAACTAAATAAATTCCGCCTGCACACAGATGTCAGAAACCAACCAACTTTTTATCATCATGACGGAAAGTCAAAATCTCAAATCGACTACATCATTTCAAATGACGATGTAATATAATCTATCATATGTTTGTATCAAGACCATCTAAACTCATCTACGCATATCCCAGTCAAGGCCAAGTTATCTAACAGAATGGCAACTACGAAGATAAGAACGAGACCAAGTTGTACAGCATATAAGTTACTCTGGGACAAAACTGATCGCCAGGAATACAAAAACACCTTTAACTGTATTCTAACACAAAATATGGATAAGTGGGAAGAATATACAATTGACTAAAAACTGGACTATCTGACACGAGTAATGCGTGAAATTGCTGAACAAATCGTACCAAAACGCCTAATTCGCCTAGATGGATTCAAATGGAAGGCTTCCCCAAAAGTCCGAGAGCTAATAGGAATAAGTAAACACAAACATAGACTGTGGGATCAAGCTGGCAGACCCAGAGATGTACATGAACTATTTCTGGGCAAAAAAAAAGAGGCCAACAAGGCTCTTAGAAAACAGCAACGAAAAGAAAGAGCAATAGAGAGAGAGAGCTCTTTATGAAAAAGTTAGAAAGTAAACCAGACCAAAAGACGTTGTTCCAATTAATCCGGAGAAATCATGCGGAAGTCAGATACAAAATACCAGACTGCATTACAAAGGGAGAGAAAAGTGCGTGTACGCCAGAAGAAGAACGAGAGCTCTTTGCTGAATATTTTGAAGAACTAGTAACTCCAAAGGATGCACCTAATTTCGCAACAACCAACACTTGAAAGACAGCGAAAGACGGTTCAAATTAATTAAAGAAATATCAAAATCTGAAGAGAAAAAGAAAATATGTGTATAACCATCGAAGAAGTGAAAAAGGCCATACAAAAGCTGAGCAGCGGAAAAGCGGCTGACGAGTATGGTATTACCGCAGAACACGTCTAGTTTACTGGAAGCGAAATTTACACTCTATACCAAGATGTATTTAACCAAATATTCCAAGATCAAGTTCAATATTAATCCTTTTGTGACAAATTAATCTCGTTAGATTCATTCAAAATAATTCATATTGTAATCATTTGGCATTATAATATCGATGTTTAGATTGATGAAAATTAAATCACATTCTAACATTTTTAGGCATGTGTTTGATAACTAACCATTGAACAAAAATAATATGTCTTGCTTTATATATGCAAAACTATCGTTGGTCGAAATATGATGCAATGCACTGCAGACGTAGGCATCATCTTAATCCGATTAAGCAAACATGTCCTTAAACGGATTTGTGTACATGGGTATTTGCAACCTTATTAGGTTATCTAATCCTGTTCCTATATTCATTGGTCTAAATATGATGCAATGCGCTGCATACCTTTAATCGGATTATATAACTCACCTTAATATGACGTAGGTCGAATCGGTAGGTGGTGTTTTCTATTTTTAGTTTTAGGGTTTTCTCGCTATTTTTGGCCGCCATCTTGGGTCCCTGGGTCCCTACGTTTTTAGGTTGACTAAAATCCCTCACTCCCTACTACTAGAAGACTAAACTTCAACTGTGCTGAATAAAGACTGGTATGGATGGCAGTCTCTGTGTAACATCCGCCACATCTCTATTCATTTTGATTTAAAATGTCACCGTTTATTAGACTATAAGAAATCAACTTATCGGTACCTTAGTTTTAGATTTTATAATAAGTTCTCATTTTTTATTCCTTTCTGTCACCGCGTGTGATACAATACGTACGAGACCAGAATATCGATAATTGAGCTTTTAGATTTTTATAATAAGTTCACTCCACCAGTTGGGTTTTTAGATTTTAAGATTAACATAGTTTTATATTTTATTACAAGTCCAATATATAGGATAGGTCGATTCCGGTGCATCTGAATCCTGTGAAAATTAGAGGAATCTAACCGCTGTAGACTATTAAAAGTAATAATTTTTTGATTAGAATAACGAAAATTTGAAATATCTTTTAAACTGTAGATTTTAAAGTAGAAGTGTAAACGAGAGTTGTGTAGAGAATCAAGGGTGCTAATTTAATTTGGAAGTTTGCAGACCAGAAAGTGAACGTATTTGGCCCTGCTCATATACAAAAATCGCATTATAAAGGAGTTTTTGGGTGTATATTTTAACAAAGTTTTATGAAATACGGAGGGAATAAGTCTATTAAAGAGAACAGCCTGTGGCCGTGGGTTTAAATCCCTGAGGACAATAGACACTCGACGGTCACCCTAAAGATTCCATTGTTTTCCGTAGAGCCCGTCACCATCTCCTACACGCATTATTGAGTTCATTGATTTTTACCAGTCAGATATTTTACCTGTAAAATTTGCTTGAACTGGGACATTTTTCATTATTTTTATTTTTTCACTAAATATATAGCACTTCTGTCTTTAATAGTGAAAAAATGAAGTCTTCATATATCACATAATATGAAGAATATATCATTGTCGTTTTGTTCGATTCTGTATGACATTTTTAATTTATAAAAAAATTATATACATGTAAGAAACGGAACGAAAAATGAGTTTTGAGATTGTGCAACTTCCTAATTAAAAAATGCTCGTAAAATTAGTACATTTTAAATTATAGAACCTGAGAGATCAATTGGAGGATTTATTTTTTCTTCGGGGGGGGGGGGGGGGGGGTAGATTATGTCATTGTGCACTGTCATTTTTTTGGCTATTTCTTACCAAACCTTCAACTTAACATTGGTAAAAAGTACCTAAAAACTGCAAAAATTATTGATGAATCATTGAAACTTGCAATTGTTTTACGTAACTATTCTACTAAGCCAAGTTATATCTTTCAACTCAAACGTGAGCTAAAAGTTTGGAAATATATATTTAACTTGTGACCTATTCCACTTCGAAACGCTTATCCAAAACAGGAATCCGAAGTTTCGACCTTTGTGTTTGTTTGTTTTGACTTTTCATGAATACGAGGCCCGTTTTGTGTTTGGTTTTCGGTTGGATTATAAACTGTCCCTGTTTATCTTCTTTTTCTTTTTTGTTGGTGTCAAGTTGTTTTGTGTATTATTTATGTGTTATAATGAATATAAGTTAAATAATTCATCTGACCCCAGATAGTTTCAACAGTTACAACTGTTCTTAAACCTTAATGAATTGGCAGACACATGTTCAAAATATTTTCGGCATTGGCTTTAACATGACATTTATTCGATTTTTACATTTTTTCTCTGTCTGATTATACTTCAACCCGTGTCGTCATCCGAGTCATCATCACAAAAATCAATGATAATAGGTTCTATGACACTTCTATCTATACAGTTTTCTTTGCAGTATTCTTTTTCAATTTTGACCACATGTTCTTCTGCTTTTGTCCACACATCTTTTGTAATTTTTCCGAAAGCGGCGCACGTGAGCTCTTTAACATCTTTTAATCGGAAGGTGGTATTGTTTTTACTGAGCCACGAAACCTTAGACTTCCGCCCATATTAATTCTATCGGGTTAAGTTCAGTGTCGAACGGGGGTTCTTATTACTTCATGTCCGTGTAAATTAGCAATTTTATCTGTTTTATAAACTACTGGGAGTTTTTTTCGGTTTTTTTTTCATATAATACTTTTTTTGGTATCAGTAGCAGAAAAAAGAATGCTGTGTTGTGTAAGATAGTTTTGGAGAACAGTTTTTTTCTTACTAAAATTTGGGCACACCGTATCTTCTGTTTTAACATTGTGATAACTTGCATTATCTAACACATCCATGCTAGGCTTTTTCAGAGCAGGCATCAATTGATTTTCAAACCACTGAAGAAAGACAACACTATTCATCTCCTGGTGATAGTTTAATATTATTTTATTGTAAATAAAACAGCAATGGGATTGGACAAAAAGTTATCACAACTTATGGACTGTCCTCTCCCTACAAATAATACACATATAATAATGTCAACAAAAATAGCACATACACAAATATAAATAATATTTAACACAATATAGTGAAACATGGGAAATAAATTGATGTTGATGTAGACCAGATGACCGACCACTGATTAGAATCTTTTTGTTTGTCTAATATATGCTCGAACTTTATTGAAGATATTAGAATTTTCGTTTATACTAATTTCATCGTTTCCAAAGAGTAATGTTTCTACATTTTTGTTGGTTCTCTTAAGTTTCTGAAAAGACAATATCTCTCGTTTTGGTATAATGGACATTCCATTAGATAATGAATTGAATCTTCATACGGTGCACCACATTGACATTTGGGGTCATTTGTAATGTTTATGCGATATAAATCAGAATTCAATTAGCTACATTGATGTCGTAGTCTACCATGAAGTATGCTTAGTTTTCTGGACCCTTCACCATAATACTCCGGAGATTTAACAGTTTTTTCTTTAATTCTAGATTTAAAACATGATATATTAGGGCTATTTCTAACATTTAGATCTAAATTGTTCCATAATGAAACAGTATATGGTATAAAGGATGTCAAAGACATTCTGAGTCTACTTCTTGGTGTTGTATAGTTTTCATTGTTTCGGAGATTATGATCACCGATACTAGATACTAGATACTGTAGACAACTACACAAGTATTAAGGACATCTTTATTATGCATTTTGTAAAATGTTGTCAGTTTGCGAGATTTACGTCTACAAGACAAAGGTTCCCATCCCGTTTCATAGTAAAGAGAGTCTCTACTTGCAAATTGTGTTAGTCCTGTAACTATTCTAGCTGATTCTAATTGCACTTTTTCGAGTTTTGCTACCTCTCGTTCAAAACACCCATCCCATACCTCGCAAGCATATTCTAATGTTGGCCTTATGAAGGTAAGATATATATTTGATAGAGTTTGTTTGGAAAGAGTAAATTTTAGTTTTCTGAGAACATTAACCTGTTTGAAAGCGGCATTTACAATGTTATCAATATGATTTGTCCAATTTCCATCTGATGCAAAAGTTAATCCCAAGTGTTTATGGTTTTTTACAATTTCAACCGGTTCCCCATTAAATCGTAGGTCTAAATGTGGTACAGCACTAGTTGAGATAACTAGGGCTTTAGTCTTTTTAGGATTAAAATCTACTAACCACAGTTTTGCCCACATAGCCAGAAATGATGGGTACTTTGCTCATTTGCATATCTAAGATGGCGACGCCGGGACGTCTGCAATTTTCATATGATCTATATAGACGATATCATTCATAATTGCATGTGTGTCATTTTCTGAACTTGAAAATGATACATTGAATCAAGCTGAATTAAATGAAATAAAAATTAATGAAAACAATTAAATATTCGAGGTTCCTGGACTAAATGAAAATCCGAGGCGACGAACCCTTTTTTGGCCTGAAGAGTCTATGTAAAGATGTCTGAAATACATGAAACTGGTGGCGTGTGACACACAATTTAACAATGAATGACATTTGGCGACATATTTTCTGAAATTAATTTAGATTCCTCAATAATATATGTAATTATATTGACTAACCTTATATGTCTAGCTTCTAAGCTCGGGGTTCCCACATTAAATATAATATGATCATTTTTGCATGATCGCGATATCAAAAACATGTCTAAAATCGTTACAAAACAAAAATATTTGAATTTTGACAGAAGAAAAACTTTGCGGAAATAAACAATAACTTTTAATATTCGAATCATTGACGGACACATTGAATTTCCGTACTGTAGGCTATTTTTTGACAAATCTAATAAACGATCCATCAAGCTTGAAACTGCAGTCACATGATCAAAATCTAATTTAAATATGATGAATATTTATGAGGAAAGTACCATCAATTTCTGGATATGATTCGTTTAATTTGGATAAATCATTATTAATATCAGATTTCATAATATCATAGTTTCTACCGAAGTAAGATAGTGAAGTGTCATCAGCAAATAAGCGTGCTAGATTACCCAAGTTGTCTGTTATATCGTTTATGTAGAGTACATTTGGCCAGAAACACTAAATCGCAGCCGTCAATCAAACCCTCACTTCGCGTACCTGCATGCAAAACAATCAAACGTTTGCCTTTATCCGAGGGTATTTTTGGGGCATCAGACCCATCATTCGGAAGCCACATATAATCTGTGCAGTGATTTTGGTTAGCCCATGTTTCATCCATGTACACGATATCATACCCTGCTTCCCTAAAAGATTTGATCTTTCTCAGATAATTACACCTATCATTGATAATAGACACTTGATCGTATGAGTTGTAGAACTCTTCGATTATCACTCATTTTTTATAAGTATATCCAAGATCAATGAGAGTTAGAGTAAGTTTAGACTTTGATATTTTAATAGAATCTTTTATTTCCTTATGTATTATTGAGACGGTCGGAGCTCTTTCTTTGTGTCTATTTGACTTACAAGGCCTCTTACCATTCATAATACGGTGCACTGAAGTGTAAGACACATCCAAAGCTTTAGATGTCATTTGATATACCCTATCAAATGAGACAATTGGCTTCTTCATTGCCTTTTCCTTACTAAAAAAGGCAAACAACTTTTTTACACACTTTTGGCATTCCCGAGATAAGTCAGACTTTTTACCCATTTTACAAAAAATGCAAAAATATAACAATAATTTATGAGAGAAATGCTTGTCAGGTTCGTCTAAGTACACGTGGCTGAGAGAAAGATTTTACAGGTAAGATACCTGACGTACGGATGGCTCTTCTATAAAGTACATCTACTCCCACCCGAAAAATGACAACAAAATAGGACCAAAATACAAAATTTCATCTGAGTGCAGCCTCAGCCAAAACAATAAGAAGCATTACTGTAACACTTTTAGTTAGCAGTCCTAATTCTAAATAAAACTCTCGTTTATTTTTCTGTTCAAAAATCATAGTTTAAAAGATACAAGATTTTTCGTTATTCTAATAAAAAAATTATTACTTTAATGACAGTATTAATAAGCAAATAATCGAGTAAGCAGGACATTATAAAGTAAATTTTTCATAACTTTATCGCTACGTCTGACCGAGCGGGTTCCGCAAATAACTCTATATAAATCCTGTGTACATATACCCGATTCATATAAATTGGTGGAGGAAATTCATGTTCATCTTAAAATTGGTGGTGGATACAAAGAGTGCTCCTAGACTGGAGGGAAAACGAAAACAGGAGAAGAAGAATGCCAAACTGTATCGAAGGCTTTAATTTACTGAAATCAACGAAACAAGCAAAAATTGGTTTATTAAGTATATATCCTGCTGTATGCGTTTGCCCATCCATTGTACCCATTGTCAAACATATTTTCCATCGCAACTTTGAATTACTTTCATTTCAATTTGTATCAAACGTCTTGCTCACGTAGACGTACATTTTCGGTATTTTCTAATTTATCGTTACGCTTAATGGTAAACGCAAACGGATACGAAAGGACACGCCATATTAACGATGGCGAAGGGTTAGTACGCCGGTTATAAGTAATAATCCCAGTTTGAATGTTAAGAATGTGCTGATAGCATTATTGAGATTAATTTTGAGATGTTTACGATATATATAAATATGTAAAGCATAAAAAATGGTTGTAATCCATGCAGAATGAACTTTTGATTGCCGGTATTATGTGACTTGCCACGTGTTCCCTCCTGATAGGACTTCAGTTCAAATTAAACTTATTGCGTGATTCAACAAATATTAGGCAAACTATCCGTTGCAAACTCTTTCAATATTATGCAGAAAATGTTGACAATAAAACCAAACAAACATATTGTTTCAAAACATTAAATCAAAAACGAGTTAAAGTCAGTAAATTAATTCTTTTGTAAGAACATGTCATGATGCAGTTTTTCTTGAGGAAGTTTTTATTTGTTATGAAGTTATGCACAATTTGCATTTCTTACTTCATATAGTTTCATTCATATTTATTTTTATTCATTGTCACGGTTGCATGTCGAAATATTAAGAGCAGGTGCAAGCGATGGCTAGTCATAGTGTCGTAAGATTTATTTCAGCTCGGGGAGTACTTCTACTTGAGCAGACCCCACGAAAACCATGGGAAATAGTAGTAAATACCTGTACGTGTATATAACCCAAACCCTGCACGTTGATTATTGCAATATTAGGGTGGTCAAGCCAAAAATTGAAATGCTAATAAATCATCCAATTATAGTTTAATATGACAGTACATACAAAATGGGAAATTTTGGTCCAAAAATTATTAAAATTGGTTGAGCTGTTCAAAAGTTGTGGCCTTTTTGGTGAGCCAAAAGTGGTTGATTTTCTGTTTTTTGGAAAAATGTTAAAAAAATGACATTTTTGGACCAAAATAAATTTTTTTCACTACCTAATAGGTTATCATGCTTTCTTCTATTGTACTGTATCCTCCTTATGCTGTAGGTGTTATATGAAAAAAATGTCACAATTTAAAACATTGAAAATAGCCTTTGGACTTAGTTTTTTTAATTTATGTGTCAGCCGTCTGCTTGTTCAAACTACCAGGTTTGTGGTCAAATATCTTCAAAAACCTTTAACTTGCAAGGCTGAAACTTGCAACACTGTCTACAAAATGCCCAGTCTCCAGGTAAAAATATCAAAAATAACATTTATTCAATTAATATATGGTTTTTTTTAATATTATTTCCTTTGCGCAGGTCTCCATAATTTTTACGTCAAATTTTATTAAAAAAATCAAGTTTTTGGTCATAAAAAATCTGAAAAAAGTACTAGAATTTTTCTGAATACTGATTATGGTAGGGAAAAGAGCCCTCTAACAGGGAACACCTATATTTATCAGCAAAAAAATTTATCATAGTCTGTAGCGCCAGAATTATAAACTCTGTAGCTTAATATTTTGAGCTCCGTAAAGTGTAAAAATAAGTTATTTTAGGGAATTAATTATATTTTGTATGTTCAAATTGATATTTTTATGGTAAACAACCTCAATATCCATACATCAATGAAGTTATTATTACAGTTTGTGTAAAAACTGCCATTTTTTCCATTGAAAAGATCAATTTTCTTTATTCAATCAAAATTTCAGATAATTCCCGAAATTGATACAATTTCAATGATTGTCGAATATTATAATATTAAATGTTCAAGTGTTTGGTATCATTTTGATCCTATAACTGTATACTGCAAGGAGAAAACTATCAACAACCCCAATTCTGACACTGGTATGAACTATGTCCTGGTTCATTAGCCCTCTACCTGGAAATTTAGTAAAAATAATATTTCAATTATGGCCCCGTATTCCATGAAAAGTCTTATTTGGATTATCAGATATGTTCTCTGTACAATTTATAAGCCAGTCTTAAAGTTATTTTATCTTTTAAACATTTAATTAGCACATTTTATACATGATTTTCAATTTCTTGTCTGGGAAAAACCTCAAATTTGACAATTTTAGCTGATTTAAGTGAACAGTTCATGTGATTAGAAAGAACCAAATTTTCAAAGTTATCATTTTTATTGTCACAAATTGTATCAATCTTCTACTGTTATTTATAATCTTAATTCATTACAGTCCTCAATGTCACTCTCTTTTCCTTTATATACTATAATTTTACATTTGACGACTACAAATAGTGCTGTGTCCTAGTTCATGACCAACTAATTCCAAATGAAATCTTTGTGATTTCTTTAAATTGTGTGTTTTGTGATCCTATGCATATTTGATTAACTGAATCATAATCAACAGCATCAACTTTCAGAAGTGTCATTTTAATGATTTAAAACTCTTAATGATCTACTGAGATGCCATGATCACACCTGTAAAATAAAAATAAACATTAATATGTTATACAGAATAAAAATAAAGAACTAAAAATAATTTATCTTTTCCAGAAATATTTTATCATACATATACAATCGAAAAAAGTTTTAATACAATGCACTCTTGACTAAAAATTATCTTTATACATATTATGTTTGGTGGCAATTAGATTAAATGGAAAAATAGCCTTACTCCAGAAATGTTTGCTGCATGCATCATAAATGCTCTGTCATACCAAACAAGTGTGCACACAGTAGTGGTGTAATGAAAAAAATGTAATTGATTAAACTTAACATATCACTGATATGTACAGTCATGTTACATTGTATATAACCAGACTGTTAATACATGCACATAATATAATGTATGCATTATTAACCATATATTTCATAAAGCTTCCCTAATGGCACTGAATCATAATAATATGCTTTATAATAATTTAAATATATTCAAAAATGTGGCATGGAAATTCAGGTTACTATTTAAAAACTATATAAACCTATGTATTGCTACAACATACTACACAAGGAACTTGATGAGAAATGCATAAATGTTATCTCAGTTTTCATGTAGACAAATTTCATTTAAAACCAAAAACTAAAAAAGATCTTGATATTTCACAAAAGATTCCCACTTTTATAAAAATATCAAAGAATACCGGAACAACTTTTTTATATAGATGTATTAATAAATCCCGATAATTTCCGAGTCGCCTGGTTACGTCACCAAACCACTTGTCTGATAAAGTTATTTATAGGTTGGGAGAATTTGACAACTTCATATTGATGCTTGCCGTTTTCGCCATTTTTCGAGTAAAATAATAAAATCGTGAATTAAATTCTATCTCTTTTTCATTAATAGAAGTAAAGATATATATAAATTCAGTTCGTGTAAAGTTTCTGTGCGATTTTTGTGCATCTTTTGTTTTCAAAATTAACCCCATTTGATCCGGTTGAAAACGATATTTCTTTTGAGAATAAAACTATATTTTAGAAGAAATTTTGTAACTTACCGTGCATGATTGACCTCCATGGCCTTAATACATCAATGTTAGATAATTATTGTATCAATTGGTGGAACAATACGTCTGTGAATGCCATTTTTGGTTACGACTGTGAAATTGCCCTGGCTAAGATGGCGAAAGACATGCTTCCCGGTCATGCGCAACACAAGGTCCGATAACTCTTCCTGCTCAACTCTGATTGCAAATTCCGAAAATATGACCTGAACATTTATTGATTTCCGCATGCTATTGTTGCTTATCCATTGAAATTTTGGCGAAATATCTTTAGAGGAAGGAACATATTATTGTATCTGACTGCGAACCTTTTTGCTTAAAAGCGATAAGCGAGTTTAAAAACACTGTTTTGTAAACTTTTATATTTTACGTTACGATTTCGATCTTTTTTTAATTGGTTTAAATGGGATTGTTAAAATTGAAGACTTTCTGCAAATTTTAAGCCATACATGAAAAATATTGGTCCAGGAATAGCGTGCGGAATTATTTTTGAAAATGGGTTGTTTGTTGACACATAAATCAACATGGCGTCCGATTTTCTCGGAACCGCTTCACTTTGGACGTTCAGTAGTAGTACCCAATCATATTTTTAATGCTTATAACTGCCAAATTAATGAAGATCTAGCTTTCAAGTTTTATCTGATATATTTTTTATCACGAAATATTTAATTTCAGGTGTTTTTCTAATGAAATGAAAAAGGTGAAAAATCGTTTTTTTTTTTTTACTCCGACAGAAAATAATAACGTTATCGGCGACTACGTTTGTCCTCCCTAGCAATATCTGACTTCCAGAGTCCAGGGTCCGCCAATGATAGTCCGAGATTCCTCTGCCGTCTAACGGCTTTTATGGATTTTCTGTAGCCGTTGGACGTCAGAGCGCTATGCATACGGAAAACAGTGGATTTGCTTATCCAACTCTGGGTCAGCACATTTCCACGTTTCGTGGCTATCGGATTTTATTTTCTATCAGAAACCCTTATATAAATACTTTCGGTCACTGTCGAAGTATTAAGAGTCGGAGTAATGACATTATCCCGTTTTTATTAACATCATATGTTCAAGAAAATGATCATTGGTTATTTTAATAAAAGTTTCAGTAATTGTTCAGGATTTATTCCGCAATACTACAGAGATGTTCTGTACTGTGATATCGGCCATTTTATCTTGAAACGTAACCTTGATATACTTGTTTATTTATAGTAACATCAGTATTGTGGTTATTTGCTGCTGTGGTTGTGGGTCAGGCCCTGACACCGTCTACATTCCTCACTACAGTAGACAGAGCCAGACTAAAGGCAGTGTTTGAGGCAGCTTTACCAGTGACAGATGTTGTTAACGCACATTACTCCATCTTGGGCTTGAAGATGTTGGGTGCTCCGATCCCAAATGCACAGGTACAAAGTGTATTGAAACATTGTGTTTTCTCTCCAAATGTGTTTTAAACTATATTGTTTTTATCTCTAAATGCAACTATGCACAGTGTTTTGAAATATATTGGGTTTATTCTTCAAATGCACAAGTACAAAGTCTATTGAAAAATATTCTTTTTTCTCCAAATGCTTAGGTATGAAGTGTTTTGAAACATTGTTATTTTCTTCAAAGGCACAGGTACAAAGTGTTCTGAAACATTGTTATTTTCTCCAAAAGCACAGATACATAGTGTTTTGAAATATATTGTTTTGTTCACCAAAATATTTAACATTTTGTTTAGTCTTCAAATTATGTGTGTTTAATGCCATTTTCAATAATACTTTCATTATATACCGAGTTGTCCGACATAGAGGCAAATATATGAAGAACATGAGTACCACATTGGTTGTGTAATGGTTAGTGTGATTGCCTCCCTTGTCGGGTCAAACATTGGTACTTCTAGGAATCAGGGGTAATGTTTCTGAGTGGAGCAATATATCTACCCACATACTGTTGTTTCAGCACAATAAAAAATATAACTAAATGAGTTGTTAGTACATATTGACATACTCATTTCACAATGTTACTTGTTCTTGCCATGATATATGATATATGACTGTGACAAATAACTTGTTTGATGTTAAAATAGCAATCACTTTTACTTACTCCTGGACAACATAAACTCGCAGAGAAAACATAGCAATCACTTACTCACTCCTGGACAACATAAACTCACAGAGAAAACATGAGGGAGACCAGGGCATATGAAGAGTTATTCTTTACATGAGGGAGACCAGGGGTCCAGGGCATATGAAGAGTTAATCTTTACATGAGGGAGACCAGGCATATGAAGTGTTAATCTTTACATGAGGGAGACCAGGGCATATGAAGTGTTAATCTTTACATGAGGGAGACCAGGGTTTATGAAGTCTTAATCTTTACATGAGGGAGACCAGGCATATGAAGTGTATCTTTACATGAGGGAGACCAGGGCATATGAAGAGTTAATCTTTACATGAGGGAAACCAGGCATATGAAGTGTTAATCTTTACATGAGGGAGACCAGGGCATATGAAGAGTTAATCTTTACATGAGGGAGACCAGGCATATGAAGTGTATCTTTACATGAGGGAGACCAGGGCATATGAAGAGTTAATCTTTACATGAGGGAGACCAGGGCATATGAAGAGTTAATCTTTACATGAGGGAGACCAGGTCATATGAAGTGTATCTTTACATGAGGGAGACCAGGGCATATGAAGTGTATCTTTACATGAGGGAGACCAGGGCATATGAAGTGTATCTTTACATGAGAGAGACCAGGCATATGAAGTGTATCTTTACATGAGGGAGACCAGGGCATATGAAGTGTATCTTTACATGAGGGAGACCATCGTATATGAAGTGTTAATCTTTACATGAGGGAGACCAGGGTATATGAAGTGTTAATCTTTACATGAGGGAGACCAGGGTATATGAATTGTTAATCTTTACATGAGGGAGACCAGGGTATATGAAGTGTTAATCTTTACATGAGGGAGACCAGGGTATATGAAGAGTTAATCTTTACATGAGGGAGACCAGGGTATATGAAGAGTTAATCTTTACATGAGGGAGACCAGGGTATATCAAGTGTTAATCTTTACATGAGGGAGACCAGGGCATATGAAGTGTTAATATTTACATGAGGGAGACCAGGGTATATGAAGTGTTAATCTTTACATGAGGGAGACCAGGGTATATGAAGTGTATCTTTACATAAGGGAGACCAGGGCATATGAAGTGTTAATCTTTACATGAGGGAGACCAGGGTATATGAAGTGTTAATCTTTACATGAGGGAGACAAGGGTATATGAAGTGTTAATCTTTACATGAGGAAGACCAGGGTATATGAAGTGTTAATTTTTACATGAGGGAGACCAGGGTATATTAAGTGTTAATCTTTACATGAGGGAGACCAGTGTATATGAAGTGTTAATCTTTACATGAGGGAGACCAGGGCATATGAAGTGTTAATCTTTACATGAGGGAGACCAGGGCATATGAAGTGTTAATCTTTACATGAGGGAGACCATGGTATATGAAGTGTTAATCTTTACATGAGGGAGACCAGGGCATATGCAGGGGTTTCAAAGTGGGCCGGTACCCGGAACTTTTACCCGTCTGAGATCGTGTATAGTACCAGCAGAAATTACTGAACCCCCCAAAATTAGCAGTGGTGAAAACCACAAGTACGATGGTCGATAGGCTTGTAGAATATTTTTCATAAAAAATGAATGATCACGTCAATTGCTGAATTCTCGCATTCAAATCGAACAACTGCGTCACGACCAAGTTGATGGGATATTCTCTGTTTTAAAAATAACTTTGCCTTAGAATCTTAAATAGCAGTTTGCGCATGCGGTAAATAGATATGTTTTCACCCCAATATCTTTTCATCCTTGTGTAAACTGGGACCGGAACAAAGCTGACATCATTTCAAAATAAAAAAAATGACCGATTACAAATTATGTTCAAACGCAATTTAGTGTAATCTTCAGTAATATAAGTATGATCATTATGTATTATGAATATATGACTACACAATATTTTGTGCGATTTTTTTTTATCCATTTAAAACCCAAGGTCGAATCATTCTGGGGCGTACTGTCTTGTTGCTTAACTTCCGGTATACAAAAATAAAAACCTATGGTTAATTTATTTACATATTTTGACGGGGCCCTATCGCGGTTGTTCACAGAAATGAAAGTGTGCTGAAAAACATTTTTAAAAGGGGTTACAAGGAGATAAGGGATAGAAAATTACTAGAAATCTTGAAAAAGGAGCGGACATGGCTCAAATACGAATTACATTGTAATGTCAAAACGCCGGCCCCACTTTTTTTCCAAAATAATTTAACTTTTGTGATTCCAATGTTAATAAATGTCTTCCCGCGAATCGTTTTTGTTCGAACATTTTTTTTGCACATATGTCGTGAAAGAAACAATATATATTGTTTTTGTTTAATTATATTTGTATTGATCTATTAAAATTATAAATTTTTATTAAAGATTGATGATTGCAAATTAAATTTATGTTTCATCAAGGACGTATTCTATATACGTCCTTGGTTTCATTAATTATGACCAGGGGTTTCAAAGTGGGCCGGTACCCGGTACTTTTACCCGTCTGAGATCGTGTATAGTACCGGCAGAAATTACTGAACCCCCCAAAATTAGCGGTGGTGAAAACCAGGTCGAATGGCTTGTATAATATTTTTCATAAAAAATTAATGATCACGTCAATTGCTGAATTCTCGCATTCAAATCGAACAACTGCGTCACGACCAAGTTGATGGGATATTCCCTGTTTTATAAATAACTTTACCTTAGAATCGTAAATAGCAGTTTTCGCATGCGGTAAATAGATATGTTTTCGCCCCAATATCTTTTCATCCTTGTGTAAAACTCAGACCGGAACAAAGCTGACATCATTTCAAAATAAAAAAATGACCGATTACAAATTATGTTCAAACACAATTTAGTGTAATCTTCAGTAATGTAAGTATGATCATTATGTATTATGAATATATGACTACACAATATTTTGTGCGACTTGTTTTATCCATTTAAAACCCAGGTTCGAATCATTCTGGGGCGTACTGTCTTGTTGCTTAACTCCGTCCATATTGCTTAACTTCCGGTATCCAAAAATAAAAACCTATGGTTAATTTATTTACATATTTTGACGGGGCCCTACCGCGGTTGTTCACAGAATGAAAGTGTGCTGAAAAACATTTTTAAAAGGGGGTACAAGGAGATAAGGGATAGAAAATTACTAGAAATCTTGAAAAAGGATTTGACATGGCTCAAATACGAATTACACTGTAATGTCAAAACGCCGGCCCCACCTTTTTTTTCCAAAATAATTTAACTTTTGTGATTCAAATATTAATAAATGTCTTCTCGCGAATCGTTTTTGTTCGAACATTTTTTTTCCACATAAGTCGTGAAAGTAACAATATATATATTGTTTTTGTTTAATTATATTTGTATTGATCTATTAAAATTATAAATTTTATTAAAGATTGATGATTGCAAATTAAATTTATATGTTTCATTAATTATGACACTTATATGTCTTGATCCGTGCCAATGGTCTTTGATGAGTTTAATTACTGGTAATAAAGTAAAAAAAACACACAAGCCAAGGTATTGTGAAAAAGAAAAGGACAAAGCCAACAAAAGAATTTTGAGAAGTTTAAGCTTTGATAACAATGGCTTGGTCAAGCCTAGCTGCGGCGGACTATCTATGAATAATCTTGGCTGAAGTCTGTAAACTGAAATATTCAATAAAGAAATTGGAGGGAAAAATCCAGGCATTATGCATGGTCTTCACTCTTGGTGAAATCTGAACTCTAAAGTTAATGGGATTTTTCTTTCAAAAACACGTAATGTTTTGCAGTCGCTGAAGTACATTTTTTGGTCCACAAAATGCTAGATTTCAGGAGCTTCCGTTCCCCTGGACCTCTTACGACCCTCAGCCTAATTTTTTAGGTACCTCTTAAAATTTAAGAAGTACCTCCTATTATAAAAAACTTTGAAACCCCTGTATGACACTTATATGTCTTCATCCGTGCCAATGGTCTTTGATGAGTTTAATTACTGGTAATAAAGTAAAGAAAAGGACAATGCCAACTAAAGAATTTTGAGAAGTTTAAGCTTTGATAACAATGGCTTGGTCAAGCCTAGCTGCGGAACCGTAGCTCTTTATGGTCCTTTTGGGGTTTTTTTAAGATATGGCGGACTATCTATGAATAATCTTGGCTAAAGTCTGTAAACTGAAATATTCAATAAAGAAATTGGGGGGGGGGGGGGGGGGGGGGGGGGGGGGGAAATCCAGGCATTATGCATGGTCTTCACTCTTGGTGAATTCTGAACTCTGAAGTTAATGGGATTTTTCTTTCAAAAACACTTCATGTTTTGCAGTCTCTGAAGTACATTTTTTGGTCCACAAAATGCTAGATTTCAGGAGCTTCTGCCCCCCTGGACCTCTTACGGCCCTCAGCCTAATTTTTAGGTACCTCCTAATATTTAAGAAGTACCTCCTATTATAAAAAATCTTTGAAACCCCTGCATATGAAGTGTTAATCTTTACATGAGGGAGATCAGGGCATATGAAGTGTTAATCTTTACATGGGGGAGACCAGGGTATATGAAGTGTATCTTTACATGAGGGAGACCAGGGTATATGAAGTGTATCTTTACATGAGGGAGACCAGGGTATATGAAGAGTTAATCTTTACATGAGGGAGACCAGGGCATATGAAGGGTATCTTTACATGAGGGAGACCAGGGCATATGAAGGGTATCTTTACATGAGGGAGACCAGGGTATATGAAGTGTTAATCTTTACATGAGGGAGACCAGGGTATATGAAGTGTATCTTTACATGAGGGAGACCAGGGTATATGAAGTGTTAATCTTTACATGAGGGAGACCAGGGTATATGAAGTGTTAATCTTTACATGAGGGAGACCAGGGTATATGAAGTGTTAATCTTTACATGAGGGAGACCAGGGTATATGAAGAGTTAATCTTTACATGAGGGAGACCAGGGTATATGAAGTGTTAATCTTTACATGAGGGAGACCAGGGCATATGAAGGGTATCTTTACATGAGGGAGACCAGGGTATATGAAGTGTTAATCTTTACATGAGGGAGACCAGGGTATATGAAGTGTATCTTTACATGAGGGAGACCAGGGTATATGAAGTGTTAATCTTTACATGAGGGAGACCAGGGTATATGAAGTGTTAATCTTTACATGAGGGAGACCAGGGTATATGAAGAGTTAATCTTTACATGAGGGAGACCAGGGTATATGAAGTGTTAATCTTTACATGAGGGAGACCAGGGCATATGAAGGGTATCTTTACATGAGGGAGACCAGGGTATATGAAGTGTTAATCTTTACATGAGGGAGACCAGGGTATATGAAGAGTTAATCTTTACATGAGGGAGACCAGGGTATATGAAGAGTTAATCTTTACACGAGGGAAACCAGGGTATATGAAGTGTTAATCTTTACATGAGGGAGACCAGGGCATATGAAGTGTATCTTTACATGAGGGAGACCAGGGTATATGAAGTGTTAATCTTTACATGAGGGAGACCAGGGTATATGAAGTGTTAATCTTTACATGAGGGAGACCAGGGCATATGAAGGGTATCTTTACATGAGGGAGACCAGGGTATATGAAGTGTTAATCTTTACATGAGGGAGACCAGGGCATATGAAGAGTTAATCTTTACACGAGGGAGACCAGGGTATATGAAGTGTTAATCTTTACATGAGGGAGACCAGGGTATATGAAGTGTTAATCTTTACATGAGGGAGACCAGGGCATATGAAGTGTATCTTTACATGAGGGAGACCAGGGCATATGAAGTGTTAATCTTTACATGAGGGAGACCAGGGTATATGAAGTGTTAATCTTTACATGAGGGAGACCAGGGCATATGAAGGGTATCTTTACATGAGGGAGACCAGGGTATATGAAGTGTTAATCTTTACATGAGGGAGACCAGGGTATATCAAGTGTTAATCTTTACATGAGGGAGACCAGGGCATATGAAGGGTATCTTTACATGAGGGAGACCAGGGCATATGAAGGGTATCTTTACATGAGGGAGACCAGGGTATATGAAGTGTTAATCTTTACATGAGGGAGACCAGGGTATATCAAGTGTTAATCTTTACATGAGGGAGACCAGGGCATATGAAGGGTATCTTTACATGAGGGAGACCAGGGCATATGAAGTGTTTTAATCTTACTGATTTGTTTTATTTTAGGAGGCTTGTAAGAAGGTGACGTCATTGGTGGATAGTAAAACTGTATCATCTTTGTACCATGCTTCAGGGGCGGCTAAAGCACTGGGTAACTGTAAGGTACGTATTGTACCATGCTTCAGGAGCAGTTAAAGCACTGGGTAACTGTAAGGTAGGTATTGTACCATACTTCAGGAGCAGCTAAAGCACTTGGTAACTGTAAGGTAGGTATTGTACCATACTTCAGGAGCAGCTAAAGCACTGGGTAACTGTAAGGTAGGTATTGTACCATACTTCAGGAGCAGCTAAAGCACTGGGTAACTGTAAGGTAGGTATTGTACCATACTTCAGGAGCAGCTAAAGCACTGGGTAACTGTAATGTAGGTATTGTACCATACTTCAGGAGCAGCTAAAGCACTGGGTAACTGTAAGGTAGGTATTGTATCATACTTCAGGAGCAGCTAAAGCACTGGGTAACTGTAAGGTAGGTATTCTACCATACTTCAGGAGCAGCTAAAGCACTGGGTAACTGTAATGTAGGTATTGTACCATACTTCAGGAGCAGCTAAAGCACTGGGTAACTGTAAGGTAGGTATTGTACCATACTTCAGGAGCAGCTAAAGCACTGGGTAACTGTAAGGTAGGTATTGTACCATACTTCAGGAGCAGCTAAAGCACTGGGTAACTGTAAGGTAGGTATTGTACCATACTTCAGGAGCAGCTAAAGCACTGGGTAACTGTAAGGTAGGTATTGTACCATACTTCAGGAGCAGTTAAAGCACTGGGTAACTGTAAGGTAGGTATTGTACCATACTTCAGGAGCAGCTAAAGCACTGGGTAAGTGTAAGGTAGGTATTGTACCATACTTCAGGAGCAGCTAAAGCACTGGGTAACTGTAAGGTAGGTATTGTACCATACTTCAGGAGCAGCTAAAGCACTGGGTAACTGTAAGGTAGGTATTGTACCATACTTCAGGAGCAGCTAAAGCACTGGGTAACTGTAAGGTAGGTATTGTACCATACTTCAGGAGCAGTTAAAGCACTGGGTAACTGTAAGGTAGGTATTGTACCATACTTCAGGAGCAGCTAAAGCACTGGGTAACTGTAAGGTAGGTATTGTACCATACTTCAGGAGCAGCTAAAGCACTGGGTAACTGTGAGGTAGGTATTGTACCATACTTCAGGAGCAGCTAAAGCACTGGGTAACTGTAAGGTAGGTATTGTACCATACTTCAGGAGCAGCTAAAGCACTGGGTAACTGTAAGGTAGGTATTGTACCATACTTCAGGAGCAGCTAAAGCACTGGGTAACTGTAAGGTAGGTATTGTACCATACTTCAGGAGCAGCTAAAGCACTGGGTAACTGTAAGGTAGGTATTGTACCATACTTCAGGAGCAGCTAAAGCACTGGGTAACTGTAAGGTAGGTATTGTACCATACTTCAGGAGCAGCTAAAGCACTGGGTAACTGTAAGGTAGGTATTGTACCATACTTCAGGAGCAGCTAAAGCATTGGGTAACTGTAAGGTAGGTATTGTACCATACTTCAGGAGCAGCTAAAGCACTGGGTAACTGTAAGGTAGGTATTGTACCATACTTCAGGAGCAGCTAAAGCACTGGGTAACTGTAAGGTAGGTATTGTACCATACTTCAGGAGCAGCTAAAGCACTGGGTAACTGTAAGGTAGGTATTGTACCATACTTCAGGAGCAGCTAAAGCACTGGGTAACTGTAAGGTAGGTATTGTACCATACTTCAGGAGCAGCTAAAGCACTGGGTAACTGTTAGGTAGGTATTGTACCATACTTCAGGAGCAGCTAAAGCACTGGGTAACTGTAAGGTAGGTATTGTACCATACTTCAGGAGCAGCTAAAGCACTGGGTAAGTGTAAGGTAGGTATTGTACCATACTTCAGGAGCAGCTAAAGCACTGGGTAACTGTAAGGTAGGTATTGTACCATACTTCAGGTAACTGTAAGGTAGGTACTTTATTCATATATGGAATTCAATGTTTAGTTGTTGATGGTGTTGGTTATGGTGTTTAACGCCACTTTCAACAATATTTGAGTTATATTGTGGCAGTCAGTTTTATTGGTGGAGGAAACCGGAGAACCCGGAGAAAAGTCACTGACAAACTTTATTGCATATTGTTGTATCGAGTGCACCTCGTCATGAGCGGGATTCAAACTCATTACTGTAGTGGTGATAGGCACTGATTTCATAGGCAGCTGTAAATCCAACTACCATACGATCATGATCACGACGGCCCTTGAAAATGAACATATCACTTTCTATCAAGGTATAGTTGTAATGTTACTAAGAGCATGGTGATAAATTCATTTGAAATGTTAAAATATGAAAAGAAAATTTAAACAGTGATGGTTAACAATTCCACCAACTTCAACAATACGAACAATCAGTTTACCTTATAAGTTAGGGACTAACTGTAAGCCAAAATATTTAACTTATTTTACCATATATATATATATATATATCTTCATTATCCTATACAATATATTAAAAATTGCTGAGTTAGATTGCTGTCAAATTATAATATTAAGTATATATGTACCATCTACACACGCTTATACACATGTCTTATGTCTATCTCTAGATTTGCCTTACGAGACACGGTAACACTACGATTATTGAAGCTCCTTTTTTAAGGAGCGGATGTGGTCAAGTGGTCTAGGGCGCTGGACATAAGGCTAAGCGAATGGTGCTGCAGTGTATCAATGGTGTGAGTTCAAATCCCGTCGAGGAAAGAAAAAAAATTTGACAGCTCAAAAATCTAATTCTAACACTGTTTGGTTTAATTTTCAAACGTATATATATATTATGTTATAATTGTAGATGAGCCCAGTCAATGCCCAGACAGTATTAACAGAAGCTATTAAAGAGACATCTTCAGTGGCAGATATATATTCTGCTTACTTTGCATTGAAAAACTTGGGTTTGTCTGGTGAGTAATGATTTGTATACACAGTACAGAAACCCTGTCTATACTGAACCCTGAACAAACCGTAATCCTGTGTAAGTCTCCTAATTTAACTTGCATAAACTGAACACCTGTCTATTCAGGGATGAAAGTTTTCTGCGGATAATTATCACTTCAGTGCTTCAAATAAGAAATTCAATTGTTTTCTTTCCAAATGATAATTAACAGTTATCAAAATAAATCTGATGTAGTAAACTATGGAGACCATGCTGTTAATGCTTTGACAGTTTTGTTAATTGACTATATTCATAATTTCGACATACCGAACAGAATTTTAATAGATTTGTATATTAAGTGGTGAAAAGTTGCTTTGAAAAACACAAAATTTGAGATAAGAGCCAAGAGGAGTAAATTAAGTTGTACAGCACAAAGATTGAATGGGACTTGAGGCCTAAATTAAAATATTGTTTGTTTGCCATTCTCCGACTCAGATTTTTTTGTGTGGGTAGGTAGGTAGGTATATTATTTTATTTTTCTGAACCAGACATACATTTTTTGTATGTTTAAAATATTAAGTATATAGTATGAACATACATGTACTGAGCATGCATGAAGCTAAATAGACATCCAGAGTTGCAGATAAAAAAATTCCTGTCAGACATTGGGTCCTGCAAGTAAGAGAGTTTTGCCAGACCTACTTTTTTTTTAGAAATTTTTTAATATTTCACTTTCAATACAGTATGATTAAAGGGACAATCTTAAATAAGGGTAATAACAAAATTACCGAACTCCGAACAATCTTACAAAGGGAAAGTCAAAACTCATAAGTATATAAACAGACAAAATCAGTCAACAACCGGAAAACTGTGAAAAAAAATGACCCTGACTTGGTACAGGCATTTCTAAAGAAATGGTGGGTTGAATCAGATTTTAAAGCGCCAAACCTCCCCCTTTCATTATGGTTCAAAGTTTCCGGCTGCCACTATAGTCTATAATAGTATTTATAACAATACTTGAACAAAACAGGTAAAACAGTTGTCAAAAGCAGCACCAAACTCATGACACAGCTAACGACTACTACGACCAGAATATTGCCAAAGGGGGGTTAGTGACTGAGACCACATTCAATTTAGATAGCCCTGCAACATCAAATAATCAATACTTCATATTAGTAAGATTTTATTATTCCTCTAATGAGTATTTTGATATCAAGTCGTCATTTGTTTGTTCATTTTGTCCTTCCATTTTCGATTAAAGGACCGCCCTGGTCGCCTCTCCTTTTCATATGCCGACCCTTTGGCTTTTTTATTCTCTGTTGATAAATCGATAGGTAGTGGGTGCTTTTTTCCAGATTTAGCCCCCTCCGTAAACTTAATTGGCCATGCAGCCATAACGGAAATGATCAAATTACAATTTACAACGATTACCGATAGGATACGAAATAAAATCTGGAATGGGAACTGGTTCCCGAAATTTAGCATAAACAGAAAGGAACAGAAATTTTTACCGATTTGCTTACGACTTTTGACTTTATTAACGATAATCAAAGATCCTTCACTTAGGGGTCTAAGAGGTAACCAGGACCGACAGAAATTTTATTTTTGACAGCCCCAAGCAGTAAAAATGTTTGCCGGTCATTAGGTCTGACACAAAGACGTCATTTGCCGGACCCTCTAAAATTCTGCCCCCTAGGTCCGACGGCCGACGGTTAGCTGCATCTCTGGACATCCGAGACATGTTTCTGTTTCAGATTTAGATACGTGAACCTTGCACTTTTTGGGCTATATTGCATGTGTTCTGTGTGTTTAGCGGAGAAGCAACAAATACCAATTTTATAGTCTGGTTTGCAACTACCAGGGCTCAAACCCACGATCTACCGCACTCGAGGAGAGCACGCTAACCATTATGCCACAGATGCGGTAGAAGCCATATATCAGAGGATAGACAATACACTGAATGGCTAAAAGAAAAAGGACAAACCATGATCTACAATAAACTACACAGAAAACTAAAAATTGTGCAACTCTAATCTCACTCAAAAAAGGGAAAGGATGAAAACAGGTGTTAAGAAAGGGTAAGCAGTTTCTATTCCACTAGTACCACTCACTAGTGCCGTAGTGGCACTCCTTTTATTACTCTCGTTACAAACTCAGTGATATGTCATGAATGAGGAAAGGACAAGATTGTAATTACATCAAAAGGAACATATCTGTGGTCATTTGTGACACAGATATTATGTAGCAGTTAATCAAGTCATGGTAGTGATTGATATTAATGAGACTTGTTTTGATCAAATATCGTAAATTTTGCATAAATGGAAGAAATTGTATGTTATTTTAGAATATCTATTTTCTTTACTTTAATATATTTATTTCTTTTATTTTCAATTATTTGACAATTAGCTGCCTATAATATGTAACCAGAAATTGTTATTATTTATTTATTGTTTGTAAATTGTAATCAGTTTGATTACGTTTTTGATATCTGGGTTGACAGAAATGGGGCAGGATTAATCAATCAGTTCAGCATGCTATCTAACGGTCCTAAGCTGCAATATCATTTGCATGATTTATGTCCTAGATCATTGACTTTGATGGATATCTTGTTATTTTCTTTTAGGGCCAGGTTTTTGACGTTTGTATTTGTCTTTGTAAAATTTTTAAAGTATTTAACATTAACTGCTGTTATCTACACGAACTATGAAAAGACTACGAGAATTCCGAATATACCGGAAACCGGAACTTTACTAAAACCCGGAACGAAAATTTCGGAAATAAAAAAAAAAAAAATTAAAACGGCAATAAAATCTTTTTGAGTCGCACAGATTTTTTTGGGTCGGTCGGCTGACAGCAAACAAACAACATTTTAATTTAGGCTTGACTTGACCTAAATTTTGAGCAAGTCGATTTTGACATAACGAGATTCAACTGTATAACTGACTAGTTGTCTTTGAACAAATAAGATCATATTTGTTATTCTGATGCTTTTTTTTTTTTTTTTTTTTTTCCTTTGACTTTGACATAAACGAGAAAAAGTATCATTGCAATGTTGTGTTTGGATTTTCTTGACTCGGTATTGTCTCCAGCTGATTTCAGAAATTCAAGTTTCCATCTGATCAGCAGATTTCCTCCTTTTTTGTAGTAAAAGATTGGCCATGCAACACAATGGCCAAAAGAAAAAGGACAAACAACGATCTACAAAACATTACACAAACAACTTAAGATCAAGTAACACAAATCCCACTAAAAACTGGGGATGAACTTGGTGCTCCAGAAGGGTAAGCAATTGTGCTCCCTCCACCAGTGGCACCTGTCATGATGCTCTAGTTACAATTCTGGGGTTTCTTTGTAAAATAAAAAATAAAAATTTTGTTCTATATCAGTGTTAATAATGTTTTATTTATTTATTTATTATTTTTTTTTTTTCAGTTGACAATGCCAAGACAACTAAAGCTTTAGCTGAAGCTTTAAAGAAGGATGATTCTCCTTTAAGGTAACTATAGTAACTATAGTACAATGTAATGTTAATTTATCATATGCATGTAACTTGTCTCTCAAAATATACAATTTATTTGTGAGGGTTAGAAACGGATAGAAAAGTGAAACTTGCAGGGCATTTCTTACCTGTTCCGTTTTAGAGTGCAAATAAATTTTATATACTGAGACGATGTATGTATATACTATTTATCCTACAGCATAAAATTCATCAAAAATGAAGAGAAACAGTCTAATTTCAATAGGAAACAAGCATCCCCCCCCCCCCCCCCCAACATTGTGGGGTCATAGCAGAAAGTGATATACAGGTATAGCAGAAGTATATATAGTCAGGACTGTATAGGTGGTAACATTCCTGGGAGTTAAAATTCGCTTATGTGAAGGTCAAAGGTATTTGCTAGTTTCTAAATTCTTGATTGGTTCACATAGAAATAAAATCAACTTTTGAAATGAGGGTATTTTTGTGGGTTTTTATTTACACAAATTTGTTGTACTTGCAAAGATAGTGGAAATAAACCCTTCGTGAATATAACTATTCCAAGTACATCTTGGTTGCTTCAGGGTTAATATTCTTCACTAAAGTCAGTTCAATATACATTTCTATACCAGCAACCTTTATCTTAGCAATCAAATTACCGAAGACTAGAATTGGTATTTGTTGCTTCTCCGCTAAGCACGCAGCAGAAAGGAAAAAGAGCAACGACTGGTTGGCTCGGAATCAGAATAATGTGTCAGAGTGGGGTGGGGTGACATGTTTATCCAGGGACTGTTTTTCAGTGAATTAGCTCTTAAAAAAAATCCAACTCGGCATGTTGGTCTAGTACAAAGCGGACGTCATCATCATCTCATTGAAAATTAACTTGTTCCTGCCATGATATAGCTGAAAAATTGCTGAATTGGTGTTAAAACAACAATCACTCTCTCGCTCACTAGCAATCTTAATTCATGTCATTTTACTAGTTTTATTGAGTTTTTGTGTACAGATAAAGTTGGGTTAAAAAGTTATAAGAGCAGATGTTTGTAATTTTTATTAGGGAAATAATTCATGGAAGTCATTTTTTGTATAACTTTTTTAGAGGTGAAGTTTTTATTTTACAGCTATGGTTACGCATTCCTTGTTTCATCAGAGATAGGGGGCGACGTTAAGAAGATATTTGATAGTATAGAAGATATTATCGCTCAGGCTGATGAAGTTGACGAAAAATACTTACAGGTACAATACATATACAGTTAAACCTGTATTAAGAGGTCACCTTTTAGACATAGAAAAAGTGGTCTTATAAGACAGGTGACCTCGTAAATGAGGTTTAATTCATATGAAATTTTTATTTACAGAACTAGAATAAGGTGACCTTTTAATAGAGGTGACCACATGGGCAGGTTTTACTAGTTGTTTAGCTTACATGAATTTGGCATGTACACCTAAATTATTTATACACTGAATCCGGAATATGTTCATGTCGTTTAAACAGTAACACGACAGATGGCACTAGTGGAGCAGGAACTGTTAACTCTTCCAGAGCATTCCCGTTATTTAGTGGGATGCTCGTTGCTCAAGCTTTAGTTTTCCACGTAATGTTTTGTTGACTGTTGTTTGTCTTTTTGTTCTTTTCTTTTAGCAGTTTCTGTCTTGATTCACAGCTTCTTATTACCCTGTGATATCTTCAAACTTTTATTAGAACATCCCCCTATTGTGAGAACTTTCATTAGGAGAACCATAATATTTGACTTGACAATCTACTTCATTACTTATCATTTGGCACTCGTTATTAAATTGTTTACTGTCAAGTGCAAATATGAGACAAAAATAACCATACCAACCGTGATTCAAGTAAGAAGAGGTCCGAAATACCACATTTTTACAGTTTCTGTCCACATTCAGATGTTTTCCCATTATAAACAAACCAACAACAGAACTAACAAAAAAATACTACAACGAATTCTGTACGTACTTTGGGAATTTTTGGATTGCGAAATGGGGAATAAAGTAGGGGTTTTGGCATTGGGAATGGGTCTGAATACCGGACCTAAATGAATCCTAGAAAAATCTATGCCTACCCAATTTTTTTTGGGATGCGTAATATGTGGTGGATGTATGTACATATATGTATTTTTTCTTCACATTCTAATTAATGCAGACTTTATTGTCTCTTGTTTCAGTTTGAAGGTGGACTGTATGCTACAGCTTTAGTTTTAGATGCAGCTTATAAACTAGCAGATACAGCTAAAAAAGCTCCAACTATAGCAGAGGTAGGTAGTTATATGTTAAATTTTGTTTAAAGTGAGGGGTAATTGTTGAGTGCTCGTCTCGAGTGCAGTAGATATTTGGTTCAAACCTAGGTTGTGTAAAATCAAAAACTATAAAATTGGTATTTGTTGCTTCTCTGCTAATTAGATTCAGTACTCTAGCAGTACATTTAAATTCTTCTGTGACAAAAACGTCGAAAATATTTTTAAATTGTTAATTATACCCCCGCTCCACCGGAGGGGGGCGGGTATACTGTTTTACCTCTGTCTGTCCGTCCAAGATATTTTTCTCAGCAACTATTGATGGCAGAAATTTGATATTTGGTTACAAGATTCATATAGGTATGCCATATTGTGGGAAGCGTTTTTGGACCAAAAATAGGACAAATGTTGTTCTAAGTTGGTCAAGCAAACACCGAAAATAGGACAAATGTTGTTCTAAGTTGGTCAAACAAACACACCAAAAATAGGACAAATGTTGTTCTAAGTTGGTCAAGCAAACACCGAAAATAGGACAAATGTTGTTCTAAGTTGGTCAAACAAACACCGAAAATAGGACAAATGTTGTTCTAAGTTGGTCAAACAAACACACCAAAAATAGGACAAATGTTGTTCTAAGTTGCTGAACTTAAAAATAAAAAAACAGTCATAAATTTCTTAACCTTATAGAGTTATTTGGATGAAATGGTTAATTTCTGTTTAGCAGTTAATATCATCCTGTAATTCTACATTATATATATATAACTTAATTCTATTTTTTTCTTAATTTCAGGAAAAAGTATCAAAGTTTGCAAATTATTTCATGAGTCGTAAGCATGTTCATCAGACCAGATCAGCATATCATCTTCTGTCAGTAGTTAAAACACTTACTGATAATAAAGTAAGTCAGTAGTTAAAACACTGTGGCATTAAATACCAATCAATCAGTCAAACACTAATATCCTTAGCACTCTAGTAGTCACTTTTCTATTGTGTATGATTAAAAAAGATGCTTCCAACAAATACATAGGGCAATTCTAATGTTAAAAAAAAGTTACTTTTTCCTAGTTTGTTGTGAAGCAATGGTTAGCTTGTTCGTTTCTAGGATACAAGATCGTGGATTTGATCCCAAGTTAGGTCAAACCAAGGACTATTGGGAATTGCACTTCTCTGCTCAGGGTGCTGCATTAAGGAGTAAGAGCAAAGTTGCTTCGAAATCGGGATAATGTGTCGAAGTGGAGCAACATATATACGTGCAGACTTGTTTTTAGATAATAGTTGACATGTCATTTATACTTTTCCCGATTCTCACGGTCATCCTCGCCGTCTGCAAATCAGTTTGGGGTGGTTTCCCATCAACATTGCCGGCAACGAAGATATTATATTAGTCAAATATTGTGCATTCATCACTTGAATTGGTTGTAACCCAACCCCTTTTTTCGTTCACACCGGCAAGAACATCTATTATGATGAAAACCATGGTTCAAAATGGAGCAGAAATGTCAATAAATACATTAATATACCAGGCGTACTGGACTAGGACACAAACAATTTCCGAAAATCGAATTCGGGTAAAAAAACATTAAATGGTGCAGGCCGATTTTCGAGGGGTGGCGGGAAAATCTATCAATTAAGTCAGGCCTCCACATTAAAAAATTGTTTAGCTTGTCCCTTCAGACAACTAACCAATAAAAGTACTTGTCCGACTCAATCTTTTAGTTGTCCAAAACAATTAATAAAAATTACAAAAACTAGGGAATATTTTCAGCAATTTGTGTAAAATGTGTGGTTTATTGTCTCGCAAACATTATCACGTCCTGTCATTATTAATACTAACAGACATTATGATTATGACATCTTTAATCAACAAATTAACATACACTTAGACATAAGTCATAAAGTCATTATTATCAAACAATGCTATCATGGTATGAGTGTATAATCATCAATTTCTAAGTTTGGTTCTCAAATAGCAGACCCATCTAAGCGGTAATTGTATAATGTGGATTGAATCCAGGATGCTTTGAACGTCGTTGTTTGCCATCTATTGAATGCAGATTGTGTATCAAAATCAGCTACTGAATGTTCCTCAATGGAAATTAACATAAGGCATTAAAGTTTATTTGGCCTTAGCTGTAAGACAAGCGAAGCTGAACAACAATTTTCAACTATTTTAAGGTTTGGTCGACATGTGTTTTATAACAGAATTTTTATGTCCCCGCCACTAAGTGGCCGGGAAATATAGTGTTACCCATGTACGTAATTCCAAAATAAAACTGTGTGACCACTTTTTTTCGCTATGCTTTGAGATATTTACTTGATATTTGGTATGTGGGTGTATAATGATAAGTTACAGATCAGTTTACGTTTCGTTCCAGTCAAATGGTTTTTGGTCGAGTTATGGCCCCTGGACTTTGAAATTTGGCAAAATATTTAGTTTTCAACTTGTCACCACTTTTTTTTCGCTATGCTTGGAGATATTGACTTGATGTTTGGTATATGAGTGTATAATGATGAGCTACAGGTCAAGTTTCCATGTCGTTCCGGTCCAATGATTTTTGGTCGAGTTATGGCCCTTGGGCTTTGAAATTTGGCCAACTATTTAGTTGTCACCACTTTTTTTCGCTATGCTTGGAGATAATGACTTGATTTTTGGTATATGAGTGTATAATGATGAGTTACAGATCAAGTTTACATTTCGTTCTCGTCCAATGATTTTTGGCCGAGTTATGGCCCTTGAACTTTGAAATTTGGTCAAATATTTAGTTGTCACCACTTTTTTTCGCTATCCTTGGAGATATTGACTTGATGTTTGGTATATGAGTGTATAATGATGAGTTGCAGATCATGTTTACATTTCGTTCTGATCCAATGATTTTTGGCCGAGTTATGGCCCTTGGACTTTGAAATTTGGCCAAATATTTAGTTGTCACCACTTTATTTCACTATGATTTGAAATATTGACTTGATTTTTGGTATGAGAGTGTATAATCATAAGTTACAGATCAATTTGAAATTCATTTGTTATTCTTAGCCTATTACTGAGGGAATTAAAAAAGGGTGAAACATTTGCGAGCCTCCTTAATATTCACGGCAGGGACATTCATGTTGTTCCTACACATCTAGTTATACCCCTGCTCGGCAAGAGTCGGGGGGAATATAGGGATCCTCATGTCCGTCCGTCCGTCACACTTTTGGTTTCCGAATAATTATTAAAGTACCGCTCAACCAAATCTTTTCAAACTTTCACACATTGCTGTGTACCATAAAATGCAGGATAAGTTTGATTACGGTGTATTTCACATTTACCGTTTCTGAGTTCAGGCCCTTTTTCTCTTAGAAAATAGGGACTTTTTAGGTTTCCGGATGATATTTAAAGTATGGCTCAACCTAATCTTTTCAAACTTTCACACAATGCTGTGGACCATTACATACAGGTTAAGTTCGATTACGGTGTATTTCACATTTACCATTACTGAGTTATGGCCCTTTTTCTCTTAGAAAATAGGAACTTTTTAGGTTTCCGGATGATATTTAAAGTATGGCTCGACCAAATCTTTTCAAACTTTAGCACAATGCTGTGGACCATTAAATACATGTTATTTTCGATTACGGTGTATTTCACATTTACCGTTCCTGAGTTGTGGCCCTTTTTCTCTTAGAAAATAGGGACTTTTTAGGTTTCCCAATGATATTTAAAGTACCGCTCAATCAAATCTGTTCAAACTTTAGCACAATGCTACACAATGCTATATACCATAAAATACAGGTTAAGTTTGATTATGGTGTATTTCACATTTACCGTTCATAAGTTATGGCCCTTTTTCTCTTAGAAAATAGGAACTTTCTAGCTTTCTGGATGATATTTAAGGTACCTCAACCAAATCTTTTCAATCTTTAACACAATGCGATGTACCATAAAATACAGATTATGTTCAATTATGGTGAAATTGACATTTACCGTTCATGAATTATGGCCCTTTTTCTCTTAGAATATAGGGACTTTAAAGGTTTCTGAATGAAAATTTGGAATGCGGGGGTATCTGTGATCACCAGATCAACTTTCTCTAGTTTTATTTAATTTTTACTGAAATATAAATGAGAGTCAATTTGATTTATTCTTTCAGTATCACATTCCAGTAGCTGTTACCTTAGCTAGTACTGTAGCTGTCAGTCAAACATTGTCTACTGTACAGGTAAATATCTGTCAATCAATGTCTACTGTACAGGTAAATATCTGTCAATCAATGTCTACTGTACAGGTAAATATAGGTCAATCATTGTCTACTGTACAGGTAAATATCAGTCAATGTCTACTCTACAGGTAAATATAGGTCAATCAATGTCTACTCTACGGGTAGATATAGGTCAATCAATGTCTACTCTACAGGTAAATATAGGTCAATCAATGTCTACTCTACAGGCAAATATAGATCAATCAATGTCTAATGTACAGGTAAATATAGGTCAATCAATGTCTACTGTATAGGTAAATATAGGTCAATCAATGTCTTACTCTACAGGTATATATAGGTCAATCATTGTCTACTGTACAGGTAAATATAGGTCAATCAATGTCTACTCTACAAGTATAGTCCGTTCGACTTCTATAAATCTTCAGAAAAAAGTTCTTAAAAATCCAGTTTTCAAATCAACACATTTTTTTCTAGATGGATATTAATATATGATATATACGAACTCTGACAATTAATTTCAAAATTTTTGGTTCATTTTTAAAAAAGTTACCCATTAGATCTTTATGTTAATAATGTTTTCTAAAGTGTAAAAATTTAATCTGGTGATGAACAGAGGGATTATTCTTATGTTTTGACTGGTGTCAAATCATCTGTTATTGTATATTACACTAGTTCAAATATGAAGTTTCACAGGAATATCTGAACTAGATCACTATTACACTTTTATGTAATAAAATACATGAAATTCATGGAAAAACTCTGTTGTATGTCAGATATATTTATTACTATATAAAAGTTTTATGCAATAACCCTATAATATCCATCTTATTTATAACTTATATAAAAACGCTGACTTGGCGGTGTAATGATTGCTCGATAAACAGTGAGGTCAGTATATTTACAGAGAAATGTTGCTTGTTACAGGTACGAGTATCTAACTTGATGGGAGGAACTCTTGGACCATTGACCGTTGTCGCTGACAGTGCTAAACATTTACGTGATGATGCTATTATACTCAGCAAGAAGCCGTTCACAGCCAAAGATGAGTAAGTTTAATGAATGTTTAGAACAATGTTAAGCTACAAATGAATCTCGTTATCTCGAAGTTCACGGGACCGGTGCAAAATTTCGAGTTATCTGAAATTTGACTTAAAGGAAGTAAGGGATTATTATAAATAGACAAATCTGTCGGGTAAGTTCAACAAAAGTGGATGCAAACTATTGTTGTCGGTTTTTTACAATATTTTGATCATCATTTCTGCGTATTGTGTACATGTTTTTTATCGCAATTTATCGAACAATTTGAATGGATTTGTATATTAGGGACTTAACAGCTACTTCAAGATACCCAAAAATTCGACACATCAAAATTTTAGATAAGTGGAATAAATTAAGTTAAACAGCACTAAGCTTAAAACCGGACTTCAGGAAAATTTTGACTTGACCGAAATTTCGAATAAACCGAGTTTGACATACCGATATTCAACTGTACCTTTCTATACCCAGAAGACTGTTGCTGAATTACTCTATAATGGGAATTACAGTTGTTGTTACAATAGTTGATGAAAGTTCTCTTCATGGAATATTCATATCCATGGGAAAATACTATACAATTACTGCACTTGAACGAGATCAATATGTGGTTTTATGGAGCAGAGTACAACAATATTGAACGAGGCGAAGCCGAGTTCAATATTGTTCTACTCTGCTCCATAAAACCTCATATTGATCATGTTCAAGTGTAGTAATTGTTTTATTACATACGGCTCTATTTTACTCTAATTTTGAAATTTTATGAAAACTTTTTAAAAAAAATTATCATTTTGAATTTTTTTGAAATCTTATGAAATTTTTTAAAGTTTTGAAATTTCCAAAAAAAAAAGGAAATTTTGAAATTTTATAATTATGATAATTTTTCAAATTTTATGAAATTTTCTAACATATTGATTAGCAAAAAGCAATTTCTGTGCAATAAAAAACCATATTGCACTCTCGTGCCACGTAATTTCATTCATTGATTTTGCACGAGAGTGCAATATGATTATTTATTGCACAGAAATTGCTTTTTGCTAATCAATATGTTAGAAAATGGAATGTCACGTGTATTGCTTCTGGCCAATAGAAAAACAGTAAAATAGAGCCTTATGTAGTAATAGCATTTATTGACTGTTCGTTATCTCCCAAATTGAGTGTCCGTCGTGGTATTGATCGTATGGTAGTGAGATTTACAACTACTTATGCAATAAGTGCCTATCACCACTGCAGTTGCGAGTATAAATCCCCCTCAGTCGAGGTGTACTCGATGCAACATTATGTGATAGTTTGTCAATGACCTGCGACAGATCAGAGGTTTTCTCCGGGTACTCTAGTTTCCTCCACCAATAAAACTGACCGCCACGATATAACTGAAATATAGTTGAAAGTGGCATTAAACACCATAAACCTAGCCCCTAATCCAAATGCAAATTTAAAATTAAATTATATCAAACATGAGGGATACGTCTAATGTTGATCCGTCAGTACCTAGGAATTTAAATTTTGCGGAAACCATCAATCTTCATCCAAGATGACCACTTATATAATATAATTATACAACCTGCAACGAAGTTGTAGGGGGGTATACTGGTTTCACCATGTCCGTCCATCCGACCGTCTGTAGACAAATCCTATGTCGTACGATAACTTGAGTTGTGTTTCTTAGAATATTTAAAAATTTTATCAGCTGTTTACTGGTGAAAAGAGGAGGATCCCTTTCATTTTTGACGATTTTCACTTTTGCCGTTCCAGAGTTATTGGACTTGATATGACGGAAAATAGGATTTTTACCCTATGTCGTATGATAACTTGAGGAGTGTTTCTCAGAATGTTTTGAAATTTTATCAACAGCTTACCGGTGAAGAGAGGAGGATCCCTTTCATTTTTGATGATTTTCACTTTTGCTGTTCCGGAGTTATTGGACTTGATATGACGGAAAATAGGATTTTTACCCTATGTCGTATGATAACTTGAGTAGTGTTTCTCAGAATGTTTTGAAATTTTATCGGCAGCTTACCGGTGAAGAGAGGAGGGTCCCTTTCATTTTTGGTCGGAACAATCAGTAATGTTTTGATTATGGAAATAGGTTGGACAGATGTAGGGAGCGGGGGTATATCTTGGTGAGCTGTGCTCACAGTAATACTAGTTTAATTAATTATCTGTTTGAATCTAGATGATAAATTTAAATTTCCTCCAGATTAATAGCTATAAGAGAGAGAATTACACTTTATTCATATACTGTGTATAGATTGTGATAGTTAAATTGACTTTTTGAAGGTGACTTATAGGTCCAATGGGCCAGGTGTAATTAGTGTGAATATTATATTATGAAATGATGTATGTTTTTCACATGTCACTATAATAAACAATTTACTTACTTGCTGTTAGTTACAGAGGTGCATGTTATACATGGCTGATTACTGTAATTGTTTTTTTTTCTTTCTTTCAGTTCTCTATATGAGATCAATTTGATGGAATCTAAACCAGCTGCTGGGTTCTATAGACTTACTATTAGTGCTACACCTAAGAAAGCTGACAAGAGATTGCTGGGTACATCTGGAGCTTATGTGAGTTTGTATGACACCTCTTAAAAGATTGTTATTTGTATACTAGACGAATAACTGACTTGTATTTGTACAGCAAATGTAGTCAATGATACTCATGATTATGCACCCATACGCCTTATGCAATGGTAATATAATAATAATACATTCTTTATTTATAGAGGGTTACACAGTTAGTTAATAACTAATCTTCCCTGAGGCCCTCATTAACATATTTAAACATACATTGTAAAGTACACTATAGAAGTTACACACAAGAAGCAATACATTGTAATAAGTACTAGTATACACAAAAAGATTTAGGAAACATTTAATGGTAATTTAAGATACATCATTATTTAAAATGAGACTTTTAGCCGTTGCTATAAATACATTATTGAGAAGAAGCTTGCCATATCGAAAATGGAAGTACATTCCATAGGTTTGGTCCAGAGTATGTAAAAGTTTTAGTTTTTGCCTCGAGGCCAAAAAAAAAATAGGTGTGTTTCCGATTGCATAGTTTTCAAAATTAGGGTCGGTAGGTCGGGATTTTTTTTTGTTTTTTGTTTTTTTTTGAAATTTACAAATATGCTCCTTCCTCTAAAATCACACAAACTTGTTTGATTCTTTCTTACTACAGCTTATTAGTTCACCTGGACCAAAGGTCCAGGTGAACTATTGCCATCACTTGGCGTCCGTCGTCTGTCGTCTGTAAACTTTTCACATTTCAAGCTTCTTCTCCGAAACCACTTGGCCGATTGGAACCGAACTTAGCAGGAATGTTCCTTGGATGGTCCTCTACAAAGTTACTGTTTTTCGTTCCAGTCGAATATTCAATATGGCTGCCAGGGCCAATAATATGCTCTGATTGGCTGAAATTTCAAAGATCTTCTTCTCTGGAACTAATGAACTGACTGAACCCAAACTGTAAAGGAATGATCATTGGAATGTCCTTTACCAAGTTACTGTTTTTTATGCCGATCGGAAATCCAAGATGGCCGCCATCGCAGGACATAGGTTAACATTGGACCCTATGGGAAAATGTTCAAATGCCTTCTTCTCAGAAACTACAAATATGATTAAAGCCAAACTGTACAAGAATGTTCATTAGATGGTCCTCTACAAACTTTACGTTTTTTTGTTCCGGTATGAAATTCAAAATGGAGGCTACGGCGGGACTTAGTTTAACATTGGACCCTATGGGGAAAATGTTTCAAAACGCTTCTTCTCTGAAACCACTTAGATAATTGAAACCAAACTGCCCAGGAATGATCATTGGAAGGTCCTCTACAAGGTGTGTGTTTTTTATGCCGATCGGAAATCCAAGATGGCCACCACCGCAGGACATTGATTAACATTGGACCCTATGGGAAAATGTTCAAATGCCTTCTTCTCAGAAACTACAAATATGATTAAAGCCAAACTGTACATGAATGTTCATTGGATGGTCCTCTACAAACTGTACGTTTTTTGTTCTGATATGAAATTCAAAATGGCGGCTATGGCAGGACTTAGTTTAACATTGGACCCTATGGGAAAAATGTTTCAAAATGCTTCTTCTCTGAAACCACTTGGACAGTTGGAACCAAACTACCCAGGAATGATCATTGGAAGGTCCTCTGTTTTTTATGCCGATCGGAAATCCAAGATGGCTGCCACCACAGGTCATAGTATTAACACAGAACCATATGGGGAAAATACAGGAATATATTCTTCTCTGAAGCTATTGCACTGATTGAACCTAAACTGTGCATCAATCATTGGAAGGTCCTTTACAAACTTTGTGTTTTTTATGTTGATCGTAATTCCAAGATGACTACCACTGCAGGACATAGTTTTTACATAGGACCAATTGGTTTTTTTTATTACCAGGTGAACGATACAGGCTCTTGAGAGCCTCTGGTTAATTATTTGACATGTAGTACAATGTTTTTGGTTCCAAACATCGATCAAATGTACAAGGAAATGAAGAAAATTGTTGAAGTCAGAAACAAACACGGAAACGCAGACGAATTTCCAGATTTTGCTGATCTATTATATTTTTTTGGCATAAAAAATGTTAGGGTCGATTGGAAACACACCTATTATTTTTTTTGGCCTAAATAATGACGGTATTCAATGATACTCACAACTTTGCTGTTGTATATGTCTTGTACAATCAGTTATACAGATGAGTAATATTAAATCAGAAACCAGGGTCAATACTGATTACACAAGTGAATTATTTCTGGAACACATCACGTAGAAATAAGTATTTCGATGATTTAAATTTGTATTGAATGTTTTTACTTGATTACCACACTTTTAATAAGAATAAAGTGTAAAAGATTATGTAAAGTTTGTGAGTGAAGGCTGAGTTTTCCTATCAATGATATTATATTACAGTGCAATCAGTGCCTATCACCATTAATGTTGTGAGTTTGAAACCCGTTCATGGCGACACTATGTGATAAAGTTTGTCCGTGACTTGCGACCGGTCGGTGGTTTTCACCAGGTCCTCCGGTTTCCTCCACCAATAAAACTGACTATCTCTACATAACTGAAATATTGTGGAAAGTGGCGTTAAACGCCATAAGCCTAAGCCTGTTATATTACAGTAGTATATGATTAATCCTTTGGGGGTTAGAGTTGGAGTTGTGGCGTTTAACGCCACTTTCAATAATATTTCAGTTATATCGTGGCGTTATGGGATTTAACCCATGACAAATAATCAGTTGTTGTTATTATTTACAATATTTATATAGCACATTATCTAATTTAAATTACTCTAAGCCCTTAACATGATAAAAAAAAATTAAATCGTACAATAAAACTGAACATAGAATACATCTATAACAACAAAATAATTAACTAGAAGAGAGATAAAAAAAAAAAATGGCACACATTAAAAAGTGGGGGGATGATAAATAATATGAGACAGGTGTTACCTGTAGTGTCAGCGAAGCAAAATCCACATTATCTAATATTTAATTCATGTAAATCCTTGGGATGATTGAAAAAAAAAAATTACTTACTTTTGTGTACTTTTTGGAGTGTACTGTAGTACAAGGATGCTCTTTCCATTTATTGAAACAGGCACGACCATGAATGCTCGCGAATCTGAAAATTATCTGCCAATTTCACGCTCATTCAGTGCATCAAAATAGTGTCAAGATTTTTTGGGCAGAGATATATCGGGGACGACTTTTTTTTAGGGCCGAATCTAGTCTAATTCAATTGAACTCTCGTGATCTCGTCTCCGCCATATTGTACACGTGTCTCCAAGGATACAGGAAGTAGTTCTTGTGAATGAAAGATTTTTAGGCCATCAGTATACAGTCAAACCTGTATAAAAGTGGTCGTTTAATGAAGGTGGTCGTTTGGGCAGGTTTGACTCTATATTTGTTTTCTCGATATTTCTAACATAATTGAAGCTGGCATATAAATATAGAAGTTCTTGAAAACATGTAAAACTGTCAGTGTAAGAAGCTTACATAAAATCATAATAAGCAATTCTAAAAAGATAAGTTTTAACATTTTTCTTAAAACTTTCCAGGAACTGTTCATTTCTGGTTTCACTAGACAGCTTATTCCAAAGTGTAGAAGCTGTCTTGTCTGCACATGTCACATGGTAAACTCCACTTTGTCATCGTCAAATATTGTTCATACTTCACCTGATTATTGGGATTGATTGGTTGGTGTTTAAATTCTGTAGAATTTTTCATTGGTTTCACTTTTGTTGTTTAAGGGTTATATAGCTTTATGTAGGCATATCATGCTCAGTTATAACAAATTAACAAATTTCTAGATAAAGCTAAAATTTTCTCATATCTTTTGTAGGTTGAGGTGAAAGTGACGGCACAGGTCGTTATAGAGAATGTAGAGATCGGTATAGCAGATAAAGATCAGTCAACCGCGTCAAGAACTACTAAGTGAGTATTCCACTGCTAGGCTAACACATGTAAGTGACGGCACAGGTCGGTGTAGCAGATAAAGATCAGTCAACCGTGTTAAGAATGACCAAGTGAGTATTCCACCGCTAGGCTAACACATGTCTGTTTGGACTAGTAATTTGCCTTGATAGCCAGACAGGGGCCATCATGGTCATGATTGTATTGTAGTTTAATTTACAACTACCTATGCAATAAGTGCCTATCGCCACTAACGTTCGAATTCTGCTCATGGTGAGGTGTACTCGATACAACATTATGTGATAAAGTTTGTTTGTGACTTGCGACAGGTCGGTGGTTTTCTCCGTGTACACCGGTTTCCTCCACCAGTAAAACTGACCGTCACGATATAACTGAAATATTGTTGAAAGTGGAGTTATACCCCCATAAATCAAACCAAGCCATCATAGACAGGCTTGAGGAACTTTAAGGTCTGTAAAGAAAGAATTCATACAAGGGTGGATCTACTTCGTTAATGACTGCCAAGTCCAAGCCTTTATCTTATTCTGAGGTAAGACATGTTTTACAATAGGATCTCCATCAAGAATACAGATATAAAAAAGCAATTAAAATCCTGCACATATTCCCTTCTAATTAAAAAGACCATACTCTTATCAGAAGAATTAACCATGACATAAATATAGACAGTACATATACTAAGTCAGTGAAAACTTGTGTAGAAACAGTTTGTTAACAATACACTAGCAGAGTCAGTGAAAACTTGTAGTTAAACTAACTCCTAGAGTTAAAGAGTGTAGAAACAGTTTGTTAACAATACACTAGCAGAGTCAGTGAAAACTTGTAGTTAAACTAACTCCTAGAGTTAAGAGGGTAGAAACAGTTTGTTAACAATACACTAGCAGAGTCAGTGAAAACTTGTAGTTAAACTAACTCCTAGAGTTAAGAGTGTAGAAACAGTTTGTTAACAATACACTAGCAGAGTCAGTGAAAACTTGTAGTTAAACTAACTCCTAGAGTTAAGAGTGTAGAAACAGTTTGTTAACAATACACTAGCAGAGTCAGTGAAAACTTGTAGTTAAACTAACTCCTAGAGTTAAGAGTGTAGAAACAGTTTGTTAACAATACACTAGCAGAGTCAGTGAAAACTTGTAGTTAAACTAACTCCTAGAGTTAAGAGTGTAGAAACAGTTTGTTAACAATACACTAGCAGAGTCAGTGAAAACTTGTAGTTAAACTAACTCCTAGAGTTAAGAGGGTAGAAACAGTTTGTTAACAATACACTAGCAGAGTCTGTGAAAACTTGTAGTTAAACTAACTCCTAGAGTTAAGAGGGTAGAAACAGTTTGTTAACAATACACTAGCAGAGTCTGTGAAAACTTGTAGTTAAACTAACTCCTAGAGTTAAGAGGGTAGAAACAGTTTGTTAACAATACATTAGCAGAGTCTGTGAAAACTTGTAGTTAAACTAACTCCTAGAGTTAAGAGGGTAGAAACAGTTTGTTAACAATACATTAGCAGAGTCAGTGAAAACTTGTAGTTAAACTCCTAGAGTTAAGAGTGTAGAAACAGTTTGTTAACAATACACTAGCAGAGTCTGTGAAAACTTGTAGTTAAACTAACTCCTAGAGTTAAGAGTGTAGAAACAGTTTGTTAACAATACACTAGCAGAGTCTGTGAAAACTTGTAGTTAAACTAACTCCTAGAGTTAAGAGGGTAGAAACAGTTTGTTAACAATACATTAGCAGAGTGTAGACAGTGTTGTCAGTAGAATTTTGAATAGGTGGCAAAATTTTCAGAATAGGCGGCAGAAAAATCAGGCGGGTGTTTGGGGGCCGCCTAGGACCCCTGATGCTTAAATGGTATACAATCCTGCATTCTGGTCATTTCCTGGTACTAAAATTACTTTATTTCTTGTCCTGTTTTTTACTGCATCATCTTCAATTATTGTTGCTAATGTCCATTGAGATTGATTGAGCAAATATTTATTAAAAAAAAAAAAAGAGACTGTACTTAACTAAAGTAGGTATTATTTCATAGCAAAAAAAAAACCTATCTTATTGATTAAATTCCAGAAAAATGTTTCAATAAGCAATACATTTTATTAAAAAAATTCACATTCAAATTCACTGTCACTAACATCAGCATGAGTCACTATATTTTTGGCATCAATTAAACATTTCACAATTTTTAGTTATAGCCATGTATTTTTAGTAACAGAAATTATGTACCAGAAAAGACTTACCGGTACAATAATGTTTGATTTGAAACATAACATTTTTATCTTGTTTTAACTTGCATTTGGATTAATTTGTTTTTTACTCAAATTATTTTTTTGGGGGAATGGGGGGTTATTCCTTGTACCAAGGATTTATATAGTATACTATATAAATCCTTGCTTGTACAGACTGAAAATTACATTTCTTTTGTTAACACCTTCATGTATGTTCTGGTTAGTGCTAGTTTCAGTCTGATCTGACATTTATAGGTAGGGAGGTCGATCGTAGTCACGGTCAACGTTTTTATGTTCTGTCAGAGTGAAAAAACGATTTTTCACCTTTTTCATTTCATTAGAACACCACCTAAAAGTTATCATTTCGTGGGAAAAAAATATCAGATAAAAGTTTAAAATTAGAATTTTATAAATTTGGTAGTTAAAGCAATAAAAATATAACTTGGTACCACTACTGAGTGTCCGAAGTGAAGTGGTTTAGAGAAAATCAGACGCCATGTTGATTTATGTGACCAACGATAGACTCATTTTCAAAAATAAATCCGTGAGCTATCCCTGAACCAATATTTGCAGAAACACTTCAATTTTATGAGTCTGGGCGATTATTATTTAAAAAAAAAAGTCAAAATCGTAATGTAAAATATAAAAGTTTACAAAACAGTGTTTAATTATCTATTAAGGACACAGTCTCGCATTTTACAAAAAAGATCACCACGGCAGTATTGGTCAGAAGCTTGAATGAAAGATGGTATCTTTACAGAGGTGTTCTCTTCGCGATCTCCGTCCTAAAAAAATTGTGTATGCCGTGGTCCATAGCGGATGTTTCACTAAATGTTAGGTGCGCACGCACAATTTTATAAATAGCGACTAATCTATTAGAACGTTGATTAATCCGCCATCAAAATCCATAATTAACTAATTATACGATGTAATAATTTATATAATATTGGAATATGGATTTTTCTGTCACATTATTTGTTTACTCATTGAAAAATAGCTGGCAAGGAAAGGACAATAACCGGCGAAAATCGTCGGCTGCCGGTTTTTAATGACATCACTGGTAGAAACTGTTGTTAACAATACATTAGCAGTGTCAGTGAAAACTTGTAGTTTTAACTAACTTGTAGAGCTAAGAGGGTAGAAACTGTATGTTAACAACACATTAGTAGGGTCAGTGAAAGCTGGCAGTTTAACTAACTCTTAGAGCCAAGAGGGTAGAAACTGTTTGTTAACAATACATTAGTAGTGTCAGTGAAAGCTGGTAGTTTAACTAACTCTTAGAGCTAAGAGGGTAGAAACTGTATGTTAACAACACATTAGTAGGGTCAGTGAAAGCTGGTAGTTTAACTAACTCTTAGAGCCAAGAGGGTAGAAACTGTTTGTTAACAATACATTAGTAGGGTCAGTGAAAGCTGGTAGTTTAACTAACTCTTAGAGCTAAGAGGGTAGAAACTGTATGTTAACAACACATTAGTAGGGTCAGTGAAAACTCATAGTTTAACTAACTCTTAGAGCTAAGAGGGTATAAACTGTATGTTAACAGTACATTAGTAGGGTCAGTGAAAGCTGGTAGTTTAACTAACTCTTAGAGCTAAGAGGGTAGAAACTGTATGTTAACAATACATTAGTAGGGTCAGTGAAAGCTGGTAGTTTAACTAACTCTTAGAGCTAAGAGGGTATAAACTGTTTGTTAACAATACATTAGTAGGGTCAGTGAAAGCTGGTTGTTTAACTAACTCTTAGAGCTAAGAGGGTAGAAACTGTATGTTAACAATACATTAGTAGGGTCAGTGAAAGCTGGTAGTTTAACTAACTCTTAGAGCTAAGAGGGTAGAAACTGTATGTTAACAATACATTAGTAGGGTCAGTGAAAGCTGGTAGTTTAACTAACTCTTAGAGCTAAGAGGGTAGAAACTGTATGTTAACAATACATTAGTAGGGTCAGTGAAAGCTGGTAGTTTAACTAACTCTTAGAGCTAAGAGGGTAGAAACTGTTTGTTAACAATACATTAGTAGGGTCAGTGAAAACTCATAGTTTAACTAACTCTTAGAGCTAAGAGGGTAGAAACTGTATGTTAACAATACATTAGTAGGGTCAGTGAAAGCTGGTAGTTTAACTAACTCTAGAGTTAAGAGGGTAGAAACTGTATGTTAACAACACATTAGTAGGGTCAGTGAAAGCTGGTAGTTTAACTAACTCTAGAGTTAAGAGGGTAGAAACTGTATGTTAACAACACATTAGTAGGGTCAGTGAAAGCTGGTAGTTTAACTAACTCTAGAGTTAAGAGGGTAGAAACTGTATGTTAACAACACATTAGTAGGGTCAGTGAAAACTCATAGTTTAACTAACTCTTAGAGCTAAGAGGGTAGAAACTGTATGTTAACAACACATTAGTAGGGTCAGTGAAAGCTGGTAGTTTAACTAACTACTAGAGCTAAGAGGGTAGAAACTGTATGTTAACAACACATTAGTAGGGTCAGTGAAAGCTGGTAGTTTAACTAACTCTAGAGTTAAGAGGGTAGAAACTGTATGTTAACAACACATTAGTAGGGTCAGTGAAAACTCATAGTTTAACTAACTCTTAGAGCTAAGAGGGTAGAAACTGTATGTTAACAACACATTAGTAGGGTCAGTGAAAGCTGGTAGTTTAACTAACTACTAGAGCTAAGAGGGTAGAAACTGTATGTTAACAACACATTAGTAGGGTCAGTGAAAGCTGGTAGTTTAACTAACTCTAGAGTTAAGAGGGTAGAAACTGTATGTTAACAACACATTAGTAGGGTCAGTGAAAACTCATAGTTTAACTAACTCTTAGAGCTAAGAGGGTAGAAACTGTATGTTAACAATACATTAGTAGGGTCAGTGAAAACTCATAGTTTAACTAACTCTTAGAGTTAAGAGGGTAGAAACTGTATGTTAACAACACATTAGTAGGGTCAGTGAAAACTCATAGTTTAACTAACTCTTAGAGTTAAGAGGGTAGAAACTGTATGTTAACAACACATTAGTAGGGTCAGTGAAAGCTGGTAGTTTAACTAACTACTAGAGCTAAGAGGGTAGAAACTGTATGTTAACAACACATTAGTAGGGTCAGTGAAAGCTGGTAGTTTTAACTAACTCTTAAGAGCTAAGAGGGTAGAAACTGTTTGTTAACAATACATTAGTAGGGTCAGTGAAAGCTGGTAGTTTAACTAACTCTTAGAGCTAAGAGGGTAGAAACTGTATGTTAACAATACATTAGTAGGGTCAGTGAAAGCTGGTAGTTTAACTAACTCTTAGAGCTAAGAGGGTAGAAACTGTATGTTAACAATACATTAGTAGGGTCAGTGAAAGCTGGTAGTTTAACTAACTCTTAGAGCTAAGAGGGTAGAAACTGTATGTTAACAACACATTAGTAGGGTCAGTGAAAACTCATAGTTTAACTAACTCTTAGAGCTAAGAGGGTAGAAACTGTATGTTAACAACACATTAGCAGGGTCAGTGAAAGCTGATAGTTTAACTAACTCTTAGAGCTAAGAGGGTAGAAACTGTATGTTAACAATACATTAGTAGGGTCAGTGAAAGCTGGTAGTTTAACTAACTACTAGAGCTAAGAGGGTAGAAACTGTATGTTAACAACACATTAGTAGGGTCAGTGAAAGCTGGTAGTTTTAACTAACTCTTAGAGCTAAGAGGGTAGAAACTGTATGTTAACAATACATTAGAAGGGTCAGTGAAAACTCATAGTTTAACTAACTCTTAGAGCTAAGAGGGTAGAAACTGTATGTTAAATGTATTAAATCCTTTGTTCTATAGGTTACAATATCCAAAGAAGGCTGCCAATACCTTTGAAGCAGACAGTCACCAGAAAATTATCATGAAGTTCCAACTGAAGGATAAAACTAATGTAAAATCTGTTTCAGCCCATCAGGTGAGTGACATAGTTACTAAACCTGACTAAAGCATTCCGGATGAAGTTGAATACGCTTGTTTCGAATCATTTTCATTCCCTCCAAAGTTTTTTTATTTTCGTCGGCCAGCTCACATGAATTTGATGGAATGTTAGGCACTCGACTTCCGATGTCAAGTACACAACGAAAATAATCGATATGTGGCATTTTAACGTTCCTCAACTTAAACAATTCTTAGAATTTTTTTAAAAAGGGAGAGATATTAATTAAATTATCTTAGGCCATAAATAATTAATTATTAGCTTCTCAGGCACTGCCGCATTGATCGTTTTTACATTGGGGAGGTGGGGGGGGGGGGAGAATGTGTCCGTTTCCGGAATTTTTTCGCGTCCGATCCGTAAGTTTGTTGATCGCGATCATTGTCAGTAAAGCGTTTATGTCGAAGACATGCATGGTTGTTTCCGGTATAAGCTGCCACTGCATATGAACCAATGCTGATTATTACAACAAAGCAAAAAAAGGTGCCTCCCTGCCTCATCAAAATTTTGGAAATTGGCCCGAGAAGCTAATAAGTTTTGTTGTTTGGCCTTATTTGTATTAAAGACTTCAATGCACAGACAATGAATTTGTTTTCTTACTTTATTTACTGCTGTCAGCATCATGAAAAGGAAAACGATGTGTCCTGATATATTTCTGTTATCAGACATACAAAGGGGTACAGAACATGATATACGATGATATATTGACGTTGTCACAGTAATAGCGTAAACACCGGAAGTCGTCGGCTTAACATTTCAGACATCAAGAGATGAAAAAGATGGAACGTGATCGGAATTGGCATGATTTCGAAACAAGCGTATTATGGTGATTTTTAAAAAAAATTGTATAAATCATTTATTTATTGATGAACATAGTATTAAGTAATGATCTCCATCCTTCCGTCCATCTGTGACACTTTGTGAACACAAGCTCCTCTGAAACCATATAATTGAATGTGTTCATATATGGTAAGATTGTCAGTCAGGACATGTAGAGGAGTGTGCTTTGCTACCATTTTGATTCAACAAAATTTGTAGGAGTTATGGAACTTTGACTTTGTTTTAAGCATATTTTATTCACAACTAACTGAATAGGATTGAGCAACAGGCTATACCTATACAAGCTCTCTCCTTTTACATGTACAAGGCATATATTCAGTAAAGAAAAAGTATATAACAATTATATCAATAATATAAGATAATTATGTTCCTTCAATACATGTAATTGTGAACACCATTAATATTTCATATATAATAAATTTATGAGGGAAGTGAAATTTGTAGACTTTCTAAATATTTTAAATAGTTAAGCATACAAGAAGTTAAAGATAAATAAATGTATAATGGGAGGAGTGCAATTGAAAAAAGAAGCATCTTAAATGAAACGATGAGTGTCAATTATGAACTTGTGTACAGCTTGAAATATTTCTGTATTTAGATCATATGAAAATGATCTATTTCCATGTAATAATAAATCTATATTAATGTCAATATTATTATTTTTTGGTATTAATGTCTGTATGGAATCTAATAAGATCAATCTTGAGTTATTAAATTTAGGGCAGATAAGCAAAAAATGGTTGTTATCTTCTAATGAACCACTACAGTTTGGACAGTTAGTATTATCGGATAAAAAATCATTAAATAAATGTGCCTTCAGGTTACTAGCCTCATTTCTTAATTGACAATGAATTATGTTAAACTTCCTTATTCCAAAATTATATTGTGCATTGGTGTCCCAAGTTTTATAGAAGTGTGTCAATCTATTTTGAAAGATATTTAAACTTGGAGATTCAGTAATAGTTAGGGGCAAACTATTCCATAGTCTTATAGTGAAAGGGATAAAACTATCATAAAAAGAACTTGTTCTGGAAAACGGTGGATGGAATGTATTATTTTCATTTCTTAAGTTATATCCTGATTATCTAGGTAGATATGGTTGAACCAACTCATAAAGGTATGCAGGTGTTAACCCATTTAGTATTTTATACTATTTTGAATTTTCCATCTGTCCGTCTGTGACTCTTTATGAACACAACTCCTCTGAAACTGTAATACGGAATTTGTTCATTTTTGGTAGGATTGTTAGTCATGTCACAGTCAAGGAAATTAGGAATTTGAATCCACAGGATATTCGGTCCTGTGAACTGTGAGGAATTACAGGACTGAACTAGATTTTACAGGACCGACAATAAAATAACGATATTTTTTTTAAATAATAAATTAATTTTATCTAAGTTGTCACATATTGATTGCATTAATCTTACAATCACAAACAGCAATATCTACAATTAGACAGCGACGTAAACGTTAGCGTGCGAGTGCTCATGGGTTCGTGCTCCGGTCGGGTCAGACCAAAGACTATAAAATTGGTATTTTTTGCTTTTCTGTTAAGTACGCAGCATTAAGGAGAAAGAGCAAAGACTGGTTGGCTCTAAATCAGTATAATGTGTCGAAGTGGGATGATAATTTGACACTATGTCCATCATTGTATACAGCATGATCATATTCATTAAAGTGTATTTCCACTCTAAAATTATAAAACTATTTGTGACATTAAAAATTACTAAATGAAATATTCATTCTATCTAAACAAATGAATCCTTGTGTAAAAAAAAAAAATAGAATACCAGAAAAAGTATAATTAGAAACCAGAATTTAGAATTACAAAAGAATATATATATATATATATATATATATATATAGAATTACAAAAGAATATATATATATATATATATATATATATATATATATATATAGCTCTTTTGGTCCATTGGCTTCAATGAACCAGTTGCAGACCATAACATTTTGTTCAACGTTGTGATGAAGCCAGGATCGGTCCTGCTTCCAAGAATCAATTAATTTACATTCTCTGTCTTTTTCATACTGTTTCTTCCATTCTCTGGTCTCCTCTTAATGGCTTTCCTGGTATGGCTTCTGTCTTATACTGCAAGAAAGCCATGACCGCCGTGTTTTGAAGTGATAAAATGTTCCGAATATTTTTCAGAAATACCACGATCATTGTAGTCACACGAAATATTTTATGGCATCAAAATTTTACGATAATAACTCGTAAATAGTTAGTGTCAATTTCCTTGACTGATGTCATATAGATGAGGGTGCTGTGTCTCCATTGTGATTTGACCAAATTTGTAGGAGTTGTGGAACTTTGACTATTTTATGAATTTGAATTTTGGTGTTGAACACCACTTTCAGCTATATTTCAGCTATATCATGGCGACCAGTTATAGTGGTGGAGGAAGCTGGAGTACCCGGAGAGAACCACTGACCATGGGCAAGCAATTGGTAAATTTTATCACTTGCGGTTGCGAGTTGAGTGCACCCTTTTTTGTAATGTACAAAGTCGGGTGCGAACCCACGCTGTATTGGTGATAGGCTTGTATGAGTTGTTAGATCCAACGACCTAACTCATTGAGCCACCCGGGCCTCCTTGACTATTTTATACATAGGGTAACATAGTAAAATTTTGTGAACGCAATTCCTCGGGCCGTCGTGGTCGTAATCATATGGTAGTTTGATTTTACACTACCTGTGTAATCAGTGGCTATCACCACTAAAGTTGTGAGTTTGAATCCTGCTCATGGAGGGGTGTTCTTGATACAACATTATATGATGAAGTTTATCAGTGACTTGCGACAGGTGTTTTCTCTGGGTACTCCTATTTCCTTGAAGTTGCTGCGATACTAGTAGTAATGTCTATTCCTTTCATCAAAACTACTATTATTGTATATACATACAGGTAGGTTTACTTTGTACATACTTTTATAAGACTTGTTATACATGATATCTAAAAAATGTCGGGTTTTTTTTAAATTCCACATTTCTATTTTTAGACATTTGTGAAGCTGACCAACCAGAATACAAACCAAGAAATTATATTTGTAGCTCAGCCAGACGCAACTGGTTATAAATTTGATCTTGTAAGTTGTTACTTATGTGTGTATTTTGTGTTTTTGTTTTGTTTTTTGTATAGGGTCTAACACTGGGAGAGATGCAAGATTATAGATAGTAAAATCTGAGACAGCTGATGACAAGATTTCACAATCTTTTACCTTTCACTGTGTTTGACTCCTTTTCTCAGCCTGTTCTACGTGCTAATGTTTACTTTTTGACTTTGTAAGTAAAAAATGACCATGCTTACCTCGTCAGACACGACTTATATCTTGCCCTCGGATTTCTGAGATTTTACGATCTTGCACCTTTCACGGTATTTGACTCTTCTTCTCAACCATTTCTACCCTGTCAAAGTTTGTTTACTTTTTGTATATTTAAGTAAAAAAAAATACCTCCTTTTGACCATATTCTAAGAAAATTAGTTCCGGAAAATGTGAAATATGGGTCAAATCAATTTGTTATTGGTATTAATCGCTGTGGTAGTAGCATTTAAGGATACAGTCTATATATTTGATTATGAAATACATTTAAAATGCTGCCAAGACACAGATGGTTATTGATAAATCGGCAATCTAGTTCACCAATGGAAAGCAATTGTGCAGGGAAATGCTTGTGTAGCTTGTCTTACCCAAGAGCCTGGGTAAGATAGAAAAATCTTTTTCACCTAAATTAATTGACTACTTCATCCAAGGTGTGAGAAAAAAAGAATCCTGTGTAACGTGAAGGAGCCTTATTTGACGATAATTCAGGTTTTGTCTTGTGATAGGTACAAAAATGTAGTACTGTTACTAATTAATGGAGTCCTAACCCTCCTCTTGATATTTGGATCTCCAGTGGCAATACAGATATAAACAAACAATCAATTTAAAAAACCTGCACAGATTCCATTTCATATACAAGACCACACCCTATCACAGAAATGAACAACAACAGAAACATGAGCATTACAATAGCAGGGTCAATGAATGCTTGTAGTTAAGTGACTACTAGCTAAGAATGAAGACTATGTTAGGAAGCGACCATTACTATTAAGACACAAAAAACATGGATAAATCCACTGATTTTCAAACTGGACTTCAACTGCATCGGTGGTGTAATGGTAAATGGGCTCGCCTTGAGTGCTGTCGATCGTGGGATCAAACCCTGGACTAGTCGGATCATTGATTATAAAATTGGTATTTGTTGCTTCTCCACTAAGTATGCTGCACTAAGGAGTAAGAGCAAAGAATGGTTGGCACGGAATCAGAATAATGTGTCCGAGTGGAGCGACATGTCTACCCACAGACTGTTGTTTCAGTGAGCTAGCACTATAGAAATCTAACTAAGCGTGTTGGTGTAGTATAAAGTGGACATCATTATCATTTCATACAAATGTAACACACCATGTCAGGGATTTCAATAAGGGGCGGCACCCGGCGATATGTCACTGCTTCAAACAAGTGAAATCGTCGGCTCAACTGTTAGAAACTAAAATATTTTTTCATTAAATAAAAGAAATATACAATATTTATTCACTCTTTCATCTTAAAGATTTTTAAAATCCACAATTATACAAAAAAACAATGCATTTCAGGATCGATAGCAATGCATTTGTCAGGGGTTATCTAATACTAGGGGAATGAAACCTTCTTTTTCATGCACTTGTAAGCTATCTTAAAATGCCTCAAGAATGTACCATTTTGAATGTAAGTGAAAAAAATCCCTCCCTTTTTTTATCATGTAGCCACTTCAAATTTTAATTCAGCCTGTTCAATACAATCTTATTGAATACTGGATATAACAGCAATATTGTTCACCCACTCACTATATAACTGAAATACTACATACTTGCTGCTAAAAAAATCAATACTCACTCAAGCATGACTCCTGGCCTGTAAATTGACAATTTTGCACATATTCACTTTCCACTCAAAAACATCACAAAAATGTTTTCTTTTGCAATTTTATCATCCGAGAAAAATTAATGTGATGATTTATTGTGTTTGACAGGACATTGGAGGAAATGCTAAAGAATTTGGACATTTATCTGGTAAATACAACATGGAGTTGATTGTTGGTGATGCAGTCATTGAGAATCCATTCTCCTGGCCATTGGTAAGTTCTGTCATTGAGAATCCATTCTCCTGGCCATTGGTAAGTTCTGTCATTGAGAATCCATTCTCCTGGCCTTTGGTAAGTTCTGTCATCAAATTCATTGCAAAACAAATATGTATATTTTTTAATGGTCTTCAATAAATATTGGTGAAATACATGTACATTTTAGTTCTAATGCAATTATTATATAGCACATTTTCTCATTGGTTAGTGGAGAAATAAAAGTAATTCCAATGCAATTATTATATAACATGTTTTCTCATTGGCTAATTTTTGCCGTCAAATTCACATGTCGTTACTAAGGATTCCAGTTTCAATCAATTAAACTCTTGAAATCCAACATTGTCAATTATTACAATGTGAACGAAAATAAGGACATCACATACGTTTGAAATGATTTCTTGTTAGATTTTATCCAAAATTGAAGCATACATGTTGTTAAATAGCATCCACTGTTTGCGTTGATAATTTTCAAATGACGTCACGATTTTCAATGAGGTTTATGATTCAAAGTCATGACAATATTTCGCTGCATTTTAGTTTTTTGTAATTTTCAGGTGACCTCTTAATACAGGTTTGACTATTTGATTTTCTTTACAAAGATGACCTCTTAATACAGGTTTGACTATTTGATTTTCTTTCTCACTAAGGTGACCTCTTAATACAGGTTTGACTATTTGATTTTCTTTGTCTCAAAGGTGACCTCTTAATACAGGTTTGACTATTTGATTTTCTTTGTCACAAAGATGACCTCTTGATACAGGTTTGACTTTGATTTTCTTTGTCTCAAAGGTGACCTCTTAATACAGGTTTGACTATTTGATTTTCTTTGTTACAAAGATGACCTCTTAATACAGGTTTGACTATTTGATTTTCTTTGTCTCAAAGGTGACCTCTTAATACAGGTTTGACTATTTGATTTTCTTTCTCACTAAGGTGACCTCTTAATACAGGTTTGACTATTTGATTTTCTTTCTCACAAAGGTGACCTCTTAATACATTGACTTTGATTTTCTTTGTCACAAAGGTGACCTCTTAATACAGGTTTGACTATATGATTTTCCTTGTCACAAAGGTGACCTCTTAATACAGGTTTGACTATTTGATTTTCTTTGTTACAAAGGTGACCTCTCAATACAGGTTGGACTATTTGATTTTCTTTCTCACAAAGGTGACCTCTTAATACAGGTTTGACTATTTGATTTTCCTTGTCACAAAGGTGACCTCTTAATACAGGTTTGACTTTGATTTTCTTTCTCACTAAGGTGACCTCTTAATACAGGTTTGACTATTTGATTTTCTTTGTTACAAAGGTGACCTCTTAATACAGGTTTGACTGATTTTCTTTGTCACAAAGGTGACCTCTTAATACAGGTTTGACTATTTGATTTTCCTTGTCACAAAGGTGACCTTAATACAGGTTTGACTATGATTTTCTTTGTTACAAAGGTGACCTCTTAATACAGGTTTGACTATTTGATTTTCTTTCTCACAAAGGTGACCTCTTAATACAGGTTTGTTTATTTGATTTTCCTTGTCACAAAGGTGACCTCTTAATACAGGTTTGACTTTGATTTTCTTTCTCACTAAGGTGACTTCTTAATACAGGTTTGACTATTTGATTTTCCTTGTCACAAAGATGACCTCTTAATGCAGGTTTGACTATGTGATTTTCCTTGTCACAAAGGTGACCTCTTAATACAGGTTTGACTATTTTATTTTCTTTGTTACAAAGGTGACCTCTTAATACAGGTTTGACTATTTTATTTTCTTTGTTACAAAGGTGACCTCTTAATACAGGTTTGACTATTTTATTTTCTTTCTCACAAAGGTGACCTCTTAATACAGGTTTGTTTATTTGATTTTCCTTGTCACAAAGGTGACCTCTTAATACAGGTTTGACTTTGATTTTCCTTGTCTCAAAGATGACCTCTTAATACAGGTTTGACTTTTATTTTCTTTGTTACAAAGGTGACCTCTTAATACAGGTTTGACTATTTTATTTTCTTTCTCACAAAGGTGACCTCTTAATACAGGTTTGTTTATTTGATTTTCCTTGTCACAAAGGTGACCTCTTAATACAGGTTTGACTTTGATTTTCCTTGTCACAAAGATGACCTCTTAATACAGGTTTGACTATTTGATTTTCTTTGTTACAAAGGTGACCTATTAATACAGGTTTGACTATTTGATTTTCTTTGTTACAAAGGTGACCTCTTAATACAGGTTTGACTATTTGATTTTCTTTCTCACAAAGGTGACCTCTTAATACAGGTTTGACTTTCATTTTCTTTGTTACAAAGGTGACCTCTTAATACAGGTTTGACTATTTGATTTTCTTTGTTACAAAGGTGACCTCTTAATACAGGTTTGACTATTTGATTTTCTTTGTCACAAAGGTGACCTCTTAATACAGGTTTGATTATTTGATTTTCCTTGTTACAAAGGTGACCTCTTAATACAGGTTTGACTATTTGATTTTCTTTCTCACAAAGGTGACCTCTTAATACAGGTTTGATTATTTGATTTTCTTTGTTACAAAGGTGACCTCTTAATACAGGTTTGACTTTGATTTTCCTTGTCACAAAAGTGACCTCTTAATACAGGTTTGACTATTTGATTTTCTTTGTTACAAAGGTGACCTCTTAATACAGGTTTGACTATTTGATTTTCTTTGTCATAAAGGTGACCTCTTAATACAGGTTTGACTATTTGATTTAATATTACAGGCTGATGTTGAACTCAACTTTGCTGATGCCCCAACACAAAAAGATAAAGAGAACCAGTATGCAAAGAAACCAGAAATCAAGGTAATGAAAACTAGAGAACTATTGTATCTTATTACAGTCTGACTTTACTTCAGAGAGGGGCCATCATGGTCGTGACCGTATGGTAGTTGGATTTACAACTACCTATGCAATCAGTGCCTATCACCACTGATGTTTTGGGTTGGAATCTCGATCAGGGCGAGGTGTACATGTGATAAAGTTTGTCAGTGACTTGCGACAGGTCTGTGGTTTTCTCTGGGTCCTCCGGATTCCTTCACCGATAAAACTGACTGCCATGATTTAACTGAAATATTGTTGAAAGTGGCATTAAACACCATCAAACAAACAAAATATGCCTTTTTTTCTTTCACTCCCAACGTGAACTGCTGGAGATTAATGACGATTATTTACTTCTATTTCAGCACATGTTCCGTGAACCTGAGAAGAGACCACCAACATCTGTGTCTACAGTTTTTACTGGTTTAGTATTTGTTCCACTGCTCATTCTTTTCCTTCTTGTAAGTATCTAAATCCATTAAAAAATTAACCTCATCGTGGTGTAATGGTTAGCGTGCTCGCCTCGAGTGCGGTAGATTGTGGGTTTGAACCCCGGTCAGGTCAAACCAGACTATAAAAAAAAATATATGTTGCTCCTCCGCTTAGCATGCAACATTAAGGAGAATGAGTAAAGACTGGTTGCCTTGGAATCAGGATAATGTGTTCAAGTGGAACGACATGTCAACTGCGGACTGTTGTTTCAGTGACCTAGCACTAAACAAATCCAACTCAGCATGTTGGTCTAGTACAAAGCGGACCTCATCATCATCTCATTAAAAATTGATTTGTTCTTGCCATGATATAGCTGAAAAATAATAGAAGACAGACATTGTAAAGGAATGGGTGTTATGAAAGGGAGAGAGAGAATGTGAAAGAATGATTGTGTCTCAATTGATTTATTTATTCATGTCAAAACATTATATTTTGCTTAATAATTGACTTTAAAAAATGCAATAGTCACAAAATAATTATGTTGTAAACCCTTGTACATCCATGTCAGGTGGTAATGTATGGGCTTTTTTATGAATGTAAAATCCTGACTATTGAAGAAAAAAAATAATTTAAAATAAACAATCACTCACTCACTAATCCATTAAGAAATGAGAAGTAACTTTAATTCTATATACAGTACTCCTGTAGAAATTATTTTTTATAGTAATTTTCATTCACAGTGCTGGTAAAACAAATTGTCTGCTTCTTACGTCCAGTTATAATAATATTATTTATCACTGGGAAGGAGTGAACATACACCAATTAATGACAGGACCGTTGTGGTCGTGAGTGAACATACACCAATTAATGACAGGACCGTTGTGGTCGTGAGTGAACATACACCAATTAATGACAGGACCGTTGTGGTCGTGAGTGAACATACACCAATTAATGACAGGACCGTTGTGGTCGTGAGTGAACATACACCAATTAATGACAAGACCGTTGTGGTCGTGAATGAACATACACCAATTAATGACAGGACCGTTGTGGTCGTGGGTGAACATACACCAATTAATGACAGGACCGTTGTGGTCGTGAGTGAACATACACCAATTAATGACAGGACCGTTGTGGTCGTGAGTGAACATACACCAATTAATGACAGGACCGTTGTGGTCGTGAGTGAACATACACCAATTAATGACAGGACCGTTGTGGTCGTGGGTGAACATACACCAAATAATGACAGGACCGTTGTGGTCGTGGGTGAACATACACCAATTAATGACAGGACCGTTGTGGTCGTGAGTGAACATACACCAATTAATGACAGGACCGTTGTGGTCGTGAGTGAACATACACCAATTAATGACAGGACCGTTGTGGTCGTGAGTGAACATACACCAATTAATGACAGGACCGTTGTGGTCGTGAGTGAACATACACCAATTAATGACAGGACCGTTGTGGTCGTGAGTGAACATACACCAATTAATGACAGGACCGTTGTGGTCGTGGGTGAACATACACCAATTAATGACAGGACCGTTGTGGTCGTGAGTGAACATGCACCAATTAATGACAGGACCGTTGTGGTCGTGAGTGAACATACACCAATTAATGACAGGACCGTTGTGGTCGTGAGTGAACATACACCAATTAATGACAGGACCGTTGTGGTCGTGAGTGAACATACACCAATTAATGACAGGACCGTTGTGGTCGTGGTCGTTTGGTAGTTAGATTTACAAACACTGTATCTTAAATCATAAAAATCATTCAACACCGTGACAGTCTAAGAAGTACAAAATGAACCCTTGGATTGATCTATAAATAGACTTACCTATTTTTAATAGACTTGATATAAATAGACATGAATGTTTTTCAGTGGCTGAAGATTGGAGCTAACATTTCTAACTTCCCAAAGTCTATTAGTGCTATTGGTTTCCATGTTTGTTTGGCAGGTATGTTGTCTTACTATGTATCCCATTTTAATTTTAGCAAGGGGCTGTGGTGGCTGTATGGTAGTTGGATTATTAACTACATGTGTAATCAGTGCCTATCATCACTAATGTTGTTGAGTTCGAATCCTGCTAATAGTGATGTGTACTCAATATAAGTTTGTCAGTAACTTGTGGCAGGTCAATGGTTTTCTCAAAGTACTCCTGATTTCATCCACCACAATATAACTGAAATATTGTTGAAAGTGGCGTTAAACATCATAACCTTTACCATAACCCTTGATTTAGCAACTTAAACAAGTGAAATGCTAAAAACAAATATGTAAAATAAATCGGTATTCATGTGTAAATGTCGCCAGCGTTCATTGAAAACTATGTCAACGGATGACAACAATTTACAAGTCGAGGTTAGTAGTTCGTTATCTTCAGTATTTTTGCCAGAAGAAAAAAATGTGTGTTAAAAAAAACAAAGCAATCATGTTACACATCTGCATATGAAATCACATAGAAATAATTTGTGTGACAATACACATGTGCGAAGCAAAATATATTCAGAATTTTATCATATCATTAATTTTTCATATTGCCAATGAACGATGTCATATTAGAATATATAATTATATATCCTTTCTGCTATGTCTCTCTTTTCTTGATCTTTGTATCAAACTTTTTGCCGTCAGTTTATAACTATTATACATTATAAATACAGTTAAACCTGCTTTAGTGACCACCTGTATTAAGCAATGACTTGTATTATGTGACCTTAATTTTAATTTCCCTTCACATGTATTTAGCAACCACCTGTCTCAAGTAACCTTATTTCAACGTTTCCTTTAAAGATCACATGAGACAATTTTGACTATTTTACAAAAACAAATATGTTTTCAACCCTCACAACACCGTAAACCAATCAATATTTTAAGCAGCTGTAGCTGTTGTGTTTAGGCCGCATTTAAAAATATGTATGTTTCGCCACGGTGACCGACTCATTGAAAAGCCTGCCGACTCAAAAAGTTTTTATTTGAATTTCTGATCGAAGTTTTTTTTTTATTTCCGGAATTTCGGGTCCGTTTCCGTCATCGTTATTTCCGTTTCTGCATTTTACTGTAACCGGGAGCTTCTGTTGATACGATTGGGGGAATGGAAAAAAAAAACTTTTTACCTACCTACCTACCCTGTTTTTGAAGGGTGGGTCGGCCAAGGGAACCATACATATTTTTAAATGTGGCCTTAGCAGAAGCACATATATTTTCTCTTGGCCTAATCTAATGTACATGTATGCTGCAGCACACTTTTTTTTATATATAATTTGATTTCTATTATATTTTCAGGAATTTTTATACTTTACTATTTATATTTCACCTATTTGAACATGTTTGAGACGATCCGTTATTTAGGAATATTAGCGATACCAACATTTTTATTTGGAAACAGATTACTTAGTTCTATAGCAGCCAAACGGTAAGGATATACAATGTATATAAAACTAACTAGCAGTAAAAATATTTCATATCTAGATGTAGCGTTGAAGTAAGCCAATCAGTAAGGATATACAATGTATATAGATGTAGCGTTGAAGTAAGCCAATCGGTAAGGATATACAGTGTGTATAGATGTAGCGTTGAAGTAAGCCAATCGGTAAGGATATACAATGTATATAGATGTAGCGTTGATTGGCTGAAGTAAATGAGTACAGGCTAGGGTCCATTGGCTGAAGTAAGCGAATACAGGCTAGGTGCCATTGGCTGAAGTAAGCGAGTACAGGCTAGGGGTCATTGGCTGAAGTAAGCGAGTACAGGCTAGGGGTCATTGGCTGAAGTAAGCGAGTACAGGCTAGGGGCCATTGGCTGAAGTAAACGAGTACAGGCTAGGGGTCATTGGCTGAAGTAAGCGAGTACAGGCTAGGGGTCATTGGCTGAAGTAAGCGAGTACAGGCTAGGGACCATTGGCTGAGATAAATGAGTACAGGCTAGGGGCCATTGGCTGAAGTAAATGAGTACAGGCTAGGGGCCATTGGCTGAAGTAAGCGAGTACAGACTAGGGACCATTGGCTGAAGTAAACAAGTACAGGCTAGGGGCCATTGGCTGAAGTAAGCGAGTACAGGCTAGGGGTCATTGGCTGAAGTAAGCGAGTACAGGCTAGGGGTCATTGGCTGAAGTAAATGAGTACAGGCTAGGGGTCATTGGCTGAAGTAAACGAGTACAGGCTAGGGGCCATTTCATACTCATTTTGGAGTATGAGATATGCTCATTATTGAAGACCCTGCTGTTACTGAAATGTAGATCAGCAATAAATACACTGTTCAAGTATAATGTTGGATAGTCTCTTGGGTCCAATTACATCCATATCCTATCTTACTAATCCATTATAATCATCTTGTAGAAAATAAAAAGGCTGTCATGGCCTTCTCCTTTCATGCGTTTTGGTTATCACATCTCAAACATAAAGCTTTTTGATTGGTTGATTTTTTAATAAGTATTCATATTAGAAAGTTCACCTAGATATGACCTATAATCTGGTTTTGTCAGATGTTGATAGGGAGTGTAGTATATTAAAACAGGTGATTTTAAAGAACAATCAATCAACAGCTGTAAATGTATTGTCCAAAACAAACGACACATGAATAAAATGGATTTTTTTTTGTCTTTACAATATTTTATTAGAAGTATGTCAAAGGTTAATATTGGGTACACAAAGATAAAAACGAGGTCAGTTTCATGTTTTTGTTAAATTTCATTCAATATTGTGCTTGAAGCGTGCTACATGCATCATTATTCTTCAAGGTCACTTCAGGAGCATTTGTACAACTTTTTGTTTAAACTAATGTATCAATGGAAATTTTAAATAAGTTGCCTTTCTAGGATTATCATGGCAATCTTATATAAAATTAAATGTTTGTAGAATTTTTTTTTTTTTTTTCCGTGTTCAACTTACATCTAACCATATCTTGTATGGGGTCATGTCAGGCAGCCTTTCGTTAATATTTGACCTTCTGATCATAACCAAGACATATATTGACCAATCTGACAACAGCTCTCAGTATTTATTCTTAGTTTAACCGTAAACATAGCTAAAACAATCCACATTACATAGTATTAGTTTGTACAAATGAAAACCAATATATTACACATATGTTCGTTCACAAACCTTACCTGGATTTAACCATATTTTAAGAATAAATATTGAAACTGTTATTTTTTCCATGGGTATTGACTGACATCTTGGATTTTGATGGTCTCAACATTTTGTAAGCTCGCCACTGATTGGTTGATTGATTGAAGTATGGTGCATGACATGAACCCATATACGATGTTGTTATGTGCCATGACAAACAAATTTAAATTACTAGTAGATTATTATCATACATGCTTCAAGTCACAGTTTTGTATTCTTTGTTAAAAAGTTTTTGATTATGATTTTGATTTTTTTTTATTGTTTGATTTTGTTGACTTTGTTCAGATTTAAAGCAAATGTACAGGTGACAGTTTACATTGCAGCATTACATATTACAGTTATATCGTGGCAATCAGTTTTATTGGTGGAGGAAACCTCAGTACCCGGAGAAAACCACCGACCTGTCCCAAGTCACTGACAAACGTTTATCACATAATATTGTATTGAGTACATCTCGCCATGAGGGTGATGCGAACTCGCAATGTTTGTGGTGATATGCACTCATTGCACAGGTAGTTGTAAATCCAACTACCATGCAACCATGATGGCTCCAAGCATTAAATAGTAGCACGTTTAATGATAGTAGTCGTGTTTTCTATTGAAATATCAAATTCTGATCGTTGTCAGTGATGATGCGTTCTGTATATGGACTTATTACATAGATATACACTACAACTTACCCGTCAGTAGTTATCTGTATATAGATTTATTACATAGATATACACTACAACTTACCCATCAGTAGTTATCTGTAGTTTGGACATGTGTCCTTTGATCTCGCTGAGTGATAATGTCAGTATCAAGGATATGTGTCCTTTGATCTCACCAAGTGATAATGTCAGTATCAAGGATATGTGTCCTTTGATCTCACCAAGTGATAATGTCAGTATCAAGGATATGTGTCCTTTGATCTCACCAAGTGATAATGTCAGTATCAAGGATATGTGTCCTTTGATCTCACCAAGTGATAATGTCAGTATCAAGGACATGTGACCTTTGATCTCACCAAGTGATAATGTCAGTATCAAGGATGTTTCCTTTGATCTCACTGAGTGATAGTGTCAGTATCAAGGATATGTGTCCTTTGATCTCACCAAGTGATAATCTCAGTATCAAGGATATGTGTCCTTTGATCTCACCAAGTGATAATGTCAGTATCAAGGATATGTGTCCTTTGATCTCACCGAGTGATAATGTCAGTATCAAGGATATGTTTCCTTTGATCTCACAGAGTGATAATGTCAGTGTCCTTTGATCTCACCGAGTGTTAATGTCAGTATCAAGGATATGCGACCTTTGATCTCACCGAGTGTTAATGTCAGAATCAAGGATATGTGTCCTTTGATCTCACAGAGTGATAATGTCAGTATCAAGGATATGTGTCCTTTGATCTCACAGAGTGATAATGTCAGTATCAAGGATATGTGTCCTTTGATCTCACCGAGTAATAATGTCAGTATCAAGGATATGTGTCCTTTGATCTCACCAAGTGATAATGTCAGTATCAAGGATATGTGTCCTTTGATCTCACCGAGTGATAATGTCAGTATCAAGGATATGTGTCCTTTGATCTCACAGAGTAATAATGTCAGTATCAAGGATATGTGTCCTTTGATCTCACAGAGTGATAATGTCAGTATCAAGGATATGTGTCCTTTGATCTCACCAAGTGATAATGTCAGTATCAAGGATATGTGTCCTTTGATCTCACAGAGTGATAATGTCAGTATCAAGGATATGTGTCCTTTGATCTCACAGAGTGATAATGTCAGTATCAAGGATATGTGTCCTTTGATCTCACCAAGTGATAATGTCAGTATCAAGGATATGTGTCCTTTGATCTCACTGAGTGATAATGTCAGTATCAAGGATATGTGTCCTTTGATCTCACCGAGTGTTAATGTCAGTATCAAGGATATGTGTCCTATGATCTCACAGAGTGATAATGTCAGTATCAAGGATATGTGTCCTTTGATCTCACCGAGTGTTAATGTCAGTATCAAGGATATGTGTCCTATGATCTCACAGAGTGATAATGTCAGTATCAAGGATATGTGTCCTTTGATCTCACCGAGTGATAATGTCAGTATCAAGGATATGTGTCCTTTGATCTCACAGAGTGATAATGTCAGTATCAAGGATATGTGTCCTTGATCTCACCGAGTGATAATGTCAGTATCAAGGATATGTGTCCTTTGATCTCACCGAGTGTTAATGTCAGTATCAAGGGATTGATGCTAAGAATTATCTGAATTATATTATATATTATAATCATTAGTGTCTAAGAACTATTGGTCAGGTTTTGGAAGTCATACATTATCATAATATCGTTAAGAACTATTGGTCAGGTTTGAAGGTCATACATTATCATTAATATCATACTCATCCCTTCAGACTCTCTGTAATACTAATTATATTGTCTGTATCAACCTTCAAAATTGCAGTTATTCTATTTTTTGGTTTCATGTCTCACGGTGTATTGGTTAAATCAATATTTAGGAGTGATTAAAGAACCAGTATCTTTCTGTGAACCAATATTAAACAATCCAACAAGAAATCAGATTCTCATTAATACTGGTAGAGAAGATTTCCCCCCTGTTACAGTTTTAGGTGAAACTTTTGAAACTCGCAAAGATCATGGGGTCTTCATTTGTGCACATCTGAAATTTATTTTTTTCAAATATGTGATCGTATTGCAATGATATTTATCTGTTGGTAATATGATTGAAATATTCTTTTTACGATTTTGGCTCGTGTATCTTATACCTCGACACAACATTATGTGTTAAAGTTTGTTGATGACTTGTGTTGTGGTTTTTCCTGGGTACTCCTGTTTCCTCCACCAATAAAACTGACCACCACGATATTAAGTGATTAACGATGTTTTTTGAAACGAGAGGACTTTTCTCAGGCATTTCTCATCAAAGGGCGAAGCCCTGAGATCAGAGATGACTGAGAAACTTCCTCGAGTTTTAAAAAACATCTTTAATTATTTTATCGCTATTTTGTATTCACAATTAAATAATTTTATATGAGTATCATTAATCACTTGTTATCAAGGATTTGGTAATGTGACGTCATTTTAACGTCATAATAGAAAACAGTGATAATACTACGTACGTCCTTGACAACGCTTAGCGATGAGCGATAATAGGAATCATCTCAGCGCTTGCGTGATATGAAATATATTGGTTTTAAGCATCAAAGGGAAAATAAACAAAATAGCGATAAAACTGAAATATTGTTACAAGTGATGTTAAGCACCATACTCCTATAATCCTATATATAGTTTGGTAAATGAGAATTGTTGAATAGGTATACTTATTTTGTGTAATCCTGCTAGTTTTCAAACACAGATTACCGAATCGATTACAGAATGAACATTTTCCCCTTTTTTAGCTCACCTGGCCTTTAGGCCACGTGAGCTATTGTCATCACTTTTCGTCTGTCGTCCGTCCGTCAACATTTCACATTTTAATCTTCTCCTCAGAAACCACTGAACCAATTGCAACCAAACTTTGGTGGAATGGTCCTTGGATGGCCCCCTTTCAAATTTGTGTCCGGTGGTCCCGACTTCCATCCAAGATGGCCGCCAAGCTAAAAATAGAAAAAAGGGGGGATGAAATTTTAATTGTCCATTGCTGCTTTAATGTAAGTCAAAATGAGCTAAAATTTTAACTGCAGCTACATGGCAAGGAGTAGTTTAACATATATTCCGGGTTTTTCTATGAAATTTTTCTTTCAGCCGATATATACCGATTATGCAAATTAGGCATATTTCGATAAAAGATAACATTTAAATCTTCTTCTCTGAAACCACTGTACCAAATTAAACCAAACCTGGCAGGGATGGTCCCTGGGTGGGTCCCTTTCAAAATTGTGTCCGACAGCCCCGCCCTCCATTCAAGATGGCCGCTGTTACTAAAAATAGAAATTTCTTCAAATGGCCAAAACTGCTCTATTTTAAGCAGAATGAGCCCAAATTTGAACTGTGTAAGCAGAATGATGAGCTTTTTAGCGTATATTACAGAATTTTTTATGAACTTTGAACTTTTGCCGATTTTGACCGATTATGCAAATTAGAAAAAAGGGGGGATGAAATTTAAAAAAAATCTTCTCCTCGGAAACTACTGAGCCAATATCAACCAAACTTTGCTGAAATGATTCTTGGATGGCCCCCTTCCAAAATTGTGTCTGTTGATCCCGACTTCCAACCAAGATGGCCGCCAAGCTCAAAATAGAAAAAAGGGGGGATGAAATTTTAATTGTCCATTGCTGCTTTATTGTAAGTCAAAATGAGCTGAAATTTTAACTGCAGCTACAAGGGAAGAAATAGTTTTGCATATATTCCGGGTTTTTCTGTGAAATTTTTCTTTCAGACGATATATACCGATTATGCAAATCTGAAACCGCTGAACCAAACCCGGCAGGGATGGTCCCTGGGTGGTTCCCTTTCAAAATTGTGTCCGACAGCCCCGCCCTCCATTCAAGATGGCTGCTGTTACTAAAAATAGAAATTTCTTCGATTGTCCATTGCTGCTTTAGTATAAGTCAAAATGAGCTCAAATTTGAACTGCAGCTACATGGCAAGGAGTAGTTTAGCATATGTTCGGGGTTTTTTTTTGAAATTTTTCTTTCAGCCGATTTATACCGATTATGCAAATTAGGCATATTTTGATAAAAGATCACATTTAAATCTTATCCTCTGAAACCGCTGAACCAAATTTGTGTCTGGTGGTCCCGCCCTCTGACCAAGACGGCTGCACAGCTGTACTTAGTTTAACATAGGGCCCTATGGGAAATTCACATAAAAACCATCTTGTCTGGAACCAGTAGCTCAATTAAAACCAAACTTTGATGGAATAGTCATTGGATGGTCCTCATCCAAAATTGTGTCCGGCAGTTGCGCTCTCCCGCCAAGATGGCTACCACAGTGCAGTTGTGTTGTTATTGTTATTGAAAGCAGCTTTGATCCAGGTGAGCGATTACAGGCTCCTGGGAGCCTCTGGTTTATATTTTGATTCTCATTTTTCAGCATTTTTAACAAATCTTTAGTATGGAAGTCCTTCTGCATTTTTCATCCAAGACTGACGAAACTTTAAACGATTGTACAACTCTCATTGTAAAATGTTAAAAAATGCAACCCAATCAGTCCACTTTTTAACCAATTAATTTATAATTGATTCATTACTGTCATAAAACTGGTAATGTGAGCTTTGTTTTAAACATATTTTATTCACAACTGTATATGAATGGGATTGAGCAACAAGCTCTCTCCTTTTTACATGTACATGGCATACATTCAGTAATATGTGTTTATTAAAACAATAATATAGGATAATTATGTTCCTTAAATACATGTAATTATAAGCACCATTAATATTTCATATCTAATAAATTACATATATATAATAAATTTACAAGTCAAGTGAAATTTGTAAACTTTCCAAACATTTTAAATAGTTAAACATGCAAGTAGTTAAAACAAATAAAGTAAAGCAAAATAAATGTATAATGAGCTTCATAATCGCCAAATTAGAACACAGTATAAACAATGTAGAAGATACAGTGCTCTCAATCATTGGCTCTTTTTGTTATTGAAAGTACTAAAATCGTACCAATTTATTTTTTATGACCTTAAGACGTGTGGCTCCACCTATCTGTCTCGGAATGATACATGCTAGTCTAGTGACAGATTCATTTATGACGTGACATGGGGTATTAAGCAAAAACAGTAAATACCAACACAACCATGGAGACCAGTCTACATCATTGACTGGTTTCCTTCCATGGTGTTGAATATTAACCTTCTACTGTTTTACATACATAGATGCATATGTTGTATCTATGGTGAAATGGAGAAACATTCCTGTTGTAGTGATTTTGTTTGATGGTATTTAATGCCGCTTTCAACAATATTTCAGTTATAACGTTGCGGTCAGTTTTATTGGTGGAGGAAACCTAAGTACCCAGAAAAAATCACTGACCTGCCGAAAGTCACTAATAAACTTTATTACATAATATTGCACGGAGGACCAGGAAAAAACCAGGGACCTGTCGCAAGTCACTGTCAAACTTTATCACATAAAGTTGCACTCGCCCTGATCCAGATTCGAACTCACAACATTAGTGGTGATAGGCACTGATTGCATAGGTAGTTGTAAATCCAACTACCATACGATCACGACCATGACGATCCTGTAGCGATTTAGAAAAATTTGATCTATGGCTTGGTTTATTTATTTAGGCAGGGGCATAGGAGCAATTGCCCCTCCCACTGTAAAACTATTTGTTTGCCCCTCCCCCACACTTTTTATGGCAAAAATTTAACAAAAAAAGTTAACGGTTAGCATGGAAGGAAACAAATATTGTCCAGTTAAACAAGGGGTATACAGGGGGTTACCTCTGAAGCCAAATGACATTTTTTATGCTTAAAAGATTTGAAATCTTGCAACCAAGACAACGTTTCTCCACTTCCTATTAAAATGAAAAGCAAATAATACCACCGAAAAACCATAGCAACAGATGCATTTACTGCTACTACACATATACAACGCCACTTACTTTCTTGACTTGGTCAAGGCACTTCAATAAAAAGCGGTGGAGTTGAACTAGTTTTATGGCCAACAAACCTCCCCTTACAGTGAAATGATGTCGTTTTGCAAGTATTTTCCACAGGGGAGTAAAATGGCAACCCTCACATATAGAAGAAGAGTTTGGAGAGGCCAAAGTGGTAATCAGAATCTGTATATCGAAGAACAGACAACACAATGGTCAAAAGAAAAAATACAAAAGGACAAACAACGATCTACAAAACATACACATAAAACTAAAGGTTAAGTAACACGAACCCCACTAAAACCCGGGGGTGAACTTGGGTGCTCCGGAAGGTTTAGGCAGTTCCTGCTCCACTAGTGGCACTGTCGTGTTCATTTAAAAAATGAATATCTCTCTGGCTCTGGCTGTATACAAATAACTTTATATATGTTTTCTTTTATTTACAGGAAGGGAGAGAAGCAGTAGAGATAAAGAAATTAGAGACTATTTTTAAATTTCATATGAAAATTTATTCATTTTGTCATTGTTTAAAATTTTATTTGTATATCTTGTGTCTATTTAAAGTTTTGTAAAGACCAGTCTTCAGAGTAAAATGTCTTATGTCTTTATCTAAATATAAATTTATAAAAACAATGGTAGTCTTGTTGTCTGTGTTGTGTGAGGCCGTCGTGTCCATGATCGTATGGTAGTTGAATTTACAACTACCTATGCAATCAATGCCTATCGCCACTTGCTGTGAGTTCAAATCTTGATCAGTGCGAGGTGTACAACGTTATCTGATAAAGTTTGTCGGTGACTTGCGATAAGTCGTGGTTTTCTCCGAGTTTTCTGGTTTCCTCCACTAATAAAACTGAGAGCCACGATATAACTGAAATATTGTTGAAAGTGGAACAACTGCATCGGTGGCGTATTGGTTTGTGTCCTCGCCACGTGTGCGGTAGATCGTGGGTTTCAGCCCCAGACGGGTCAAACAAAAGACTATCTAATTGGTATTTGTTGCTTCTCCGCTAAGCACGCAGCAATAAGGAGAAAGAGCAAAAACTGGTTGGCTCGGAATCTTAATAATGTGTCCGAGTGGAGTGACATGTCTACCCACGGACTGTTGTTTCAGTGAGCTAGCACTATTAAAATCCAACTCGGCGAGTTGGTCTAGCACAAAGTGGACCTCATCATCATCTCGTTGAAAATTAACTTGTTCTCACCATTATATAGCTGAAAAATTGCTGAATTGGCGTTAAACAACAATCACTCACTTGTTGAAAGTGGCATTAAACACCATCAAACAAATAAAACATATACTGTGTTGTGCAGCGTGTTTTATGTTATCATTGCTTTCTAGAAAACGGAAGAAAACAACATACCTAAGGGCCTCAATAAATATCATGATACCTGCTCTTCTAAAAGCAGTGTTAAAAGCATACAGGCTGTCAGAATTGAATTTTTCGATGTTTTATACTAATTGTAGTTGAAATTTTTCATAATATCATACGTAAATAGCCTAGAACGAAGGAAATATGTCGCTGTTTGATTTTATTCCATACAGTCAAGACTCCAATGTTTACCCGCGCAATATTCATACGACCTACACAGTGAACTCATTCGGTAAAGCATTTGCGCATGTGCAAAATTTTTTGTTGAAGAAAATGCACATGGCACAAACAAAAACATTGACGAAAACGACACAAAAAGGAGGATTCAGCAAGCTTTGTGTAAAAATAAAAAAAAGCACTGCATTTTTCAACACGTAAGCATAATTTAGTATCTTTTTTGGGCGAATCATATTTTGACAGTATATTTGCATCATAGTTTTTCAGGAGAAAACACTAGGTGATATCTCTTAAATTGGAGACTAAAATAATGAACTTCATGTCTGTTTTTTTCGAAAAAAATATAATCAAGTCAACTCAAGTGTTGTCAATAATATGCAATACAATTTGTTTACAATTTTCCCTTTATCGGGTACCTTTGCAGGCTTTGGGTTTGTTTTTATTGATTTCATCACGTATTTCCGATTTTAAGTGTCATTCTTACTAAATATCATTATATAATATTAACTGATTACCCCAGGGTCCAATTTCATAGATATATTTCTTATATTATATTAATTCTAGCGAATTTGCATGCAACATGCTTCCTGGTTATTAGTTCACCTGGACCAAAGGTCCAGGTGAACTCTTGCCATCACTTGGCGTCCGTCGTCTGTCGTCTGTAAACTTTTCACATTTCAAGCTTCTTCTCCGAAACCACTTGGCCGATTGGAACCGAACTTAGCAGGAATGTTTCTTGGATGGTCCTCTACAAAGTTACTGTTTTTCGTTCCAGTCGGATATTCAATATGGCTGCCAGGGCCAATAATATGCTCTGATTGGCTGAAATTTCAAAGATCTTCTTCTCTGAAACTAATGAACTGACTGAACCCAAACTGTAAAGGAATGATCATTGGAATGTCCTTTACCAAGTTACTGTTTTTTATGCCGATCGGAAATCCAAGATGGCCGCCATCGCAGGACATAGATTAATATTGGACCCTATGGGAAAATGTTCAAATGCCTTCTTCTTAGAAACTACAAATATGATTAAAGCCAAACTGTACATGAATGTTCATTGGATGGTCCTCTACAAATTTTACGTTTTTTGTTCCGATATGAAATTCAAAATGGCGGCTACGGCAGGACTTAGTTTAACATTGGACCCTATGGGAAAAATGTTTCAAAATGCTTCTTCTCTGAAACCACTTGGACAGTTGAAACCAAACTGCCCAGGAATGATCATTGGAAGGTTCTCTGTTTTTAATGCCGATCGGAAATCCAAGATGGCTGCCACCACAGGTCATAGTATTAACACAGAACCATATGGGGAAAATACAGAAATATATTCTTCTCTGAAGCTATTGCACTGATTGAACCTAAACTGTGCATCAATCATTGGAAGGTCCTTTACAAACTTTGTGTTTTTTATGTTGATCGTAATTCCAAGATGACTACCACTGCAGGACATAGTTTTTACATAGGACCAATTGTTTTTTTTATTACCAGGTGAACGATACAGGCTCTTGAGAGCCTCTGGTTTATAGCAGTTATCAGTATTCGGAAAAGAAGCCGACTTATAATTGGGTGTGTTAATGGTGACATTCAAATTCTTTTTACTAATTACAACATTATAGCATATTTATTAAACCTGGCTTCTTGTTCAGAACATTTTATTAGTATAAAACATCGAATATTGGCAACTTTTAATATAAACAAAAAAATTCAATTCTGACAGCCTTTAATCAAAAGTGGATATTAATAGACTTGCTGGAGACTAAGTTCTAAATTCAATAAAACTGACTGCCACGATATAATTGAAATATTGTTGAAAGTGGTGGTAAACACCATAACTACAACTTTAATTAGTAGCAGGAAATGCTTACCTTTCCCAAGCACCTGGGTTTGGTTTTTTTGGTGGGATCCGTGTTGCCCATCTTAATTTTTTTTTTTTTTTTTTTTACGTTCTGAGTTTCATGTGGTGATGTCCGTTGCGATTTCTGCATACAAACGATATTCTGTTCATCTTCACTTCCAGGAGGAATCATGTCTTATTTACGTCATTTGTGTTTGTTTTGTTTGTATTCGTCTTCTGTACCTAAATGTCGCCAGTTTCTCGGGATTGGCCCTTTTTTTTTTTGATTGCCACGGAGGAAACAACATAACAAATCACTAACAGCATTACACTAAATTGTACCTCAACATAGATACATGTAAATCACTAACAGTATTACACTAAGTTGTACACCTCAACATAGATACATGTAAGTCACTAACAGTATTACACTAAGTTGTACACCTCAACATAGATACATGTAAGTCACTAATAGCATTACACTAAGTTGTGCCTCAACATAGATACATGTAAACCACACAGCATTACACAAAGTTGTACCTCAACATAGACAAATATAAGTCACTAACAGCATTACACTAAGTTGTACCTCAACATAGATACATGTAAATCACTAACAGTATTACACTAAGTTGTACCTCAACATAGATACCTGTAAATCACTAACAGTATTACACTAAGATGTACACCTCAACATAGATACATGTAAATCACTAACAGCATTACACTAAGTTGTTCCTCAACATAGATACATGTAAATCACTAACAGCATTACACTAAGTTGTACCTCAACATAGATACATGTAAATCACTAACAGCATTACACTAAGTTGTACCTCAACATAGATACATGTAAATCACTAACAGCATTACATTAAGTTGTACACCTCAGCATAGATACATGTAAATCACTAACAGTATTACACTAAGTTGTTCCTCAACATAGATACATGTAAATCACTAACAGCATTACACTAAGTTGTACCTCAACATAGATACCTGTAAATCGCTAACAGTATTACACTAAGTTGTACCTCAACATAGATACATGTAAATCACTGACAGCATTACACTAAGTTGTACACCTCAACATAGATACATGTAAATCACTAACAGCATTACACTCAGTTGTACCTCAACATAGATACTTGTAAATCACTAACAGTATTACACTAAGTTTTTCCTCAACATAGATACATGTAAATTACTAACAACATTACACTAAGTTGTACACCTCAACATAGATACATGTAAATCACTGACAGCATTACACTAAGTTGTTCCTCAACATAGATACATGTAAATCACTAACAATATTACACTAAGTTGTTCCTCAACATAGATACATGTAAATCACTGACAGCATTACACTAAGTTGTACCTCAACATAGATACATGTAAATCACTAACAGCATTACACTAAGTTGTACACCTCAAGATGGAGACATGTAAATCACTAACAGCATTACACTAAGTGTACCTCAACATAGATACATGTAAATCACTAACAGTATTACACTAAGTTGTACCTCAACATAGATACATGTAAATCACTAACAACATTAAACTAAGTTGTACACCTCAACATAGATACATGTAAATCACTGACAGCATTACACTAAGTTGTTCCTCAACATAGATACATGTAAATCACTAACAACATTACACTAAGTTGTTCCTCAACATAGATACATGTAAATCACTAACAACATTACACTAAGTTGTACACCTCAACATAGATACATGTAAATCACTGACAGCATTACACTAAGTTGTTCCTCAACATAGATAAATATAAGTCACTAACAGCATTACACTAAGTTGTACACCTCAACATAGATACATGTAAATCACTAACAGTATTACACTAAGTTGTACCTCAACATAGATACATGTAAATCACTAACAACATTACACTAAGTTGTACACCTCAACATAGATACATGTAAATCACTGACAGCATTACACTAAGTTGTTCCTCAACATAGATACATGTAAATCATTAACAGTATTACACTAAGTTGTTCCTCAACATAGATAAATATAAGTCACTAACAGCATTGCACTAAGTTGTACACCTCAACATAGATACATGTAAATCACTAACAGTATTACACTAAGTTGTTCCTCAACATAGATACATGTAAATCACTAACAGTATTACACTAAGTTGTTCCTCAACATAGATACATGTAAATCACTAACAGCATTACACTAAGTTGTTCCTCAACATAGATGCATGTAAATCACTAACAGTATTACACTAAGTTGTACACCTCAACATAGATACATGTAAATCACTAACAGCATTACACTAAGTTGTTCCTCAACATAGATACATGTAAGTCACTAACAGTATTACACTAAGTTGTACCTCAACATAGATACATGTAAATCACTAACAGCATTACACTAAGTTGTTCCTCAACATAGATACATGTAAATTACTAACAGCATTACACTAAGTTGTTCCTCAACATAGATACATGTAAATCACTAACAGCATTACACTAAGTTGTTCCTCAACATAGATACATGTAAATCACTAATAGCATTACACTAAGTTGTGCCTCAACATAGATACATGTAAATCACTAACAGTATTACACTAAGTTGTACACCTCAACATAGATACATGTAAAGCACTAACAGCATTACACTAAGTTGTTCCTCAACATAGATACATGTAAGTCACTAACAGCATTACACTAAGTTGTTCCTCAACATAGATACATGTAAGTCACTAACAGCATTACACTAAGTTGTACCTCAACATAGATACATGTAAAGCACTAACAGCATTACACTAAGTTGTTCCTCAACATAGATACATGTAAATCACTAACAGCATTACACTAAGTTGTTCCTCAACATAGATACATGTAAATCACTAACAATATTACACTAAGTTGTACACCTCAACATATATACATGTAAATCACTAACAGTATTACACTAAGTTGTACATCAACATAGATACATGTAAATCACTAACAGTATTGCACTGAGTTGTTCTTCAACATAGGTACATGTAAATCACTGAAAGCATTACACTAAGTTGTACCTCAACATAGATACATGTAAATCACTGAAAGCATTACACTAAGTTGTACCTCAACATAGATACATGTAAATCACTGAAAGCATTACACTAAGTTGTACACCTCAACATAGATACATGTAAATCACTAACAGTATTACACTAAGTTGTACACCTCAACATAGATACATGTAAATCACTAACAGTATTACACTAAGTTGTTCCTCAACATAGATACATGTAAGTCACTAACAGCATTACACTAAGTTGTACACCTCAACATAGATACATGTAAATCACTAACAATATTACACTAAGTTGTACACCTCAACATAGATACATGTAAATCACTAACAGTATTACACTAAGTTGTTCCTCAACATAGATACATGTAAATCACTAACAGCATTACACTAAGTTGTACCTCAACATAGATACATGTAAATCACTAACAGCATTACACTAAGTTGTACACCTCAACATAGATACAAGTAAATCACTAACAGCATTACACTAAGTTGTACAACTCAACATTGATACATGTAAATCACTAACAGTATTACACTAAGTTCTTCCTCAACATAGATACCTGTAAATCACTAACAGTATTGCACTGAGTTGCTCCTCAACATAGATACATGTAAATCACTAACAATATTACACTAAATTGTTCCTCAACATAGATACATGTAAATCACTAACAATATTACACTAAGTTGTACCTCAACATAGATACATGTAAATCACTAACAGCATTACTTTAAGTTGTACACCTCAAAATAGATACATGTAAATCACTAACAGCATTACACTAAGTTGTACACCTCAACATAGATACATGTAAATCACTAACAGTATTACACTAAGTTGTTCCTCAACATAGATACATGTAAATCACTAACAGTATTGCATTAAGTTGTACACCTCAACATAGATACATGTAAGTCACTAACAGCATTACACTAAGTTGTACCTCAACATAGATACATGTAAATCACTAACAGTATTGCACTAAGTTGTACACCTCAACATAGATACATGTAAGTCACTAACAGCATTACACTAAGTTGTACCTCAACATAGATACATGTAAATCACTAACAGTATTACACTAAGTTGTTCCTCAACATAGATACATGTAAATCACTAACAGTATTACACTAAGTTGTTCCTCAACATAGATACATGTAAATCACTAACAGCATTACACTAAGTTGTTCCTCAACATAGATACATGTAAGTCACTAACAGTATTAAACTAAGTTGTACCTCAACATAGATACATGTAAATCACTAACAGCATTACACTAAGTTGTTCCTCAACATAGATACATGTAAATCACTAACAGCATTACACTAAGTTGTTCCTCAACATAGATACATGTAAATTACTAACAGTATTACACTAAGTTGTTCCTCAACATAGATACATGTAAATCACTAACAGCATTACACTAAGTTGTTCCTCAACATAGATACATTTAAGTCACTAACAGTATTACACTAAGTTGTTCCTCAACATAGATACATGTAAATCACTAACAGCATTACACTAAGTTGTTCCTCAACATAGATACATGTAAGTCACTAACAGTATTACACTAAGTTGTACCTCAACATAGATACATATAAATCACTAACAGCATTACACTAAGTTGTTCCTCAACATAGATACATGTAAGTCACTAACAGTATTACACTAAGTTGTACCTCAACATAGATACATGTAAATCACTAACAATATTACACTAAGTTGTACACCTCAACATAGATACATGTAAATCACTAACAATATTACACTAAGTTGTTCCTCAACATAGATACATGTAAGTCACTATCAGCATTACACTAGGTTGTACACCTCAACATAGATTCATGTTAATCACTAACAGCATTACACTAAGTTGTACACCTCAACATAGATACATGTAAGTCACTAACAATATTACACTAAGTTGTACAACTCAACATAGATACATGTAAATCACTAACAGCATTACACTAAGTTGTTCCTCAACATAGATACATTTAAGTCACTAACAGCATTACACTAAGTTGTACACCTCAACATAGATACATGTAAATCACTAACAGTATTACACTAAGTTGTACCTCAACATAGATACATGTAAATCACTAACAGCATTACACTAAGTTGTACCTCAACATAGACACATGTAAATCACTAACAATATTACACTAAGTTGTACACCTCAACATAGATACATGTAAATCACTAACAATATTACACTAAGTTGTTCCTCAACATAGATACATGTAAATCACTAACAATATTACACTAAGTTGTACCTCAACATAGATACATGTAAATCACTAACAGCATTACACTAAGTTGTACCTCAACATAGATACATGTAAATCACTAACAGCATTACACTAAGTTGTACCTCAACATAGATACATGTAAATCACTAACAGCATTACACTAAGTTGTACCTCAACATAGATACATGTAAATCACTAACAATATTACACTAAGTTGTACCTCAACATAGATACATGTAAATCACTAACAGCATTACACTAAGTTGTTCCTCAACATAGATACATGTAAGTCACTAACAGCATTACACTAAGTTGTACCTCAACATAGATACATGTAAAGCACTAACAGTATTACACTAAGTTGTACCTCAACATAGATACATGTAAATCACTAACAGCATTACACTAAGTTGTACACCTCAACATAGATACATGTAAATCACTAACAATATTACACTAAGTTGTACACCTCAACATAGATACATGTAAATCACTAACAATATTACACTAAGTTGTACCTCAACATAGATACATGTAAATCACTAACAGCATTACACTAAGTTGTACACCTCAACATAGATACATGTAAATCACCAACAATATTACACTAAGATGTACCTCAACATAGATACTTGTAAATCACTAACAATATTACACTAAGTTGTACCCCTCAGCATAGATACATGTAAATCACTAACAATATTACACTAAGTTGTACACCTCAACATAGATACATGTAAATCACTAACAATATTACACTAAGTTGTACCTCAACATAGATACATGTAAATCACTAACAGCATTACACTAAGTTGTACAACTCAACATAGATACATGTAAATCACTAACAATATTACACTAAGTTGTACACCTCAACATAGATACATGTAAATCACTAACAATATTACACTAAGTTTTACCTCAACATAGATACATGTAAATCACTAACAGCATTACACTAAGTTGTACACCTCAACATAGATACATGTAAAGCACTAACAGTATTACACTAAGTTGTACCTCAACATAGATACATGTAAATCATTAACAGCATTACACTAAGTTGTATACCTCAACATAGATACATTTAAATCACTAACAATATTACACTAAGTTGTACACCTCAACATTGATACATGTAAATCACTAACAATATTACACTAAGTTGTACCTCAACATAGATACATGTAAATCACTAACAGCATTACACTAAGTTGTACACCTCAACATAGATACATGTAAATCACTAACAATATTACACTAAGTTGTACACCTCAACATAGATACATGTAAATCACTAACAATATTACACTAAGTTGTACCTCAACATAGATACATGTAAATCACTAACAGCATTACACTAAGTTGTACACCTCAACATAGATACATGTAAATCACTAACAATATTACACTAAGTTGTACCTTAACATAGATACATGTAAATAACTAACAGTATTACACTAAGTTGTTCCTCAACATAGATACATGTAAAGCACTAACAGCATTACACTAAGTTGTACACCTCAACATAGATACATGTAAAGCACTAACAATATTACACTAAGTTGTACGTCAACATAGATACATGTAAATCACTAACAGCATTACACTAAGTTGTTCCTCAACATAGATACATGTAAATCACTAACAGCATTACACTAAGTTGTACCTCAACATAGATACATGTAAAGCACTAACAATATTACATTAAGTTGTTCCTCAACATAGATACATGTAAGTCACTAACAGTATTACACTAAGTTGTACCTCAACATAGATACATGTAAATCACTAACAGCATTACACTAAGTTGTTCCTCAACATAGATACATGTAAATCACTAACAGTATTACACTAAGTTGTACCTCAACATAGATACATGTAAAGCACTAACAATATTACACTAAGTTGTTCCTCAACATAGATACATGTAAGTCACTAACAGTATTACACTAAGTTGTTCCTCAACATAGATACATGTAAATCACTAACAGCATTACACTAAGTTGTTCCTCAACATAGATACATGTAAATCACAAACAGCATTACACTAAGTTGTTCCTCAACATAGATACATGTAAGTCACTAACAGTATTACACTAAGTTGTACCTCAACATAGATACATGTAAATCACTAACAGCATTACACTAAGTTGTTCCTCAACATAGATACATGTAAATCACTAACAGCATTACACTAAGTTGTTCCTCAACATAGATACATGTAAATCACTAACAGCATTACACTAAGTTGTACCTCAACATAGATACCTGTAAATCACTAACAGTATTACACTAAGTTGTACACCTCAACATAGATACATGTAAGTCACTAATAGCATTACACTAAGTTGTGCCTCAACATAGATACATGTAAACCACACAGCATTACACAAAGTTGTACCTCAACATAGATAAATATAAGTCACTAACAGCATTACACTAAGTTGTACCTCAACATAGATACATGTAAATCACTAACAGTATTACACTAAGTTGTACCTCAACATAGATACCTGTAAATCACTAACAGTATTACACTAAGTTGTACACCTCAACATAGATACATGTAAATCACTAACAGCATTACACTAAGTTGTTCCTCAACATAGATACATGTAAATCACTAACAGCATTACACTAAGTTGTACCTCAACATAGATAAATATAAGTCACTAACAGCATTACACTAAGTTGTACCTCAACATAGATACATGTAAATCATTAACAGCATTACACTAAGTTGTACCTCAACATAGATACATGTAAATCACTAACAGCATTAATTACACTAAGTTGTACCTCAACATAGATGCATGTAAATCACTAATAGCATTACACTAAGTTGTACCTCAACATAGATAAATATAAGTCACTAACAGCATTACACTAAGTTGTACCTCAACATAGATACATGTAAATCACTAACAGCATTACACTAAGTTGTACCTCAACATAGATACATGTAAATCACTAACAGTATTACACTAAGTTGTTCCTCAACATAGATACATGTAAATCACTAACAACATTACACTAAGTTGTACACCTCAACATAGATACATGTAAATCACTGACAGCATTACACTAAGTTGTTCCTCAACATAGATACATGTAAATCACTAACAATATTACACTAAGTTGTTCCTCAACATAGATACATGTAAATCACTGACAGCATTACACTAAGTTGTTCCTCAGCATACATACATGTAAATCACTGACAGCATTACACTAAGTTGTACCTCAACATAGATACATGTAAATCACTAACATCATTACACTAAGTTGTACACCTCAAGATGGAGACATGTAAATCACTAACAGCATTACACTAAGTTGTACCTCAACATAGATACATGTAAATCACTAACAGTATTACACTAAGTTGTTCCTCAACATAGATAAATATAAGTCACTAACAGCATTACACTAAGTTGTACACCTCAACATAGATACATGTAAATCACTAACAGTATTACACTAAGTTGTTCCTCAACATAGATACATGTAAATCACTAACAGTATTACACTAAGTTGTTCCTCAACATAGATAAATATAAGTCACTAACAGTATTACACTAAGTTGTTCCTCAACATAGATACATGTAAATCACTAACAGTATTACACTAAGTTGTACCTCAACATAGATACCTGTAAATCACTAACAGTATTACACTAAGTTGTACACCTCAACATAGATACATGTAAATCACTAACAGCATTACACTAAGTTGTTCCTCAACATAGATACATGTAAATCACTAACAGCATTACACTAAGTTGTACCTCAACATAGATAAATATAAGTCACTAACAGCATTACACTAAGTTGTACCTCAACATAGATACATGTAAATCATTAACAGCATTACACTAAGTTGTACCTCAACATAGATACATGTAAATCACTAACAGCATTAATTACACTAAGTTGTACCTCAACATAGATGCATGTAAATCACTAATAGCATTACACTAAGTTGTACCTCAACATAGATAAATATAAGTCACTAACAGCATTACACTAAGTTGTACCTCAACATAGATACATGTAAATCACTAACAGCATTACACTAAGTTGTACCTCAACATAGATACATGTAAATCACTAACAGTATTACACTAAGTTGTTCCTCAACATAGATACATGTAAATCACTAACAACATTACACTAAGTTGTACACCTCAACATAGATACATGTAAATCACTGACAGCATTACACTAAGTTGTTCCTCAACATAGATACATGTAAATCACTAACAATATTACACTAAGTTGTTCCTCAACATAGATACATGTAAATCACTGACAGCATTACACTAAGTTGTTCCTCAGCATACATACATGTAAATCACTGACAGCATTACACTAAGTTGTACCTCAACATAGATACATGTAAATCACTAACAGCATTACACTAAGTTGTACACCTCAAGATGGAGACATGTAAATCACTAACAGCATTACACTAAGTTGTACCTCAACATAGATACATGTAAATCACTAACAGTATTACACTAAGTTGTTCCTCAACATAGATAAATATAAGTCACTAACAGCATTACACTAAGTTGTACACCTCAACATAGATACATGTAAATCACTAACAGTATTACACTAAGTTGTTCCTCAACATAGATACATGTAAATCACTAACAGTATTACACTAAGTTGTTCCTCAACATAGATAAATATAAGTCACTAACAGTATTACACTAAGTTGTTCCTCAACATAGATACATGTAAATCACTAACAATATTACACTAACTTGTTCCTCAACATAGATACATGTAAATGACTAACAGCATTACACTAAGTTGTACCTTAACATAGATACATGTAAATAACTAACAGCATTACACTAAGTTGTACCTCAACATAGATACATGTAAATCACTAACAGCATTACACTAAGTTGTACCTCAACATAGATACATGTAAATCACTAACAGCATTACACTAAGTTGTTCCTCAACATAGATGCATGTAAATCACTAACAGCATTACACTAAGTTGTTCCTCAACATAGATACATGTAAATCACTAACAGTATTACACTAAGTTGTACCTCAACATGGATACATGTAAGCCACTAACAGCATTACACTAAGTTGTACACCTCAACATAGATACAAGTAAATCACTAACAGCATTACACTAAGTTGTACAACTCAACATTGATACATGTAAATCACTAACAGTATTACACTAAGTTGTTCCTCAACATAGATACATGTAAATCACTAACAGTATTGCACTGAGTTGCTCCTCAACATAGATACATGTATATCACTAACAATATTACACTAAGTTGTTCCTCAACATAGATACATGTAAATCACTAACAATATTACACTAAGTTGTACCTCAACATAGATACCTGTAAATCACTAACAGTATTACACTAAGTTGTACACCTCAACATAGATACATGTAAGTCACTAATAGCATTACACTAAGTTGTGCCTCAACATAGATACATGTAAACCACACAGCATTACACAAAGTTGTACCTCAACATAGATAAATATAAGTCACTAACAGCATTACACTAAGTTGTACCTCAACATAGATACATGTAAATCACTAACAGTATTACACTAAGTTGTACCTCAACATAGATACCTGTAAATCACTAACAGTATTACACTAAGTTGTACACCTCAACATAGATACATGTAAATCACTAACAGCATTACACTAAGTTGTTCCTCAACATAGATACATGTAAATCACTAACAGCATTACACTAAGTTGTACCTCAACATAGATAAATATAAGTCACTAACAGCATTACACTAAGTTGTACCTCAACATAGATACATGTAAATCATTAACAGCATTACACTAAGTTGTACCTCAACATAGATACATGTAAATCACTAACAGCATTAATTACACTAAGTTGTACCTCAACATAGATGCATGTAAATCACTAATAGCATTACACTAAGTTGTACCTCAACATAGATAAATATAAGTCACTAACAGCATTACACTAAGTTGTACCTCAACATAGATACATGTAAATCACTAACAGCATTACACTAAGTTGTACCTCAACATAGATACATGTAAATCACTAACAGTATTACACTAAGTTGTTCCTCAACATAGATACATGTAAATCACTAACAACATTACACTAAGTTGTACACCTCAACATAGATACATGTAAATCACTGACAGCATTACACTAAGTTGTTCCTCAACATAGATACATGTAAATCACTAACAATATTACACTAAGTTGTTCCTCAACATAGATACATGTAAATCACTGACAGCATTACACTAAGTTGTTCCTCAGCATACATACATGTAAATCACTGACAGCATTACACTAAGTTGTACCTCAACATAGATACATGTAAATCACTAACAGCATTACACTAAGTTGTACACCTCAAGATGGAGACATGTAAATCACTAACAGCATTACACTAAGTTGTACCTCAACATAGATACATGTAAATCACTAACAGTATTACACTAAGTTGTTCCTCAACATAGATAAATATAAGTCACTAACAGCATTACACTAAGTTGTACACCTCAACATAGATACATGTAAATCACTAACAGTATTACACTAAGTTGTTCCTCAACATAGATACATGTAAATCACTAACAGTATTACACTAAGTTGTTCCTCAACATAGATAAATATAAGTCACTAACAGTATTACACTAAGTTGTTCCTCAACATAGATACATGTAAATCACTAACAATATTACACTAACTTGTTCCTCAACATAGATACATGTAAATCACTAACAGCATTACACTAAGTTGTACACCTCAACATAGATACATGTAAATCACTAACAGCATTACACTAAGTTGTACCTCAACATAGATACATGTAAATGACTAACAGCATTACACTAAGTTGTACCTTAACATAGATACATGTAAATAACTAACAGCATTACACTAAGTTGTACCTCAACATAGATACATGTAAATCACTAACAGCATTACACTAAGTTGTACCTCAACATAGATACATGTAAATCACTAACAGCATTACACTAAGTTGTTCCTCAACATAGATGCATGTAAATCACTAACAGCATTACACTAAGTTGTTCCTCAACATAGATACATGTAAATCACTAACAGTATTACACTAAGTTGTACCTCAACATGGATACATGTAAGCCACTAACAGCATTACACTAAGTTGTACACCTCAACATAGATACAAGTAAATCACTAACAGCATTACACTAAGTTGTACAACTCAACATTGATACATGTAAATCACTAACAGTATTACACTAAGTTGTTCCTCAACATAGATACATGTAAATCACTAACAGTATTGCACTGAGTTGCTCCTCAACATAGATACATGTAAATCACTAACAATATTACACTAAGTTGTTCCTCAACATAGATACATGTAAATCACTAACAATATTACACTAAGTTGTACCTCAACATAGATACATGTAAATCACTAACAGCATTACACTAAGTTGTACACCTCAAAATAGATACATGTAAATCACTAACAGCATTACACTAAGTTGTACACCTCAACATAGATACATGTAAATCACTAACAGTATTACACTAAGTTATTCCTCAACATAGATACATGTAAATCACTAACAGCATTACATTAAGTTGTACCTCAACATAGATACATGTAAATCACTAACAGTATTACACTAAGTTGTACACCTCAGTATAGATACATGTAAATCACTAACAGTATTACACTAAGTTGTACCTCAACATAGATACATGTAAATCACTAACAGCATTACACTAAGTTGTACCTCAACATAGATACATGTAAATCACTAACAGTATTACACTAAGTTGTACACCTCAACATAGAAACATGTAAATCACTAACAACATTACACTAAGTTGTTCCAAAACATAGATACATGTAAATCACTAACAGCATTACACTAAGTTGTACCTCAACATAGATACATGTAAATCACTAACAACATTACACTAAGTTGTACCTCAACATAGATACATGTAAATCACTAACAACATTACACTAAGTTGTTCCTCAACATAGATACATGTAAATCACTAACAGCATTACACTAAGTTGTACCTCAACATAGATACATGTAAATCACTAACAGCATTACACTAAGTTGTACACCTCAACATAGATACATGTAAATCACTAACAGTATTACACTAAGTTGTTCCTCGACATAGATACATGTAAGTCACTAACAGCATTACACTAAGTTGTTCCTCAACATAGATACATGTAAGTCACTAACAGTATTAAACTAAGTTGTACCTCAACATAGATACATGTAAATCACTAACAGCATTACACTAAGTTGTACCTCAACATAGATACATGTAAATCACTAACAGCATTACACTAAGTTGTTCCTCAACATAGATACATGTAAATCACTAACAACATTACACTAAGTTGTACACCTCAACATAGATACATGTAAATCACTAACAGTATTACACTAAGTTGTTCCTCAACATAGATACATGTAAATCACTAACAGCATTACACTAAGTTGTTCCTCAACATAGATACATGTAAGTCACTAACAGTATTACACTAAGTTGTTCCTCAACATAGATACATGTAAATCACTAACAGCATTACACTAAGTTGTACCTCAACATAGATACATGTAAATCACTAACAGTATTACACTAAGTTGTTCCTCAACATAGATACATGTAAATCACTAACAGCATTACACTAAGTTGTTCCTCAACATAGATACATTTAAGTCACTAACAGTATTACACTAAGTTGTTCCTCAACATAGATACATGTAAGTCACTAACAGTATTACACTAAGTTGTACCTCAACATAGATACATATAAATCACTAACAGCATTACACTAAGTTGTTCCTCAACATAGATACATGTAAATCACTAACAGCATTACACTAAGTTGTTCCTCAACATAGATACATGTAAATCACTAACAGCATTACACTAAGTTGTTCCTCAACATAGATACATGTGAATCACTAACAGCATTACATTAAGTTGTTCCTCAACATAGATACATGTAAGTCACTAACAGTATTACACTATGTTGTACCTCAACATAGATACATGTAAATCACTAACAGCATTACACTAAGTTGTACCTCAACATAGATACATGTAAATCACTAACAGTATTACACTAAGTTGTTCCTCAACATAGATACATGTAAATCACTAACAACATTACACTAAGTTGTACACCTCAACATAGATACATGTAAATCACTGACAGCATTACACTAAGTTGTTCCTCAACATAGATACATGTAAATCACTAACAATATTACACTAAGTTGTTCCTCAACATAGATACATGTAAATCACTGACAGCATTACACTAAGTTGTTCCTCAGCATACATACATGTAAATCACTGACAGCATTACACTAAGTTGTACCTCAACATAGATACATGTAAATCACTAACAGCATTACACTAAGTTGTACACCTCAAGATGGAGACATGTAAATCACTAACAGCATTACACTAAGTTGTACCTCAACATAGATACATGTAAATCACTAACAGTATTACACTAAGTTGTTGCTCAACATAGATAAATATAAGTCACTAACAGCATTACACTAAGTTGTACACCTCAACATAGATACATGTAAATCACTAACAATATTACACTAACTTGTTCCTCAACATAGATACATGTAAATCACTAACAGCATTACACTAAGTTGTACACCTCAACATAGATACATGTAAATCACTAACAGCATTACACTAAGTTGTACCTCAACATAGATACATGTAAATCACTAACAGTATTACACTAAGTTGTACCTTAACATAGATACATGTAAATCACTAACAACATTACACTAAGTTGTACCTCAACATAGATACATGTAAATCACTAACAGTATTACACTAAGTTGTACCTTAACATAGATACATGTAAATCACTAACAGCATTACACTAAGTTGTTCCTCAACATAGATACATGTAAATCACTAACAGTATTACACTAAGTTGTTCCTCAACATAGATAAATATTAGTCACTAACAGTATTACACTAAGTTGTACCTCAACATAGATACATGTAAATCACTAACAGCATTACACTAAGTTGTACACCTCAACATAGATACATGTAAATCACTAACAGTATTACACTAAGTTGTACCTCAACATAGATACATGTAAATCACTAACAGCATTACACTAAGTTGTACACCTCAACATAGATACATGTAAATCACTAACAGTATTGCACTAAGTTGTACCTCAACATAGATACATGTAAATCACTAACAGTATTACACTAAGTTGTACAGCTCAACATAGATACATGTAGATCACTAACAGTATTACACTAAGTTGTTCCTCAACATAGATACATGTAAATCACTAACAGTATTACACTAAGTTGTTCCTCAACATAGATACATGTAAATCACTAACAGTATTACACTAAGTTGTTCCTCAACATAGATACATGTAAATCACTAACAGTATTACACTAAGTTGTACCTCAACATGGATACATGTAAGCCACTAACAGCATTACACTAAGTTGTACACCTCAACATAGATACAAGTAAATCACTAACAGCATTACACTAAGTTGTACAACTCAACATTGATACATGTAAATCACTAACAGTATTACACTAAGTTGTTCCTCAACATAGATACATGTAAATCACTAACAATATTACACTAAGTTGTTCCTCAACATAGATACATGTAAATCACTAACAGTATTGCACTGAGTTGCTCCTCAACATAGATACATGTAAATCACTAACAATATTACACTAAGTTGTTCCTCAACATAGATACATGTAAATCACTAACAATATTACACTAAGTTGTACCTCAACATAGATACATGTAAATCACTAACAGCATTACACTAAGTTGTACACCTCAAAATAGATACATGTAAATCACTAACAGCATTACACTAAGTTGTACACCTCAACATAGATACATGTAAATCACTAACAGTATTACACTAAGTTGTTCCTCAACATAGATACATGTAAATCACTAACAGCATTACATTAAGTTGTACACCTCAACATAGATACATGTAAATCACTAACAGTATTACACTAAGTTGTTCCTCAACATAGATACATGTAAATCACTAACAGTATTAAACTAAGTTGTTCCTCAACATAGATACATGTAAATCACTAACAGCATTACACTAAGTTGTACCTCAACATAGATACATGTAAATCACTAACAGTATTACACTAAGTTGTTCCTCAACATAGATACATGTAAATCACTAACAGCATTACACTAAGTTGTTCCTCAACATAGATACATGTAAGTCACTAACAGCATTACACTAAGTTGTTCCTCAACATAGATACATGTGAATCACTAACAGCATTACACTAAGTTGTTCCTCAACATAGATACATGTAAGTCACTAACAGCATTACACTAAGTTGTTCCTCAACATAGATACATGTGAATCACTAACAGCATTACACTAAGTTGTTCCTCAACATAGATACATGTAAGTCACTAACAGTATTACACTAAGTTGTTCCTCAACATAGATACATGTAAGTCACTAATAGTATTAAACTAAGTTGTACCTCAACATAGATACATGTAAATCACTAACAGCATTACACTAAGTTGTACCTCAACATAGATACATGTAAATCACTAACAGCATTACACTAAGTTGTTCCTCAACATAGATACATGTAAGTCACTAACAGTATTAAACTAAGTTGTTCCTCAACATAGATACATGTAAATCACTAACAGTATTACACTAAGTTGTTCCTCAACATAGATACATGTAAATCACTAACAGCATTACACTAAGTTGTTCCTCAACATAGATACATGTAAATCACTAACAGCATTACACTAAGTTGTTCCTCAACATAGATACATGTGAATCACTAACAGCATTACATTAAGTTGTTCCTCAACATAGATACATGTAAGTCACTAACAGTATTACACTAAGTTGTACCTCAACATAGATACATGTAAATCACTAACAGCATTACACTAAGTTGTTCCTCAACATAGATACATGTAAATCACTAACAGCATTACACTAAGTTGTTCCTCAACATAGATACATGTAAATCACTAACAGCATTACACTAAGTTGTTCCTCAACATAGATACATGTAAATCACTAACAGCATTACTCTAAGTTGTACACCTCAACATAGATACATGTAAAGCACTAACAGCATTACACTAAGTTGTTCCTCAACATAGATACATGTAAATCACTAACAGCATTACACTAAGTTTTTCCTCAACATAGATACATGTAAATCACTAACAGCATTACACTAAGTTGCACACCTCAACATAGATACATGTAAATCACTAACAGTATTACACTAAGTTGTACCTCAACACAGATACATGTAAATCACTAACAGCATTACACTAAGTTGTTCCTCAACATAGATACATGTAAATCACTAACAGCATTACACTAAGTTGTACACCTCAACATAGATACATGTAAAGCACTAACAGCATTACACTAAGTTGTTCCTCAACATAGATACATGTAAATCACTAACAGCATTACACTAAGTTGTTCCTCAACATAGATACATGTAAATCACTAACAGCATTACACTAAGTTGCACACCTCAGCATAGATACATGTAATTCACTAACAGCGTTACACTAAGTTGTACACCTCAACATAGATACATGTAAAGCACTAATAGCATTACACTAAGTTGTTCCTCAACATAGATACATGTAAATCACTAACAGCATTACACTAAGTTGTTCCTCAACATAGATGCATGTGAATCACTAACAGCATTACACTAAGTTGTTCCTCAACATAGATACATGTAAGTCACTAACAGTATTACACTAAGTTGTACCTCAACATAGATACATGTAAATCACTAACAGCATTACACTAAGTTGTTCCTCAACATAGATACATGTAAATCACTAACAGCATTACACTAAGTTGTACACCTCAACATAGATACATGTAAAGCACTAACAGCATTACACTAAGTTGTTCCTCAACATAGATACATATAAATCACTAACAGCATTACACTAAGTTGTTCCTCAACATAGATACATGTAAATCACTAACAGCATTACACTAAGTTGCACACCTCAACATAGATACATGTAAAGCACTAACAATATTACACTAAGTTGTACACCTCAACATACATACATGTAAATCACTAATAGCATTACACTAAGTTGTGCCTCAACATAGATACATGTAAAGCACTAACAGCATTACACTAAGTTGTACACCTCAACATAGATACATGTAAATCACTAACAGCATTACACTAACTTGTTCCTCAACATAGATACATGTAAATCACTAACAGCATTACACTAAGTTGTTCCTCAACATAGATACATGTAAATCACTAACAGCATTACACTAAGTTGTTCCTCAACATAGATACATGTAAATCACTAACAGTATTACACTAAGTTGTTCCTCAACATAGATACATGTAAATCACTAACAGCATTACACTAAGTTGTACACCTCAACATAGATACATGTAAATCACTAACAGCATTACACTAAGTTGTACCTCAACATAGATACATGTAAATCACTAACAGCATTACACTAAGTTGTACCTCAACATAGATACATGTAAATCACTAACAGCATTACACTAAGTTGTACTTCAACATAGATACATGTAAATCACTAACAGCATTACACTAAGTTGTACCTCAACATAGATACATGTAAGTCACTAACAGCATTACACTAAGTTGTTCCTCAACATAGATACATGTAAATCACTAACAGCATTACACTAAGTTGTACCTCAACATAGATACACGTAAATCACTAACAGCATTACACTAAGTTGTTCCTCAACGTAGATACATGTAAATCACTAACAGCATTACACTAAGTTGTACCCCAACATAGATACATGTAAAGAACGGAGTTCGGTAATTTTGTTATTACCCTTATTTAGTTGGATTTTTCTAGTGCTAGCTAACTGCTACAACAGTCTGCGGGTAGAAATGTCGCTCCACTTGGACACATAATTCTTATTCCGAGCCAACCAGTCTTTGTTCTTTCTCCTTAATGCTGTGTGTTTAGCGGAGAAGCAACAAGTACCAATTTCATAGTTCTTTGTTTTACCCAATCGGGGTTCGAACTCACGATCTCCCACACTCGATGCGAGCATGCTAACCATTACACCACCGATGAACCCACGATCTACTACACTCGATGCGAGCACGCTAACCATTACACCACCGATGAACCCACGATCTACCACACTCGATGCGAGCATGCTAACCATTACACCACCGATGAACCCACGATCTACCACACTCGATGCGAGCACGCTAACCATTACACACTCGATGCGAGCATGCTAACCATTACACCACCGATGAACCCACGATCTACCACACTCGATGCGAGCACGCTAACCATTACACCACCGATGAACCCACGATCTACCACACTCGATGCGAGCACGCTAACCATTACACCACCGATGAACCCATGATCTACCACACTCGATGCGAGCACGCTAACCATTACACACTCGATGCGAGCACGCTAACCATTACACCACCGATGAACCCACGATCTACCACACTCGATGCGAGCACGCTAACCATTATACCACCGATGAACCCACGATCTACCACACTCGATGCGAGCACGCTAACCATTACACCACCGATGAACCCACGATCTACCACACTCGATGCGAGCACGCTAACCATTACACACTCGATGTGGTTCAACATTAGGAAAACTGAATATTAGATAATAGGACCAGTGAACTGAATATTAGATAATAGGACCACTGAACTGAATATTAGATAATAGGACCACTGAACTGAATATTAGATAATAGGACCACTGAACTGAATATTAGATAATAGGACCACTGAACTGAATATTAGATAATAGGACCAGTGAACTGAATATTAGATAATAGGACCACTGAACTGAATATTAGATAATAGGACCAGTGAACTCAATATTAGATAATAGGACCACTGAACTGAATATTAGATAATAGGAACACTGAACTGAATATTAGATAATAGGACCACTGAACTGAATATTAGATAATAGAACCAGTGAACTGAATATTAGATAATAGGACCAGTGAACTGAATATTAGATAATAGGACCAGTGAACTGAATATTAGATAATAGGACCAGTGAACTGAATATTAGATAATAGGACCACTGAACTGAATATTATATAATAGGACAAGTGAACTGAATATTAGATAATAGGATCACTGAACTGAATATTAGATAATAGGACCACTGAACTGAATATTAGATAATAGGACCACTGAACTGAATATTAGATAATAGGACCACTGAACTGAATATTAGATAATAGAACCAGTGAACTGAATATTAGATAATAGGACCAGTGAACTGAATATTAGATAATAGGACCACTGAACTGAATATTAAATAATAGGACCACTGAACTGAATATTAGATAATAGGACCAGTGAACTGAATATTAGATAATAGGACCAGTGAACTGAATATTAGATAATAGGACCAGTGAACTGAACATTAGATAATAGGACCACTAAACTGAATATTAGATAATAGGACCAGTGAACTGAATATTAGATAATAGGACCAGTGAACTGAATATTAGATAATAGAACCAGTGAACTGAATATTAGATAATAGGACCACTGAACTGAATATTAGATAATAGGACCAGTGAACTGAATATTAGATAATAGGACCAGTGAACTGAATATTAGATAATAGGACCAGTGAACTGAACATTAGATAATAGGACCACTGAACTGAATATTAGATAATAGGACCAGCGAGCACGCTAACCATTACACACTCGATGCGAGCACGCTAACCATTACACCACCGATGAACCCACGATCTACCACACTCGATGCGAGCACGCTAACCATTACACCACCGATGAACCCACGATCTACCACACTCGATGCGAGCACGCTAACCATTACACCACCGATGAACCCACGATCTACCACACTCGATGCGAGCACGCTAACCATTACACACTCGATGTGGTTCAACATTAGGAAAACTGAATATTAGATAATAGGACCAGTGAACTGAATATTAGATAATAGGACCACTGAACTGAATATTAGATAATAGGACCACTGAACTGAATATTAGATAATAGGACCACTGAACTGAATATTAGATAATAGGACCACTGAACTGAATATTAGATAATAGGACCAGTGAACTGAATATTAGATAATAGGACCACTGAACTGAATATTAGATAATAGGACCAGTGAACTCAATATTAGATAATAGGACCACTGAACTGAATATTAGATAATAGGACCACTGAACTGAATATTAGATAATAGGACCACTGAACTGAATATTAGATAATAGGACCACTGAACTGAATATTAGATAATAGAACCAGTGAACTGAATATTAGATAATAGGACCAGTGAACTGAATATTAGATAATAGGACCAGTGAACTGAATATTAGATAATAGGACCAGTGAACTGAATATTAGATAATAGGACCACTGAACTGAATATTATATAATAGGACAAGTGAACTGAATATTAGATAATAGGATCACTGAACTGAATATTAGATAATAGGACCACTGAACTGAATATTAGATAATAGGACCACTGAACTGAATATTAGATAATAGGACCACTGAACTGAATATTAGATAATAGAACCAGTGAACTGAATATTAGATAATAGGACCAGTGAACTGAATATTAGATAATAGGACCACTGAACTGAATATTAGATAATAGGACCACTGAACTGAATATTAGATAATAGGACCAGTGAACTGAATATTAGATAATAGGACCACTGAACTGAATATTAGATAATAGGACCAGTGAACTGAATATTAGATAATAGGACCAGTGAACTGAATATTAGATAATAGGACCAGTGAACTGAATATTAGATAATAGGACCAGTGAACTGAATATTAGATAATAGGACCACTGAACTGAATATTAGATAATAGGACCAGTGAACTGAATATTAGATAATAGGGCCAGTGAACTGAATATTAGATAATAGGACCAGTGAACTGAATATTAGATAATAGGACCACTGAACTGAATATTAGATAACAGGACCAGTGAACTGAATATTAGATAATAGGACCAGTCAACTTTTGAATCATCCAATAATCAGTTTACATGTTTAATTATAAGTATAGTTTCTGAACGAAAAACGTTTTATTCACTATCCGATATAGCGGTTAATCTGAACTATGTTCTGTGAGGAAGCCATCTTGGATTTCATATCCATACACAAAATGAGGGGCGCGGGTAAATGACCATCAATTACGATCAAGTGATAACTCAAGTATAACTTGGGTTAAGTAAAGCTGGTAGTTCCCGAGAGTAACAAAACAAATATTCAGGAGTCAACACAGTCCTGAACATGTAGTCGGTGTCTTCTTGTCTTTTCTTTCATAAAACCGCATCGGTGGTGTAATGGTTAGCGTGGTCGCCTCGAATGCGGTAGATTGTGGATTCGAGCCCCGATCGGGTCACACCAAAGACTATAAAATTGATATTTGCTGTTCTCTGCTAAGCACGCTGCATTAAGGAGTAAGAGCAACGACTGGTTGGCTCGGAATCATAATAATGTGTCCGAGTGGAGCGACATGTCTTTCCGTGGACTGATGTTTCAGTGAGCTAGCACTATGAAAATCCAACTCATCGTGTTGGTCTAGAACGAAGCGGACCTCATCATCATTTTAATGAAAATTAACTTTATCTCGTCATGAGATAGCTGAAATACGTTGAGTTGGCGTTAAACAACAATCACTCACTCACTTCGTTCATAAAAATGTTTGTTGTGCAGTCTTCAGTTTTCTGTAGTTTTTTTGTAGCTTTGTCCTTTTATCTTTTGGACATTGCATAATCCGCCTTTTATCTTTTAGACATTGCATAGTCCGACTTTTATCTTTTAGACATTGTATAGTCCGACTTTTATCTTTTAGATAGTGTATAGTCCGACTTTTATCTTTTGAACATTGCATAGTCCGACTTTTATCTTTTAGACATTGCATAGTCCGCCTTTTATCTTTTAGACATTGCATAGTCCGACTTTTATCTTTTAGACATTGTATGGTCCGACTTTTATCTTTTAGACATTGCATAGTCCGACTTTTATCTTTTAGACATTGCATAGTCCGCCTTTTATCTTTTAGACATTGTATAGTCCGACTTTTATCTTTTAGACATTGCATAGTCCGCCTTTTATCTTTTAGACATGGTATAGTCCGCCTTTTATCTTTTAGACATTGTATAGTCCGACTTTTATCTTTTAGACATTGCATAGTCCGACTGTTATCTTTTAGACATTGTATAGTCCGACTTTTATTTTTTAGACATTGCATAGTCCACCTTTTATCTTTTGGACATTGTATAGTCCGACTTTTATCTTTTGGACATTGTATAGTCCGACTTTTATCTTTTAGACATTGTATAGTCCGACTTTTATCTTTTAGACATTGCATAGTCCGACTTTTATCTTTTGGACATTGCATAGTCCGCCTTTTATCTTTTAGACATTGTATAGTCCGACTTTTATCTTTTAGACATTGCATAGTCCGCCTTTTATCTTTTAGACATTGCATAGTCCGACTTTTATCTTTTAGACATTGCATAGTCTGACTTTTATCTTTTAGACATGGTATAGTCCGCCTTTTATCTTTTAGACATTGTATTGTCCGACTTTTATCTTTTAGACATTGTATAGTCCGACTGTTATCTTTTAGACATTGTATAATCCGACTTTTATCTTTTAGACATTGCATAGTCCACCTTTTATCTTTTGGACATTGCATAGTCCGACTTTTATCTTTTGGACATTGTATAGTCCAACTTTTATCTTTTAGACATTGTATAGTCCGACTTTTATCTTTTAGACATTGTATAGTCCGACTTTCTTCAAATGATAACTTCTGATTACCACCTTTGGTCAGGGTTGTCTTAAACAGCTTGATAGGCCCCCGGGGAAAGCAGTGCACGGGGGTCCCTACCAACACAACCACTCACAGGAATAAAAATGTAAATGGTCGATAAAATTAAATATATATTGTTTATTGTATAGGTACTTCAAACAAAATCAGAATGTAAGCATTAAACAAATGCCGTACACAGCATACATAGATCAGCATGGTCCCAATGCTCATGGTTTCTGTGAAGAAGAAGAGATTTCAGTCAATTAGTCATGCTGAATAACGATGTACAACTACCTATGAGATCAGTGCATATCACCACTAACGTTGCGAGTTCGATTCCCGCTCGTGGAGACGTGTACTTAATACAAAATTATGTGATAAAGTTTGTCAGTGACATCCGGCTGGTTGGTGGCATTCTCCGGTTTTCGCCACTAATAAAACTGATCGCCACTGTATAACTGAAATATTGTGGAAAGTGGTGTTAAGCGCCATAACACCTGAATTACGAACAGAACAAAATAAAAGTAATGTTCAAGACGGCACAAGTATCATTTCTTTCAAGTTTTGTTCCATTGGGTGCCACAAGGAGTTTATTTCTCAGAAATAAAAGTTAAGTGAAATGCTTACGAACGACGAACGAAAAGTGAAGACATTATATATCACTTGGTCCTTTGATCAAGCTTAATAAAAATGACAGTTATAACATGGTTGCCAGATTTTTTTTTGCTGTGTAACACCACTTTCAACAATGTGTCAGGTATAACGTATAACATGGTGGCCAAATATTTTTTGCTGTGTAAGCCACTTTCAACAATAAGTCAGTTATAGCATATAACATGGTGGCCAGTTTTATTGATGTTGAACACCACCTTCAACAACATGTCAAGTACAACGTATAATGTGGTGACCAGCTTTTTTGGTATGTAATGCCACTTTCAACAATATGTCAGTTTTAATTTATAACATGGTGAACAGTTTTATTGGTGTTTAACATCACTTTCAATAATATGTCAGTTATTATGTATAAACTGGTGGCCAGTTTTATTGGTGTTTAACGTCACTTTCAACAATATGTCAATTATAATGTATAACATGGTGACCAGTTTTATTGGTGTTTATCGCTACTTTCAACAATTTGTCAGTTATAGCGTATAACATGGTGACCAGTTTTATTGGTGTTTAACGCCACTTTCAACAATATGTCACCCATAACTGATATCATGGTGACCACTTTTATTGGTGTTTAACGCCACTTTCAATAATATGTCAGTTATAACGGATAACGTGGTGACCAGTTTTATTGGTATTTAATGCCACTTTCAACAATATGTCAGTTTTAACTTATAACATGGTGAACAGTTTCATTGGTGTTTAATGCCACTTTCAGCAATGTGTCAGTTAAAACGGATAACATTGTGACCAGTTTTATTGGTATTTAATGTCACTTTCAACAATATGTCAGTTGTAATTTATAACATGGTGGACAGTTTTATTGGTGATTAATGCCACTTTCAACAATGTTACAGGCATAAGGTATAACATGGTGATCACTTTTATTTGCGCTTAGCGCCTTCAATAATATGTCAGTTATAACGGATTACTTGGTGACCAGTTTTATTGGTATTTAATACCACTTTCAACAATATGTCAGTTATAATGTATAAAATGGTGACAAGTTTTATTGGTGCTTATCGCCACTTTCAATAATATGTCAGTTATATCGGATAACATGGTGACCATTTTCATTGGAGTTTAATGCCACTTTCAACAATGTCAGTTATATGGCATAAAATGGTGGCCAGTTGTATTGCCGTTTAATGCCACTGTCAGCAATGTCAGTAATAACGTATAGCACGATGACCAGTTTTATTGGTGCTTAACGCCACTTTCAACATTATGTCAGTTATAAAGTATAGCATTGTGACCAGTTTTATTGATGTTTATCGCAACTTTCAACAATATGTCAGTTATAGCGTATAACATGGTGACCAGTTGTATTGGTGTTGAACGCCAATTTCAACAATAAATCAGGGTAATAACAAAATTACCGAACTCCGAACAATCTTACAAAGGAAAAGTCAAAACTCATAATTATATTAACAGACAAAATCAGTCAACAACCGGAAAACTGTGAAAACCGCAATGACCCTGACTTGGTACAGGCTTTTCTAAAGAAATGGTGGGTTGAATCAGATTTTAAAGCGCCAAACCTCCCGCTCTCATTACGGTTCAAAGGCTCCGGCTGTCACTATAACAGTATTTAAATACAGGAACAAAATAGGTAAAACAGTTGTCAAAACAGTACCATATTCAGTGAATGTAAATGTCAAAAACACTTTTACGTCACACATTGATAAAAAATGTTTTTGACATTTTTCTTGACTTCTTTATCTTTATACATTTTCACTATTTGAAAATGCATCGCTTATAATCGTTTCTGCAGAGACGTAATATATTTCGACAAGATCTTGGTATCGGAATATAAACTTTTTAAGAGATCGAATAAGGCGAATCGTTTTATAGCCTTGGTCCAGTAGCCTGTTTCTCAGATGAAGATGACGTTTCAGGAAATCAGAATAATTGCTACTGGCCCGTGCATAGCGAATCAATTGCGAGATGTAAACACCATATGCAGGAGAAGCTGGTATATTGCTGCACATGTTTGGAAAATTTATGATTTTAAAATTGAAGTCGTCCCGTTTATCATAAATTTTAGTACTGAGTTGACCACTGTCGTCAAATTCGAGGTATAAGTCTAAAAATGATGCGGACGAAGCTGTATCTGTGATCTCTTTAACTTCCAGGTCTGGAGGATATATCAATGGAAGAAATTCTGCAAATCTAGAATTATTGATAGATAAAACGTCATCAATATACCTGTATATGAAATTAAAGGCTCTAGCCTCATGAATCTTCTTATCTTTAACAAGCTTTTGAAGAAACTCCGACTCATATGAGAATAAAAATAAATCGGCTAGAAGAGGGGCACAATTCGTACCCATTGGTATGCCGACGACCTGCTGAAACAGTGTCCCTCCAAAGGAGACAAATATGTTATCGATGAGGAACTCCAGCATACTGATCACTTGTTCCTCGGAGTAGCATGTTTTACCTTTTTGAATTTTGTTTGAAATATATGTGGAATTGTAGCCTAACACAACAAATTTTGAGCCATAGTTTCTATGACTGAAAGCTTTATGAATTGTTTCTTTTAAGCGGGTTTTTAATTTGTCATGCAGTAGGGTGGTATATAGAGTTGAAAAATCAAAAGTTTTGATGGAGGATACCTGAGAGAAAGATCTTGATTTCAGGTTATCCAAAAGATCTTTAGAGTTTTTCAAAATCCACATATGATTTATGCCACTACGCGAGTAAACAGTTTCACAATATTTCTGCTGTCCCTCTTTTACTGCAGACAGAATCTTTGTCAGGTGAATAGACAATTCTTTCGTCGAACAAGTTGATGATCCCGCTATGTACCTTTCTTTGTATGGGGTCTTATGGAGTTTAGGTATCCAATATAAATAGGGTAAATCCTCAGACTCTTTACCAGAGGGAATGTTTAAAGAGGTCATGAATGATCTGTGGTTAGCTAGGATTTCATCTTTGTCGAACGAAGTTGGTTTGTATGCGGTATTACTAGAGGTGTTTCCAATCTAATTGTACATTTAAAAGACAATAAAATATGTTTAAACTATTTATGCCTAATTCCTTTTTTTTTTTAAACAACAATATATTTTTATTCAAAATGCTTGTTACATTCTTACTTCAAAAGCCCAAGCTACTTATGAAGTATTTCATATTAATATTTTCTTATATAATTAAAATACTTTCAAATAATATAATATAACTGATGAGTATCAGACTTTAATTAAATATACCTATACATACGCACCTACATCTACACACATACATCTATGCATATACACACATACATCTGCATGCATACATATACATATACATATATACAATGCATACATATTTACATTTCAATATTTTCCCTTATTTTTGCTAACAGTTTACTATTTTGGAGTTTTTGCACCTGGCTTATTCTCGTAATATATTCTCTCACAAATAAAGAATATATGTTTACTTGTTTGGTCTTTTGTTCAGATACATAATATGCTTTGTATATAGAAAATCCTAAAATTGCTAAAAAATAGTTGAAATCAAAATAATCTTTATCAAATATCTTATACCCAAAAACAATATGTTTTAATGTGACAAAATTTTCTATATTAGATTTTTTCAATATTTGTTGTATTTTCACCCAAAATTCTTTGAGATAGGGACAAGACATAAAGTAATGTAGATAGTCTTCATCTTGACCACAGAAATTACATTGGCTATTAATAGCAATTCTCTATTTCATTAATAGTTTCTTTGTAGGAATTATATATTGCAATAATTTCCTTCTGAATATTTTTAGCTTATTTTCTTCTAAATAATGAAAAATGAAAGAGTAAAGCTGACTCATGTTTGGTTTTTCATTTATAGACAAGTACCTTAACCATGTATTTATACCTATTGGTTTCAAAAATTTTATATTAATATATTCATTATAAAAATATTTGTTGGACAGTTGTGACGGATCTATACATTTTCCATTTACTATAAACTTATCTTTTTGAAAATTTACAACACTTTTAATAGAGCTTTGAGCCCGTAATGTATGATACCATTCATTAGGTATCGCTTTTTTTAGGCAGATAAATTCAGATATCCAATTATTCTTGTATTTTAATTTATCTAAAATTAAATTCTGACTTATTTCCCCGTTTTCATTTAAAATATCATTGATATAAATTAAATCACTATTTATCCAATTATCAAACATTAAACTTTTATTTTTAAACAATATAAATTTATTTCCCCATATAAGCTGTTTTCTAATCTCTGCAAAATGTGATAGCGTTTTTGTTTGACCCCCACCCATTTTTATCCAGGTTTGCAATATTTCTTTATAAAAATCAGGAATATATCTTAAATAATCTTTAATTTTGTTGTATTCGATATTCATTGAAAATATCAACCAATTCTTACCAAATTGTCTAAAGTATTTATATGGTATCAATTTCCAATTGTCCATTTCTCCACTAACAAATCTACTTACCCATGATGCTCTCAGTGATGCAAAGTAACTTCCTATGTCTATCATATTTAAACCCCCCATTTCAAAATTACCTATCATAGTGTTTCTTTTAACTTTGTCTGGTTTACCATCCCATATGAATTTGAAACATTTACTTTCAATTTCTTTTCTACATTTGTCTGGCACGACACATGCACTAGCAACAAAAGTAAATATAGGTATGACTAACGCTTTAATAATCATAATTTTCCCAAGAATAGTTAAATTTCGTTTTCCCCAAGAAAAGAATAAAGTATTCATTTTATCTATTTTATTTTCCCAGTTTAATTTTTCAGTCTTCTTTATTGTTACCAAAATATACACCCAATGTTTTAATAGGTTTTTCATACCATTTAATGCCCTCTATTTTATCTTTACTGTGCTTAAGTTTTCCTACCCAAATTCCCCCAGTTTTATTTTTGTTCATTAATAATCCAGAAAAAGACCCGAAAGTTTCTATTTCATTAAATGCTATATATATTTCTTCTTTAGACGTACAAAATAAAGTTGTGTCATCAGCGAGTTGCGATATCTTAATGCTATGAGTTGCTTCGTCTATTTTTATTTGAAATCCCTTAATATCTTTATTGTTTCTAAGTCTTGAAGCCATGATTTCCACTGACAAGACAAACAACAAAGCTGATAAAGGACACCCTTGACGAATTCCTCTTGTATTCTTAAACATTTCTGAGACCCACCCATTGTTCATTACACACGTTTGTATATCTGTATATAAAGTTTTTACCCAGTTAATGAAAGATTCATTGAATCCAAAATGCTTAAGAGTATTTAGCATGAAATTCCATTCCAAAGAATCAAAAGCCTTTGTAAAGTCAACGAAAATTATAGCCCCTTCTATTTTATATATATCTGCATAGTCTATGATATCCTGTATTTGTCTAAGATTAAAACCAATAAATCAATTTTTTTCATACCCTGTTTGATCTACGTTAATTATTTTTGGTAAAACTTTTTTCAAACGTTGTGCTAAAACATGTGAAATCAGTTTAAGATCTACATTCAAAAGAGAAATCGGACGATAGTTATCAAGACATAAAGGATCCCCCTTTTTAAATAGTAACGATAAAATACTTGACCGTTATGAATAAGACATTAAAGCTTCATTGTAACTCTTATTATAGATATCCGTAAGAACAATTTTTAACTTCCCCCAAAATGCTCTGTAAAATTCTACGGTTAACCCATCTAACCCTGGAGATTTATTCAATTTCATGTTTCCTATAGCCTCAGAACATTCGGTATCAGTTACCTCCCCATCACAATCTAATTTTTCTTTGTCGTTTAAAATTTTATCTAATTTTGTATCAAAAATATATTCTTTTGATGAAATTTCCTCTGTTTTTTTCGACGTATAAAGTTTTTCATAGTAGTCCTTAATTGTAATTTCCCCTTGTTCTTTAATAACTTTATTGTTTTCATCTAGTAACTTACTTATAGATTTTTTAACCTGTCTTTGCTTTTCTAAACCCAAAAAGTATGAATTATTTTTTTCACCCAATTCTACCCATTTTTCTCTCGATCTAATTTGCGCCCCTTTTGCCTTTTGGTTATAAATTTGTTCTAGTTCTTTCTCAATATCATTAATTCGTTTATCTAAGCTTTCGTCTGTGATATCTAAAGAGTCCCGATGTGATGATAAATCTTGTAGTTCTTTTTCTAAAGATCTTCTAGCTTCTCGATTAAATTTTGATTTACTTTTACAATATATAATAGTTGCTTCTCTAATTTCTATTTTTAGAACGTCCCATAAAAGCCGACAATCTACGTTATCGTTTACCTTATCGTAAATATATTTATCAATCAGATTATTAATCAATAGTTGGTACTCTACTTCCTGTAGTATTGAATTATTGATTTTCCAATAACCCCTACCCTTTTCTGAAACCCCTGGTATAAAATTGTATGGTTACAGGTTTAATTTTACATGTTTCTACAAGAGAACAAAAATCTATCCCAATAAATATCATATCTATACGACTGGCCTGTGTTTTATCCTTCCGTCGCCAAGTAAATTGTTGTTTATCTTGATTAAATTTTCTCCAAATATCTGTTAAATTATTTGCTTTTATAAACGTTTTTAAACTTGCTACTGGTTGTATAAATGTACCATTTTTACATTTACTTTTCCTATCAATTGGCATAAGAATTTCGTTAAAATCACCCCCAACTATTGGTATTCCAGTCCCATGTTCCTTTAAGAATCTACTTACATTTTTAAAAAACACATTTCTCAATGTTCTGCAGTTAGGTGCATATATACTTACCATTATGTTCTGCAGTTAGGTGCATATATACTTACCATTGAAAACACGGTGTTTTCAATTTGTATGTTTATAAGTATCATTCTACCATCTTCGTCCGTAAACTTATCCATAATTTCGTAATTCAATGATTTATTGATAACTATACCTACCCCCCTACTTGCGGATGTACCTTTACTACAATAAATAGCGAAATTTGTTTTGTTTTTTATTTCAATTTCAATATTTTCATCTAAATTAGTTTCCTGTAAAAAAGCTATTGAACACTTTTGTGTTTTTATCCACTCAACTACCCTATTTCGTTTTTCTCTCCCGTGAATACCATTAACATTCAAACTACACAAATTTATCATATTTTTAGAAATCATATTGTTTATGAGTCACATCAATCGTAATATAAATAGTATACATAACTATAAGTTAACACCATCATTAAAAAAATACATCGAATGTTTAACAATACATGACAATACTTTTTCGAATATATAGTTTATCTACATATATTTTCATCAATGTTTTATAACCCGTAATTTTGACATGTTTTAAACCGTTAAAGGGTTTTAATAGTTTACATGTACATGAAACTTGACCTTCGACAGTTTCGTGCCAGCTGACCAACACGACTATTGCGTGTAATTGTCTGTTTGAAAGTGTGCACGTGTGATATAATATACATAACGTACTTTTAAGTTCAACATAGTGATGGGATATAGTTTGTGTAAGAGTATAGATTCCAATAACGACCATAGTTATGTTATTTATACTTTGGAATATATCTGAAAAATTGCGCACGTGTTCAAAATATGAAAGTTTCGGATTTGACTGAACCTGTACAGGTAAGTACATGTATAGAAATAGAAATATTTTTAAACATTTTTTGTATTTAAGCTGGTACTGTATTTTCATGTTAACCAATAGTTTCTCTTGTTCACAAACATCTCTCAGCCGTGCACATTTGTTTTTAATTGTACATGTTGTATACAAACACAAGTAATTATTATTGTATTCATAATTATATCGATTGGCGTAAATCTCATCGGTCTGTTGACATTTTTTGATAGACTTAATCAAGGTCGTTACTATTAATAGTCTGGGGAAAAACCAAGGTCGTTCGTGTTTATGATATATGTAAACAGTAATCAGCTGAGAAATTTTTCCATATTTGAATGGAGAATTTTTACACGGATATTTGTTTACATTAAAAATCATAGAAGCTTTCACATGTTTATAAACTGAATTATTATTATACTGTCTCATCAACATTAAACTAGACACTGAATTATGACAAATTGATAATATATTACACATCGATTTTGTACATGTATACAATATTATACACTCATCATCATTTATACTCATATCTATATTCATGCATATATTTTCTGACGTACTATCAGTTTGTTTATCATCTACTACGTTCACAAATAATTTTACTCAATGTTTGAGCTGAAAAATTGTTTTATTTTTTGATTTTTTTAAATGTTTTCGTAACATAAGATAAAAAAGAATAACAATAAATATTAAGATGTATACATGGTATAACTTGTTTACAAGGAATAGCATGAATATGTAATTATTTAGTTTTTTATTCATCAACATTAATTTTACTCTATTATTGAGCTTAGGACATTATAATGCATTTTTTTTTTGTATATATATCAATATATATATATATTTTTTTTTTTTTTTGTAAAGACAATTGTCAACATAAATATTACAGTTACAAAGAATTAATTTGACTTTCCATCTGCAGTTTTGGCTTTCTTTGGTCCATTACTATCACTATTTCTATCATAGAGTCTCTCTGTAGGTGTTGGTGGGGTATGGTTTCTCACATTCTGTTTGTTTATGTTGCCTGGTGTTTTCAGAAAAGTTTGTATTGAGTGTTGACCCTTTTCTGATTTTTCAGAGTTTTTATTGTTTGTTGTCCTGACCTTTCTAGGTGAATCTTTTGCTGGTTCTGGTTTGTTTATGTTACCTTTAGTGGAAGAAGCTTCTTTGGTGGAAGCTTTTGTTGAGTTGTTTTTATTTGTAATTGTCACATCAACATCTACATGTGATTGTTTATTTGTTTTTCTACCTTTGGAATCATCTTGTTTTGTTTCATCATCTTGCCTATCATCTGTTCCTGCATGATGTTGTTCTGGTTCACTATTTTCTTCATTGAAATCTTTAGAACAATCCATCATTTTATGCCCACTTTCATGACACTTTCTACACACCCAATCATTAGGACAGTCATATATAAAGTGTCCTGGAGTTAAACATTTATGACAAGTTTTGCCACTGTCTTGAGTATAATTTCGGTTTTGGAACTCTGGTTGCCCAGGATGAAATACTCTTGCTATGTCTTTACGTATTTTCAACATTCTTGGTATAGGTTTGCTTAATAGTTTACTGATCACCAACCTATCACCAGTCTCACAGTTGGTTAGTTTTCCATCCACTCTCAGCCTATCTCTAAATATTCCTTGGATTTCACATCCTTCCATAGCTAAAGCTCGGTCAATCTGTCCATCATCGGCAGATAGGGGAACATTTTTGATCTTTATTCTAATTGTATCTGGTTGATATCTAGAGGGATTGTGAGGATTGTGTAGGTGCAAGGGGATCTGCCTGCCACGCAGATTTATTCCTTGAACCAACAGTGACTGTCTGTCCTCCTCATTATCCATGTAGATTCTCCACATCTCGTGCACACGCTGAATCCCCTTTATACATTGGGCTGCACTTTATCGCCTATGGCCTTATAAATTTCGACATTTGTTAACCATAACGACCGTTCAGGCTTGCGAGACCCAAACATATCTTCATCTTTAAGAAAGATCGGTTTCACATTTTCACTTTCTCTATAATGAGATTGTGTATAGCCTTGTTTTGGGAATTGATTATTGTGTTCATTTGTATCATCTGTATCTTGATTTTTATCTTGACGGTTGTTCCCGGACACAATTTGGGAGTACGACGCCATTTTTTCATTGTTTACAAGTTGTTCGTCAACTTCAATGCCATTATTCATCGGTTGCTCACCTCGCAATCCTTGAATGATTTGGTTAATTTGATCTTCACTCAATTGATTATACAATAACTCAAATTTTGACGACATTGCTTACCGAATTTCTATCTAAATTAAGTTTTATATTGGAGTAGTGTCTCAGTAAGCCTTGGCAAACTAAGGGCCATAATGCTAACTGATATCATGGTGACCACTTTTATTGGTGTTTAACGCCACTTTTGATAATATGTCAGTTAAAACGGATAATGTGGTGACCAGTTTTGTTGGTATTTAATGCCACTTTTGATAATATGTCAGTTAAAACGGATAATGTGGTGACCAGTTTTATTGGTATTTAATGCCACTTTCAACAATATGTCAGTTATAATTGATAACATGGTGAACAGTTTTATTGGTGTTTAATGCCGCTTTCAACAATGTGTCAGGCATAACGTATTACATGGTGAAGAGTTTTATTGGTGTTTAGCGCCACTTTCAACAATATGTCAACCATAGCTGATATCATGGTGACCACTTTTACATGTGTTTAACGCTACTTTCAATGATATGTCAGTTATAGCGAATAATGTGGTGACCAGTTTTATTGGTATTTAATGCCACTTTCAACAATATCTCAGCCATAACTGATATCATGGTGACCAGTTTCATTGGTATTTAATGCCACTTTCAACAATATGTCATTTAAAACGGATAACGTGGTAACCAGTTTTTGGTATTTAATGCCACTTTCAACAATATGTCAGTTCAAACGGATAACGTTGTGACCAGTTTTATTGGTGTTTAACGTCACTTTCAATAATATGTCAGTTAAAACGGATAATGTGGTGACCAGTTTTATTGGTTTTTAATGCCACTTTCAACAATATGTCAGTTATAATTTACAACATGGTGAACAGTTTTATTGGTGCTTAATGCTACTTTCAGCAATGTGTCCGTTAAAATCGATGACGTTGTGACCAGTTTTATTGGTATTCAATGCCACTTTCAACAATATGTTAGTTATAATTTATAACATGGTGTGCAGTTTTATTGGTGTTTAATGCCACTTTCAACAATATGTCATAACATGGTGACCACTTTTATTTGTGCTTAGCGCCTACAATGATATGTCAGTTATAACGGATAACGTGGTGACCAGTTTTATTGGTATTTAATGCCACTTTCAACAATATGTCAGTTATAATTTATAACATGGTGAACAGTTTTATTGGTGTTTAATGCCCCTTTCAACAATGTGTCAGTTTAAACAGATAACGTTGTGACCAGTTTTATTGGTATTTAATGCCACTTTCAACAATATGTCAGTTATAATTTATTACATGGTGTGCAGTTTTATTGGTGTTTAATGCCACTTTCAACAATGTGTCAGGCATAAGGTATAACATGGTGACTACTTTTATTTCCGTTTAGTGCCTTCAATAATAGGTCAGTTATAACGGATTACGCGGTGACCAGTCTTATTGGTATTTAATGCCACTTTCAACAATATGTCAGTTATAACTAACATGGTGACCATTTTCATTGGAGTTTAATGCCACTTTCAACTATATGTCAGTTATATGGCATAACATGTTGGCCATTTGTATTGCCATTTAACGCCACTGTCAGCAATGTCAGTAATAGCGCATAGCACGATGACCAGTTTTATTGGCGCTGAACGTCACTTTCAACAATATGCTACCCATAACTGATATCATGGTGACCACTTTTATTGGTGCTTAACGCCACTTTTAATAATATGTTATTTATAACGGATAAGGTAGTGAACAGTTTGATTGGTATTTAATGCCACTTTCAACAATATGTCAGTTACAATTTATAACATGGTGAACAGTTTTATTGGTATTTAATGCCACTCTTACTAATATGTCAGTTATAACGGATAACGTGGTGACCAGTTTTATTGGTATTTAATGCCACTTTTAATAATATGTCAGTTATAACGGATAACGTGGTGACCAGTTTTATTGGTATTTAATGCTACTTTCAACAATATGTCAGTAATAATTTATTACATGGTGAACAGTTTCATGGGTGTTTAATGCCACTTTCAACAATGTGTCAGGCATAAGGTATAACATGGTCACCAGTTTTATTGGTGCTTAATGCCACTTCCAACAATATGTCAGTTATAATGTATAACATGGGTTACAGTTTTATTGGTGTTTAATGCCACTTTCAACAATGTGTCAGGCATAAGGTATAACATGGTCACCACATTTATTTGTGCTTAGCGCCTTTAATAATATGTCAGTTATAACGTATAACATGGTGATAAATTTTATTGGTGTTTAATGCCACTTCCAACAATATGTCAATTATAATGTATAACATGGGTTAATTTTATTGGTGTTTATCGCCACTTTCAACAATGTCTGTTATAGCGCATAACATGGTGACCAGTTTTATTGGTGTTTAGTGCCACTTTCAACAATATGTCAACCATAACTGATATCATTGTGACCACTTTTATTGGTGTTTAATGCCACTTTCAATAATATGTCAGCTAAAACGGATAATGTGGTGACCAGTTTCATTGGTATTTTATGCCACTTTCAACAATATGTCAGTTATAATTTATAACATGGTGAACAGTTTTATTGGTGCTTAATGCCACTTTCAGCAATGTGTCAGTTAAAAAGATAACATTGTGACCAGTTTTATTGGTATTTAATGCCACTTTCAAACAATATGTCAGTTATAATTTATAGCATGGTGAACAGTTTTATATTGGTGTTTAATGCCACTTTCAAAATATTTCAGGCATAACTGATATCATGGTGACCACTTTTATTGGTGCTTAGCACCACTTTCAATGATATGTCAGTTATAACGGATAACGTGGTGACCAGTTTTATTGGTATTTAATGCCACTTTCAACAATATGTCAGTTATAATTTACAACATGGTGAACAGTTTTATTGGTGCTTAATGCTACTTTCAGCAATGTGTCCGTTAAAATCGATGACGTTGTGACCAGTTTTATTGGTATTCAATGCCACTTTCAACAATATGTTAGTTATAATTTATAACATGGTGTGCAGTTTTATTGGTGTTTAATGCCACTTTCAACAATATGTCATAACATGGTGACCACTTTTATTTGTGCTTAGCGCCTACAATGATATGTCAGTTATAACGGATAACGTGGTGACCAGTTTTATTGGTATTTAATGCCACTTTCAACAATATGTCAGTTATAATTTATAACATGGTGAACAGTTTTATTGGTGTTTAATGCCCCTTTCAACAATGTGTCAGTTTAAACAGATAACGTTGTGACCAGTTTTATTGGTATTTAATGCCACTTTCAACAATATGTCAGTTATAATTTATTACATGGTGTGCAGTTTTATTGGTGTTTAATGCCACTTTCAACAATGTGTCAGGCATAAGGTATAACATGGTGACTACTTTTATTTCCGTTTAGTGCCTTCAATAATAGGTCAGTTATAACGGATTACGCGGTGACCAGTCTTATTGGTATTTAATGCCACTTTCAACAATATGTCAGTTATAACTAACATGGTGACCATTTTCATTGGAGTTTAATGCCACTTTCAACTATATGTCAGTTATATGGCATAACATGTTGGCCATTTGTATTGCCATTTAACGCCACTGTCAGCAATGTCAGTAATAGCGCATAGCACGATGACCAGTTTTATTGGCGCTGAACGTCACTTTCAACAATATGCTACCCATAACTGATATCATGGTGACCACTTTTATTGGTGCTTAACGCCACTTTTAATAATATGTTATTTATAACGGATAAGGTAGTGAACAGTTTGATTGGTATTTAATGCCACTTTCAACAATATGTCAGTTACAATTTATAACATGGTGAACAGTTTTATTGGTATTTAATGCCACTCTTACTAATATGTCAGTTATAACGGATAACGTGGTGACCAGTTTTATTGGTATTTAATGCCACTTTTAATAATATGTCAGTTATAACGGATAACGTGGTGACCAGTTTTATTGGTATTTAATGCTACTTTCAACAATATGTCAGTAATAATTTATTACATGGTGAACAGTTTCATGGGTGTTTAATGCCACTTTCAACAATGTGTCAGGCATAAGGTATAACATGGTCACCAGTTTTATTGGTGCTTAATGCCACTTCCAACAATATGTCAGTTATAATGTATAACATGGGTTACAGTTTTATTGGTGTTTAATGCCACTTTCAACAATGTGTCAGGCATAAGGTATAACATGGTCACCACATTTATTTGTGCTTAGCGCCTTTAATAATATGTCAGTTATAACGTATAACATGGTGATAAATTTTATTGGTGTTTAATGCCACTTCCAACAATATGTCAATTATAATGTATAACATGGGTTAATTTTATTGGTGTTTATCGCCACTTTCAACAATGTCTGTTATAGCGCATAACATGGTGACCAGTTTTATTGGTGTTTAGTGCCACTTTCAACAATATGTCAACCATAACTGATATCATTGTGACCACTTTTATTGGTGTTTAATGCCACTTTCAATAATATGTCAGCTAAAACGGATAATGTGGTGACCAGTTTCATTGGTATTTTATGCCACTTTCAACAATATGTCAGTTATAATTTATAACATGGTGAACAGTTTTATTGGTGCTTAATGCCACTTTCAGCAATGTGTCAGTTAAAAAGATAACATTGTGACCAGTTTTATTGGTATTTAATGCCACTTTCAAACAATATGTCAGTTATAATTTATAGCATGGTGAACAGTTTTATATTGGTGTTTAATGCCACTTTCAAAATATTTCAGGCATAACTGATATCATGGTGACCACTTTTATTGGTGCTTAGCACCACTTTCAATGATATGTCAGTTATAACGGATAACGTGGTGACCAGTTTTATTGGTATTTAATGCCACTTTCAACAATATGTCAGTTATAATTTACAACATGGTGAACAGTTTTATTGGTGCTTAATGCTACTTTCAGCAATGTGTCCGTTAAAATCGATGACGTTGTGACCAGTTTTATTGGTATTCAATGCCACTTTCAACAATATGTTAGTTATAATTTATAACATGGTGTGCAGTTTTATTGGTGTTTAATGCCACTTTCAACAATATGTCATAACATGGTGACCACTTTTATTTGTGCTTAGCGCCTACAATGATATGTCAGTTATAACGGATAACGTGGTGACCAGTTTTATTGGTATTTAATGCCACTTTCAACAATATGTCAGTTATAATTTATAACATGGTGAACAGTTTTATTGGTGTTTAATGCCCCTTTCAACAATGTGTCAGTTTAAACAGATAACGTTGTGACCAGTTTTATTGGTATTTAATGCCACTTTCAACAATATGTCAGTTATAATTTATTACATGGTGTGCAGTTTTATTGGTGTTTAATGCCACTTTCAACAATGTGTCAGGCATAAGGTATAACATGGTGACTACTTTTATTTCCGTTTAGTGCCTTCAATAATAGGTCAGTTATAACGGATTACGCGGTGACCAGTCTTATTGGTATTTAATGCCACTTTCAACAATATGTCAGTTATAACTAACATGGTGACCATTTTCATTGGAGTTTAATGCCACTTTCAACTATATGTCAGTTATATGGCATAACATGTTGGCCATTTGTATTGCCATTTAACGCCACTGTCAGCAATGTCAGTAATAGCGCATAGCACGATGACCAGTTTTATTGGCGCTGAACGTCACTTTCAACAATATGCTACCCATAACTGATATCATGGTGACCACTTTTATTGGTGCTTAACGCCACTTTTAATAATATGTTATTTATAACGGATAAGGTAGTGAACAGTTTGATTGGTATTTAATGCCACTTTCAACAATATGTCAGTTACAATTTATAACATGGTGAACAGTTTTATTGGTATTTAATGCCACTCTTACTAATATGTCAGTTATAACGGATAACGTGGTGACCAGTTTTATTGGTATTTAATGCCACTTTTAATAATATGTCAGTTATAACGGATAACGTGGTGACCAGTTTTATTGGTATTTAATGCTACTTTCAACAATATGTCAGTAATAATTTATTACATGGTGAACAGTTTCATGGGTGTTTAATGCCACTTTCAACAATGTGTCAGGCATAAGGTATAACATGGTCACCAGTTTTATTGGTGCTTAATGCCACTTCCAACAATATGTCAGTTATAATGTATAACATGGGTTACAGTTTTATTGGTGTTTAATGCCACTTTCAACAATGTGTCAGGCATAAGGTATAACATGGTCACCACATTTATTTGTGCTTAGCGCCTTTAATAATATGTCAGTTATAACGTATAACATGGTGATAAATTTTATTGGTGTTTAATGCCACTTCCAACAATATGTCAATTATAATGTATAACATGGGTTAATTTTATTGGTGTTTATCGCCACTTTCAACAATGTCTGTTATAGCGCATAACATGGTGACCAGTTTTATTGGTGTTTAGTGCCACTTTCAACAATATGTCAACCATAACTGATATCATTGTGACCACTTTTATTGGTGTTTAATGCCACTTTCAATAATATGTCAGCTAAAACGGATAATGTGGTGACCAGTTTCATTGGTATTTTATGCCACTTTCAACAATATGTCAGTTATAATTTATAACATGGTGAACAGTTTTATTGGTGCTTAATGCCACTTTCAGCAATGTGTCAGTTAAAAAGATAACATTGTGACCAGTTTTATTGGTATTTAATGCCACTTTCAAACAATATGTCAGTTATAATTTATAGCATGGTGAACAGTTTTATATTGGTGTTTAATGCCACTTTCAAAATATTTCAGGCATAACTGATATCATGGTGACCACTTTTATTGGTGCTTAGCACCACTTTCAATGATATGTCAGTTATAACGGATAACGTGGTGACCAGTTTTATTGGTATTTAATGCCACTTTCAACAATATGTCAGTTAAAACGGATAACTTTGTGACCAGTTTTATTGGCGCTTAATGCCACTTTCAACAATGTGTCAGTTCAAACGGATAACATGGGGAAGTTTTATTAGTATTTAATGCCACTTTCAACAGTGTCAGGCATAAGGTATAACATAGTAACCTCTTTTATTGGTGTTTAACGCCACCTTCAATAATATGTCAGTTACATGTATAACGGATAACGAGATGACCAGTTTTATTGGTATTTAATGCCACTTTCAACAATATGTCAGTTAAAACGGATAACTTTGTGACCAGTTTTATTGGCGTTTAATGACACTTTCAACAATGTGTCAGTTCAAACGAATAACATGGTGAAGTTTTATTGGTATTTAATGCCACTTTCAACAGTGTCAGGCATAAGGTATAATATGGTAACCTCTTTTATTGGTATTTAATGCCACTTTTAATAATATGTCAGTTATAACGGATAACGTGGTGACCAGTTTTATTGGTATTTAATGCCACTTTCAACAATATGTCAGTAATAATTTATTACATGGTGAACAGTTTTATGGGTGTTTAATGCCACTTTCAACAATGTGTCAGGCATAAGGTATAACATGGTCACCAGTTTTATTGGTGTTTAATGCCACTTCCAACAATATGTCAGTTATAATGTATAACATGGGTTACAGTTTTATTGGTGTTTAATACCACGTTCAACAATGTGTCAGGCATAAGGTATAACATGGTCACCAGTTTTATTGGTGTTTAATGCCACTTCCAACAATATGTCAGTTATAATGTATAACATGGGTTACAGTTTTATTGGTGTTTAATGCCACTTTCAACAATGTGTCAGGCATAAGGTATAACATGGTCACCACATTTATTTGTGCTTAGCGCCTTTAATAATATGTCAGTTATAACGTATAACATGGTGATAAATTTTATTGGTGTTTAATGCCACTTCCAACAATATGTCAATTATAATGTATAACATGGGTTAATTTTATTGGTGTTTATCGCCACTTTCAACAATGTCTGTTATAGCGCATAACATGGTGACCAGTTTTATTGGTGTTTAGTGCCACTTTCAACAATATGTCAACCATAACTGATATCATTGTGACCACTTTTATTGGTGTTTAATGCCACTTTCAATAATATGTCAGCTAAAACGGATAATGTGGTGACCAGTTTCATTGGTATTTTATGCCACTTTCAACAATATGTCAGTTATAATTTATAACATAGTGAACAGTTTTATTGGTGCTTAATGCCACTTTCAGCAATGTGTCAGTTAAAAAGATAACATTGTGACCAGTTTTATTGGTATTTAATGCCACTTTCAAACAATGTGTCAGTTATAATTTATAGCATGGTGAACAGTTTTATATTGGTGTTTAATGCCACTTTCAAAATATTTCAGGCATAACTGATATCATGGTGACCACTTTTATTGGTGCTTAGCACCACTTTCAATGATATGTCAGTTATAACGGATAACGTGGTGACCAGTTTTATTGGTATTTAATGCCACTTTCAACAATATGTCAGTTAAAACGGATAACTTTGTGACCAGTTTTATTGGCGCTTAATGCCACTTTCAACAATGTGTCAGTTCAAACGGATAACATGGTGAAGTTTTATTAGTATTTAATGCCACTTTCAACAGTGTCAGGCATAAGGTATAACATAGTAACCTCTTTTATTGGTGTTTAACGCCACCTTCAATAATATGTCAGTTACATGTATAACGGATAACGAGATGACCAGTTTTATTGGTATTTAATGCCACTTTCAACAATATGTCAGTTAAAACGGATAACTTTGTGACCAGTTTTATTGGCGTTTAATGACACTTTCAACAATGTGTCAGTTCAAACGAATAACATGGTGAAGTTTTATTGGTATTTAATGCCACTTTCAACAGTGTCAGGCATAAGGTATAATATGGTAACCTCTTTTATTGGTATTTAATGCCACTTTTAATAATATGTCAGTTATAACGGATAACGTGGTGACCAGTTTTATTGGTATTTAATGCTACTTTCAACAATATGTCAGTAATAATTTATTACATGGTGAACAGTTTCATGGGTGTTTAATGCCACTTTCAACAATGTGTCAGGCATAAGGTATAACATGGTCACCAGTTTTATTGGTGCTTAATGCCACTTCCAACAATATGTCAGTTATAATGTATAACATGGGTTACAGTTTTATTGGTGTTTAATGCCACTTTCAACAATGTGTCAGGCATAAGGTATAACATGGTCACCACATTTATTTGTGCTTAGCGCCTTTAATAATATGTCAGTTATAACGTATAACATGGTGATAAATTTTATTGGTGTTTAATGCCACTTCCAACAATATGTCAATTATAATGTATAACATGGGTTAATTTTATTGGTGTTTATCGCCACTTTCAACAATGTCTGTTATAGCGCATAACATGGTGACCAGTTTTATTGGTGTTTAGTGCCACTTTCAACAATATGTCAACCATAACTGATATCATTGTGACCACTTTTATTGGTGTTTAATGCCACTTTCAATAATATGTCAGCTAAAACGGATAATGTGGTGACCAGTTTCATTGGTATTTTATGCCACTTTCAACAATATGTCAGTTATAATTTATAACATGGTGAACAGTTTTATTGGTGCTTAATGCCACTTTCAGCAATGTGTCAGTTAAAAAGATAACATTGTGACCAGTTTTATTGGTATTTAATGCCACTTTCAAACAATATGTCAGTTATAATTTATAGCATGGTGAACAGTTTTATATTGGTGTTTAATGCCACTTTCAAAATATTTCAGGCATAACTGATATCATGGTGACCACTTTTATTGGTGCTTAGCACCACTTTCAATGATATGTCAGTTATAACGGATAACGTGGTGACCAGTTTTATTGGTATTTAATGCCACTTTCAACAATATGTCAGTTAAAACGGATAACTTTGTGACCAGTTTTATTGGCGCTTAATGCCACTTTCAACAATGTGTCAGTTCAAACGGATAACATGGGGAAGTTTTATTAGTATTTAATGCCACTTTCAACAGTGTCAGGCATAAGGTATAACATAGTAACCTCTTTTATTGGTGTTTAACGCCACCTTCAATAATATGTCAGTTACATGTATAACGGATAACGAGATGACCAGTTTTATTGGTATTTAATGCCACTTTCAACAATATGTCAGTTAAAACGGATAACTTTGTGACCAGTTTTATTGGCGTTTAATGACACTTTCAACAATGTGTCAGTTCAAACGAATAACATGGTGAAGTTTTATTGGTATTTAATGCCACTTTCAACAGTGTCAGGCATAAGGTATAATATGGTAACCTCTTTTATTGGTATTTAATGCCACTTTTAATAATATGTCAGTTATAACGGATAACGTGGTGACCAGTTTTATTGGTATTTAATGCCACTTTCAACAATATGTCAGTAATAATTTATTACATGGTGAACAGTTTTATGGGTGTTTAATGCCACTTTCAACAATGTGTCAGGCATAAGGTATAACATGGTCACCAGTTTTATTGGTGTTTAATGCCACTTCCAACAATATGTCAGTTATAATGTATAACATGGGTTACAGTTTTATTGGTGTTTAATACCACGTTCAACAATGTGTCAGGCATAAGGTATAACATGGTCACCAGTTTTATTGGTGTTTAATGCCACTTCCAACAATATGTCAGTTATAATGTATAACATGGGTTACAGTTTTATTGGTGTTTAATGCCACTTTCAACAATGTGTCAGGCATAAGGTATAACATGGTCACCACATTTATTTGTGCTTAGCGCCTTTAATAATATGTCAGTTATAACGTATAACATGGTGATAAATTTTATTGGTGTTTAATGCCACTTCCAACAATATGTCAATTATAATGTATAACATGGGTTAATTTTATTGGTGTTTATCGCCACTTTCAACAATGTCTGTTATAGCGCATAACATGGTGACCAGTTTTATTGGTGTTTAGTGCCACTTTCAACAATATGTCAACCATAACTGATATCATTGTGACCACTTTTATTGGTGTTTAATGCCACTTTCAATAATATGTCAGCTAAAACGGATAATGTGGTGACCAGTTTCATTGGTATTTTATGCCACTTTCAACAATATGTCAGTTATAATTTATAACATAGTGAACAGTTTTATTGGTGCTTAATGCCACTTTCAGCAATGTGTCAGTTAAAAAGATAACATTGTGACCAGTTTTATTGGTATTTAATGCCACTTTCAAACAATGTGTCAGTTATAATTTATAGCATGGTGAACAGTTTTATATTGGTGTTTAATGCCACTTTCAAAATATTTCAGGCATAACTGATATCATGGTGACCACTTTTATTGGTGCTTAGCACCACTTTCAATGATATGTCAGTTATAACGGATAACGTGGTGACCAGTTTTATTGGTATTTAATGCCACTTTCAACAATATGTCAGTTAAAACGGATAACTTTGTGACCAGTTTTATTGGCGCTTAATGCCACTTTCAACAATGTGTCAGTTCAAACGGATAACATGGTGAAGTTTTATTAGTATTTAATGCCACTTTCAACAGTGTCAGGCATAAGGTATAACATAGTAACCTCTTTTATTGGTGTTTAACGCCACCTTCAATAATATGTCAGTTACATGTATAACGGATAACGAGATGACCAGTTTTATTGGTATTTAATGCCACTTTCAACAATATGTCAGTTAAAACGGATAACTTTGTGACCAGTTTTATTGGCGTTTAATGACACTTTCAACAATGTGTCAGTTCAAACGAATAACATGGTGAAGTTTTATTGGTATTTAATGCCACTTTCAACAGTGTCAGGCATAAGGTATATCATGGTAACCTCTTTTATTGGTATTTAATGCCACTTTTAATAATATGTCAGTTATTACGGATAACGTGGTGACCAGTTTTATTGGTATTTAATGCCACTTTCAACAATATGTCAGTAATAATTTATTACATGGTGAACAGTTTTATGGGTGTTTAATGCCACTTTCAACAATGTGTCAGGCATAAGGTATAACATGGTCACCAGTTTTATTGGTGTTTAATGCCACTTCCAACAATATGTCAGTTATAATGTATAACATGGGTTACAGTTTTATTGGTGTTTAATGCCACTTTCAACAATGTGTCAGGCATAAGGTATAACATGGTGACCACATTTATTAGTGTTTAGTGCCTTCAATAATATGTCAGTTATAACGTATAACATGGTGATAAATTTTATTGGTGTTTAATGCCACTTCCAACAATATGTCAATTATAATGTATAACATTGGTAAATTTTATTGGTGTTTATCGCCACTTTCAACAATGTCAGTTATAGCGTATAGCATGGTGACCAGTTTTATTGGTGTTTAGTGCCACTTTCAACAATATGTCAACCATAACTGATATCATTGTGACCACTTTTATTGGTGTTTAACGCCACTTTCAATAATATGTCAGCTAAAACGGATAATGTGACCAGTTTCATTGGTATTTTATGCCACTTTCAACAATATGTCAGTTATAATTTATAACATGGTGAACAGTTTTATTGGTGCTTAATGCCACTTTCAGCAATGTGTCAGTTAAAAAGATAACATTGTGACCAGTTTTATTGGTATTTAATGCCACTTTCAAACAATATGTTAGTTATAATTTATAGCATGGTGAACAGTTTTATATTGGTGTTTAATGCCACTTTCAAAATATTTCAGGCATAACTGATATCATGTTGACCACTTTTATTGATGCTTAGCACCACTTTCAATGATATGTCAGTTATAACGGATAACGTGATGACCAGTTGTATTCGTATTTAATGCCACTTTCAACAATATGTCAGTTAAAACGAATAACTTTGTGACCAGTTTTATTGGCGTTTAATGCCACTTTCAACAATGTGTCAGTTCAAACGGATAACATGGTGAAGTTTTATTGGTATTTAATGACACTTTCAAAAATATGTCAGTTATAATTGATAACATGGTGAAGTTTTATTGGTATTTAATGCCACTTTCAACAGTGTCAGGTATAAGGTATAACATGGTAACCTCTTTTATTGGTGTTTAACGCCACCTTCAATAATATGTCAGTTACATGTATAACGGATAACGAGATGACCAATTTTATTGGTATTTAATGCCACTTTCAAAAATATGTCAGTTATAATGTATAACATGATGACCAGTTTTAATGGTGTTTAACGCCACTGGCAATAATATGTCGGTTATCACCAATAACATGGCTACCAGGTTTAATCGGCGCTTCACACCACTTTCAACAATGTCAGTTACAGCGTATCATCTGGTGACCAGTTTTATTGGTGTGTATCGCCACTTTCAACAATATGTCATTTAAAACGGATAACGTGGTGACCAGTTTTATTGGTGTTTAATGCCACTTTCAACAATATGTCAGTTATAAGGTATAACATGGTAACCAGTTTTATTGGTACCTAGTGCCACTTTCAACGATGTCAGTTATAATGTATAACATGGTGGCCAGTTTTATTGGTGTTTAACGCCACTTTCAACAAGATGTCAGTTATAACGTATAACATGGTGACCAGTTTTATTGGTGCTTAACGCCACTTTTAACAATGTCAGGAATAACGTATAACATTGTGACCAGTTGTATTGGTGCTTAACGCCTTTTTTAATAAGACTTCATGTAGAATACATAAAAATGGTGGTCAGTTGTATTGGTGCTTGACGACAATTTCAACAATATGTCAGTTATAGCTTTCGACATGGTGACTAGTTTTATTGGTGTTTAATGCCACTTTCAACAAGATGTCAGGTATAACGTATAACATTGTGACCCGTTTTATTGGTACTTAATGCCACTTTTAACAAGACGTCATGTAGAATACATAACATGGTGGTCAGTTTTATTTGTTGAGGAAACAAGAGTATACATCTGACAACTAGTAACTGTTTTATCAACTTCACCTTCTGTCTAACAGTTTTATTTGTGGAGGAAACTAGAGTATACATCTGACAACTAGTAACTGTTTTATCAACTTCACCTTCTGTCTAACAGTTTTATTTGTGGAGGAAACTAGAGTATACATCTGACAACTAGTAACTGTTTTACCAACTTCACCTTCTGTCTAACAGTTGTATTTGTGGAGGAAACTAGAGTATACATCTGACAACTAGTAACTGTTTTATCAAGTTCACCTTTTGTCTAACAGTTTTATTTGTGGAGGAAACTAGAGTATATATCTGACAACTAGTAACTGTTTTATCAAGTTTATCTTCTGTCTAACAGTTTTATTTGTGGAGGAAACCAGAGAATACATCTGACAACTAGTAACTGTTTTATCAAGTTCACCTTCTGTCTAACAGCTTTATTTGTGGAGGAAACCAGAGAATACATCTGACAACTAGTAACTGTTTTATCAACTTCACCTTCTGTCTTAACAGTTTTATTTGTGGAGGAAACTAGAGTATACATCTGACAACTAGTAACTGTTTTATCAAGTTTATCTTCTGTTTAACAGTTTTATTTGTGGAGGAAACCAGAGAATGCATCTGACAACTAGTAACTGTTTTATCAACTTCACCTTCTGTCTAACAGTTTTATTTGTGGAGGAAACCAGAGAATACATCTGACAACTAGTAACTGTTTTATCAACTTCACCTTCTGTCTAACAGTTTTATTTGTGGAGGAAACTAGAGTATACATCTGACAACTAGTAACTGTTTTATTTGTGGATGAAACATATGACAACTAGTAACTGTTTTACCAAGTTCACCTTCTGTCTAACTGGAATCAAACTCACAAAATGTAGTGTCATTTTTTTACTGGTTCCTCTAATTTGTTTTTATTCAATCTTGTAACATTCTAAGGCCATACCAAATAAAATTGAGACATTTCATCATTAAAATGGAAACTTTCTTTAAGAATATGAACTATAAGATTACATTTTCATTGTTCTCAGAAAAAAAAATCAATTAAAAAGTCGCTCTGTAAGTTTGAAATAATGATTCATAAACTATGACATAAGGGACCGACCATTTAACTTGCAGGGGGGTTATGGTTTTTTGTTTCGTTCAGAATTTTTTTTTCCGACAACACGAGAGTTGGAATATTTATTTTTTAGTCGCGCAATTTTTTCCCCCAGAATTTAACATTATACGACACCAAAATCAGAATATTTTTTTCAGCAACATTGGAGGTCAGAATATTTTTTATAGAAAAAAACATAATCCCCCCCTTCCCCTCTGCAAGTTAAATGAACAGTCCTTAATCAGATGTACATTTTGTATATCTAGGTGGAAGCGAATCTGTGTTTTTGTATTGTTTATATCTGCATCGCATTGAACTTCCATTTATCAAGGGGGAGGGGGGGGGGGTAAATTCCCATTCACTGGTAGGGGCGTCATTGTCATGATCATGATCATATGGTAGTTGGATTTACAACATCATGTGCAATCAGTGTCTAACACCATTAAAGTTACGAGTTTGAATCCCCGTTCATGGATAAGTGTAATCAATTCTACATTGTTGGAAATGTTTGTCAGTAACTTGTGACAGGCCGGTGGTTTTCTCAGGTTCCCTCCACCAATAAAACTGACCGCCACGACATAACTGAAATATTGTTGAAAGTGGCACTAAACACCAAAAACCAACCACCCCATTCACTGGCTTAAACACTGTCACATTTTTTGTGCCCATCTCAAGACCTGGATTTTCACCATCATCAATGTTTAAATTTTCTGTTCATAATTGATGCGTAATAAAAATCTAAACTTAAAGATACAAGTGTAAAATATAATAAATATAAATAGTATTTAGTTGTTATATCTCTGTTTATTATATTCTCATGATGTTTTTACAATACTCTCGGAATCTTTTGAAGTAAAAAAAAATGCACATCTCCCCACTTCTGAATTTGGGGATTAAAACATCAAACCAATTTTTTTTCTTGTAAAAAATAAAACACAAATAAATATAAATATAAATAATATATATAATGACAACAGACATCTTGTACAGGTACCGGTATATCAATTCATACACTTTTAATGTCCAGATTTATCATACATCATCATTTAAAAAGATAAAAATGTCAGGTCTCCAAATAAATCATACAATTATCTGAAAATGTCATTTGTCCATACATGTACCCCCTGTACATACAAAATATGATACCACCAGGATACATGTACAAACTTATTTAAAAAATAAAATTGTCAGGTCTTCAAATATATATATGTCATCTGTTTAAATTATCATACAACTTCTTTTAAAAATAAAAATGTCAGCTGTCCAAATTATTATAGAACTCAATTAAAACATAGAAATGTCAGGTGTCTAAAGTAAATTATTATAAAACTTCATTTAGAAAATAAAAGTGTCAGCCATCTAAATTATTATAAAACCACATTTTAAAATGAGAAATGTCAGCTGTCAAATTATCATACAATTTCATTGAAATAAAATGTCAGTTTCTAAATTATTATAAAACTCCATTTAATTTAAAAAAAAATGGCAGATGTCAGAAAGAAATGTCAGCTGTCAAATATAAATAATAAAACTTGATTCATTAAAGAAGTTTTACTTTGTGTATTGTTGCTCCTGACTGTTTATAACAACCCACCCATAATTGTCCCCTCATGTCAATGTCAAGTGATATAGGATATTTAATCCCTGTGTCCTCCATTACTTTACATGTCAATATATCTCCTTGTTCAGATAAAACATGGAGGGCATGTGTTCTATTGTCACACACAATAATGTGTCCTGCTGTTGTTGTTACTACATCAAGAGGATCAAATTGTGTAGTAACATTTTTCTTAGAATGTCCTGTATATGTCCACCTTAAACCCCCCTCCCTCCCTACAACCACCACCCTCCCAGTATCACGTGATGTACTGTCAACAACAACTATGTCTTTGTTATTATTTGTTGTGATACGTCGTGGTACAGTAAACAGTCTGTGTTTGTTACTGTCATATTGATAAGTATGTTGTTGTTTACCATCCATACCAAAGATAAGTAGTGCCCTTGTACTTTTGTCTGTAGGTGTGAAGAGATCACCATCAGGTTCTATGACACCTACTATAATATAATCGTCACTAGTCACATGGATTCCATAGGTTAACAAGGATGGTGACACTGAGAAGAATGGTTTTATTTCTCCTGACTTTGTCAAGAGTTTTATATCTGAACTTTTATACACAGACAGAAGTATGTCATTGTTTGATGTCAATGTCATGTCATAGATAACACAAGAAATCTGCTTTGTGGTTGTAATGTTGTCATTGTCAATGTTTATTTGTCTTATGACTTGTTTTTTATAATCTTTAACCCATGTTGATTTGTCATCAACAGTAATTATGTTATTAATACCTGATAAATCTGTAGTGTATGAATTAACAACCTCAAAATCAATTTTCTGAAGTGATCCAAATAAGTTTGGTATATCATTGACTGTTTCTTTCCCTGGAATAAAATATTTAATTTCAGAAGGAATTTGATTAAAATTAAAGTCCGAAATCATTTTCTCAAATTTTGTAGCTGTTGTAAATATTGTACTTCCTTGGATAGATTTCAAAGCTGCCATGATTTCATCTTGGTGTAGTATAATTGTTTTTTCGGCTTGGTCGGCCTGTGTCTTCAAGTCACAGAATGTCTTTTGAACTGTTTTTCTTTCCAATTCTATTTCATTTTGTAGTTTTTCAGAATGTTTAGTGATTCCATCTATTAATTGTTTTTCTCTTTTTTTAATTGTTGTTATTCTTTCATCAAACACAGACTCATATTTAGCTTCACTGAATTTAAATTCATTAACTTTTGCCTGACAGAGAGTTAAATCTTTACTATATCTCGCCTCCGCTCCTTTAAGATCATCCAATTTTTCCGAGAGAATTTTTTCTACGGGTTCAAAGTTGTGTTTTTTGTGTTTAGATAAAATACAATCTGTACACACAAGTTGATCACAGGTTCTACAGAACAGACAGGTCATTTTTGTCGTATGTTCTGTACACGGGATATTGTCCGTTATTATTTTCCGCTGTACATCTTGAAATGGCGATTTAATATCAATAATCTGGTGCTGAATGTTCGTTTGTACATTCAGGTGAATTTCCTTACATCGGTCGCAGATGAACTTATTGCACTCAACGCATCTCCACTTAATTTTTATATCAGTTTTACAGAGTTCACAAAGTTTTGGATTTTGTGCTCTTTTAATTGAGCTTGAAAACGCCATAATAATACACAGTTTAATTGTGTATACTAAAGTCCTCATATCGTGTCGGCAGCAACTTTTTATACAATGGAAGAGTTTATTTACTTTCACGGGTGGTAGTTTTTGGAAACTTGATATTAATTGTAAATTCTGACCTAATAATGTTACAATCTCTGACTTAGAATGGGGGTACATCTTGTGTAAAGTGGTGAAATATTTTTAAAATAATTTATATTTTTTATATTGTGATGTTTTCTTCTGATTTGTATTAATTTTGTTGACCCGGTTTTAAATAGACTAATCCAAGCTAAAACTTCCTGGGTATATACGGGGAATTCCCTTAGCCGGATGATTGTGATTTTTTGAAAATGAAAAAAATTAATATTGCATAATCATTATCAATATCTCTATCAATATCTTTAAAGATGTTAAAATATCACTCGTGTCAATATTAAACTTATAAATGTAACAACATAAAAATTAGGGGGAGTGGGCATGAACAGAGATGTGGCCCGTGGTCAGGATATCGGAAATGGGGGGGGGGGGGTGCTTTGAGAGTGGGCAGAAAGTTGGGGACAACATGTGGGAGTGGGTCGTGGGTCGGATAGTGTGTGTGTGTGTGTGTGTTTTATGTGTCTGTATTGTTTGTCTTCATCCTGTGTCTTGTGTACTCAATGTTGTCAGTCCATTCAGTCACCAGAAGCCTATTAGGAAAACAATAATGTATTATCGACTAAAGGTGTCTCTTGCAGATTGGTGATGAATCACCTGATATATGTATATGTTCTCTCTCACCCCCCCCCCCCCCTCATATATATGTGAGTAAGTGTATGTACGTTTATGTGCATATATCTCTTCCTGCCCGAGTGTGCCTTCATCACAATTATTGATATTTCACCGCGAATATTTATTTTGATGTATTGTTGTGTATCAATCATAATTGTTATTTGTATTGTTGTTGTGTATCAATCATAATTGTTATTTGTATATGCCCTCCTGGGGACCTGATTTGGTTAATAAACTTATTTCTATTTCTATTTCTATAGATGACCAACATTTTTCGAAGTTTTTTTAAATTTTTCTCCTCATTTTTGAAACTTCAAGTGTCTGTGGTCCATTCTTGATTTGCACTTCGGTTTTCTCACAGGCACTTGGGTCCAGGATTTTTTTTTATTAAAATAAGTTCTCTAGATTATATGTTTAATATTAGAACCCCCTGGCATGTTTTATTACTATCTTAGGCCATATTAACATTTTCCACAAATGTTCTATATATATACAAAATGACCATCTATTTAACTTTTGGAAAATGTCAATATGGCCTAATATAGTAATACACCATGCCAGGGGGCTCTAAAATTAAACATACACTAATTTTTATTTTTTTTTTAATTCTGGACCCAAATTTTATATATATGTCTCATCAGTATATGGCTATCGACAGGGGCGGATTCAGGCAGAGGTGTGCTCCCTCCCCCTAAAAATCCTTTTTTGGTTTAGTTTTTTTGCCCAAAAATGTCACACGCCGCTCCCCTAACTTCATATCCTGGATTCGCCCCTGATAGATATAAATTGTGTGTGGTCTTTTCAATTTTTACCCTATATCAGGTTGTTTTCATTACTGCTGTTGGTATATTAAATGATTAAGATGAAAGCCAAGTGTTGTCATATTTTCATTGTGTGTTCTCTGTTATTTTAGTTAATGTTTTGTATCATGTTAAGTTTTGTGAAGAAATACAATTCACTTTTAGTTAGGCCTATTGTAACTCTTTTGACCAGAGTTTTGTTCTCTATGTTTATACTGCAACCACAAAATAATGCTCGATGAAGCTTGCAATTCTACCAGTTTCTAAACATTGTAGAAATAAACTTGATATTTGCCGACACTGTATGTATATATTTTCTAATTATAAGTAGACAATTTGTTAGTTTTTTTTTAAAACCATATCTGTTTGTCATACATTTGAAATAATTGAACATTGTATACTTACTGCCGACTCTCAAGGCCTTAGATTACAAACAAGAGGTGGACCTCCGCCAGTGGCACGAGCATTTTCCCTCCTAGCTGCTTCCTTTTCCTTTGTCATCCCCTGCACGTCTTGCCATTTCTTTTTGCATTCTGCCACAGTTCTGGCTATACAAGACGTACTAACTACATTTACACTTTAAAATATATGAAAAATTAAGAAATAGTCAAATAGCAGAAAAAAGTTTTTCCATTTGAAATAAACAAAAATTTTAAGACAAGGAATTTAGATTATTTAATATTAAAGTTGGATATGTTGGAAAGTCTCCTGTGACAAGAATGTATGTATTTTACTATTTGTTTCCCCATCTATAGTGAACTTAGGCCAATTGGCCCATTAGGTGACTGTGCTTAATGCATACATGTATTGTTTATTATTAATTGTGTGTATTATGTCACTATTATCATGATTATAATTTAATATACAATTTATTTAATATTCCAATAAATGTAATCAACCAATCACATCACTTGTTTTTCTTGTTAATTCATTATCTATAATGAATTGTACTGCTTCTTGTGGTTGTCATATCTGCCAACTTTTGAAAGTCTAAAGAATTTTATGCATGACGACATTTTAACGATTGTGTTTTTTCGCGATATTTTGGCATATATGTTTTTTTTAATGATTTTCAGTTTTTGGTGTCTCATGTTCATAAATTCCATATTTTTGTTGCAGTCTTCCTGATATCAATGTCTCATGTTCATGTATCCCATCATATTATTTATCTATATAAAGATGTACCTATAAAGTTTGTCAGTTTAGAAGTCTCATGTTCATATTGATCAAAACTGAAATATTTTAAGAACTGAAATAATATGAATCAGAAGATAACGGAAAGAAACTTTACAGAGTTTGGGTGTATTAAGCTTTTTTAACACAACATTTTAAGATTCTTTTTGAGAAAATTTGGTAGCCCTTAAAAGGGTTGTTTTTTTAATAAATGAAGCTAGATATCTTTACTTTACTTTGCCTTTGGTGTTGCCTATTAATGTTGTTTTTTTTGTGATTTTACAGCCTTCTTTGCAGCGGATTTCTTGGCAGCTGGTGTCTTTGCTGATGAAGACATCTTGTCGAACAAAAAAGGTTGCTGGCAGCCTGGGTTGAGTTCTGTGCTGTCAGTGACAGAATGTTTGATAGCGTCATTCAGCCCACCGTGTTCCACTTTGAAGTCAAGGTAAGGTAAGGTAAGATATTTATCATCTTTCTACCCAGGTTCACAAAATTAGTGTCAATTACTCAAAATTCCTATTCATTATATTTCAACCTCCCACGGCTGCAGCAAATCCATAAAATTAAAATCCGTCAGACGGCAGAGGAATCTCGGACTACTCCACATAATTCTATATCCGAATTTTACCTGTCCCAAATCAGCAATTATTGTCAATGCTAAGCACATTGTCTGTTTTAGTTTTTGACAGATCCGACTTATTTGCGACTGGACGTTAAACTAACAATCAATCAACTTAGGTCAAACATGT